>CM061350.1:139867500-140467500 GCA_030867105.1 Liasis olivaceus | reverse complement strand
AAATTTGCTTTCTGTCAAAAGAGAAGTTCAGTGAAATTCTTATGGGTGGTATATAATGTATTTGCCTTTATTTAGCTGTAACATAACCAAGAGGGATGTATGTGTGAATGTTCTGTACTTTACACTACAATCATCTCTCCAGCCCTCTGCAGCCATCTTGGTTTCCCATATTTCAATTAAAAGCCAGTGCAAGACATCATTGGGAACCACCATTACAAGATTTTTCTATGGTGCTGCTACCGTCACTGCTAAGGGTCATGCTTTTCCTTCAACAATCATCTTCCTTCCAGCCATTTACCATCTCCTTGGCTTCCCACACTTCAGTTAAATACAAACAGAAGCATCGTAAGGGAGCTCCCTCTAAGTATTTTTTAGACTGGCAATCAAGGACGTTTCAGAGTGATGAAAGACGGGTGATAAAAACAGTACCAGCTGTAGCACTTTGGACCAGATTTTGGCTCCGTATCAGATTACATCTGACATACAAATCCAACCTTCTTCAGTCTGGCCGGTTGATCTGGTTTCTGCTTGTTTATGCTAAAAGCTGACAATAAGTTATTGAGAAGACCCAAGTTCTACTCCACCCTCTGCCATTCACTAGATGACTTTGGATCAGTCACCCCCTCTCTTAGGCCAACCTACTGCATAGGATTGTTGTGAGGAAAAATGGGAAGAAGGGAGCACTGTGTATGCCATCTTTCAGCTCCTGAATGAAAGGGAGAATGTAATCCAACAAACACAGTTGAAAATGTTTAATTTTGTATTTGGAAAACCTATCTGAGAATGCAATACTCATTTAGCCTAGGAAACAGAAAACTGCTTTATTCACAGTTGGACTGCCCTGGGCCCCTCAATGTAGTTCTCAAAATTCAGACAGAGACCTTTTCTTAAATTCTCTAGAAAAGGTGGCCTTGGACCAAGAGCCTTTTGGGTGCAAACTATCCAGACTGGCAATGAGCTAGAACCCAGCATTCCATATGTAGCAAGTTGAGGAGGATAAGTCTGGCCTTAAAGAACAGATTCTTGCATCCTTGTTTGATACACAAAAGACAATCTGCTGTATAAACCCACCCGTATGATGACAAGGCATTGCACAAGGAAGGAGACATAAACTTACTTACTACATCCCTCTTTATCTTATCTAGCATTATCTATTCTACAATCAAGTCACACAGAACATTAATCTGTTTAAACCCCATACGTTTGAAAATCAATCAATAAAATAATGCTATCTAAAGATAGAATCCATAAGACTATCAAACTTATAATATACAATTACCTAGCTGCATTGTTAGCAATATAAAGGGTGGAGGGGGTGGGATCAAGGGCAGGGTCCTTTGACAGAGCAATCCTACATAAAGCTTTTTTAAGTCTTTTGTATTCAAGGAAGCTTACTTCTAGCTTCATACGCACGTGGATTGTAGGCTGAAGGGTTGGCCTTCTTTACTAAGGCTAGCTTCAGTATCATATGTGGACAATTACTTGTTTACTTGCTAGGTTTATTCCCTGCCTTTTGTTCAAGAGCTCAAGGTGGCATTCCTTCCTCCTACTGTCCCCCATAAGAATAACCCTGTGAAGTTCTTGACTGAAAAAAACTGACTGGTCCAAAGTCATCCAGTGAGCTTTCATGAATGAGGGTGAACGTGAACTTAGGTTTCCCCAGTACCAGTCCAACACCCAATACACCACACTGGGTCTATTTCTGACCTCAAGTGGTAGAGAATGTGCTCTGAATAAACCCTACAGTTTATTTATTGAATTAGCAATAAGAAAAGAAAACAGTGCTAGGAACTTTCCCATATTCATTTTATTAAACGTATTATTGAAAAAAAAATCAGTTGGTAGTTGTCATATTTTAGGGAAGACTTCCATCACTGACTTTCTTCAGTGTCCAACATGACATTAGTGAAAATGAAATGAAATGAAACTTGATACAAAACTGTAAACAGCACAACTCTTATATCAGCCTTCCCCAACATGGTACTATCAGTATGTGCTGGACAACAGATGCCATCATTCACACCCTGCCCTGTGGAAGATAGGAACTGCAGCTGTGTACTCAAAGGTGAAGCCCATCACATTTAATGGGTTTCACTTCTGAATATATATATATCAATCTGCTGCATTAATTTTATGTTTCTTAGATTGAATAAGGAATTGTATTTTTTTTAATCCATTAGGAATAGAAAGGAGGTGGTGGGAAAAAAGAGACTCTTACCCATACAAGATAAACTGTTGCCCCACAAACCAGCGAGATACTTACATAACTATTTCCAAATTCCAAAGAGCACTAACTTTAGCATGCTTCAACGCTCTCCCCACAGCAGTTTTGGAGGCTGATACAAAAAAAGTCTCCTAAGAGCTGAGACAGTGCCCCTGTGGACAAGGGGCTGTTGAAACTACAGTTCATGGCCCACTATGCTGTACCCTCTATAGCAGTGTTTCTCAACCTTGGCAACTTTAAGATGTCTGGACTTCAACTCCCATAATTCCCCAGCCAGCATGCTTGGCTGAGGAATTCTGGGAGTTGAAGTTCAGACATCTTAAAGTTGCAGAGGTTGAGAAACACTGCTCTGTAAGGACCAAAGACCCACCTTACAACTCCTTACCTGGTAAAACACCCTGGAAATTCTGATCTTTTTTATGTACAGTTGTTATCAGATCAGTATGATTCAGTTTCCTTGAACATAGCTAAATTTTGTTACACTGCCTGTAAAATTAGGCAGACTTTGATTATCCACTGACGAACCTACCACCAATTGTAGTATTTTATCTTTTTATGGTTCTACTTTATTTTTATTTGTAATGTGTTTTTGTTTGCAATTCTGGTCAGTGACCATAATAAAAATATTCATCCACTGTTGCCCCATAAAAAAGAAAATAAGTTTGGAAATCATTTCCATTTTTAGTATACTAAAAAGAGTTGCAATGTCATGACATGTTTGTACATGAAATTCAACCTCCTTGATCCACAGTCTTTGGATTTCTGCTATGAATAGGAACTTCAATCTTGCCAACAAAGATGAGGTCCAACATGTAGACCCTAAAGGAAAACAACGTATCTTCTATCTAGCACTAAGTCAGGGAACATCCCTAAAAGAGTGTTTCTGAACCAAAAGTTAGGGCTCCTTCACTAGTTTGTTTTCTTTTAAAAGGCCTATTAATTTTTATGGAAAATAAAGGCCTATTATCTTTATACAGAAAAAAGCAGAAAAATCCAGAGCAACTATTAGAAAATAAGTGCACAATATCAGAAAATGCATTGATGGTTCATAAAAATCCCCCCCAATTCAAAATATACATAAGAGTACAAGTCCGTATGTTATTTCAATATACTTAAACAGAAAACCAAAATAGGTTTGCAGGGAAATAGGTCCCTATAATGTACGCTGGGTTATATAAAGTTCTTAAAGAAAGTATTGTACTTCAGATCCTACAGGGCTTACTTTTAAAAGACAGGTTTAAAACAGCATTATATGGTTATTCATTAAAACTACTCATCAGTTCAAATATGCCTCCAATTAATTGGGAATCAGGTTTAGATATAATTATTAACACAAATGCACATTCAGGATGGAAGTGGCAAAGCATTATTTTATGGGATATATTCTCATGTCTCTGACATGAGCAGCAGTACCTCCTTTGAGTCCCATACAACATATGTCTCCCATCTAAAAATAAATGTGCTTCTGGCTTCAGAAATGTTTTACACATATGCAAGGACTGTGCAAAAGTAATTAATTGACAAAAATGTGATCAGCTGGTGAGACTGTCTTTAATCCAGCTGCACTCTTTTCTGCAGGATCTAATGTTCCAAATGAAAACAGACTTGGTTAGTAGTCAATGGGCTGAGTGCAGATTTTGTCACCATTAAATTGGCTTATTGAGATTTTAGAGGGACCTGTCACATTTAGCTAAATGCCCAATAATTTCAGTAGATATCTAAGTATAACTAAATATGAATCCAGTGCATTGATCTGATACTTTGGAAACCTTCTGAAGAAAATTCCCATGACATTCAATGGGAATTTCTTCCAAGTCCCCAGTAGCAACAAGATCATACTTCATGGCTGTAGTCCTATGCATACTCCTTGGTAGACCTAAACCTTTGGGCAAAGTGAGACAATATCTATAATGTGGCTTATTCTTCATTACCAGGGATTAAATACACAGCCTAAGTGGAACATGGTTAAGTGACGTGCTATATGAAACACATGATCCTGTCTGGTCTAACCAAACAGTCAAAACTTTGATACATAATTGAATTTTTAAATGAAATCATTATTATATATGCTCAGAAAAGATATTCAAGTGAGAGGCTGTCACACTATTTCCAGTCTACTTGCTTGGAGAATGTCCTACTAAATTCAGCTAAACTCATATAATAAACTCATACAATTAATATCTTCCAGAGAAGTCAATTTTACATGAAACGTCTTTAAGGGGGTTAATGTATATCTGCAGTCCTCGGAAGTCCCACATATGAATGGCATCATGCTACCAGTGGTTTCCCCCATCCTCAAAATGAAGTGCCATTTACTATCATTCTTCCCTATTTCATCTTTAAAAAAAAAAAAAGTGAAACATAAGCTGTTATCAAACTAACTGCAGGGCAGCGATCTGGCAAAGGAATTCACATAAATATGTATCTGAATAAAGTTTCTTAAGAGAGAATTCTTTCTGTTTTATGGATTGAATCAGATTTTTCTGGGGCAGGCTCGTTCTCTCTTCCTTCCCCTCTCCCCCACCCCCGCCCCCAGTTCGCAGAAGCAATTGAAATTTGGCAAGCCTTTTTATCAATTCAAACAGAAGGAAATACTACCATCTAGTGCTTCCACATATTAATGCAATCAAGGTAAATGTCTTGATTGAATCTTGAATACATTAACTAGGTTTCAGACTTAGCCTCCATAAAAGTACATGCTCTAAAACAAAGCTGAGGAATATACTGTCAGGTTCAGCCCCAAAGAACTCCAAGAGACAATGCAAATACAGTTCTGTTGCGTTTATTAGCTTCAATCTCAAGACAGAAATCTCCCCAGACTGAACCCTAGTTCCCAATCCAGCCAGTCACAACATCGTGAATTCCTTAGAGAGGTGCCAGCCTCATCTTCTTGAACTTCCCACGCTCCTGTTGGGGGCTAAGAACACACTTATCTCCCTGAGCATGGCCTTCATAAGTCCATTCCATCACACGTACAGCCTGCTTAACACTTTGAAAGACCTTGGAGCATCTTGGAAGACCTTTCAGCCTCACTCTTCCTCACACATTCTTTATTCTCACTGAATTTATGGCAGTGATCCCCCCAAACCCCAGTTTTTCTTTTGTGCATTAAAGCCAATAGCCAGCAAAATAACATTTGATTTGATATTTTAATTAATTATATTGCCTTGCATGAAGAGTATTGACTGATATGTTCATTACAAATACAAATTATTGGGACCCTCCAGTGGTGATAAGCTTTCAGGTTGCTGGCTGGGGAATTCTGGGAGTTGAAGTCCACACATCTTCAAGTCGCCAAGGTTGAGGAACCCCGGTTTACATGGTTCAAAGCATCCACAGTTACCAACCAGAAGGAAGGGGAATGGAGGAGAGAAAAAGACTAAATTAAAAGTAGGAAAATCACTTTCAGGTTTGTATCTACAGACAAGCTGAATAGATTAAGAACTGTATCTTTGTCTAAGCAAGAGACAACACTACAAAAATTAAGGGTCTCTGTTCACCTATACAAAAAAAAAGGATGCCAAATTCTAATTTGGAGAACTACCTTGAATCATATCTGTATGTCTGTCTGTAAATTCTGCTACTCCTATGATGTATCTTCCATCTCTGGCTATTGGAGTCCAACACAGGATCCTGTCTGATTCATCAGTTGACAATGACATGGGAGTGAATGGAATATGGGACTGAAGGAAGTATTGAATAGCAGCAATCACATCCTTTTGCATGATTAGCTCCAAGGATCTTAAAAAGATGGAATAGGTATCAGTCCGGTAAATTTAGAAGAACATGAGCCATTACTCTGAAAAATCACTCAAACATCCTTTATTTTCCAGCTCTTTCTTTCTAACTCAATGTCTGTGAAAACTCAATATTGCACACAGACTAAACTATCAACCAAATGTATACATTTTTCAAGTTCGTCTATTACTTTTGGATATTTGGTATTTTCAGTTGCTAATGGAGCTAATTGTCTATGAAAGCTAACTTAATTATAGGGATCCTGCCAATGCTTTTAACTGGGTGGTTCCTAGGTCAAATCTCTTGGGTTTATAATTCCAAATGGGCAACAGGTCCAAAGAAATGTAATACTGATTGCAATTAAATGTGTAATATGTGTGCTAATGTTGTCTGCAGAACTAAAGCACCCAATCTTTGTGATTTTTCACATGCTCTGTTGTGGTTGTTTTAATTCTTTAATTTGCAACACAGTTTATATGCTCAGTGAAGAATTTGACTTCAGTTTATTCTTTGTTCAAACCAAACACTTCAAGAGTTTGAATCTGAAATAATCATGTTTACAAAATAATGATATTGGTTAGGATCAATATGTGCTGGACATCTTTGTGTGATGTGACTCCTTCCCATTCTACAGCCACTATCTTTGATGGCCTTGTGCCACTGAAGTATAGTAAGCAAGTACCCAGCATAATGTAAAACATTATCCTAACCAGGATATGTTTTAACCTTGGTTTTTGAACAAGCAATAGTGCCCCTGGTTAATTCATAATACATAACCTTACATTGTGATTTACCAACAATTGCTTGGTTTACACATTGCAGTAAGCTAAAACCTAGCAATACTTATTATGGCCAAAAGTTAAACTATCATCATAAAAAGAAAGGATAAAGGTAGATAACATCATGATGACTGGATTTAAAAAATGGTATTATCATACATTTCCAAGTTGCACAAGAATTCAGAGTTTTACCAAAATCATTTGTGAATGAACACTTGCTTGTAAAATTGTACTTGTTACACTGCATTTCCAACAATTATTATTCTGACAGGGTAACTAAATAACCTATCACTGCTTAAATCATCCAAAGTTTTTTACCCCCTCAGCTTCTATTTCAATAAATGATATCTGCATTTTAAAGTTAATCTCTTGTGGCATCCAAGATAGTTCAGCTGTCAAATTTAAATATCTAGAGCCAAATTAGGCTAACTACGGCAGGCTATTAACTAAGGCAGAAAGGAGAACAAATCATTAGACGTTCCAGCAGAAATAAACATTGGTAGTTCAAAAATTTGTGTCAACCTCTTTTTCATGTAGTTGCAACTAAGGTTATAGAACTGTGTGTTATGTACACAAAGCAGGCATTTTTGTACTAAGCTGGTAATGAAAGAAATAGTGAGTGTACAAAGGTCTGTAAATTTTAATTATTAAAAATAATAACTTTTATTAAGAATTATAATAGTAAAATCTAATACAAAAAAACCCAGGATCTATTTTGTATGTGAGAAGTTGTTTGTTTTTTATAATTAATTCCAAAATCTTATTGTAAAAGTTTAAATATTCCAATTTTATTTGGACCCTGAGTCCATTTATCACTTTCTAAGATCAACATTTTATTTAGCTTTTTGCTGTTTATTTCAGAGTCTTTAAATTCTTAAGCTTATGATTAAAATGTTCTTTCATTCAGGATTGAAGGCAAACTCATCCAGCATTTTCAAACTTGTCTTTCTGAAGGTCTCTAAGAGCTTAAAAGCAGTTAATGAGCAATTTCCAAAAGTGATTAGAAAGTGAGTTTTATGAACTTAGTGTCCTTTAAAAGTCTCCACCGCGGTTGCAAGCAAGATGGCTAATCCCATCGTCTCCCAGCACTGAAACCCACAGAAAACCACTGTCTTGCGGTCTCCTCATGAGAAGCAGCCATCCGGAGCACATGTGGGCAATCTTCCATCCTCTCCTTATCCAGAGAGGTTCCAAGGAACTGGTCTATTCACCGGTTCCTTGATCTTTGCCACAGGTGTCAGCTCCACTTTCACAGAACTGTCTTCAGTTCATGATACCTCCCCCAGAAGTCCCAAAAGTCTGCAAAACTTTTGACTTTGTGCTACGTGCTGACCAGCATCCAGAACTCAGGAGTTTAGAAAGTAAGCAACCAGAAAATTAAGCCTGTATTTTGGGTCGTTGCAATAATTGCATTATACATCAGAACTTTGCCCCCCAAAAAACCACACACACACATTAAGGTAGAATGCCTACTTTCAGGTTATTTTCAGATGGCCTACTCTGTCATTTAGGCTGAAGACAATTACTCTGATCCAGAGTATATCTTACACTTCTGCAAACAGTGCAGGATATTCCATTCATTTCTTGACTGCTGTTCATATTAAATGGAAAGTGGGGATAGATTCATTCTTCCACTGGAATGAATCAGAAAAGGCCCGCTGATCAGACCTCCAACTGCATATCATATTCTTCTGCTTGCCCATAAGCACAATAAGGGCATGGGATCATCTCTTCAACTATTTGCTGGTTTTTTGTACCACTAAACTGGCCAGTGGTTCTTTAAATCCACAAATAACCCCAAAATAATTCCTAATTATTTTACTTAACTATAGGTTACTACAAAGGTGGCAACATGCACAATATAATTCAAATTAGGATGCAAAAATAGAAAGCTGTCAAAATGGTGTGAAAGTAGTAACTAGTAGTAACGCAAAGAAACGATCAATTTTCATGCCAACTTTTTATTTTATGTTATTTTGGTTATAAAAGGTCTTCTCCGATTCTGGGCTTTAATAATAAATCGAGCTGTTTCCGAAGCAAGCTACTCCAGTTATATTTCCCAGAACACTGCAAAAGATTTTACTTCCCTCAAAGAATCATTTTCCAAAATCCAGCTGACCATCTGGTTGAAGCTGTTCTTACCCTATGGAATGGTAAATCAGAAAAGGCCATTCATAAGATGCTGAGTGTTCCTGCAGTGCTACGGAGGCCAAACTTCCCCTTGGTTTTCTGGGGAGCTCCAAGTAATAAAGCAGATCAGGAGATGTTCAAATACATGTGATGTACAACTAATCTTGAGGCCAATTGGAATTAACCAGATAAACCTTAGTCATACATACTGTGTGGCAATAAAATCTACAAAGAATTATCTTGTACTTTCCATTACATCCTCAGGTCACTGTCTAGCAGAGCTCTTTAAGGTGATCAAGGGCTTTTTTGTGATCTACTCTGAAAAATCCAGTTTGTAAGGTCTCACACTCCTGCAGTGACAAAGTTATGAAGTGTTTGAGGATAAAAATCAGCCATCTTTATACTGGCTTGACATTGGTTTTAAAACAGATCATCCTGAGCTTTCCAGGGCACTATCTCACTTAACTGTATGGACTCACTTTATGTCAGCTTTGTGAGATAGTCCAGACACGAAGCACACCCAGAAGTATTAGTTCTAACTTTATTGTAAGGTTACATTAATAGATTCTTGAAGTCTGAAAGTATATCTCTCCCCACTCACCTTCACAGTCCAAGAAAGTAGAGACGGTCGCTTCTGAGACATTTGCCACACCCTCATTCCTTCTGCAGACTCAGCTGCTTCTTATCTGACTGTTGTCTAGTTTGTGACTCTTCCTCCTGTCTACCATTACACTTTATGAGGTTGGAAGATGGTGACAAGTACTTGAACTTGTCTTGCTCTCTTGATCCTTGCACATCTTGGTTTACTCATGCTTAACAAGAGGGTTGATTTCATTCCCTAGGGCAGTGTTTCTCAACCTCAGCAATTTTAAAATATGTGGACTTCAATTCCCAGAATTCCCCCAGCCAGTGTACTAGCTGGGTCCACACATCTTAGAATTGCTGAGGTTGAGAAACACTGCCCTAAGCATTGGTGAATTTATCAGCTTTAAAGGAGCTAGAGGTCCATCTCTTCCTGAAGAAGCACTCCCTGAATCCAGAGGATTTTCCCAAGTACTGCTGAATCACAAATACACATGTTGGGTAAAGTTGCTTGAGAATGGTATCTGTACAACCACAGTGACTTTCTTGGAGAAGATTCATTATCCTCACTCTTCTCAGTCAGATCAGATATGGCATTTGATAGATGACCTCTGGCAGCAGAGAGACAGAGAAGATGCTACTCTGTTGATCCTGTTTGATCTCTCAGTGGCTTTTGATATTGAACACAATATCCTCCTGGACCATCTTCGTTGATTAAGAGGTTTGGGGCACTGTATTATGGTGGATCTGCTCCTACTTGCGGGGATGGTCTCAGGGAGTAGTATTGTGTGACTGTGCTTCTGGATCTTGGTAGCTAGGCTGAGGGCTATCATTGAACACTATTTTGTCCCAATGCTATTTAATATCTATATGTCAGGATTTGGAGATTGAGTGCCAACAATATGATATGATAGTTCTATTTCTCTATAATTTCTGAATCAGGAGAGATTGTACATGTTCAAAACTAGCATCTGGATGCTGGACCTGAATGCTGGACTGGGACACCAGGCACTCAATGAATTGAAAGAGGGAGGGATCACACTGAACAATTGTTGTACCAGCATCTAGGAACTATAATAAATGACCCTTGGTTTCCAGATCTCCAATTCATTTTCATGGTTATTCATAGTTCTGAATATTGGTGCAAGTTAATGTCGTTTGCATGATTCTTGTTTAGTACCTTTGGAACACACTGAGGTTTAGTACCTTTGTAAATCTGAGGTTTAAAAATTTTCTGCTCAGTTTGAATCAGGTATCCAATGAAAGAATGAGCACCTAATTATTATGGCTTTGGTGCAGGTTGCTGCCAAATATGTAAAAACATGCAGGAGAAATTTTTGGCACAGCATCATCTGATATAGTAAGACTCAGGATTTTATACTAGCAATGTTTTTGACAAAGAGTCTGGAAAATAAATTTCTTCAAAACGGATTTTCTAGTGTTCATTGTTCAGTGCTGGGAAACTTAAGGATCATCTATGGGTTATACACTCTGTTATTATCATAGAGTGTAGCTCTATACGCCTTAATGCAACTGGAGTTATCCCTGCATAATTATACATAAAATTACCAAAGGAGTGCTAGTTGCATAAAATAGAACACTAATATTGGTCCAGAATAATTGTATGTTTTATTTCTTCCTTGCTCTAATGCTGCAGCTTTAAACCAGCCTTTTTCAGTTTGATGTCCTCTAGGTGTACAGAGCTTCAACTCTCCATGATCACTGGGATTATGGCAGCTAAAATCCAAAACCTTCAGAGGCATCAGATTGGGAAAGGCTAGTTTAAACACACAGGCATAGTAATGTAGGCTAATTTGTCTCTGGCATGTCAAAGAACATCAATCTTTTACAGCATCAAGTTTGTGAATCTAAAATGACACCACTGTCCTTGAAACTTCTCTAAGACAGCTTGTGTCTTTGAATTCTTCCCCTTGTTCATAAAAAATAATAAAAAAAAAACCCCTAACAACCCATCCTCTTTTTCCATTCATGTCAGTGATCATGAAGTGTCAGAGATAATAAGCTCTCCCTTTTCCTATTAGGTACAATAACTACACTGTCCAAATATGTTCTACCATGATTTATGAGCTGTTGTGGAGATACAGCCTGGTTGTAAAAATCAATACAGTAGACTCAACATTTTTTTTCTTTTTTCTTTTTAAAAGGTTTGAAGCAAGATACCTGAGATATTTTTAAGCCCACATATTCTAATGAAGTAACTCTACAATGCAGCCTTATGGCAGCCTCTACTTATATGCAACCCCTGTGAGTTCAATGGAGCTTACACTAGACAAGCTACAGCAACACACTTACAGCTAGCAGCTCTCGTAAATTGCATGCTTGTGATCACTCTGTACAGCATGATAATTAGAAAATGTGGAGGGGAGGCTTATTCCCAGATATGTCGTTACGGAATGTCAGCCTAACTATGGCAATGTAATAAATAAGCATATATAGCACTGTAGAATTCTAAATTTAGTGAACTCTCTCCATTTCACTTCATTAGAGCTGACATGAAACAAGAAGCACTGGAACAAGTTATACATATTATATGGGAAGGAATGGAGGGGTTTTTTTTATAAATAATTTTTGTGATAACAACTCCTCCCTTTCCCATGGCTGCCTTTGTGCAGGCTGAACCTTGAAATTCAGTGCAGTGCATTCATCTGCCTGGACAATATCCTGTACATTGCACCAAGCTCACTGAGACCTATGGAACAATCACCCACCTTTTTATGTATAAGTAAATAAAATTTACTTTATTTACTTGAAATAAACATCTATTTATTTCATTGAGATTTACTCCCAAAACTGAGTAAATAGGATTTCAGGCTCATTATTCTTTTTCTTATCCTGGAAGGGAAAAAAAAATAGCTAGGGTTTTCTGTCTTCTCCCTCCACTCACGACTGTGTCCATCTTGTGTGACCAGCTTAGTTCTGTAATTTTCCATGGACAAAAGTTTTCCATTTCTCGGCCACACAGGCAGTTTTAGGACAAAGACCTTGCTGTCTTCTGGATATGAAAATCCTTGTAGCTACAAGATAGGGAGGTAAAGCAATGCAGTATTTATTTGTTCTTTGAACAAGGCCAAGGCTGTACTAGTGGCACAGACAAGTGTTGATACAAACTTCGGGGCATTAGAAGTGTGCATGACAACATATGCTGGTTGCATGCAGTAGCAATGGGATCTGAAGTGTAATTAAGTCATGTTCTTTTTGAAAGACTTTGGGAGGCTCACAATCGATAGACAGTAGATGCTGGTAAAACAGCATCAGACAGTAGCAGGTGAGATTCATAAATTGCACATGAATATTTGCATGCAACCAGTATGAACTCAAATGCTGCAGTGCATCAATAGAGGGGATATTGTTTTAGAGTCCCACTGGGAGTAAGCGTATAGAACAGTAGTCTTGCACCAGAGACTACAGTTCAAATTCAGGCAAGCTTGGATGACCTTGAACCTCTTACAGTAAGGTACTTTATAGAACAGTTGCAGAAGCAACATGTATGTCCCTGAGAGTTCCTTGCAGGAAAGGCTAGGAATACAAGTATAAATTAATACCACAATCCAGCTGGGAAGCAAGCTGGACAGGGAAACATGCATGTGGATGGGCTATATTCTTTCCAAGTTCCAGATATAGGCATTCATTATATTAATTAGAAGACGTTGCTATGGTCATTTGGTATTCACAACTAGAGAAAGAGCTAGAACTGGAGCTACCTTCCCCACCCTGGCATTGTTTTAAACAAGTGAGTAACTGGTTTGGGTTATACTGTGTACCTATAGCCTTGACTTCTACAGATTTTTATAGGTAGATTAAGATCAATACATTTAAGGCCAAACAATAAGGGCAATAAACTCGATGAGTGTAAGATCTCATTGATCCAGTGTTTACTGAATAGCACTAATTATTAAAAAAATCATCTGTACAATACTAAGTGCAAAAATTACCTCATCAGCATCCCACCATTGGATGGGATGCTTCAGTTAGAACAATGTCTTTGTGTTCCATAAACACTTATCCTGTAATTGTGCGGCTTCCTAATCTGACATGCCCAAATATGTTTGGATTGCAATTCAGTCATCCTGGCTTGCAATTCTAAGTTGCAGTCCCAACGCATCTGGAAGGTACCACTTGGAAAGGCTACTTCTGGGTTCTTGAGTGAATCCTGGAATTCATGCTGACACAGTTGTCTAGTGTGAAAGTTCCAGCTTTCAAAACTACATTTATTCACAGTGAAATGAAATGTTACAAGGACAATAAACATTAGCTGGGATGAATGAAATACAAAGCATTACAAATATTATGGGAAGAATGCATCTGAAAGATTTTTATGGAGATTTCATGTTTTGCCAAGGAGACATGTCTGGTGCCACCCTTGGACTATTTTGTCTATGCCCAGAACAAGGTGACATGATCTGATAATGGAAAGATTACACTAGCAGGAGATAGTGTGACTAAATGTGCATCTCCAGGCCCAAATGTTCAGCATTAACTCCATGTGTGGTGCATGAAATTGGTAACATGACGGGTGCCGAGGAAGCAAGGAAGTATTCACATCACCTTACATCTTGGGAAGGTTGTTTTGAAGTTGGTGGCTTTCGACATAGATGCTTATCCTGACCACTGCCAAAAGGTAAGAGATCGTGTTTTCAAGTTCTGTCTCCCTGCTGTCGTAGCTGGGAACTAGAGATTGCCTTTTGTCTTTGGAGTGTAGGAGAGGTGACTGTGGCTTGGTCTAACAGAGGAATGAACAAGCCAGGGGGATCTTTGTCCATCCCTCTGTTAGACCAGACCACAATGAGGCAGGAACACTCTGAGCATGCTGACAACACACTCTTCACCTCTCCTATACATTCTCACATCTTTTGCAGCATGCCACACTCAAAACATTTAAAGCGGATAAACATATAAACAAATAAGGAAAAACAGAATCAGTAATACAAAATAATAATGATTCCTATATCACTATATACCCTTGCATGCCTACATCACCCTATACACCATATACAATGCATGATAATTATTATTGCTGAACAAAAGTCACTTTTTCTTAAAAAAAGAAAAAAAAGCTGGAGGAAGAGAGGGAGAATGATTTTAGAAGTTATCTGGAAGCCTGCTGCTATTTTCATACTATTTCCAGTGCTGTATAATCCCAGACTTTGCTTGAAACAGGGCATGCCCATGATTCAAATCCTTTCCTTGATTCTCCTACTTTATTTTTTTGATCATTATAATGATGATTTGTCATCTTTATCAATTCCCCTTTTGCCCATTGGATGCTTGATGTGATGTATAAAAGTCAGAAAAAAGTTGCAATAAGACAAGCTGGCCAATCACGGCAATGCTTAGGGAATCAGGATTATAAGAATGGAATCTTGGGTCTGGCCAGTCTGATACAGAGTCCTGGGTCGTGAGCTAGACAAAGAAGCCGCTCTCTGGACTGTCACTTTAAAAAATCAAAACGTTCAAAATACAGGCTGCTGTGCCAGAGAACCAAGATGATTCGAATGTGGGGCTGGCAGGAGAGAGGGGGAAGAGCACAGTAGGGTCCCCCAAATAAGTCACCTCTCCGCAAAATACTTTGCGACTGCACCATACTTTCTACTCCAGTTAACAGCTGTGAAAGGCACTACTTACTAATTCATTACAGATATATTTTCAGCCTTAACTGGTATACAAATCTGATTACACTGAAGCCCATGGGATTTCGGTTTTGATTTTGTTGGAATTCAGGCTGTGACCTTGATGAAGCTTTAGGCAGACATTAGTATGTCAGATTTCAAAACATGATCCTTTGAAGAGGAAAAAGATGGAAAAGCGCAGCTAATTTGAATTTGGGGTGCCTAAAAGCAAGAAGTATAGTTTTTCATATGTACCTGTCCAAGATGTGCTGCAGATCAACCTGAAAGAGGTTTTTTTTTTTTATGGCGACCCCTAGAACATGAAATGCTCTTTCAAGGGAAGCTTACCAAGCTTAATTCTTCTTGCCATTATGTGAGTTGTAGTTGATATTAATTCAGCAAGCATTTGCTTTTTAATTGAAAGGAGATTGTTGTTGTGTTTTGCATTTATTTTTTAAAGATGGATATTTTATTATGTTTATTTGACAGTTCCCTTTTTCTTTACATTCCCCGGTTTTGTAGTGTTATGTTTAAGTGTTCTCGAGATAAAATATAAATGGGATTAAAGTGGTACCCCTGTTTGTATTTACCGTTAGTGTAACTTTATTTTAATTGGCGAACTGCTCAAATTTAGCTATGAAGTTTCAAATGGTTCGGTGAGGTTCCCCTTTTGAATTTATTCTTTAGCAATGTTTTTACAATCTGTGAGGTATAGTTGCAAATTATGTAACTGTTGTGTGAGAAGCAAAACAAACAGTATGTTTTCTTCATTAACTAAGAAAAAAATGTTGAGGATGAGCTTAACATAAGGGTGTATGCTGTCCGTTCTGGACAAGACTGTATTTTTGCATGTGGTGATATTGGTGCAGAAGACAACTGAGTGTATTGAATGTAGAGTTCCTTTCCAAGCTATAGGAAAAGCAGGATTTTACAAAAAAAAATGCCACTACATCTCCAGGGGACAAAATCAAGTATATTAGCATATAGCAGAAACATAGCTGGGGACTGTTCAATTTTAATTATGTCTCATGAAAAAGTAATACACACATCACTTTCCAGTTCAGTGAATGTTACTATGCGCAGTCTTTTTATTTAAAAAATAAAACTCTATTCTAAGACTAACTTGCTTATTAAGATCACCTATGAAATATTTACTGATTATTTAAGCAGGTACCAATATATTTCCTATCAGCTATTTTAAGAACAGTGCATAGAGGCTCATACTGATACTAGAAACAATTCCCAAAAGAATTATATATTATTATTATTATTATTCTATTTAACAATATTTCAAACAATCACCCAATCCCTAGTTACAAACCACTATGCCTCTGGCTAAAAATAGCATAGCCCTGAGTGCCTCGGATAAGGTTTTCACTTTAATTAATATTTCAGGCCAATTCTTCGCAGTTGAAGAAAGTAAAGCTCCTTTTTATTAAAATGCTGGCATACTGCCACAATAAGTTGGTTTACTAAGCAGACAAAAAAGAGGAAATGTGTCTTTCCAGCAGGAATGTGTATTATTTTTTATTTAATTCATAAATCCTTTTTCAACAAATCAACTAAGGGCGAATTTTTACATTTAGCTTATTATTAATGGTGATAAGGAATGGAGGTGGGGTGTGACACTTGAAAGGAGTAAAAAAAAAAGATGTTTTTAAGAACTTTCAAATAAGACATGTTACTAACGTGGTGTGGCATGGCATGGCGATTGATCATAGATGCTTTCCTCAGCAGCTACTACAAACAATAACATTTAGGCAAAGTTCCACAGAGTCAAAGAATACAAGGATTGGAAGTTACCTTGGAGATCAAGTTGCTCCATTCAGAAATCTGCTACTATGGCATCTCCAAGAACTGGCCCCCCAGATCTAGTTGAAAGACATTCAACACCCCCTGAAGCAGGCTGTTCCATTGTTGAATATTTCCTACTATTAGGATTTTTTTCCTGATGTCCAACCAAAATCTAGTTCCCTATAACGTAAAACCATTGTTTCTTGTTCTGTCTGGAAAAACTCTTAACCCTTCTGCATCATCTTCTATGTAATAGCCTTCAGACAGTTAAAGGCTTAAAGACAACTATCATAATTCTACTCTTTCCAGGCTAAACATATCCAGTGTTTCCAAATGGTCCTCGGAAGTTTTTCCTTTTAGCCCCTAACCATCCTGACAGCTCTCTTCTGGGCACCCAACAATTCGTCAATGTCCTTCCTAAAATGCTGTACTTGGAACTGTCATAATATTCTAGGTGCTATTTGACCCACACAGAAGAGAGGAACAATGGCTTTTCTTGAGCCTGACATTGTAATTCGCTTGATGCAGTCTAGGATTGCATTTGCTTTTGAAAGTGTTTCATACTATTGGTGCATGTTTGACTTTTGATCCAAGACACCTAGATTCTTTTGCATTTTTTCCCATATCCCCCTCCCCCCATCCTACACTCAGGCTTTTGATTTTTCCTAACCAAATGTACTAGGAATAAATACATTTCAATAGGAATAAAATGCAGTTGTTCCTATTGAAATTCATCTTACTAGTTTTGGCCCAATGTTCCAGCTTGTTAAGATGGTTCTGAATCTGATTCTGTCCTGTAAGTTGTTTGCTGTTGTTCCTATTTTTGTGTCATCTGCAAATTTGACAGTCATATTTTTAACCTCTCACATCCAAGTTATTTATAAATCTATTGAACAACACAAGGCCTAGAGTAGAGCCCTGGAGTACACCATTTGAAATTTTCGTCCAGCTTGATATAAAACATAACATAAACTTGTGGGATATGATTTTTCAACCATCCCTGTATCTATCTAATGGTAGCATAGTCCAGCCCACATTTTATTGTTGTCACTAGCAGAATCTCATGGGAAACTTGTTGAATTCTTTGCTGAATACTGCATTTCTGTGATCAACTAAACTGGCCATTCTATCAAAAAAGGAGATAAGATTGGTTTGGCAGCAATGCATTCTTTCCTAAATACTCACAAACTCAGTGCTTAATAACTTGTTCCAGAATTTTGCCCACTACCAACATTAATACATATATCCATATCAAGTTTGATTCCAGGTGATTTACATGAAGACATCCCTAAGTTTTTTGACACAATATGAAACTGGTCTTCCAGTATCTTTTTCCAGTACATTTTTTCAACTTCTCAGTATAGCCTACAATAGTAGGAGTTCCAAGAGTTCACCCATCCAAATACCATTCAGGATTAAGCTGCCAGTTTCCAAGCCCAGACAGGGTTGATCAGATGTTGACATGTGCTGAGATGATCTTTGTCTAAAAATGTAATAATTATAGAAAATTGACCATGCATCTAATATGCTAATGTGTGCCATGGCCCATTGCCTAAGTAAAGACCCTGAAAAATCTGATCCAATGCTGCTAGTATCTAGTATTGAGATCTTGGTGGAACTCTTTGCATTCCCCAGTTCTTCAACTCTAGATTCTGATCCTGATACCACATACACCCTAAGCCCATGAGAACACTGACCCTGCTATGTCAAAAGGCAAAGAAGCACAGGCATGCTTGATTTTTTGGAAGAATGCTTTCCACAGGAGCAATCTACTTGAAAATAAGTTGTTGCTACTGGAATTACTTGCTGATATTGAGCTCTTTGTCTTAATCCATGGACCAGACTTTGACCCTATTTTTGCCTATTGGTTTATAGTCAGATTGATAGCTTTTGACCCCAGATTCTTTGCTGCACACTTCCTGCCTTGTAGTTTAATGCACAGGTAGACAACCTGGTGCCCTCCAAATTCCTTAGACAACAACTCCCATCTGCTCCATCTAATGTTCATTGGTCAGGGAATGCAAGAGTAAAGCATCTCGAGGACACCTGATTTGCTTATCCATGTAGTAGAACAAATAATATTAAAAATAGAATGGAAAAGACTGCCATTCTCTTAGTTGTACTGGAAGATGAATTCTTTCAGGCTCTTCTATTGACTGCCATTAAGACGCAACTAATTCAGTAGGATGCAGCAGAGGAGACAAAATGAGAAATGTTACCTTCAGCTTCTTCCATCACGTTCCTACTGCCTCTGTATTCTATATTCAGTTAGCCATTATACAAATAGATTGATTTTTGATTATGTGGCATCAAGTCATTTTCAACTCCTAGAGACCACATACTGTAGATAGATTTTCTTCATTGACGATCTATCCCTAACCTGGTCTTTCAGTCTTCATGGTGCACTCACCACCACTGTAACTGAGTCCATCCACCTACAACTTAATAATGGCCTGAGATTGCTCCCCCCACCATGTCTTCCCAACCTTTTTTTTTTTCAGTGATGTCTCTTAAATTAATTGCTTGTGGAAAGGTACTGTTTATTATTGTTGTTGTTATTATTACTCTTCAGAATAATAATTGGTAAATGCTGAACATTTGCCAATTTCAAGGCTAAGAATTGTTCAAATACCACCATAATATTGTATAGGATTCCAAGCAAAGCTGTTTTTTATAAACTGAATGTTGTGAGGTCAAATAATTCTAATTTTGTCACCTGTATTTCACAATTCTATTGTTATAGCTCCTAATGCTCCAATAATTATGGGAAAATTTTTGTTGGTTTTTCCATAATTTCAGTTATTAAGCCTTGACATTTTCCAATCTTTTCCAGTTCCTTTTGAGCTACTCTAGTGTCATATGGTATTGTCACATCTATAAGTAAAACATATTTTTCTTCAACTACTGCAATGTCCTGGATGTTGTGTTCTAAATATCAGTCCATCTGAATTCAGGAATCCTATAACATTTCTACATGATCATTCTGGAACACTTTTTTGACATTATGATCATATAATACTTTGGGGGCATCAAATCCATACCTTTTACAGGTAGTCCTTGGTTAACGACCATTCATTCAGCAACAGTTCAAAGTTATGGCAGTTGGTGCTGAACAAGTGGTACTTATGACCAGTCCTCAAAGTTCTGGCTGTCCCATCACCCCCAGTCACATGATCACGATCCAGGTGCTTGGCAACTGGCTCACATTTATGACAGTTGCAGTGTCCCACAGTCATGTGATCACCATTTGCAATCTTCCCTGCCAGCTTCCCACAAGCAAAGTCAATGGGGAAGCCAGTAGGGAAGGTTGCAAGTCACTTCTGTAAGTCCCTCCTGCTCCTGCCATTTTTTCTCCCAAGGAGCCGGCTACAGAGTACGAGATTCCGGGGATCTCATACTCTGTATCATGTGCCTGCCTGCAGCACACCATGCCCACACACTGTAGCACATGCCTGCATGCCTGGCTGCTCTTGTGCTGAACTGCAGAAGCCACCCCACCCCCACTGGGCCATGCTCACACCATGCCAGCCATCTGGGTGCCCTCCCAAACTCTGCAGCCACCACCCCCTGCCCAGCTACACTACCAGCTTGCTTGCGATCTGCCTGGGACTTGCAACTTCCTGCCATCTTCCCCATTGACTTTGCTTGTGGGAAACTGGCAGGGATGGTCACAAATGGTAATCACATGACCTCGGCTTGCTGCAACATCATAATCACGAGCTTGCACCTGAGCGTCTGGATCACCATCATGGGACCATGGGAGTGCTGCGACAGCTGGAACTTCAAGGACTGGACATAAGTCAATTTTTTCAGCTCTGCCATAACTTTGCCAGGTATGTGTGGCTTGACCTCTAGTCAATCTGGTTATGCATATGTAGTCATATAACTGATACAGAGTATAAGATATCCATCATTCCTAGGAACTTGATCACAGGACTGTCATTCAAGGGAAGGAGTGAAAATACCTGAGCTGCATCTGAATGAGTATAAGAAAAACTGAAAAGCTTCAGTTTCTTACAAGGGTCTTAAATATAAACGTTAATTCCAAAACTTGGTAGCATGTACTTCATGTTTTGCTTTCTTATAAGCAATTCATAATGGTGTATGGTAAAATTGCATAAGCAGCTTGTTTCAATGGAAATGTGAACAAATCTTACTACTAGCATTATTTGTGATGTATTTAACAATTATTTCTGTTCAGGATCATCAAATGCCGACTACATTAAAGTAGCCATTTAAGAAATAAGTAGCCTATCCCAGGGAAACTAGAATAATAACATCAAACATTCCACATAGGAATGTTTCACTCTTCTAGGGTATTAACTGTTCCACCCAATTTTGTATCTTAACCAGTGCAAATTGGATAAGTGGTTTGGCTATGTCTTTATCCAATTTACTAATAAAAATATTGAAGAATAGAGAGACCAGGACTGAATGTTGTGGCAGCCCACTTGATACTTCTCTCCAATCTGGTGAGGAGCCATTGATGAACACACTTTCAATATGATTTTCAAGTCAGCTACATATTCATTGAACTGTCATCCCATCAAGCCCACAGGCGAATCAAAACGTCCTAGGGTACTTTGCTGAAATTACAGCAGATTCCAATTACCCAGATAGTGGGCTCCCCTGACCCACCATGTTCAGACAAAGGCTATAAAGCCATCTGTCAGGAATGCTTTAATTTGAATTCCTTGCGAACGAGGGATTAGGCTTGATAAACCAAATTACCCCTTCCAACTCTGTGATTCTGTGAACACTCAATGTGTCATTCAGCTCCTGGAAGGTCATCTACTCAGTCTGTGATCATCTTATTCTGATGTTTGATTTCCAGCTTCAAATGTTTCTTGGCATTATTCCGAGTTCTAGCATGCTACGTTTCAGAGATGTTTCACCGTAATCTACTATCATGTTGGTCTTCATGGGGCTTTAAAAAAAAAAAAGTTCTGCCTCATAAGTTACCCCAAAATGGTCTCATACATGCACATGTAGAAATGGAATTTTTTTCCCATTAACCCTTTAAAGTTTATTCCTTTCCAGTACGTAAGACTATACAGTGTGGGCTACAAAGATTTGGACAACCACTAGATGGCAGCAAGGGACTAGAGCTTTGCTGCCATCCAATGGTCATCTAGAGTTTTGCATTTCATATTTGGTAGTCCTACTGGTACCACCACCGTTCTTTCCCAGCCTTGCCTCAGAGAAATAATCAAGTTACTAATTACTACCCACTACTGTGCCATCTCCTTGTACCACATTCTCCTCTACCACATTTTCCCCACTGCATCATAGCATCATGATCATTAATTGTTTGGGTTTTCACAACACATTAGTTTAGGCTAAAATGGATTGGGTAGTTTCAAGTCTACATGTTGTAGATGTCAGGCCCAGCCCAAGAACGACAACAAGGAGGTTCAGTCCAGTATAGTTCCTTTATTGGCTTGCACCTAATAGACAGAATCTCACCAGACTAAACCTATGCTAAAGCAACTAGTGGATACACCCCGTGAGACTCTAGGGAGGGGCCAGTCTCAGCTTCCTATTCTCACGGTCCTGCTGCAGGCTGAGGAAGTGCCTGCTCTGTAACCTCTCCAGGAATGCTCCCCCTCCCTCCTGATAACCTTGATCCTCCATTCCATTACAGTAGGAATCCAATTATTGAATTATCATGTTTTGTTATAACAAACTATATGGTAGTTTAACAAGATAGTATGTTCTGCTAAACCGACTATCCTGTTAAACTACCATATAGTTTGTTTGAATGTAAACTGTTATGTGAACATACACATTGTTTAGCATGTCTTCTACTTACATTCTCCCAAATAAGTCTCTTATGTGCTCTGAAGGGTTGGTAATATTTCTACAATAGAAGTAAAACATCCTTCTGTTGAATGGGAAATTTTCTGTGATCAAGTGCTTCACTTGTCCATATTTGTTTTTGTTGTTGCCTCCATTCCGCTTAAGATTTGAGTTTGTTTTTTTTTTCAAATGCCAGGATATCAACTGCTATTTTCAACTAAATCTGAGAATTTCACCTTATAAAGACTAAGATTCTGTTTAACTTTGGAATATGAATTTGTAAAATCTGCCTAACAGTTGTTACTGAACATTGTTCATTTGTACGTTTTTAAAAACCAGATGCCATATATTTTATATTTAGATTTTTTAAAAAAAAATTAGAATAGAGTAGAATAGAATAGACATGTTTCTCTCCCAGCATTTCTAATTAGACTCATTGGGGTGAGAATGAGACTTTAAGTGGGGGAAATGAGGTTGTGACTGAGTGTGTGTACAACTGGGTGTGTAAATATATCCTGATTCTAGACAGATGTCCCCACCATCATTGGGTCAGCCCATCTGAGAACCCCTCTAAGATATCTACATCTGTGTATATTCCCCCAAAACGTTACTCATCCATGTCCACTTTGAGGCCCCAAAGCCACATGTATTTCCCAGAAGCTTTTGGCGTAGCTACCAGAGATATCCCCAAAGTGTTAGCAATTACAGCACCACTCTTTACATGACATGAGGTGAAATTTATTGGCTACATGGAGAATAATTATCTATGTTCCAAATGGGATGTAGTGGTTAATGTGTTGGGCAGAAAAATTAGGCACCCAATTCTTTTTAGGCACAACCACAGGTACAGCTAAAGTCTCCCTCCTACGCACCCACATACCTGCAACTTTCACACTTCCCTATTTTCTTTATACGGCAGCTTCAAGTTATTCCAGGGCTTGATCAAGTCAGATTCTCGGCTGGTTTTATTTATCTCAGGAACATAACCAGACACGCAGTGCCCCTGAACCTACGCCGGATGCACGCCGGCAGCCTGCCCCGCAAAGCTCGCGCCATTCCTCAGAGCTGTTTATTTATTTGGACCCACTCTCCGGAGCTCTCCCCGGGCGCTTGCAGCCCCTTCGCCGCCACGCACCCACCCACCCATCTCCTTACTCACCTGTCTAGCCCCCCCCCTCCCCGCTTCGTCGCTGCCTCCGATCCCGCCGCCTGTCTCCTTCTCGCCTCCCCTCCCGGCCCTGCTGCATTGTGGTCCGGCCGGACCGGCGGCGGCGAGAGCTGAGCCGAGGCAGGCGAAGATGGCTGAGACGAAGCAGCCGCCGAAGCACGACGGGCGGGTGAAGATCGGCCACTACGTGCTGGGGGACACGCTGGGGGTCGGCACCTTCGGCAAAGTCAAGAGCTGAGTATGGGGGACGGGGGCGGGGCAGGTCGGGGCACCGGGCTGCTGGACGGAGAGGCCGGCAGAGGCGGAGAGTCGCTTCCCGCCGCGGACCGAGGAGTGCGCGCGGCGGCGACAGCAGCAGTAGCAGAAAGCAGCAGCGGCAGCAACGGGAGCGCTTGCCCAGGACCGGAGCCAGCGAGCAGCCAGGCATCGTCCCCGGGGCCCTCCCCGCCTTCTCCATCCTCCAGGGTCGCCACCGCAGGGGGGGGGTCCGTCTGGTCGGTGGAGCTCCGGTAGAGGCTGCGTTTAAAGGGAAAGGGAAAGAGGCGGCCTGCGGGGGCCATGGCTGGAAACCTGGAGCCAGTGGAGCAACCTGGCTGTTCCTCGGTGTTTGCTAAAGTGCACGAGTCTCTCACACACAGCCTTCAGCGACCGGGTCGGCGAGGTCTCCCAGCACGACTCTTAGGACTTCCATCATCCCAAGCGCATGGCAATTGGCCATGCTGGCTGGGGACGATGAGGCTTGAAATCAGTTCATTCGGAGAACAATAAATTGGAGAAGCCGAGTTTAAAGGGAATTTTCTCCTTTTCCTTTCCTTTCCTTTCTTTCTTTTCTTCTTTTTTTTTTTTTTTGAGGGAAGACACAATGTACAATGCGGTAGATTGATTGTACAATAAATGTGACATTGGGGGAGTTATAAAAGGGACAGAAGCAAATGGGTATGCTAACAATTGTACTGCTATGACTTAGGCCATCCACTTGATGGATAATGCAACAATTTTTTGCTCTAACAGTACTACACTATTTTAGTACTTCTTTCTCACCCACTGAGAAATAAGACATTGTGTCAAAGATGTGTGTAAGCGATTTCCATTTTTTGGGGAGAAAATGTCACCCACAGATCAGTTTGAGAAAATGTCACCCACAAATCCATGGAGAATCTTTACCTCAAGAAATGCATTTCCTAACATTGCTGTTGGGATTCAGTGCTTATTTACTCAGAATCAGAAATAATCCTGTTGTGTTCTAGAATGAATTCCATTGTGTTCCATTAGCTTTATTCCCAGTTAATTGATACAGGATTGCAGCCACATTTATCTTTTTTTTTTTTTTTCTGCAACTACTCTCCTTAAAAGTTTAGGTGATATATATTTTATCCCCACAGTATTCCTGAGAGGTAGGATCAGTGAATCTTACTCTCAAGTTAATATACTTTGGAGTGCTGCTTTATTGATCAATGCATTACAAATGATTGATTTAGTTGTTCTAATTTTATTTATTTACTTATTAAATTTGCTGATTTTCTAATTTTAGAATTAGAATTCTAACACAAATTTATTTGGGGTTAATAATTTTTGGACTTATTTGAAAAGTAAAATGCCATTTATGTGTGTTTTAGAGAACAGGACACTAACATCTGATTTTCTAAGAGGTAGTGTAATAATTGAGTTTAACTGCTTAAGGAGATTCTTTCACTGTTCACTATTTTATACTATTCAGCTATATACAGCACACATACATGCACAGAGGAACATGGTAAATCGTTTTGGAAATGTTGAACCACTGCTCATGTTTGTAGAGTTAGGACCTTCCATATTAGGAACCTAAGCTGTTACACTACACAACAAGTAATACCCTCTCTTGTGACTTCATTCTACGAGACACTCAAGTAGACTTAACAAGTCCCAAAGGAGTGAAACAATAATATCTCTGTATCTGTTGCTTACTGTAAGCAAATGATGGATTACAAAGCAGGCTGTTTATTATTAATGATTAATGTATTAGAAAAGATTATGCAGACACAAATGTTTTATAAATGGACTACTCAGTAGGAATATGTACATACAAGCTTGTTTATTTTCCTGGCTGGAGTTAGCCAGTATTTTTTAATTATTTTAATCAAGGTCACTGAATAAAACATAAATAATCACCTTAGAGTTGGGCAGAGGTTAGTCTTGTCATCAAATCTTATAACAGGGACTCTTCATTTTTGGTTATGTCAGTGTGGAATATTTTTCCATAAGTGCTACCAGAGATGACAGATACGTGAAGTAATATGATCAGACCACCTTCTGATGAGGGTAGGCAAGTAAATGAGGAGGTTTGTTTGATTGTTGTGAGTTGCCCAGACTCATTGAGAGTCGGGCGGCATACGAGTTTAATAAATTACGTATTTATTATTATTATATCTGACATTATAGCAAACAACTACAGAGGTCTGCTGCATTGTTGCCATTAGCAGACTCTTCTTTGTTCAGATACAGAAATATTTAGGCAAAAGGGATGGAGAGGCAAGACATAAGCTATAGTTACATACCCACAAATGCTTGGTTAATTTAACTGCACTGAGTGTTATCTCTGTTATTTTGAGACACAGCTTATTTCAGATATGTATATAACTAGCATCTCTTGTGTCATTTCCCAGAGTCAAATAATACTGGTTTGGTTACTAGAAAAGAATGTCCTAGTCTCCCCTTTTCTCATGGATAGAAATCAAATATTCAGAAATTAGTAGATGAAGCATTTTAGAGAATATAGATAACCACAATCATTTGCTAATATCTGCTAAACAAGTAACTCTTAAATAGGACTACCATATCTGGGGTGCAGAAACCCAATCACCTACTAGATGGCTATAACTTCTTAACTCTTTGATGTCATGTAGTAGTCCTCTAGTGTTTTGCCGCCCATATACATACTGTTAATAGGAACAAGAACATAAGGCAATAAAAGAATTGTGGTTGTACTAATTTACAGCTTGGGTTTTAAAACCAGGTGTTTGATAGGATCCTGAGAGCTCAGTTTAAAAAAAAATGTACAGTTATGGCCAGGTGCAATGGAAGATATTGCTTTTTTACTTTTTATCACTTTAATAGAAACAATGAAATGTGAATGGGCATATTACTTCCAGGGTAAGAAAAGCTATATCTTTTCTTTTCTAAATGCCCTCTTCTGGGCATAAATACCTACAATGTATCTATTGGTACCTTCCCAATATTACTACAATTCCCAGAACACCAGCCGGTAAGGAGCACACACTTTTTAAAAGACGAAGGGGATATAAAATTAAGAATAAACATGATCAACAAAGAGACTCAGAGAGCCTTCAAGACTTCCAAAATTTCATAATTTATCATTTATTCAAAATTACATACTGTAGTATTTGTGTTAATTCTCAAGATACTGCAAGATTTTTGTGCCTGGTTAATACAGGTTCCTCTCTGGCACTTCAAGGACAGGTTAGCTTTCTAGCCTAGGTAATCAAGGGGTGAGGTTTTTAAAGACTGATTTCTTACAAATGGAAAATAAATTATAGTTCTTATTGGGCCTTTTTGTGTGTGCTTCCATAATGCTGACTTACAGTATCACTCAGACGTTGCCATGATGGTATGAAACCTGTCTGCATTAGCAATTTATCACCACAGCAATGCCTGGGTGATGTTGTAAATTACTAGTTTCCTCTGTGTAATCATTTGGACCATTTCTTAAGTTGCTTTACATTTCTTAGAATGATCCTTATGCATCAGTAGAATATTATGTTCCAGTAGAGGGAACACAGAGATATAGGTCTTTATATCTTGTGTGTTACCAAGCATAATTTATCTTAAAGTTTGCTTTTCTTTCTGAATCTATACAGGGACATAAAAAGAAGCAAGCGAAAGTATTTTTATTTTGAAGCATGACAAGCTGCTTTATTTTTAGAACACTCTTATTGAGGAAAGAATTTCAGGCTGTTCTTATCTCTGCTAATAATAGTGACTTGCTCAATTTATACAGCTACCACATTACCACTCCACCCTCTTCTTTAGTCAGGCTACCTCTTAATTGAAGATTTTCTAGTTCCTAGTTCACCTGGTTTTAAAATGTAATTATTTTTTAAGCTGGGATGCTAAACTCTGTATGTAACTTATTTATTCACTTCCTCCTTTTAGAATACCATAAGGATTCTGTAACTTCTGACATCAGTATTATCTTAGTGTTTTTTTTAACGTGATACTAGAAGGAAACTTATGCTTTGAAATCTATATGCATATTTGAATGCATGTGTCTCCAAGTGTGTACTTTTTGTCAGTTTATGGAATACAACCATGGGCAAAGTCTATTGGGAATCTCTGTCTTGGCTTAGATTTTTAAAATTATTATTATTATTAACTGTTAAATTTTGGCCTGACTTTTTTTCCCCTAAAACTGTTATTCCCAAAATACTGGTTTGGAAGCTAATAAGCTGCATATTATGTGGAAGTTCTAGTGGAGACTGGGTAGTATTATTATTAGTCTGAAAACATAAGAAATACATAAATAATTTCTAAAAGGAAGATAGGCAAGCAGTAATGCTGCTAAAGAAAAAAAGAAATAATGTATGATAAACTTTAAATCAACTGCTTAATAATAGTATAGTGATGTGCTAATATATCTCCTGAAAAGGATGAGACTCTCAGGTAAATTGACTAGGATTGCAGCCTATTATATCATTTGTATTTATTTGTTAGATTTATATTCCACCATTCTTCCAGGAGCTCAAGACAGAACACATAGCATTCTTGATAGCAAAACTATGTGAGGAAAATTGGGCTGAGAGTGACTCACTCAAGTCACCCAGTGAGCTTCTATGATGAGGTTTACTTGAACCTGTACCTCACTGGTCCTGAGCGCTAATCCATCACTGGCTTTCTGATCCTACCGAACAGCCTTTGAAATGAATATTGATGTTGAATTATTATGAAGTAGTTTGGATTTAGTTCAGCTTGAATTATTTTCTGTATCTTTTATTTTTCCCCACAAAATTGCTCTAAAACTAAATATTTTGGATTTATCTTTAGAAAAGTTTATTCTTTTCTAAATGTAAACTAAAAACCTACTAGCCAGTTATATAAGATTGCAATCTAATCTATCTACTCTTACTTGGAAGTGAGTTCCATGCATTCAAATAGGAATTACTTCTAAATAAACATGCTGTAAGAATTTTGATTTTTTCTTTCTTAATTATGTATGTTAAAAGCTAATTGAAACATGCCATCATTTTAGTTCATAATTTATAAAATGCATAATGTAAGAAAGTGTTGCAGTAAATGGCAAATGGGTGATAGAAAGCTTTTAATAGAACATAATTAAATAATTGAAATAAAATAAGTAAAGTTGTAAATAATTTTATGGAGCTCATGGCTTGCTGAAAGACAGGCGGATGGAAATAGTTATTCAGCATTGTGCAAAAAACTTCTGATATTTTTGAACTACAGATAGTCCCCACTTAACGACTACAATAGGGACCGGAAAATTTGTTGTTCAGCGGTGCGGTCATTAAGCGAGGCATCACATGACCGCACCCCATTTTATGATATTTTTTGTGGTGGTCATTAAGTGAATCACATGATTGTTAAGCGAATCACATGGTTCCCCATTGATTTTGCTTGCCGGAAGCTGGCTGGGAAGGTTGCAAATGGCAATCACCTGACTCCAGAATGCTGCAACCTTCGTAAGTGCGAGCTGGTTGCCAAGCGCCTGGATCGTGATCACATGATCATGGGGGTGCTGTGACAGTTGTAACTGTGAGGACTGGTCATAAGTAGCTGTTTTCAGTGGTGTTATAACTTCAAATAGTCACTAAAGAAATGGTTGTTAAGTGAGGACTACCTGTACAACTCCCATCAGGTTGAGGTTGCATGACCAATTGGTCAGAGATAGTGGGAATTGTAATACAAAATACCATTGAAGAAGTTGGGCAGAGCAAGGCTGCCCTAATTAATGCAAATAATTAGTTGACAATAGCACACACAAAACAAGAAATAATGAAAGCTTTCTCCTCTCATTGTTAGTGATCTTGAGGATGGTGATAACCAGATTACTGCAGGGTAGTGTCCTTCTCTCCTTTTTTTTTTTTAAATTAGAGTCAAAGCAGTAAGTATTAAAGTAGTTTTAGAAATCATCATGTGGCAAATCTTGTTGGGCACTCAGCCTTAGCTCTTAACAATGTCACGTCACCAGTGAGATAGCCTTTGTCTCATTTACATAGAGAGGAAAACTGGTACCCATTTTCATTCGGTGCATGGTTGTCATTGCTAGTAAGTGAACTGAAGAATTTGCTCCTTTTGGTGGTATCTGTAAAAAAATCATGAGATAGTATTACTCTTCAAAACCTATGAATTCTACACTGCACTTGATACAAGACAAAGCATTTCAACTCAGATTTAATTTATATTATTTTTTTCCTTATTACTCTTATCATTGTTATAAAAATTACTATTAGACAAATTCATTCATCACCTATATCTTGCACTGTTAGTTTTTGAATAATGTAACTTCCAGAAGATAAATACTTTTGGAATAAACGGTAATTTTATATGTATGTTACAATGCAATTCCATATATGCCAACTCAAGAATAAGTCTCATTAATTCCAGTTGGCTTTGGAGTTTTAGAGGTACGATTTCACAGCCTTGCACAAATTGCAGTCTTTAAAATATTTACATGAAAGTTACTCATACAAAACCCAGGGGAACTTATTTCTGAGTAAAGATTGTACTGTTAATACATAAGTAATGCAAATCACATTTCAGTAACCTCATCATTTTATCCAAGCAGTGATTAACATTCAACTTTTCTCTTTTATTTAGTTGGAGAACACCAGCTTACTGGACATAAAGTAGCAGTCAAAATTTTAAACAGGCAAAAAATTCGTAGTCTGGATGTTGTTGGAAAGATCAAACGAGAAATCCAAAACTTAAAACTTTTCAGACATCCCCATATTATCAAATTGTAAGTGTTGCTAACTCCTATTCTCTTTGTAGTATGCCATATAAAAACACGTGAAATATGTATTTCTGTATTGCAGGTATTTTACTGTGTTTCTAATATGTTCAATAATATAAATTTTATTCCTAACCACTTGAGTTTAGAAGTAAGTTTTATTGATCTCATATTGAATTTACTCCCATGTATGTAGAATACTTGGGTGGACATTCTTCCTTTTGAAACTTAGTAAGCAAGATCTATATTTGGATTCAGTTAGTTTATTACTACCAGATTAGTTGTTATACAGAGTTCTTTCTGACTGTTTCAAGCTAGATTATACTTCTTGTTCTCTGACAGACAGAAGAAAACCTTGACTATCAGTTTGATGCAGTATCTTATATTTTTCTGGGATAATTGGTGCATGATTGGACAGTTTCTTGAAAAAAGCAAATGAGCATGTATCTTAGATGTTCATTTGAGATTCATGAAGTTAAAAATAGATTTTTCAGCCTAGATGGACTAATTAGATTATATATTTGTGTATTAAAATTTCAAGGGCACAATTGAAATTTCTTCAGATTTCATTGAACAGTGTAGTACATGAAAAGGAAGTACTCAGTTGCATCCAGTACAGAAGCTGTGTACTTCTGAAAGCAAATGCTTAAAGAAGAAAAAACAAGTCTTTTTTTCTCCTAGAGCGTGGTTGAGATCTTTCTAGGAAAGATTGGTTGGCCACTCTGGACATTGATTTGATTGACCGAGTTATCTTAAATACACGTGTACACATATCTTATGTTCTTATAATGGGGAATATATATAACAGATTTATATTATGGATCCAAACAGATTGTAAATAGGAATCATTATTGCACAATATTTTGGGAATGAATGAGAAATTAACAGACTTATGAAAACTTCATCAGTCTTGCGTGGTGAAGCGAGATAGCAGCTGGATTAATCCTTATTCCTGGAACTTCTCTTCCAATCTTATGATCATCTGTGTAGTATTTTTTTTCATTTTTCTTGCATCTAGTTTTTACATTTTTGATTTTGATTGTTTATATATATTTTTATTTTTTTAAAAAAATGGGTGTTATTTTTTTTTAATGAAAAGATAGTTAGCTGCCCAGACCCTTTGGGGTTGGGCAGAATATAAATTAAATAAATAAAGCAAATTGTTATGATGTTGGTGTCCTTAATTAACTTTGTTTTAAACGAGAACCCTTTCTCCTATGTAATCATTAGATTTGTACTAACATATTTTGACTTTTGTATCTGAAATTTCCTGATTTCCTCTTGGCAACAACATTCAGAATATTATTTCTAAGAAGATTTATTGAACAAAGATCCTAGAGGACTGAAGAAGCTTCCTGTAGGGGGTGGAGTGGGGGGTAAAAATCTATCAAATAGTTTAATTGAGCAGAATCATGAAGGAGTTTATATTTGTATTGTGAAAAAGTGACCAATTTGTCTTTCAGAAGTGAAAAGCAATTATATGGAAAGCAAATTCCAATATATATTTTTGTCAAGGGCTGTATTAGATTAGATGAAAGAACTTCTTCTAGCAAAAACATCTAAGATGTAATTATTTTCCTGTATGTTTTCAATAGGTATCAGGTGATCAGCACCCCCACTGATTTTTTCATGGTGATGGAATATGTGTCTGGTGGAGAATTGTTTGATTATATCTGTAAACATGGACATGTAAGTGTCTTATCCAGTTGGAATAAATATGTATGTGGGGAAAGGGCAAAGAGACAGTACTAAGAAATAGAATTGCTTTGTTAAGTAAGATTCTTTTACGTTATTAATATAAAAAATAGGCCAAGCCTACTAGCCATATGTGATATGGCTTGCTATTGCCTCAAATCACTGTTGTATATTTCTTCCTGATAGGTATTGGCTACAATACTCTTCCCCATCTGGTGACCACCAGATGCATTAGATTAACAACTCCAAGGGACCATGTTCACTTGGATGATGGGATTAAAGTCCAACACATCAAATAAATCCAGATTGAGGAGGGTTGGTATACAGTCTAAAATTCAGCAATTCTACCGATCATCATACCTCAAACTGAATATATCTGTAAATGATCTGTAATGAATATAAGTGATAAGCAGAAGTAACTTCCGTCACCCTGTTTTCTTTTAAGTCTTCTATAGCCACATAGTTTATTTTGCAACTGATTTTTGTTAAAGATCCACAGTAAAAGTGATTTGGGGATAATGGTTCATCTGAGTATGTACAGACATGCAAACATAGATATAGCTGTCATTTCACACAATCCTAAAGTTCATTTGGTGCTGTAGTAAGATTTATTGGTATGTTTAGTTAGTGATATAATTGGTAGCAAATGAGCCTTATTAACATGAATAAGAGTTCAGGCTGAGAGCAACACAAATGCTTGCTTCAGCAAAAACATGTTTTATATATAAGTAGTACAATTCATGAGTACTTTATTTTTATTGCTTGAAGTTTTTCTGTTTTTTCCAAAATAGAGTTATTGATGAATGTTATATGAGAATCTAACTCATTTGCAAAGCAATAGCAATAACAGATTTAATTTTTATTGCTCCAATTCATTGGCTGGATTATTTCATCTCCCTCTCTCTCTCGCTCTCTCTCTCTCTCTCTCTCTCTCTCTCTCTCTCCTTTAATCTTTGTAAGTGATTAGGAAAGCAAAATGCTTCCTCATGCATATTATATAAATCTAGTATAGGATTAGAATTCTTCTACCATAATTCTGCATTTTTGTAATTTAGTCTACTGTTTATAAATTTAGTCAGTTATGAATGCTATAATGTTATATAATTAATGTTATATAGTTAATTATAAAATGTAAAGTATGCAGTTATTTTGATTATTCTATCATTATAATCAACTGATAAGGCTCATTAATTAATGAACTAAATTCCACTTTAGTTTTGAACTAAACCAGAGCATTTTCTATAAACAGACGAAGCCAAATGAGGCTGTCCTGTTATAATTGATGGCATCTTGTAATTTGAAGTTGCGGTAGCACACTTAAATGCCTCTTGTGTGAAAGTAAACTTCTACCTGCAGATACATCATTTAGAAAGACTTGAGTTAGATTGCCCCTTACTGACCTTTTTCCCCCCAGGGAATTGCTTCTGGGTTTTATGCATAGTAACATTTTTAAAAATGTGATCTCACACACCTGTAAACTGAAGTGCTATAGTCTTTTCTACCAGCATAGTCTCTTTATTCCACTCTTCATCTATCCTGTGCTACTTCAGAATACTGCAGTATGTAATATTGTTATTATTTCCACATGTAAAATGTATGCACAGCTAATTTTCAAAGTGTTAAATTTACATGAGTTTTTCTAACATAAAATGTTACAGGAATCAAGCTGCATGAACAATGGACTTGTTCTGGTCCATTCTGTACATGTAAGCAATGATGCAAAATGGACAGAGCTGAATCACACATGTGGTTTCTCCCATTTTTTTTAAAGGGATAGATTTTATGTTATTTTGTTTTTTTAAAAAACTCTATTAGGCCAGAGATAGGGCTTACACTACAATTTTTTTTCTGTATTTTGAAATCAGCAATTGCATCAGAGACAGGGCCACAGCTGCAATGCAAGAGTTTGTGGCTTTAAAATTAAGCCCAGTTTCTTATGATGTCTGAGCCCAGGGAACTGTAATTTGTTTTAATAGCAGCTACTTAAGACAAAGCAGGATAAAGCCATAGTTAGAATAAGACTCAGTAACTTGGGATTAGATTTTATAAAGAATTATAGTTGGTTCTCTAGCAAAAGCAGAAATTTTCAGTATACTCTGTGTGCAGAAAAGAACGGGAGTGTCAGCATAAGACATCAGGAAATTTGTTTTCAGACACCAAGGTCTGTTTTCAGAAATAACATGTTCCTGTATACAATTATTCTTGAAGGGGGATTTCAGAAAATGTGGGCTGCTGCTGAAGGTGGGGCAGCTGTTTTAGACAATCCTTTACCTGTCATTACTGCTGCTTGTATATGTGCCTAGGAATGATTGGGCATGAAGGCAAGTGGTAGCAGCTGCTGATTCTCATCCTTGCTGCCATCACTACTTCTTCTCCTCCTGCTGCGTCAGGGGATGAAGGAGCCCAAAGATAGCAGCAACAATATCAGCAAGGCAAATGCCTATTCATGCTGACCAGTGACATCAGCCCTGATCTTAACATGTAAGATGTAAAAGCACTGCCCTGCATTTGCTGACTCTGGCTTAAATTAGAGGTGGGAGGAGCAGACTGAAGGTTAATAAGAAATAGGCACAAACATGTTCAAGATAATTTCTGAACCTGTATAGATTTTTGGAAAGCTCTTGAAGGGGATTATACAGTAATACATTGATTCTTTGAGCATTGCAGTTTTAAAACCTCCATCTTGTTTGTCCCCAGATGTGTCGCATTATATCTTCCATCCCAGTTCATTTGAGCTAGTAGGCATGCGGTTTGGGAATGACTGGAATTGTCAGTTAATCAATCAATTTTATTACAGCCTCAGACCAGCATCAAAGGTGCATTATGTTGCTTTAGATTATAACAAAATAAAAGATATTCAAGCTACATAAAATTATATAAAAACAGTATAAAATGCAGTAGCATGCAAAAATAAAAGGGAAGGCTACTGGTTTCTATCTTCCATGTGACAGTACCATTTGCTACTTGCTACATGATTTTGGGGACTTTGTCTGCAAGTAAACAGTTTAAATAAAAGTTGTACAGAGCACCCAAAAAATTGATATTAAGGAAGCTATCAGGATGTTATGGATATTCTTATAGAAGAGGCCAGCATTTCTATCTCCTCTTCTCCATTGGGCAAAGGCTTTTACTGAGTGGAGTCTTCTTATATGTATCATCAAGAATTGCTGTAGGAAAGATGTCAAAGCATGGTAAACACTCTGCAATACTTTGAGAAAGAAATCTGTTTCTTTGTCTTATTGTGTTGTTTGCGGATTGTGTAACCAGATCCTGGCTATTGCACTTGGAGAAGTGCTACCTTGATCCTCCTGCTTATCCTCATCAGTAAGCCTCTTGCTTGATCATAATCCATTCCCACCAGCATCTGGAGAATTTTTCGCTGTTCCTTCAGTTTCCAGGTTGTATAGAAAAGATCTACCCCTGTTAAAGTCGCCAGACTTTGTGATGAAAAATTCAACTTTAATCCAAAGTTAAGTATCTCCTCTAGGCCCGCCTCGAAGTGAAGTGGCCTGGTGTTTATAGAATACATCCAGAGTGAACCAGGTGAGGAGAGGCTTAATTGTTTGACAGCCTTAATTTTCAGAAACAGCACAAGAACATAACTTCTTGAATTGTTACTTTTCTATTTAGTGCTGTTAACCGTCATTCTAACTTTCTCTTGTGGCTCACCCAAGAGATGATTGCTGCCTTGTTGAGTGGCCTACAGAAAAACCTAAAACATTTCTTCACTGCTGCTGCTGTTGTTGTTGTTGTCATTGCAGGTAGAAGAGGCTGAAGCCAGGCGTCTCTTTCAGCAAATTCTGTCAGCTGTAGATTACTGCCATAGGCATATGGTGGTTCACAGAGATCTGAAACCAGAGAATGTGCTGCTGGATGCACACATGAATGCCAAGATAGCTGATTTTGGTATGTGACCCCAATAGCATTCCAAAAATGTAATTGGCTATGAGCCATTCCCTGGACTGTGTCAATGTTAACATCCTTCAGGGAACTCAGTGTTATTTACCATCACCATTAGAAGCTTCTATGCTACTGTGAACAGTTCTCTTAATTAAAAACATTGGTTTAATCCTCTCCAAGGTAGTAAACTGTAGGTGAGGAAGCCCCGTGGCTGAAGAGTTTACCATAGAAAGCAACAAAATTAGGAAGTTAGATTCTAAGTAGATTCCAAGTCATTTCTAGGACAACTAATTTTCTATTTATTTTACGGGGATAAACTTTCAGCCATGTGAATTTCACCTATAGTCTAAAATGCTATTGGTAGTCACCTCATTGGAAAATAGATTGTGAATTTGTCAAGGGTGGCAGATGTTTCCCATATCTTTCCTTTCTTTCCCACCCCAATAAATAAAATAAAAAATATTTACAAAATTATTTTGTTTTGACCTTTAAGTCTAGTGATAGTCTTGTCATTCCACTGGTTTTAAATGAGCAAAATAACTCATTGTTTTTTTAATACAAACTAGTATACATACTTTTAAAATAAATAACTTTCATTTTTTCCCTCTCATTTACCTGTTTCACTGCCCCTTCAAGCAGAAATGGCAAAATATAGAAATACTTCACTTAAACTAATACTCAGCTTCATGCTAGATATACAACAGTGTTCCAGGTCAAGTATAAACACAAAGTCTTTATCCCTTTTGTCTAGACATCCAGAAATGTTTTCCTCTAGGTCTCTGTGTGCAAAATTTAATCCTGATTTTGTCCTAATTACTGTTATGATTAATGTGGATGCAGGACTCAATAGAAATATGAGATTCTGTGTGCATCAAGGAAATGTCTTGAAGAAGTCACATCCACACCATGAAGCAAACCATAATCAGGCAGCTTTTTTGCTTTGTGACTATTTAATTTGGCAGCAAAAAAGTGGCATAGTTCTAGGAATCATATTTTTTTTTATTATTTTATAGCTAGTAGTTCTGTTCTGTTCTATTCTGCTTCCATTGTTATTTCCCTCTGAGTTCTGCTGCCTCACACACATTTTTGCTTCATCTATATAGGTCAATACATGAAAAGTTTTCATTTTTTCAGGGCTGTCCAACATGATGTCAGATGGTGAATTCCTGAGAACCAGCTGTGGCTCACCCAACTATGCAGCACCAGAAGTAATCTCTGGAAGGTAGAAGATAAAGGCAATGATAGCGGGTTGAAACATTTGGGGACTGAGATGCATTCTAATAACTGAATAGTTTGTGTTATTAATTTAGGTAATGAGGGTTACATGATTTCATTTTAAAGAAAAAACAACAGCACTAAAAAGAGGGTGGCAATACCACGAGTTGACCAATAGGTAGAAATATTTTATTTCCATTGCCTTATAAAGACATGTCCCAACAGAGTCTTCTATACCACATTGCTAAGTATCAACAACCTGGAATGCCAAAGAATATATTAAGGATACTTGGAGAAGATGGAGGAGAGGTCAAAGAGGAAAGGTATAAATACAAAATGATCAAGAGAAGGAGGAGGAGGAGACCATAATTTTCAGTCATCATTTTGAGTGAAGGCAATTATTTAGCACTGCTTTCCTCTTCTTTGCCAGCCATCTAATATTGTATTAAGAAATAGATTAATGATATTTTTATTCTGTTCAGATTGTATGCTGGCCCAGAAGTTGATATCTGGAGCTGTGGTGTTATTCTTTATGCTCTCCTCTGTGGGACTCTTCCTTTTGATGATGAGCATGTCCCAACCCTGTTTAAAAAAATCCGTGGAGGCGTCTTCTACATTCCTGAATACCTCAATCGTTCAATAGCAACCCTGCTGATGCATATGCTGCAGGTTGACCCACTCAAACGGGCCACCATCAAGGACATACGGTAAGGTCTGTGCAAAAATTCTAGTATGCCACTGATTAACATTTCTCTAAAGTAAAAAAGAATTGCCAGAGGAATGTGTTTATTGTGTAATTTGATATTAGAAAGGGATTGGACAATCATTTCCAATCCAATTAAATATAGTTTGCAAATTATTACTTCAAATAAATTGAATTTGGAATCTTTACAAACAGATATTAGGAAAAACTGAGATGAGATTTAAAATAATATTGAATAATAAAGTAGCATGTAATGAAGGTACTTTTTAACACAAGTAGCCAAATCCGTTTAGCTAAAAAGAACACATCATAATATGTATATGGTCCAGAGTTACATCATGATATGGCAATGACACCACTCCGTGGCTTGGATTTCTTTCCTCTGTTTCAGCCTCATTTCAAGCTCTCCAGGTGTGCCATATCCCAAAGCTCTGAAATCTTCATGCAATGAGTGGCTTGAACTATTGATCGTGCACAAGTGTTCTGTTAGGGCATACAAGGGATCTCTTTAATATTAATGAACTTTAGCTCTGTCAAGTTAAAGTTCACTTTTACTTGAACTCAATATTTTCTTGCCAAAGTATATCCCACAATTATTTTTTATATCCAGAAGCTTATCAAGAACACATGAGTCAGTACTGAGGTATCTAAAGTCTCTGGCCATTGAAATTGAAAACATTGTGCAAGCATACATGATTGTTATCATCATTAAATATTTTCTTTTCCATGATTGGTTTGTTTTACGATTCTTACTTAATTTGATGGAAAAGAAATTGTGTTCATTTCTCATTTTTGCAAAGGATAACATTTCAGTGAAATCCTCAAGGAGTTGCAGGGATCTTGCATTAAAGTAGTTATAAAATGATTAAATGTCATGTCTTTCTTTATACAGTCATCTTTCCAGTATATTGCAGCATTTCTGGATTCTCATGTTAAATTCCAAGGGGAGACATTGGGCAGGAACTTTTTCAGATCAGAAAGTTTAGGCAGTGAGGAAGACTGCAAAGTGATTCAGAGATATGTAATACTAATAATAATTAAAAACAACAACACAGCAACAGCACATCTGCCCCTCACTGCAATAAAGTAATCTCAAAAAGACCACCCAATCCCTCCCCCCCAGACTGATCTGAAAACTTGCTTAATGTGGGGAAAAACATTTGGGAGATTGAAAGAAACTTCAACACATTAGTGACAAATGGCATTGTTACAACTGGAGTAACATTTTTATTTTCTTCTAGAGAACATGAATGGTTCAAACAAGATCTGCCCAGTTACTTGTTTCCAGAAGATCCATCATATGATGCCAATGTCATGGATGATGATGCCGTGAGGGAAGTTTGTGAGAAATTTGAATGCACTGAGTCAGAAGTGATGGCCAGCTTATACAGTGGAGATCCGCAAGACCAGCTTGCAGTAGCTTATCACCTGATCATTGATAATCGCAGAATCATGAATCAGGCCAGTGAGTTCTACCTCGCTTCCAGCCCACCCAGTAGTTCTTTTATGGATGACACTATGCATATCCCCCCAGGGGTGAAACCTCACCCAGAAAGGATGCCTCCTCTAGTTGCAGATAGTCCCAAAGCAAAATGCTCCTTGGACGCACTGAACACCACTAAGCCAAAGCCATTGACTGTAAAAAAAGCCAAGTGGCATTTAGGAATACGGAGTCAAAGCAAGCCTTATGATATCATGGCTGAAGTTTATCGGGCCATGAAACAGCTGGATTTTGAATGGAAGGTAAGACTAGCAGTGCTGTGTGGCTCTTGAAGGCTTTTCAGATAAGTAATCCATGAATTTTATCTATTTATGTACGTATTAATTTAAAGTATATGAATGCTACCTTTGAATGTGTTCAGTGTGATGGAATGGAATTATGAAGGCCAGACTCAGGGAGGGAAGCATCCTCTTTCGTCTCCTGAAGGGCGAGGAAGAGATAAGAGGATGAGACTGGCACCTCCCTGAGGAATTCACTCTGTTTTGACTGGCTGACCTTGGGAACTAGTTTCAGTCTGGGAAGATTCTTGCTAGAGGTTGTAGCTAATAAACATTGCTGAACTGAATCTGCATGGTCTCCTGGAGTTCCTTGGGCTAGGCCTGACATTCAGGGAGGCTTGTATCAGTTTAATTTAGTTTTATTGGTTATAATCAAATATCAGCTAAGGCTCGTATCCGTAAACAGATTAAATAATAATATAATACATGTCATAAAACAAATAAAACTAGCAGAAACAGGAAGTTCAAAAACAATCTCTACCTGATGCTGAAAAGGTAGTTAAAATTGACTCCAAAGGGAGCCATCCTTGGGAGAGTTAAGTATCACAACTGAGATGATCTTATTCCACTTGCCATTGGTCCCATTTCTGGCACTTGGACAAATTCAGGCACTCCTTTGGGTATCTTGGTATCAGACTGTATCGGACTTTAAATGACTGAAACAGCAACCTGATAAATGTCTTATTGTAATTATTACTATACCAGTTTCACTTCATCATTTCTGTGACTATTAGAATAGCAAGGTAGCAAAGATAGTCTCCTGCAGACCAAAAGATTCCTCAGAAATTGTCTTCCCAACCACCAGGAAGAGGTTGAGATACTTGAAGGAAATCTCAGAAGGAAGTGTAGGAAGATCTTTGTATCACTAAGCCCCCTGTCCTGATCCAGGGATCCAAGGGTAGGAATGTTAGATAGGGTCTAGAGCTTTCATATAGAAATCTCTTCCTGTTGAAGGAAATATTTAAACTTACCTGCACCATGAGAGAGAGAGACTCAACCATCTCACTGCCCTCCTTTCTGATCTCCTGTCCTTAGGAAATAAAGGGAATCTCAACACTTCTGACATCAAAATGTTATGAAATTGACTGATCAATTGATTATATATAATAAATTCCGCAAACAGATTAAATAATAATATAATACATGTCATAAAACAAATAAAACTAGCAGAAACAGGAAGTTCAAAAACAATCTCTACCTGGCAAATAAAACTAGCAGAAACAGGAAGTTCAAAAACAATCTCACCCCTATGAGTGGTATGTGTCTTCCTCAATCTCGGGTCCTCTACCAGAGGCCTGGGAGTTTGAGGGTTCTGCGCAGTATCTTAGCTGTTCCTAGCACTGCACTCTTCTGCACAGAGAGCTCTGATGTTGTTCCTGGGATCTGTTTGAGCCATTCTCCCAGCTTAGGAGTCATGGCCCCGAGTGCTCCTACCACCACTGGGACCACTTTGGCCTTGACTTTCCACATCCTCTCTATTTCCTCCTTCAGGCCCTGGTACTTCTCTAGCGTCTCATGCTCCTTCTTCCTGATGTTGCTGTCACTTGGCACTGCTACATCTATCACTACCGCTGTCTTCTGGTCTTTGTCTACTACCACGATGTCTGGTTGATTAGCCAGTACCTGCCTGTCCGTCTGGATCTGGAAGTCCCACAGGATCTTAGCCCTGTTATTCTCCACAACCTTCTGTGGAATCTCCCATCTGGACTTGGGGGGGGGTCTAGCCCATACGCTGTGCAGATGTTCCTGTACACAACGCCAGCTACATGGTTGTGCCGTTCAGTGTATGCTGCTCCTGCCTGCATCTTACACCCTGCCACTATGTGTTGGACTGTCTCTGAGGCCTCTTTGCACAATCTGCACCTTGGATCCTGTCTAGTGTGGTAGACCCCTGCTTCTATGGATCTGGTGCGTAGTGCCTGTTCTTGTGCTGCTATGATCAGTGCCTCAGTGCTGTCTTTTAGTCCGGCCCTTTCCAGCCACTGATAGGCTTTCCCAATGTCAGCCACCTCAGCTATCTGTCGATGGCACATCCCATGCAGGGGCTTGTCTTGCCATGGTACTTCCTCCGCTTGAACTTCCTCCCATGTCTGCTGCTGCCTGAAGCATTCTCTCAGCAGCTCATCTTTGGGTGCCATCTTACTGATGTACTCCTGGATACTCCGGGTTTCATCCAGGACAGTGGCTTTGACATTCATCAGGCCCCGCCCGCCCTCTTTGCGCCTGATGTACAGTCTCTGGGTATTGGACTTGGGGTGGAAACCTCCATACATTGTGAGGAGCTTCCGGGTCTTCACATCAGCAGCCTCCATGTCTTCCTTTGGCCAGCTCACTATACCGGCAGGGTATCTGATGACTGGCAGGACATACATGTTGATGGCATGGATCTTGTTCTTTCCATTGAGCTGGCTCTTCAGAACCTGTCTTATCCTTTGGTGGTACTTGGATGTTGCTGTCTTTCTTGCCTCCTCCTCATGGTTCCCATGTGACTGTGGGACACCAAGGTATTTATAGCTGGTCTCTATGTCTGCTATGTGGCCCACTGGTAGTTCCACTCCATCGGTCTTAACTACCTTCCCTCTCTTTACTATCATCCTGCCACACTTCTCCAGTCCAAATGACATCCCAATGTCCTCACTGTAGATCCGTGTCAGGTGGATCAGTGAGTCGATGTCTCGTTCACTCTTAGCATACAGCTTGATGTCATCCATGTAGAGGAGGTGGCTGATGGTGACTCCACTCTTGAACTTGTACCCATATCCAGACCTTGTGATTATCTGGCTGAGGGGGTTTAAGCCTATGCAGAACAGCAGTGGGGACAGTGCATCACCTTGGTATATGCTGCACTTGATGGCCACTTGTGCGAGCTGTCTTGAGTTCACTTCCAGTGTTGTCTTCCACAGTCCCATTGAGTGCTTGAGGAAGGTCCTTAGTGTCCTTTTGACTTTGTATAGTGCCAGGCATTCACAGATCCATGTGTGCGGCATTGAGTCATAGGCTTTCCTGTAGTCAATCCAGGCTGTGCTCAGATTGGTCTGCCTAGACCTTGAGTCTTGGGCGACTGCCCTATCTATGAGTAACTGGTGTTTTGAGCCTCTGGTGTTGTTCCCAATGCCCTTCTGAGCTGTGCTCATGTACTGGCCCATATGGTCCTGTAGCTTGGCAGCTATGATGCCTGATAGAACTTTCCATGTTGTGGGGAGGCAGGTTATTGGCCGGTAGTTGGATGGTGCTGTTCCTTTGTGAGGGTCTTTCATGATCAGCACTGTCCTTCCTTGTGTTAGCCAGTCTGGGTGGGAGCCTGCTGCTAGCAGTTGGTTCATCTGTGCTACTAGGCGTTCATGCACTGCTGTTAGTTTCTTTAGCCAGTAGGTGTGGATCATGTCCGGGCCAGGTGCTGTCCAGCTTTTCATATTCTTGACCCGCTGTTGGATGTCTGCTACTGTGATGGTGACTGGTTCCTGTTCTGGGAGATTGCTGTGGTCTGCTTTCAGGTCCTGCAGCCACTTTGCACTGGTGTTATGCGTCTTCTCTTTCTCCCATATGTTCTTCCAGTACTGTTCAGTTTCCACTGCTGGTGGCTCAGCTGCTACTCTGTGGTTGCACTGCAGTTGGGAGTACACTTTGGATGGTTCTTTGGAGAACAGGGCATTTATCTTCTTGGCCTCTGCTTCTCTAGTGTATCTCCTTAGCCTGGTAGCCAGTGCTGTGAGCCTTTGTTTAGCAGTCTCTAGGGCTTCAGATGGAGTCAGGCCCATGTATTTTTTCAGTAGCCGAGTCTTATCCCTAATCTCCACATGCTTCTGTAGTTCCACCAGCTGACTGACTTCTCTCCGAGTTGCCTTGATCTTAGCCTCCAATCTCATTTTCCAGGGTGGGTATGTACTGCTGTTCTTCTTGATCATGTAGCCAAGGATTTCCAGGATTACAGCGGCTGTAGCATATACCAATTCATTGGTTTCAGTTATGGTGGTAGTAGGGATTGTCTGGAGGGCTCTGTTGGCATCTTCTAGCATACTATCTGATGGTACTTCTCCACTGAGCCTTGGTAATCGGACTCGAGGGTTGACTGTAGCTAGTTTATCCATGATCTTATGCCTCATATCAGCTGCTGTGCTCTGTAATGGAAGGGGTGGCAGTGACATTCCAGCTTCAGGTGTTGGCTGCACATCTGCTTGTTCTTCCAGGTCTGCTTGAGTCCGGGTTGTAATGTGGAGTTGGTCTATCTCAAGTTGTGAGAGCAGCTTCCTCTTCACTATGTTGAAGTGCTGGGTAACTAGTTGTTTCTCAGTTAGTGTGGATGTAGGCCTTCTGTCTATCCATAGTTCCCTCATACGTTTCATATATCCCCTCTCATTAGGTCTGCTGTTGTAGCAGCATTCCATCATTTCCAAGTTCTCTTGTCTCGTCCATGTATGGTTTGTTCCAGTAGCCCACTTAACATCAGATTGTCCTGGTTCCCCAACATCTGACGCGGACCTTGTTAATCTGGGCGACGTCCAAGCCGACAGGACTCTCTTAGTTCATGTCACTCTCATATTTTGAGGTAGGCAGGTGAAGCGTTAGGGGGTCTTTGCCCAAGGACCCCTACTGGTAAGGTAGGTACCAGCCGGGATTTGAACCCCGGTCTCCTGCATCAAAGGCAGTGTTCTAACCACTACGCTATCCAGCCCCTCTCTCTCTCTCTCTCTCTCTCTCTCTCTCTCTCTCTCTCTCTCTCTCTCTATATATATATATATATATATATATATATATATATATATATAAAAATATAAATATAATTGCCATTTCCTGATTGACTTCAGGTAGCTTACTACACAACAAAATATCAAAACATTAATTAAAAACAGTTATTTAAGGATAGAACAAATAAAATTCCAACATTAACATTTAAGATAGCCCAGCCTTTGTACTGAATGGTTATATATACAGGTGGTCCTCATTTAACAAACACTCATTCAGTGACTGTTTGAACTTGTGAAAGTGCTAAACAAGTGGTAGTTATGACCGGTCCTCAAAGTTCTGGTCATCTCAGCACCCCTGTGGTTACATGATCACGATCCAGGGACTCAGCAACTGGCCTGGATTTCCAACTGTTGCAGTGTTCTGCAATCGCGTGATCATGATTTGTGACCTTACCTGCTGGCTTCCCACAAGCAAAGTCAATGGGGAAGCCAGTTGGAAATCGTGATCATGTGAGGTCCTCACTTAATGACGGTAACCAGGGACTGCCGGAACTACTGTCACTAAGCAACGCAGTCATGTGATGTTGTACTTTACAACTGCATCACTTAGAGACGAAATTCCGGTCCCAATTACCATTGTTAACCGAGGACTACCTGTACCTTATTTGTAATTGCTGACCTGTGATAACTTTTTTTTAATTGTCTGAGCTAGAATAGGGAGACAATTTTCCTTGCAGAAACATAGTCCTAACAGCAACTCTTCAGATTATCATTTCAGTATGCTCTTGCTCTTCTCAGTAATTTTGTGTTCTGAAAATTCCTAGGAAAAGAAGGCTGCTTGTTGTATGTGGTTTCAAAGAATCATGTAGACAGATAAAACCATGTCACTCTGTTGCATCTATTTTACCATCATCAGTATGGCTCTAAAAGCTGACTTCCTTTTTACCATAATTATTGATTTGCACAGTATTATACAGTATATACAAAATCGAGGCTACAATCCTACATGGTCGGAGAATCTCACTGAACTCATTGGGCTTAATTCTGGAGGGGTAGACATTTGATTGCATTTAAGACATAGTTACATCACGTTCCTAATGTCATGCAATTATTAATAAAGTTTATTTTAATTTTGATTCAAAGGAATTTTGATTTTATTGGAGAATTTGATGTCCCCCCCCCCTCCGTACACACATATCAGTTAGCAGTTGTGTTCCATTGTGTTCCATTGCCTGATAAACACAGTGGAAAAGAATCCCTTTTCTATAGTTGTTGTATATGTTCATTGAAAACCACTGATGAAGAATCAGGCTGTTTATACTGTATATATTTAAATTTAAATATACAATGTAGCACATGGGAATAAAGCTTGAACATAACTTGTTTAATTGATTAAAATCTCATGGACAGAGTGTCTGAATAGAGGCAGTATATTTCTTCATCTTTGTTCATCCTGACTTTCTCTCTACAGGATAGTATTTAACAGCATGCACAGACTGCCCCCAAGTAACATTTTACATTTTCGTGTGCAGTTTTACTTCCTAGAGAGCTATGTCTTAGAATTCATAATTTGTTCAGGAAAGACTTATTTAACTTTTTGTTTATCTACTGTTTATCTACTATTTTATCAATTTATTCATTTATCTATTACATTTGTAAGCTGTTCGACTCCCAACAACTTTTTACCTTTATATAGAATGGCAACATGCTAAAGATAACGTATGAACAAAACTATAATTAAGCAAACTGGTTGGAGGATTTCCACATAGGATGAATGGTTCATCTTTCCTGACTATCTTTCATTGTCCCTAATCTGTATTAGCAATGTTTAAGACAGAAAATGTTAGTGATAAGAAACAGAAAGAAGGTTCTGTTAAAGATACTTTTATAAAAAGCATTTCTAGGGAAATGTTATTTGATAGGTTTGCAGAATTGTGGAAAATCCTATTCATAGTTTTTTCTTAAACTGCAACACTGAGATTAAGCTAGTTAAGATGCATTTTTTAGTTTCCTGAAAGATAAATCCTATTGAACTCAACTGGATTTATTACTGAGGAGAAATGTCTGGGGTTATATTTCTTGTTTTATGCAAAATTATTTTTTTGAAATATGAAATTAAAATTCTTTTTCCTATTCCATAATTCTATTTTTTCTCAAATAACAATTATGTGTTTTAGGTGGTGAATGCCTATCATCTTCGAGTGCGTAGAAAGAATCCAGTTACAGGAAATTATGTGAAAATGAGTTTGCAGCTGTATCAGGTTGACAATCGCAGCTATCTGTTGGACTTTAAAAGCATTGATGGTATGTAGGAAATACTGCAGAAAAACTCCCAAGCTTGAAGGAAGACTAAAAAAAAAACAACCCCAACCTGCACCATCCTCTCTTTTCCCCCCATCACACTTTATATCTACTTTATGATTCTGCTAGTCAGAACAATTGTTGTTTTAGCAACACGTCTTCAGTTCATTTGTCATCACTTAGTGTTGACTGTGACAGATTAATGACACACGTGGGTAAAAAGAGAGATTTCTGCTTCTCGCAAGATTCACAATAATCCCTCAGCAGGCAATATTCTTGCAAGCCTTTTCTGATCATAGACTATTTCAGGACTCCTAATAGCATTTTCTCCACAAGTGATGAATTTCCTTCCCAACCCCAGATAATTTCATTACTGTTATTACTACTAGTTGACACTATCTCGTTAGTGTCATTTTCAGTTCTACTATCTTCAAAAATTACCTCAATTATTTGCTGTTCTTTTTACTATTTCGTGACTTCCCCCCTTTCTTGGGTGGGGTGTCTAAATCCTAGATGCTAAAAGGAATTAGAGAAACATATATGTATGCAGTTCATAAAACTGTTTCATAAAAGATTTACTCTCTGCTTACCCAGACTTCTAAAATGGTGGTCAAAATTTGTGAAAATTCAGTTCAGTTTCAGTACTATTTATAAATTAAATCAAAGGGCTTAGTAAAACAGTCCTATGTAATTTATCTCAGTGTTTTTCAAACTTGGCAACTGGGCAACTCAGCATGCTGGCTGGGGAATTCTGGGAGTTAAAGTCCACACATCTTAAAGTTGCTAAATTTGAAAAAAACACATTGATTTATCTGATAGTGACTCTTTCTGAACTTAATACAACATATATATATGATTTTATTCTTGGGCACATTTTGTCTGAGACCAAGTTATAAGTAGTCTTGAAGATAGCTACAAAGACATTTAAGATAAAGTGAAGGAAAAGGGTTTGGTAAAAATATAGAATAGGGAAGTGTCTTCTGGTTGAGCATAGAGCATACAAGTGGCATAATTATGGTGAAATGTTTGCAGAAAAGTATGATTTGAAAGAAATAAGTGTAGCAATACAGTTAAAACCTTTTCTCATGTTACTTCTGTAGCATAGAGTTCCTTCCTCTTCTCCCAAAAAGGGCATCAGAAGTCTAGGACCTTATGGAGAATGGTGGGGAATTGCATGAGACTATTTATGCATGGCCTGAGATGTTTGACATTGCACAGGAGGCCACTTGTAGAAGCCACTTCCATTTCATGGAAATGGGGATGATGATGATGTGGTATAAAATAAGAGTATGAGCTTATCTCAGTCTATTCTTCAAACTACCCTTTCTTAGGTGAGTTGACCACCATCACAAAAGCTAAGCCAGGAGTAAAAGAAAAGAGTAGAGGGGAACTTTAGCCTCCTGCCAGCTCAAGCAGTTGTTTTAAATCATTTCTCTGTACTTTTAAGATGATGTCGTGGAGCAAAGATCGGGTTCTTCTACACCTCAGCGCTCATGCTCAGCAGCTCGCTTGCACAGACCAAGACTAAGTTTTGACTCTGCCGCTGTTGATTTCCAGTCACTTCCTGGGTCCCTTCCTGGCTCTTTGACTGGGAGCATGTCCTCTGTGACACCACGCCTTGGGAGCCATACAATGGATTTCTTTGAAATGTGTGCCAGTCTCATTATGGCTCTTGCTCGCTGACAGGTATAATTCAGAAGCTTGATTTCAGTGGGTGAGCATTGGCCTTGGGCAAATCTGTACTCAAGGCTGAGTTGGAAGCATGTGTGGCAAGGAAAGCCTCATTTTGAGTGTAGAAATGTCAGATTCCGCACCCAGGAAATATTTTGTATATTTAAGAGAGAAGACAAAAGTGTTCAATTTAGGTAAGCCTAACTGCAGATTTTGCTTTATTTTTGCTAGAAATTTGGGATTGTTGGTGTTATTTCATAGGTATGGTAGAAATGATGGAGCAGTGGAGTTAGCACTCAGCAGAAGTGAGAACTGAGGGCCTTGGCCAACAGCTGGTAGCTTTGGATTTTACTAGCTGCCATGCAAAAGTCAGATGCTGCAGACAATGCAACAGCTGCCAAAAATCTGAAAATATCTACAATTCAAGAATCCATAACACTCATGCCATGCTGAATGAACAGTGCAATAATATTCCTGAAAACTTGACCATCAAAAGGTTTTTTAAAAACTGACTTTAGAAAACAAAGGCAATAGAATCCTGGATAGAATTGATCTGGATTTATACTCACGGAAGAAAAGTTTGTATCTGCTGTTCTTCCACATATTAGAACATGCAAAATCACCCATAGGATAGGACTGTTGCTCAGTGAGAAGTGCAATTCTGAAATCTTTTTGATCTCAGACTTCAGATAATTATAATGCAAACCTAGGTATTTAAGTTTGGAAATATATGAAGGCAAGCCTCTGGCCAAGCCTGATGTATTCTTTTCTTCTTTGGAAATGCTTTTGGAATGCTTAGAAGTCAACATTGCTTTTGTATCCTACTCATGGATCCATCTGAATGAATTATTGCAACCTACCTCCTAAAATAGTGTAGAACGGGATTCAAGACTTGCTGACTCAAGAGCAGTGAACTAGAAATGAACACCTGGAGCATCACAGGTTCTCCAAACCTGAGCTAGATAATCCATTATAAAGCAATTATTTTACTTTCTTGTTACATTGTGGTGAAATTAAATAAAGCAACTACTTTTATTAGAGGTAGCAAGTGACAAATAATGCAGAAACATCTGTTACTTCAGTTATTAGGTAGTAACCTCTATCTGATCTGAACACATTTTGAATTGAATTTTTGCTGCTACTGGATTGTACAGCACACCTGTTTCTCACACCAGTGGAAAATTGTCCTCAGAGATGAATCAAGCTAGATAATTCATTGTGTAAAATCCCCAAAACCTAGAAGCTGGCAACCATTCAAATTCAGAAATCACTTGAGTACAATTCTTTTGAGAGGTAGATGGTAGTCGGAGTTACCAATTCTTTTTGCAAGCTATCCTGCAGCAACATTTCCCTGGTTTTAATTAAAGTTTTTTTATTAAGGAGTCTCTGTTTTTGCTGAAGGAATTCTTTTCACTGCCGCCTTTCATAACCACTTTGTCCTTGCTGCTGTTCATTGTCCTAGGCTTCTTACCCTCAGACCACCTACTATATCTCATAAGTACAATTTGCAGTCTGCGCTTAATCTCATTATTAGTTCTCCCATCAATCATTCCCACCATGTTTTGCATCAAATGTATCAAAATGCTGAGTTTGCATATTTAAATCAGCAATATTTATTAATCCCATGGCAGTAATAGATCAAAATTTCTGTAGCCACACTATAAAATTCATAATTGGGGGGAAAGGAAGGAAAAATTACATTTTCCTTCAGGAGTGAGGTCCTTTGGTAATGTTCTCTTTCAGAAAAAAAGCTAATAAACTTATAAAGCAAGGTAATTATAGAGAACCCAAGCTTTTCAGAGAAGAGAGGATAGCAGAGAACATTAGCAGCACTCAAGAAAAAGGCTCAGGTGAAAAAGAAGAACATGGCACTCGACAAATTTTCCTTGCTTCAAAAGCAAATCATTTTTAAACACTTCTGGAGCTTTGATTGTCTGTTACAGTATTTGCTAGGTGCTAATTTCAGGCAGGTTTTAAGAAGAAAGGTTTCCTGATGCACACAGCATATTTATTTACTTGCACGTCTATTCAGAAAATAAGTTCCACTGGCTTTGGGTAGACTTAGGTCTAAGTAAGAACATATAGCATTGCTATCTAAAATATTTGATCTATCCTTTAAAATAAAAGGTGGGGGAGTCCATCTGCTTTGGTTTTCTGCTTTAAACATTGATGCAAGGGAGAGGGGAGCACCTCTGGAACTGCCATGGAAGCCAGCTGTGGAAGGGAATGGATTTGAGATCTTTCACAAAGGCTCGCTCTCAGTCTTCTGCATAGTTAGCCTCTCTTAGGAATAGGAAGTATCAATTACTCTTGGTCTCTGTTCTCTTTTTAAGTAGATTCCTCTTTCTCAAAAAAGACATATTCCTTTTAGAAGACTTACCAGAAACAAAAGCATTTCTTGAAGAATGTATGTTTGTCTTGGTCCTAAATCATATAATTGTGATGAATAAGAGCTGAAAAATAACAACAGAAAAAGATGTCTCCCAGTTTACTCTTTGGTCAAATCATCAGTCTTTTTCAGTTACTGATGCACAAATTTGTTGTTTTTTATCTTCATTTCTGATTTGCCACTTCCTGATGGTTAGGGATCTTTCGACACATGCTAAAAATTTGATATGCATCTCAATATTTTCACATCTTACCTTCCATAACCTTTTACCTTCACCTTTCTATTACATTATGAATGTGTTGGCTTCCCCACAATAATTTATAGAGGCAAAAGTTGTGCAACAGGGAGCTGCACTAGACCCAGTTTGATGTTGCCAGTAACTGACACTGCAGTGAATATTTTTTCAGTGAGGCACTGTGCATAATCAAGAGTTTTGCAACACAGTCAGTCCAGAGTGGTCTTGTGTGATGATATGCTCCATCAAGAATGGCATAACATTGGTCCTGATGTGTTTCTTTACAATGATAAATAGAAACCTTGACATTCTGATGTGTGTCATTTTATTAATCATAAAAAACTCCATCTCTTTAAGCCCACAAACAACAGTTAAAGGTCACTGCATTATGTAAACTGGATAAGAATATCTGTCATAAGGGAGTCACTTATGACAGTTGCGTTTAGATTGTCTGCAGTACATTTTTAAAAGTAACATTAATGGGCATTTTCTACACAATCATCTGCTTTCCCTTTAATCATATAGATTATATTTCAACCTGGCACCCTTCATGTGTGTTGGGAGAGAAACTCCCAAAATTCCCAACCAGCAATTGTCTTGAAATTGCTCATTGTTCATTGAGTTCTGAATTTCAGTTCAGATATCCTTTTTTATGAGTAAGGCTGTGCCATTTTCCTCTTCAGTAGGAAAGCAGCTAAATTTACCTTTCTAGTACTGACAGAATCCTTTTAGAATACTATTTCATGAGAACTGGAATATAAATTTGACAACGCTGTTCTAGACCTTAGGGCTTTTGTGTACTTCTAAAGCTTAACTGCCTGTGACTTTGCTAGGGTATAGATAAAGCAGGAATAACTTATGTTTAGTGTTCCTTTTCTTCAGGCTATCTCAAGGCATCAGGTTTAGTAAATGTGTAGTAACAAACACTTTATTATTGGAAATGGTAATATTCTTTCAAGGTGAGGGTGAAACTACACTTTATAAAGCTGCAGTACATTGTTTTAGAGTTGTTATTTATGTTTTGTTCTAATAATAGCTGTTTTTTGTTTAATTTTACATTAGTTACTTGTAATACTTGTTAATACTTGTTAATACTTGATACTGTATGAATAAGTGCTAATTGAGGTTGAACTAAAAATAACATAGGCTCAAATCTAGGCAAGGAGGTATAAACTCCGATGGAGTCAAACCATTATTTTAGAAAAAACGGGGAAACAATTTTTGCCCGATAAGTTTGCATGAAAACTTTGCCAAATAATTGAAAAATTGAAAAATTTTCTCAATTGTTGATATAGCAGTGGTTTATCTGAAAACAGCTCTTCAGATGCCCATGGGTTTTTTTTTTTTCTGTTGTAGGATATTGATTTTGCAGGATTTCCTTCATATAATAGCATTTCATACAATTAAAGGAGTGGCTGGTACAACCACTGTTTTGCTGAAATGGATGCGGGTAGCAGGAAAGGCTGTGTGCATAGACCTCTGAGTATGGGGACGTATGGTTTTAGACTTTCAAGAATGCTGTCTGATCGTGCTTCTTGCTCTTACAGAAGCCTACGTATGCAGCCTTTCCTGTCATCAACACTTAATGCAGGGACAAAGAAACCCAAGGGATACTTAAGACTATTGTAGCTGGACTGCAAATCTGGCTGACTGCTAGATGGCAGCAAAAAGCATTTTCTTGTATCTCTGTTTGCAGCCCATATATGGTAGCCATAGGGACCATCTGCTTTCCCTTTAATCACATAGATTGCATTTCAACCTGGCACCCTTCATATGTGTTGAGACAGAAACTCCCAGAATTCCCAACCAGCAAGGTCAAAGGCTATGCTAGCTGGAATTCTGAAAATTGCTATTTCAACACATCTGGAGCAAGGTTGGGCTACAGTATGCATAATACTTGTACTAGTTGTATTTTTCTCAACATTTTGAAACTAAAAAAGCAGAGATACATGCCAAATGAGAAAAATAGCCTCTTCGCTTCCAATAAAAGTTGTAAATGGAGATGCAGAGAAGCTGGGAAGGAGAAGTTCTATTAATAAAAATGTTTGCATTATCACTACCAGTTTAAGCAGCATATAAATTTTTTCTGCCCTGCTAAAAATTTCCACCATTTTGGATAGAAGCAGATGTTTTCAGAAAACATCTTATTTTGCATTCATACTGCACTTTATCTCTTTTTTAATACACAAATATTAATTCAGTTTACCAGTGATGCTCATTAAATAAGTGTCAGTTAGGAATATCACATGTGAAAGATACATTTAACAAAATAATGATTGCAAGACAATGATAGTATTACAGCCAAATGAAATTTATCCTTGCATACTCATGTAGAGATATATTCACTAATAACTTCTCATTGTGAAGTTAGGATTAGAATTTGGATGTATCCAAATGTCAGGCATCTATTCAATTGTCAAAAGGATTGCTAGAATTAAGATGAATTACTGTTTTGCCTTCTGAAAGCTTCAGCTATACAGCTAATTCAGTATAGATTCAGATGGCTGTTACCGATCTATTTAAGTAAGGATTGATGTAATGTTGTTTTCCCCCAACAAACAGGATAAATGCATTTCTACACTGTTGAAGTGAAAGTACAATTTTCAACCACTGGTTTATTGGCATGTTCCAGTTAGAAAATCACTAATTCCTCCCCCCGCCATCCCTTAGAATCAATACAGAATGTGTAAAGACAGTGATAGTGGTGGGTCATATAACAAGCTTCCATTCATAGCTAATAGTGCAGTAATCCTTTAGGTTTTAGATTTCAAATAAGGCTACTTAAATTGAATTTTAAGTAGGGTTAATTTCCTTGCAAGAAAGGTTTTCCAACAGCCATTACATTATCCTAATTTCTCCCACATAGTTCATATTGGATATGTAACATAATATTAAAATACAGTTTAGTAAATCTTGGCAATTCATCTTCCATATTAGCACTGTTTTTGTTTGAAAATGTGAACTGAGCTAGATATCAAAAATTGTGCCTTCTTGTACCAGCAGCTGAAAATGACAGAATGTATCAAGGCTGCTCATTTTGCAGAAAAATCTACCACCTTCGTTACTGTAGGTACAGATTATTTTAAATACTTGAAGTGTATGGTCTCTGTTGCCACTTTGCCTAATTGATGACATTTGCATGTGACAACGCTTGTTACTGTAATCATGCTGTACAACTGAAGGGTTACTCTTGATGAGTTATAGCTTAGTGGTAGAATGCATGTTTTTGTATGCAGGACTTAGAAACACTCCATCTGAACCTCTGGAGAGTTACTGCCAGTCAATTTAGAAACCTCATTGTAGCTAAGAATGAGCTTGAACATAGAAGTATTCAGATCTTCAGAGAGGTGCTTTATTTGATCAGAGTCTCAGGCTTTTGATCTCGTAGACTAGCTGTACCACTTCACTTCATAACAGAGCCTTCTGTGCAGCACATACACAGGAGTCCATATTTGAGAAGTGACCATTGAGGCATAAGAATTCATATTCTTGAGGCAAAGTAACTCGTCAAGGAAGCCCATGGCTAATTCACCAGGCTTTCTATGTAGACCAGTGGCCTAACTGGATACAAGGCAACTTTTTGTATTTCTTTGCCTTAACAATAATGTAAATGCAATTAAGCTGCATTCATGGTTGGCTAAAATGTTAATATGGTTTGCTCCTCCTCGCCTCTGCCACTCCAGTCCACACTTTATCTTGACTATTTCAGGTATTAATGCCAATTCATTTATACTTTCAAATGGCTTTCTGTGCAGACCAATAACAATTTACAGACATATTTCTTTGTTCCGGGGGCAGGGGAGCTATCTGCCTTTTGAACTTCAAGAAAACCGCTGTAGGATAGTTGAACTCCTTGTAGTGATAGTTAATGGAATAGGTTTTACTTACGATATAAACAAGCAGGACTACTTGACAAAGAAACCTAATGACAGAAAAGTCATTATTTAGGTTTTTTTCAAAGGTACCTTGTCTCTTGAAAAGTGGAAGCTGCTTTTGAGAAAGGGAGAAAGAAACCTACCACTAAACATTCCCTTATTTGTATCCAAGTGACTTTGGATCATCAAACACCTGGATCTCCAGTTGTTCATAAGCTCTGCTGTCACTGCAAACATTATTCTGTTTATGGAAACTCTAGGTGAAATGGGAAAGTGAGCCTTTAAAGGAATGGTAAATAGAAATGCTGCTTTTGGTATCTGTAATCGTATTTGTACACAGATTTAACGAACAAAAAGTCAGTCACAAGTTTAAGCATTCTAGTATCACCCTTTAAATTCTCCCTAAATGCTTTGAAACTACCCCTGAAACCGCCTTCAGTAATCTAAATTTATGTAATTTCTTTGAAAACTTTACGTTTGTCTATGCATTTTCCTAAGTAATTATCATAAAGCTTATAACACTTTTGAATGATTACCAGCCTTCCAATATTATTTCATCCCTAGTTTGAAGTGAAATCACTTTTTTTTTTTCTGTATTAACGTACACTTGTATGTATGTATGTATGTATGTATGGTATATCTAGCACTATTTTTTCTTCAATGTGCAAAATACAAGCTATACATTTGTATCCCTGAACTGTAATTTTGGAAAACAGCACTATTAACACAGATTCTGAGAAGGCTAGATACTGTTATATTTGTAATTTACAAGTGTAGAATAAAACTACTCCATTAACACCGACTAATGAAATTTGGATATGAGAAATAGACAAGTCTCCCAAGCTTAACAAGAATTGAACTTGAAATGATTTGACATAGTTTGTGAGCTAGCCTGGAGAGTCTATAAATTGTTCCCTGCTGTAATCAATCTTAATGGTCTTCAAAAATGATCCCCAGAATAATCTCCTTTTTATTTAACATGTAAAAGATTGATGCGCAAATTGGGTCTGTATAGATGTTGCTGAATGAAAGCTTCCTTACTGTTGGCCATGTGTCCTGGACGTATTGGAAGTTTGTAGTCCAACAATATGTGGTGGACTATCCCAACGCACAAAAGACTTGGAGGGGATTTCTTCTTCTGGGATTTCACATTAAGACATTACTAATCTGTTCATAAGAACGGGGGGGGGGGGGGGGGAGTGAAAGGGGCTGTTCCTCCTAGAAAGGTAAGTAAGGATATTGAATATTATTAGGTAGGAGTTACCAGAAGTGGCTTTTGAGAACAGCTGGTGGAATTAAGAGTGTTATTCTGCCTCGGATTTTGTTTGCAATGAGAAAATTCATAGGACTCACATACCTGCGCTCAGCAAACTGTGCCAATATCCCTACTCAGATACAGTTTTCCACAAAATAACGTTCACTGATGCTTTCATGATTACTATTTATAGAGGAGGTAGCGCAGATCATTTTGAACTGATCTCTGTTTGGCTTACATAAGTACTTGGAAGAAGGCAGTACAACCCCACTGTCTTTTCAGTTTTGTTATTTAAAATAAAAAGCAAGCATAACTTGAAGTTTCATGTACCTATCTCTATGCTGAAAAAAAGTTTATTGTATCTCATTGCATGTGATGATTACGTCATGGTTGACCTTTGCACTTTAATAAACAGATGATAATCTTGTAAATGCATGAATTACTCTTGTGGAATCTTCAGCCCTTTTATATTTAAAAAAATCTACAAATATAAATACTGTGGTTGGGTGGGAAAGGTTTTTTTTTTCCCTTCATTATCAGACTCTGCTCAAAGAGAAAATGTAAGTTTCCAGGGAATTGCCATTAAAAGCAAAAACACAGTACTATTCAAGAAGTCAGAAAAACCATTTTTCCAAATTCTTCCAATGTTTATCCCCATTTCTTTTTGCTAGCAATAGTTTGCTTCCAAGCTATTTTTGCTGACAAACTTCTTTTGCCTACTTTGAGTAACATATTGGCACTTAATTCTTACCACTTGTTGGGAAGGTAATACAAATGCCCTATTGTGTTTTACCTTAGCTGGGAATCTGCCTCCCCATGTTGTCCATTTGATAAATGCCCTAGATATGAGATTCATTACATTTACCCAATTGTAATATTCTTCACGGAAAAAGCACAACCATAATATGATAGTTCACAACCTTGAAAAATAATTATATTTACAATGTCTGTGCTCATAATTTTTTTTTTTTTTTGGCTAGCTTGTATTTGCTTCGCATTTTTTTCTCAGTGACTTGAAAAACGGCAGACTCAAATTGTCATTGTCATGTTATTCAACTTTCCTTTGACTTATTTTAAAACAGGTAGGTCTCTATTAGTGCTGATCATGGTCACATTATTCAAATTTGCACTATTCAAAGTGATATTTCTATCGAGAATAAGGTAATTGGTTCCAGCTCGACAGAAACGCAATCAATTTTTTTGAACATTTTTTTAATGCTTATTAATGAAATACAACAGTAAAAGATTAAAAGAATAGTGGGTAATGCAGGAAGTGGTAGCAAGATTGTTACTTAGACCACCCTTCCGTTATTTTTTTATGTGGTTTTAGTGTTTTTTATTGCTAATGGATAATAATCTGCCATGAGATCTTCTAGATAGATCTCATATTTTAAAATAAATAAGTGAACGAAGGACAGACTGGAGAATAAACCCATATCCAAAGTGTACCTGATATCCTATATTCTGCTGTAGCTCTTCACAATGAACCCCTTCTTTTTTGAACTTTCCTTGAATAGACCCTTCCTTTTCTCCATTTTGCACACAATAAATAGCATCTAAACCCCCAACAGCAGCTCTGCATGCACTAGACTCAATTCAGCATACGCTAGCCTCACATTAACTGAATTTTGGCTTGCATTAAACGGGACCTGGTATCAATTTGTAATTTGCACCCAATTGAATATTGCACTCTTTGAACTTGTATTACAGGTAGTCCTTGTTTAGTGACCACATTTGGGACCGGCCACTTGGTTGTTAAGCGATGTAGTCGCTAAGTGAAACCATGACTGTGCTTATGATCTGACTTCAGCTTTCCTTTGCTTTACAGACCTGTAAAAATATGACCTGTACGGACATATACAGGACTACCTGTATAATATATCCAATTATGGCATAGTCAGAATCCAGAATGACGCTTTCCCCTTAGTCACGAACTTCATGAGAACTAGTTGAAAGGCACCAGCAGTAGGGCCAAAGTTTTCACAGTGTTATCTGACTCTGAGTTCTTATGGAAGAACATAAATCTACTCTCTGGCTATTATTCAAAGTTGCTCAGGCAGGTTCTCTTGATGGGACTTCCCCTTTATATCTCCTGCCTGCTGCCTCCATCCTTTGACAGGAGATTTAAAGCAAACAGGAGGGTCTAGCAGAGAGGAAACTATACTGACTGCAATATTCATTCCATTGGTAGATATTCACAGCTGGATATAATCCTGATTTATTTTTTTTTATGAATGAAACAGCAAATGATAGAAACATTCCAAATTATGTACTTAATTCTGCAAAGTTTTATATTAAACAGTACGTTTAGTGACAATGTGTTAACTGCCAATCCATACTTTATTTCTTCTATTTACATCTAAAAGTAGTGTCTCAAATGTACCCCCCCTTATTTCTCAGTATGCTAAGCCCACAAATTCTGACACTGATTAAATACAGGATAGAGTATAAATGCCAAGTGTGATACTCCTAACATTAGGACAAAACGCATACACAAAGTGTGTCAACAGCAGGTAACAGCAGTATTTTGCACACAAATAATAAGTATTGCTGCATATTATTCAAAGAACCAAGGTGACATTTACAATCAGGACTGTATCACCATTTAAAAAAAAAACTTTGGGAAACCGTCTATTAATAAGGAGCTGTAACATGAAACAAAGCTTGAAAAAGTGCTATTACAGAGAATGACATGAAGTTTTTTGTATCACAGTGTGTACCTAGATTACTAAACTTTGGGCAGGATAGCATGAATATCAAGTTACTTAAAAAAAACCCTGTCACTTTTATGATGATCATTCCAAAAAGTAGCTTCCTAAGAATTCAGACTTAGTGTGCCATCAACGACTCCATTTTTGTTTTCTCTGCCAAGCAAGAAAGGTTCTTACAGATGCTTATTTTCACTATATTCCTCATACAACATTCCTCTGTAACGTGTGTTGACCTTCAGATGTACAGCGCTAGTTCCTGGTATAAGAAAGAACACAAAGCTACATTTACTCCAGCATTACAAATGATGTCATCCAAAGAAAAAATATAGCTTTGAACTGTTACGGGTTCTAATTTTAGCTAATCCTGTGTCTCAAAATTGAGTCATTTTAAGTCTTACCTAAAATTCAAGTGTTCTAATAGCACATACCCATCTAGGAAAGATAAAATAAAATACTCTGTTATATGATGCATTTTGTTAAGAATTTCAGTCACATCATTACAGACAAACCAAGTATACACCCAAAAAAACTACTCTTCAGGTGCAAAGCACTGTGTATGCAATCATACCCTACTTCTCTGTCACATCCAGAATGGCCAATCTGTTATAGTTAATCAGCTTTTCTGCCAACCCACCCTAAGTTTTTTGTTTAGTTATTAAGCTCAACTCTTGTATTTCGCTCTTCTTGAAAACTTACATTTGCCTTCAGAATTTCGACATATCAGTTGATTCCCTTCAGTGATGTCTATAACTTCAAGTTGTTCTCCAGGTGAGATCCTCAAGTCAAGGTTTCCTCTGGCAGGAGTGTTTGAGCAATGTGCGACTGCGGTATTAATTACTGTGATTTCTTTAGTGTACTGTGGCAGAGTAAGGAGGGAGGGGAATCAAGCTGCAATCTACATAAACTTAATTGAGAGCAAGTCCTGAGCTTATTTCAGGTACATCATGGATAGGATATTTATTACTTATTTAAGATCATTTTATATTGTATTTTAATTTATTTTGTCTCTTCTGTAAGAGATGCCCAGAGTCGCTTTTTAATGAGATGGGCGATGACAAATTTGATATATAAATAAAAAAATAAATAGAATATACTGAGAATGTGAAACACTTTAAACATTTGCAGTTTGTTTTTAAATAAGCATACTTTTAACTGCCTGTAAAAGCTCCAGTTTTAAAAGTGATTTGACATACAGGTAGTTCTTGGGTTACAACCATTCGTTCAGTGACCATTACAAGTTAGGATAGCACTGAATGAATAGTAGTTATGACTGATCCTCAAAGTTCCGGCCACAACAGTGCTCTGTGGTCACATGATCAAAATTCGGGCACTTGGTAACCAGCCCGCATATATGATGGTCAAGTTCTGCCCTGCGCAAACTGCCTCTGCTTCAACTGCCCCCACCAGCCTATCTCCCCCCCAATCTCTGCCTTTTTAAAAAAAATTAAATTTATCTCTGCCCATCTTTTTGGCTGCCCTGTACTCCACTGCCTCCCACCACCCCCAGCTGATCTTTGCGGTCTTCTTCCTCCCACTGCTGGCCTGGGATCAAGATGCTGGAATGGGCACAGCCTTGGGATTCATGTGGCAAGTGCTGCAGGGCAGCAGAGTCTCACCTGCCAATTGGAGCTTGCTAAGCCTGGCCGGGGAGGAGGCAGGGTGGCGCTGCAGGAGAGGAGCCTTGTCTTCCATTGCTGGCAAAAGGAGTAATAGCTTCACAGTAGTAAGACTCTGAAGGTCAGCTGGGGGCGGCAGTGGCGGGGGGGGCAGAAATAGGCAGTGGAGTGCTGGGGAGGAGAGATGCAGGTGGGGGGGGTTAAAGCAGAGGCAGTTTGCTCAGGGCAGGAGAAGCATGAGGTCCTCGCCCAACAACTGCAAGAAGAACTGCAGTCACTAGGTGGTCACATGATGTTTTGCTTAATGACCGTTTCACTTAGTGATGGAAATTCTGGTCCCAATTAGGGTCATAACCTGAGGACTACCTGTACAGTACAGTATGAATGAGAAGCTCAAGACTAAATCCTTCTTGATAAAGTTCTATAATTCCTTTAATCCCAAATTATATCAGAACCTTGAACTTTCTACTTATTATTAAGATCTACAGAGAAAAACTTATGTGTGATACTATTTAGCTGAATGTGTCCAGAACTTTTTTCCTCAACAACAATAGTCCACCTCTGCAATATTCCATGAAATCAACTTGATTGAAAAAGCAAGATTAGCGACCTTCAGTTTAGCAAAGTCAAGTTTGATTGGATTCTATACCTCAAGGAGGAGCAACATGTGGCTCTCCAAAAGTTGTGGAGTTTCAGTTTCCATTACCCCTAGCTAGCATAGCCAATGATGAGAAATGGTAAGACCTGGATTCTAACAAGAGCTAGAATACAACTTTCCAAAGATTAAGAGTAAGTTTATATTTGTTTTAAAAAGTTATTTGCTTCAGATATATGAAATTAATTATGAAAATACTGTAGAGGAGAAGTTGGGAACATTTATATCATGACTGTCCTAAATTCCACTTTTTAGATCTTAACTATCACTGCTTCAAATATTAGGAAAATGAAATTTCAAACAACGTGTTCAGCTGCTATAGCAATGGAGACTGCTGAATAATGTCATGTCTGTGGGAGATTAAAAGTACCTGTCAGGGCTTACCAATTATTCATCCATCCATATATATCTAGTTGGATTCAGAACAATTAACTCCCAAAAGATATATAATAGTGTAACCAATACAATAATAACAACAAAAAAGTTGCAGTATGTTCCTGCCAGGCTTGACCCATAAAATGTCAAGTATGCCACATTCTGCAGCCCATAATTCTTCAAGAAAATATATACTCTGCGAATTCCGGGGAAGGAATGGTGGACTGAAGACAGCTCCGGGGAAAGTGGAACTGACGACCGTGGTGAGTAGACTGGTTCTTCAATAATTCCTCTCCAGAGAAGGAGAGGAATTGATATTGCCCACAAGTGCTCTAGCCAGTTGCTCCTCATGAAGAAAGCACAAGACAGCAGTCTCCGGTGGGTTTAGAGCTCTGGGAGATGAGGGAATAGCCATCTTGCTCAAACTGCAGTTGGAGCCTTTAAAAGGACACTGGGTTTGCATACTTTTCTAATCACTTTTGGAAATTGCTTGTTAACTGCTCTGCAGCTATTAGGAACCTTTGGATCGACAAGTTTTATAGCACTGAGTGACAGTTTCCTTCAATTCTTAGTGAAAGAAGTTCTAATTGCTTTAAAACTTTAGTTTAAAACTTTAAAACAAGTTTAAGAACTTAGACTTTTTTGGAATAAACAGCAAAAGGATGATTAAAACTTGGATTTTAGAAAGTTACAAATGATAAATTTGAAACAAGGTTTTGGAATTAAATATAAATAATCCTTCCCATGGGAAAATGCTTTTGTTTTGAATTTTAAAAAAATAACAAGATAAGACTTCAAAAATTGGACAGTAGAGGGAACTAAAGATTACAATTAAAGGAGAAGAACACTCAAACTCAACTTACAATTATAGAATGAAACAAAACATTTTAACATTAGACATATTGAAGGATATTTTTGAACAATGGACCCAGAAGTTAATTATAATAGTGTCTGCCTTTATAGATAGACTGTGTCTAAAGGATGTTATGGAAGAGGAGCAAGTTCTATCTGACAGCATCAAACCTGACTTGAAAGTGGATTTAAAAATGACAAGCTACAAGAATGATATGGTAAAAGATGTTACACTGGACATACAAAAGAAACTGGCTGATGTCTAAATAATTAAAAGGGATATACAAACAACAAACCAAGAGAGTGACCTGGATAATTTTCCTATATTGGATTTACAAAACAGAGGCTTGTTAAAGTTTTGAAGCATTTTGTGAGAAAGGACAAAGCAAAAATGAAAATAAATCAAATTCTATGATATTATTTGAAGGGACTAAAGAACAAGATTCTTAGAAGTAAAAGGAAGGAATATAAAGTTGGTTTATCTGATCAAGGTTAAAATAGATATGTTGTTATCTCTGGTAACCCTTAATGGACTTTTGCTGACATTAGGACTGAAATGACAGGACTTTATGGATTTGTTTATAGATAAGAGAGGGGATATGAGTAGAAGAGATCATTTGTTGTATTTTAAGAAAAGGTGATAAGTTACTAAAATTGCTAGTATTTGTGATGAAGGTGGGAAGTCACTTCTTTATATATTTCTTTTTTTCTTTACTGTATTATTTTTCTTTCTTTTCTATTTCTATTTTTTCCATTTTTTCTCTTTTTTTCTGCACCTTTTTATTTTTTTTAGTTTGTATTTGTTTTTACTGTTGTAATTATAATCTTTAATAAAATTACTATATTAAAAAAATACATACTACGCAACCTACAGATTTTTCTCTAAACCAAGGTCCAGACTTCTTGGCAACCCCCAAGAATTTATGTATGCCTTTAATGACAATATAATGTAAACAGAACTGTTTTCTGGAATGTTACTATTCATAGTTCTGTGTCATGACAAGAGATGACAAATTGCACACTATGTTTTCATATATCATACACACAACAGTAACCATGCCAACATCTTCCAAGCTATTTAAAAGAAGAAGAAACTTACCATAAATCTCTCTCTAAACGATTGTTCTTCCTTTGACATCTTGTTATTCTTTTCTAAAATGTATTTCTTGACTTTAAAGGGGTTTCTGGGAGAAGGGCTGCTAAAAAAGACACATATACAGAATAAATCCAGCAAATGGACATATGAGAATCATGGGGGGGGGGGGGGGGACAGGATTATTCAGAGTGGGGTTTGCCAAAACTGCATCATATACCAGGTGCCATTGTTTGGAAAAATCTTCAAATGACCTTGAGGCCATGCACCTGACCTTTTTCCAGCCTAACAGCAAACTGAACAAATCAACTGTATGCCTGAAGGCACATTGCTAGTAAGAAGACAGATCTCTCCCTCAAATGTTAACTTCCTGAACTGCTCAACTACAATCAATTTCTTCCATGTGTTAAGCTCTGCCCCCAAGGCAGAGGAAGCAAGGCTCCGGCTAGTTCCAATCTGGATTATGGTAGATTATCCTAACTCAGACTCAACGTCCCTGAGTATTCATTTGGGCACTGTGATAGAACTTCTCAAACCTCTCACACAGACCTTCCACCTTTGTGTTGTTAAAGACATAAAATTTCAGCTTGAAATATCATGCAACAGTAAAAAGCTCCTGTTGAACAGCTTTTTGATGTTCTCTACCACTTCATATTTTGCTTCTTACATAAATAATAGAAATATTTTTTTTTAGAAATTTCCGTGCCTTCAATAATAAATCTACTCAATATGTTCTTCGTTACCTTGCTGCATCATTGCTGTTTCTTTTTTCCTCTCTTCCTTTTAACAAAAGAAATTTTAATGTCCAGTTTTATGACAAATATTCTCCCCTCTTGAAAAAGGAAAGGGGGAGAGAACATGGTTTCCTAATGTCAGGGATGTCACAAAATGCTGAGGTACGAGAGAGACAATGAGTACCAGCATGATCAACTAAGTTACCACACAACAGGCTTCATTTCATGCACCACTGAATCACAAAACCATTTTCAAATAGGAATCATGTAGTTACAGCACTACCCAGACCTGTAGTTCAATAGGTTGCAAGTAGAGCACCGAGCAGCTTTCACCCAGCCGGAAAGTTACAAGGGATTTTGTTTTTATGCAAGCGAAAAGCTGATGCTAGAATTAAAATGCTATTTGAATTTCACACAGCCTTTTGACTCCAGAGCATTCCATCCCCCATAAAAATGCATTTAATACTCAATTATTCTCATGCTGCTGAAGAACTAGTTCAGTTTTATTATCAATGCTGACATATATCACCTGCAGAGTCTTTACTCACTTTGCCATAATGCCCACCAATAAACACAGTTACCGCACATAATTGTTTGCACTCAGTTCCATACTGTCAACTAAGAGGCCTGCTCAGAATTTTCCAGTCTAATTCAAGTTTGCTGAATAAACTAAAACTGATTCACACAACAAGCTAAGCCATAACCAGAGATACATTTTTTTTCTGGGCTGAAGGCCACATTTGTTTTGCAGTTGCATGGTGAAGTCGGTGGAGCCATGACAGAAATTAAATTTGGTTTCATTTAGTTTATGTTAGCTTTTTATAAAAAGTATAATGATTAGTTTTCATTCATGTAGGTAATCATGTTTTCTTTCTGCTCCATTAAATCAACCTAGAGTTCTCACTTGAGGCACAAATGACCAGGCTCAAATTATCCTACTTCAGACACATTATGTGAAGACCCAGCTCTTTGGAAAAGGCTCTAATACTGGGAAAGGTGGAAGGAAAGAGAATAAGAAGATAGCCAGCAGCAAGGTGGATGGACTCAGTTGCAGTGGCGATCAGTACACTATTTGGAGACTTGAAAGAACAGGTTAGGAATAAATCATCATGGAGAAAATCTATCTATGGGGTCACTAGGAGTAAAAAATGATACTTGATGGCAATCTCATCTAATCCTAATCTCTAATCTAATCTAATCTAATCTGCTCCATTCATAGTTGCAATCTGGTAACAACTTTTAGCACACTGCACTTAAGAAGAGAGCTCCCTCTTTCATGAAGGCAGGACAATATGTATTCTTGATTACTTTGGTAATTGCTAGTCTTACCAGGTCAAGAAGTAACTCTCACACCTAAAGCAGACATACAAACTCAGAAAGAACATTGTTGTATTTGCTTCCTCAATCTTCTCTCCATCCATCTGGCTTTCAAAAGTAGTCTTCCAACAGTGCTGCACCCAATGTATTGTTTTTCCAATATCCTGCTACTACAAAACAAAACCTCATTCTTTGTTTCTGAAAATAGTTATTGTGCATCTCTTAACAAACCACAAGGGTTGGGTCCATGCCAGGCACTGATCCAAAACTGAATAACAAGCTTCATCCTGAATTAAGCATGATGTATGAATCCAGTCGAAGGACTTGATAAGAGATTTTTGTGTATAGCTGAAATATCTCAAGGTCAAACTAGGGTGGAGGAAAATACAGAATTTAGGATGAAAGACATTTTAATTCCACAGTGGGAGACAGATGGAGAGGTGATCTTCACAATCTCTGAGAAGCATTTATTGTGTGGCCCAATGTGATTTGGACCTGAGGTCATTAACCAAGAGCACCGAAGACTCTGTTTCTTCTTACTGTACACACATTGCTTGTCTTATACAAGCGGTGAACAATCTGTGCCACCCAGAAAGTGTTAAAGATTTTAGCTCTTGAGGTTACTGGAAGCTTACACAAAGCCTTTACAGATAAAAGAATAAGAATTAAGGGAGTTCAAAAACACACACACACATAGTAATCGTTTAACAAAGTCACCATTTGGGAACATTCAAAGAAGCAACTACTTCCTGCAACAAATCCATTACCTTTCTTTCAGGACTTGACCTATTCCTGATCAATACCTTAAAATTATTTCCAATTTCTTCTTGTGTTTCAATGAATGGTTCAGAGGTCCCACTACCCCTTGATGGTATAGTGGGAAATGTTCTAGTCTCTGCAAATTAGTACCTTTGTTAGCAGAACGGAGACATTTAGATGGATACAACCAATCTCTCTCTTATATACATGTCCTCCATAACTGAATAGCAAACCAAGACAGAAATCAAGTCAAACTGGTTATAACTTCTGTTTATAGGAGTATATTGGCTAGCCCATTGTTTCTCAACCTTGGTAGCTTTACGTTGTGTGGATTTCAACACCCAGAATTCTGCAGCCAGCATGCCAAGATTGAGAAACACTGGGCTAGACTTACCTTCAGATCACAATTGTGGATGTAAACCAATTAAGTCAGGTAATTTTAGACTTTTATATTGTCCCCAGTTTGGAATTAATAGCCTTATTATATTGCAAAGTGAATTGGTTCACTTATAAAATACCACAAGCCAAGGCAGGTGCATTAGGGACATCCTCCACATTCTACTACATGAGATTGACCCACAGTCACCACCATAATGAAGCAGGCCTGAAGGAATGGTTATAAGGGAAATAAATCTGTAGTGTATATCTATACTACAAAGTTGCTTTGCTTTTATTTTGGCTTATCTGTCACTGGCCTTCCAAAGATTTCAGTGAAGTGAAATTTGATGAGGCTACCAAGACTTCATTTTCAGGAATCCTTAGGAGATTATCCAAGGGAAATTTATTGAAATTTGTAGAGCTAGAATGGTAACATACTATGTACTGATTAAAAAGCTGGACTATGATCAATGTAGAGAGTAAAGAGGATGACTTTGATGGAGAGAGGGAAGATCTCCTCCCAAGACAATGAGCAGATAAACATTGCAGAAGTCCAAACAAGGGGGAAGGGGTATGAAACCATCTCCGAAAGGCACCCCCCCCCCAGATTTTCATGAAAATAGAAAAGAAAGCAGAAGAAGCACATTCAGATTTGCAAGATTCAGTTACTATAGCCAATCTTAATAAAAGTAGGCACAAGTGGTGTCTGTTTCTTCGTGTGGTCTACTGCACCTTGTATAGCTGACAATCAGGGAGAATTAGTTTCAACCTCATCCTTTGCCATTGACATTCATTAGATAACTTTTGGCCAATTGCCCTCTCTCAGCCCAGTCTATCTTACATGGTTGTTGTTGAAGGGAATATTGGAGAAATTTAGTGCTATGTAAGCTGCCTTGACCTCATGGAAGAAAGGCAGGATACCAGTTCTATGAATAAATAAATAAAATACACTCCAAAAAGTGTCCCAGATGTGCACCATAGTCTTCAAAAGTAAATTATAAAGTAAAAGAACTGGCTTACACTTCTATATTAGCCTTAATATTGACACCTTTGAACTTTGGTGTTGGAGAAGACTCCTGAGAATACCATGGACAGCCAAGAACATGAACAAATGGATCATCAAACAAATCAATCCAGAGTTTTCACTAGAGACACAAATGACCAGGCTCAAATCATCCACTTCACACACATTATGCAAAGACTTAGATCTCTGGAGAAGCTCTAGTGCTGGGAAAGGTGGAAGGAAAGAAAAGAGGATGAGCAGCAGGAAGCTGGATGGATTCAGTTACAGCGGTAATGGGTGCACTGTTGGAAAACCTGAAGGACCAAGTTAGGGATAGATCATCAGGGAGAAAATCCATCTATGTGGTCACTAAGAGTCAATTCTGATTTGACAGAACATAGTCAGTTAGCCTTAATATTGCATTGTTCATTATGTTAGCCAGTGAAATTATATATTTTAAGAATAGTGTTAAGATCTGAAGAAAATATTATTGGCATGAGAAATTTTAAGTAGGAGAAAAAAAGAGCTTTATGACTATTATTTTACCTACTTTGTATCATTTTGTTCTGGGTCGATGTCATCATACTTAATGCTTTCCTGAGCCATAACATCTGCCATTAAAACCAAAGAGCATGATTATTAACCATCTACAATTTCCCAGAATTAAAAAAAAGAGTAGCATATAGAATCTTATAGTCTAGTAAACACAACATGAAAGGAAAAAGGAATGCAGTGACAGTAGGAAATAAGCAAACTCAATCACCAACCTCTAACAAGTTACTGTGCATCCCAGAAAATGAATAGCCTTTGAATTCATAAAAGGAGCAAAGGCACTTTTGAAAGCCCAAGTGACTTCCTTGTAGAGGGACTCTGGCACAATTGCCATTTGTCTCCTGAAGAATTTCCCACCCTGGAAGTGAACTCCTAAAGGAATAAAGGCTATGTAATAAGCTTTAAAATAACTAAGGAAGCTGTAACTTCTGAGAATTCAAGATCTAGCTTGTCTGAAGCAGCTCTACCGATTCAGTGTGTAAAAGAGTAAATATAGAGACCAGTAATGGGAGACATGCCAAAAGTTGTCCTTGGCTGCACTCAGCCATAAAGAATGATACGTTACAAATGAGAAGCCGTGTTTTAAACAGGCACTATATTTTCTGTTGATAATTACAAAATAGAAAGAGGGGTGCCTTGTGATCTGGCTATCCCAAAGCATCTAAGACATGACAGGACCAAAAATGTTATTTCAAAAGGGAGTCGGTTTATCAATTAGATAATATAATCTAGATCAATATAAGCTTACCTAGGTTTGGTACAGAACGGGAAAGATTGCTGCAGAGGACAAATAAAACAAATGTGCATTTCAGCATGGTTTATAAATAACAATATTTGGCTACACATGTACAGTCAAGGTTTTTGAACAGGAATTCGCATACACGCCTCTTTCCATCACATTTTGGAGATGAAGTGACTGAACAAACTTCTGTTGAATAAAAAAGCTATGGGTAGAAAAAATTGTGTAGAAAAAAAAGGAGAAACGTTGGACCAATAGAAAAGTTTGAACTTCACCAGTATTTTTGTTATAGACTCCTGAAAGTAGCACATTTACATATCTGAAATGCATTACACTCTTTTGGAGCCTAGAGAAGGGGCATGGTTTCAATGGAGGTTTGTGCATAAAAGTTAGGAAAATATTCAATCAGAGAGCACTTTCTCAGATATCAGGAAAAGGGGAATGGAACTTAATACTAGCATAGTCATCTCTAACCTCAAATAAACCAGCAATATGTAACAGATGAAAAAAGAAATCCAGACCAAAAAATACGCATGCTGTAGAGGGCAGCTTAACATGCAAACAGCCAAATAAGAATTAGGGATTTCTTTCATGAATGATATTATAGTAACCTTCTCCTATTCATCCATTCTCCTTCAAACCTACTTCCCAGGCTGGGAAGTCTCTAAGCTGGGACAGCAACATGATACACTCCATCAACTGCATCTTGTATTACATTGGCTGCTGAGTGCTGCTCCCAAAGAATTACAAAATAATCACTGCTTATCTTTGAATAGGGAAAAATTCAACATTATCAACCTCCTTCTTTTCTCCCAAATGCTAGAAAAGGGAGCTGCCTGACACTTTTTCAGTTCAGATGATATCTGAACATCTGGACAGCTATTTGGACTAGGGTCTCAGAAGTGACCTTAAAATTTCCTGGTCAAGTCCTCAATATTAACAGAAAACTGGGCATTAAGGATTTAGTACGGTTAACTAAACATAAGCCAAGAGAGGAAGAGCTAAGTAATGCAGCTCAGATTGCTTGCATATAAATATGACGACTTCCTTCTTCCAGCATCCCAAATTGCATGCAGACAAGCATAAAGCCAAAAGCTAAAGTTTACCACCAAGTGTCAAGCTTATTTGTGGCCAATATCAAGAATAAAAAATGCACTTAAGCAACCCTCAGGACCCAGATTTCTATTTTGAGAGGTGAAGGGTTTGTTCACATACCATCTACCATTTTCTCCTTCAGCTTAATGTTCAGTGCTCCTCATTCACTAACATTTCTGCCCTTTCCACTCAATCTAGTAGGATGGAAGGGAAACCCCTTGTTTAGAATTATCACCTTGCCATTCTGTAAATGTATCAAAAGCTTTTGCATTGCTATCCCATTTATATTTCAGTGACGCATGTGCTATTACTGGACTAGCAATTAAGAAGTTGTAACCTTCACAGTGCTGTGATTGGTACTGCAGTATCCCAGCATTTCAAAGGTTCATCAGCCACTGCAGTGACCAAAATGGAATGAAATCAAGGACAGCCACATTAAGTTAATCAAGAGCTGCCTTTTATGAGTGATGATGATGATGATGATGAGTTCTTGGTGTTCTCTGAAACTGGTTGTTTTATTGCGGATGGTTCATTACCAGGCTTGGTAAGATCAACAGTGCATGGGAGACTGAAATTTGCTGGTTGTTTATATACAATAGCTTGCCCTGCCAGTCTTGCTTGCACTGTGGCTTCTTACTTGGTGGTTCCGTGATTAGAAACACCAAGAACCCAACAGCTCAATCCTGAGCTCCATATATTCTCTACTATTGGAATAATCATAATACATTACATACCGAAAATTATCTTTCATGTGTGCGTTTATTTTGAATTTTCCTTTGAAAAATTTTCCAAATCCCTTGAGTTTTTCAACTTTGATATCTCTAGAACAAAAAAGGAGAAATTAACAAATAAAGTGAAGATGCCATATGTTCATTTATCCAATGTCTTTGTTTACGAACGTGAAGTTGGAAAAAGAAAATATGTGAATGTGTATGCATTTTGTGGCATCCGGCACCACCCCAACAAGTAATTGCTGCTTCTCTAGAATTTCTTTACAAAACTTTAGAGGAACAGATAGTGGGTGAATCGAAATGTGGAATCAGCGTTCAGAGGCAGACAATTTTAGGGCATCTCCTAAATTAATTCAGGCTAGGACAGAGTAAAGACCATTTTAATTTCAATAACTTCTTTGTGCCTCAGCGTCTGGTTAACGTTAGAGTAGATACATGCTGAAAGAAAACCTTCATATGTAAAAGCAGAAAGCAGACTATTTGGAGTTCATTCTTCCCATGCACCGACAACCATGTTCCATGTCGACACCAAAACAAGTCAGAAGAAGCCTATATATTCTAGCATTATTATTCCGAGGAACACCCACCTTTTATAATTCCTGGAATGAATAATTCCTTTTCTAGAAATTCTGGCAGGGCAAGATGGGAGAGAACATAAATTATTACTAAAAGCAACTGTTTCTTATTTGCTATTAGGGCGGAAGTTAATTCTGAGCTAAGTTTAACCACTGGTTATTAAACAAAGATTCTTTTTTTGGCCATGCTGGCTGGGGATTGGCTGTGGCAAGGGAGGTATCAATTCCAAATTATCCAAAGGGCACCAGTGTAGGGAAGGATAGCCCAGACTATTTCAGGTAATATGGTCTTTTACCTTAAGCTCCCAAAATTGGGTGAAAGGTTTTCTGTCGGCCCATGCTGGTTAGGTATTCTGTAAGCAGTTATTCCAATGCTTCTGATGGGTACCAGGTCAAGAAATTTGGGCCTAGTCTGTTGCATTGATATTCTAAAGTAGTGCATAAAATATGGCTACTAAGCCTCAGGGGAAATTTTCTGACTGTACAAACAGCCAGCTAGTGGAACAGGTTCCTGAATTAAATGGTGAGTTCCCCTTACTGGAGGTCTTCAAATAGAGGCTGGATAGTCCTCCATTGGAGATGATATAGTGCATCCTATACAAAGCAGAGAGTTGGACGGGATGACATCGAAGTTTCCTTCTAACTGTATGATTCTATAATATTTCCTACCCTCCAAAAAGGAAATGTAGTAACACAGTAAACATACTTGAGCATTGCCAAGAAGACAGGACTAAATACAGCTCCTTTTTTAATGTGCCCGTAGAAAAAAGCACCAGTTTTCCCCTCAAGTGTATATAAAGAGGCCAAGGCACTCAGTCATATAAAGGACTAAAAGTTCAGACAACCAGTCAAAAACTACCTACTCACTCTGATTTGGCTGAATTATAACCTTCACTTTGAACTTCACTTTGAATATCCTCATATGTTTCTTCATAGGTATCATCTGAAATGTAAAGCAATAAAAACAGTATTTGTGGCTAAGCAACCCATTGCCAACAATTTTTGAGTATTAGTAAGAAAAGAAGCCATCTGGGAATATAGCAAACACATTAAATTGTTCTATCATCAATGTATTGCACTTCATTAATAACCTAACCAAACTCTTTTTGGAATATCCAAGAGCTGGGCCTGAATTAAACAAAACAGACTTCCAAACTTCAAGAGACTCTAAAATATGAAACACTATGAACCAGAGTGTGGAATGAAAACAAGCACATGTTTTCGGTTCAAAAATATGTCAGAAGAATATGCTTTAAGGTTCTACATCTTTGTGGCTTTTATTGTGTCCTGTAACTGTCTCAGATTGAGGCAATCCTGTAGCATACATTAGGATAGGACAGGGAAGAGAAATCACCTGAAAGGTTAACCCCAAAGAGTTATTAATCTAGCTAGCAGATTATTTCATATTCTTCTATATATTAATTTCTGGGCTTTATTATCAGTTGCACTCATATCCTGTCTTTCTTCCAAGGAACTCAGTATAGCCCAAATGTGATCTCATTTTTATCTTTACAGTGCTCAAATGTTCTGACTTAGTGAGTCAACTAAGATCATTAACTAAATTTCATGGCTGAGCAAGGAATTAGTTTGGATTTTTTAAAAAAGGTGATTTACACATATACACACCCATTTTGTCATATGCCACCTAGAGCTTTTGGATTGGGGCCGGTTACTAATACTATAAAATCAACCAACCAATAAATAAGAGTCTATAAATTAACTGAGTCAGAGATGAGTTCAAAACCATGACTGCTCCTGACAAGGAAAGTTCACATAAATCAACATTAAAAATTCAATGACCATAACTTAGCCACACCATGTGGAATGAATACTATCATTGAAAGTCAGTGTGTCATTAAGGATGATTTTTTAATTTGACAGTACAACATCAACCTCCAGAGATTTTAACTGAGGATGCTTCAAATAAAATTGCCAGTAAAAAGCATGACCTGTTTAGCCACACAGTTTACCAAGCCATCTTGGGCCAGTTACTATCAATCAGCCTAACCTAACAAAATGAGGATGAGTTGGAAAAGACCTATATATCTTTCCTTTGAAACAAGGGAGAAAGAAATGAATGATATACTAAGAAAAAATGGAGTGAGCAACTAATCATCCCTCCATGCACTGACAAGAGCAGAGCTAGTTTAAGGAGCAAAGTGGAGAGTTCAGACTTGGAAATGACAGAATATATTACTCAGGCTTTGAGGACTAACAACTTCACATAACTCTACATATTTAGTAGAGTGAGAAAGCGGGGAGGGGGGAACCTTATTCCTAAAATATTTGCTGTGCTGTGAAAGAGAACAGACAGACATGTAATCCCATTGAATGGATCACAGTCAACCAATGACTTCCCAGAAGGCCACTGGATAACAATTGCAAAACAAGAGCAACAAAAAACGTTTCATAAATATATTAAATAGAAATATTTAGCATATAAGTATTACGGTCCTTCTACTTTTATAAAACGTATCAGACAGGCATGCACAAATCTGCAGTTTGAATATGTCACAAGTCAGAGAGAAACCCCCAATGTGAGTTTATTATATAACCAGGATATCTGAAAAATAAGGTTTAAGTTACTAGTTAGAGAATGTTACTTGACTTCCTTTATTATTGTATTGGCGTTCTGAAATGTTTGTAAAGTAAAAATTAAAACTTAAAAATAAACCAAGAATAAGTGTAGCTTAAGGTTGAAATGCTGGGATCTCAGCGTCTACTGAACTTGGTTTTCTTCTTGCAAATGTTTTATTATTAATCTAGTAACACTGTCACCTAGAAGAAAACCAAACTTACCAAACACCAAGATTCCAATAAAAAATATAAAAATATAAAAGTAAAATGAAAAAGTATCCCAAACAAACAGAAACGTCGGGGTAATAAAGAGGTAACATTCAGAATGTCAGAAAAGCATGTGTTGCTAGATATGAAACTTTGAAATAAATGATTGCAGGTTTATGGCCAACTGGAGGGAGAGTGTACATAATCTAAAGCTCTAGAACCACACACAGTCCTCAAAACCTTGAGAATTAAACCCAAGCCCTTCCAAAATTTGCCACAAATTGTCATTTTTCATGTGACAGAAGGGGGCATTATTAAATATATGGGGTGTGGTCATATAAGCTGAATTTTAATGTACCTAAATTAAACTAAATATTGTTTTGGTCCTGGCACCATCTACTTTTGAAAGTGTGGCCACTGGCACGCTACTCAGAAGCCTTTTATATTTCTTTCTAAAAGAGTCTCAACCAGGTAGAAAAAATAAAGTTTTGTTTTTTTCTGTCTACAGACACTCCAATTTTGATGCTCTTTCCAATGGTTTGGGTAGTACAGAGAATTCACTAGGAATCTGGAAGATTTGTCAAGAGTTAGAACTACCTTTGCATAAATTCTTTGATAGTTAGATAGCCAACCCCACTTTGTTCTATGAGAAGTGTTATTTTCATACTTACTGGAATCTAAAGAAAATGATCTGTAGGCATCAGAGGATTGCCTGCAATAGAATATTTTCAAAAGAGTAGTGTCAAAGGTGCATTTCAGATTTTAAGAATCACAATTTTTCAAAAGCTTAAATCTACATGTACTTTCTAAATGCCTATGAAGCACTCACAGGTCTCTCCCTATTCCTTCCACATCATCATACACTCCCTCTGCAGCTTGCTCCAATTTAGCAGTTCTTAGATCTGGGCTCCATTTCCCTTCATCTGTTTTCAAGGACTCCAGGCATACATAGTCATCTGAAACTGAAGCAGAATTCTTGTTTCAAGCTCTCCTGAACATATATAAAAGAGTAAAGTGTCTAAATGCTGAAATTGCAACGTGGCATTCTGAAAATCCAAGGGAAAGTTATGAAGAGTGCATCTGTTTTTTCTATGCATGCATCCCAAAATATGCCATCAAGGGAAAAGCAGCCAACATTTTTAGCCATGAGTGTGCATCTATATTGCCAGTGGACTGAAGCAATCCTTCAGAGTGGCACTTACAGTCACAGAACTCAGTTTCTATAAAGCATGCTGGCTGGGGAATTCTGGGAATTGAAGTCCACACATCTTAAAGTTGCCAGGGTTGAGAAATACTGCTATAAAGTAATGAAGCTGATGAATCTGGTACCTTTTCTTCTTTCTCATGGTTCAAAGACAAAAGCATATTCCAAGAACATAGGAGATAAATTATCTTTAATTTATCTGGAGGGGGCAGATTTAATTTATCTCCTATGTTCTTGGAATATGCTTTTGTCTTTGGACCATGAGAAAGAAGGAAAGCTTGAAACAAGCATACTTGAGAACCTCCATTTGATCCTTGAGCATCTTAAGCATTTCCCCAAAGCCCATTACCTCACTCCATTTTTTAATCTTTCATACAGTCATGCTGTGGGAGACTAATAGTTTTTGTAGGGGTTACATAAGCATTTAATAGCAGAATTAGGCTTTACCATCATAGTACTTTACACTTGGAACAGAGATAACAGCATGTAGCCAGCCTAGTGCTCACAAAGACAAGGAGGCTGCTTCCTTGAAAGTGGGGGTGGGGCGGCAGGTGGGCCAAGTCCAACTCTTGCATCCTTGCATGTAGCATCCCAGTGACTGGTTTTTGGCATTCTAAGAGATCTGAACTAGGAGCTTTTCGATTTGTAACCTGCACTCTTCACCATTATTGTACACCAGCTCTTGCAATTGTATCTCATCTTTCAACCCAGATATACAAACATCAGGTCTTCAGTCCTTTCCAGGAAATCAAGAGATATAAAGGATGTCTTGTCAAGAGATGTTAAGGGTGCAGAGGTATAAGGGATTAAGTCTCACTTAACTCAGAGTAAAGCAGCAACAGCAACAAGAAATTACTCACAATTTTCATCCTTTGTCAATCCTCCTCCAGAGAAAGACTGATTTGTTTCCTCTTGAAGCATGTTCTTCTCACTCCCACTGATTCTGGGTTTAATGAATATACCTCTGGGGCTGCAAACCTGTTAGCACGCATTATGCCGCCTGGGTTAGAGCCCTTTCAAAACATCCCTTGCCAAATTCATGATATAACGCAAAGCACCTCAACATTCTTCTACCATGGAATTCAAAGTAGTTTAAATAAAGTACTGAATAATTTCTGATCAGGCATTGTCCAGGGCCAGATCAGTTTAATGTGTCTCCATCTTGCACCTTCTACTCATGTTACAGCATAGGCATGTTTCCTCATAAGAAAACATTCTCCAAGCTGAATTCCTAAGAGTCAATTCTACTGAGCTGATAGAACCTTTAAGTAAAGGGGAAGTGCATGTCCTATTTCTTTCCCAAGCCAAAAAATAGGAGAAGGCAATACTACACTAGATGAGGGGAAAATTCCAATGGGGAAAGAAGAAAATAGAGCTATTTCACATATTCAATGTTAGCTATTCAGTTTTCCCAGTTAAAAGATATCCTGTAACATCAGTGAGTAAAGCGGGTAGCAGCCTCTGAGGTTTTCAAGAGAGACACACCACCCTATACAAGAGAGTTTTGTGCATATATAATCCAATTAGAAAATCAGCAGTAATTAAGATAAGAATTACCCCTTTACAAAGTCATAAAAACAATTAGTAGTGATATATATTTGATATTCTGAGGATTACTCTTTGAGGATATCCAGCACTGTAGATAACTGGACAGGCAATTTCAAGAGACTGTGACTAATAACAGATGACTTGACAAATTCTCTACTAGAAGCTGCTTGCCATTCAGAATATTGAACTGTTCCTTCTTCAAATGTCCTGATCATTTTTGTGTTAACCAGACACAAAGTTATATAGGTGCATAACTTGATGCCTCTATTAAAGACTTCAAAAAAACACACACCCATATACACACACACATATAAGGCAATAGTCCCTGAATATTACTGTCTTAATATTCCTTCAACTTATTTGTAGAAATAAGGTTGCTTCTGTGCAAAACAAAGAAGAAAACTTTAGTTTTCACAGATTGGTCACAAAACAATATTCTGTTGATCTGAAGGAACATTATTTAAAGGAATATCTTGGTCTGCATCTTTGTTCTATGTCCTTCTAGTGAAATGTGGCAAGAATTCAAAAGACACTATTCAAAGTTTCCAAAGCATGCAAAGAAATATACATAAGCAAATTTTCCTTCCTGACTTTAATCTGTGGCACCAAATGGGTTGTCATTTCAAACATTGGCCAATCTCCCAGAGCAACCTTTGAGGCACAAGGAAAAGTAGGCTGGCAAAGGAAAAGTTATGAGAAAAATAGCCTGCATGCAAGATAACTCATTTGGATACAGCCAACGTTTTCATTTAACCTATATGGAGGGATATATAATGCCAGATTATTTCTCAAGGCTCTTGTTTTGTTCTCAAAAACACTCCTTTAATGCTTGTAGACATTCCAGGTGCTTCAGCTCATTCTATTCTCATATGGAACATTTGGGAAGAAAAGTAATTAGTTTACTAGAAAAATTGCTTGAGAATTTTCCTGTATGTTCAACAAACTTTCAGTTCTATTGATAGACTAAATTTGACATGTTTAGATTATGTTACTATTATATAATTTTGGTTATATAATTGTAACATGCAACACAATGGATGGATGGAGCCAATAGTGTGAAATTATCACCACAGTGGCTTGACTTTAGGACTAATTTCATCCGATTTCAATAATGAAATTGCTATGTAGAGAAAAGAGCCAGTAATTTGCTATAATTTGTAAAATACTGCCTCATGTGTATTATTCTAAATGTAATAACAGAAAGAATTTTGTCCTGAAGTCAGTAATGACTGTTAAGCAGATTAAAAAAAAAAAAAAACAAGATAACCAGTTCCAAAACAATAAAGGCTGAAATTTGATGCATTACTACTTTAATATTAATCTTCTGCTGTCTAGGTGCTAGCTATAGACAAGTGTTTCTCAACCTTGGCACATTTCAGATGGGTGGACTTCAACTCCTAGAATTCTCCAGCCAGCATATCTGGCTGGAGAATTCTGGGAATTGAAGTCCACCCAACTGAAAGTTGCCAAGGTTGAGAAACATTGCTACAGACAGACAATACTCCATAAGATAAAGGATGTATATCTTGAAATAAAGGGATGTCCTCTATAAAGAAGGATATTTGCAATAGCAAGCCAAGTTTTGGTGTGCTGACCCATCATAATACTTTTCTTCTTTCACTTCAATTATCTCATCAAACTACAGACTGAGAGCACATACCTTGGTATCTTCCTTTTTCATAGGCTTGGAAGCTAGAATCAAGGTTTTGTAGAAATTAGTATATTCCACTGTGCAGTTTCATTTAACTAGCTTTATAAAACTGCTAATAACTATTACACTGCTATATTAACTTACCTTTTCCATCCAGGTTCTTTTACATTATCAGTTCAGGATCACATGTCAAACAAAGTGAACCTAAATTATGTTTTTTTTAAAGACTAAAACTGCAAGATTCCATGAATTACTAGTACAATTAGAAGTAATCTTCATTCTACCCACATCTAAATCTTAAAAATGGAAAACTTGTATAACAAAAAATATTTAAAAGATCACCTCCTTTCAGAGTCATATAGATAAGAGATTAAAGCTGTTTAAATAGTACAAAAAGGAGAAAAAAAAAAAAAACAGCAGGAGAAAAGCTAGATGAATGGGGTTGAAGCATATAACCAGGAAAGGATATAAAAGCCAAAATGAGAGTTACGGCAAAGAAAGTGGAAAAAAAAAATCATACCCAACAAACCACCATTCAAAAGTCTAACTGTCAACTAATTTCTCACATTTGCTACTTAACTTCTCAAAGTATTAGTACTTGCTGCAGTATTAATCACCAAATTCCTTCATGCTGCAAGCTAATGAGCCTCAGGAGTAGTTGCACATCTAATGAGCAATGTACACCACACAGCATGCATAAGTGAGACATCAGATAAAACTCACAATGTATAGGCCATTGAGTAGAATCAGGACAGTTCTCTTGCTGTTTCTGGCAGTATATGGTTTCTTCATATGTGTTCAAATCTTCCATTTCAGTACTGAGGACAAAGGAATGGACTGTACCATTATCATCTTATGAAAAAGAACTTTGAAGAGAATGAAAGCATTTGGATATTTCTGATGCCTTCATCTCAGAGGCATTTTATTGCATAATATAATAGAGTATATTGGTTGGAATCAGTCCAGTAGCTTCTCCATTTTGGCTTTATTTTTGTAAAATAAATGATGACATGGTGTAATATGTCATATGTTGTTGTTCATCTGAGATTGTATTTACCTACTTTTGCGAACTGCTAAGGACCAGATGATTTTTATTATGTCCTGACACATAAAACCATAGAAGTCAAAGAGGGTGTACTTTCTTTTTCACACGACTGTATGAAGCATATGGGCACAGAAGGAGAGCAACTGATTAATAATTCAGTAGATTCTTTGAGAATCAGTTCAGGAGAAACATGGACATCCAAGACTGAGAATGCCAGCTCCATCTAGTTGAATGGAGATATGCTGAGTTCTCCAGAACCTAGACAACAGCTATGTGGTCAGCATATGCTAACCAGTCACAACAGATCATATAGAATTTAATAAAGGATTTTAAACAACAAGAATAAATAAATAAATCACCTAACATTCAGCATCTCACTTATCTAATACCCAGCATCCACCAAGCCAGTTTGATGTAGTGGTTCAGGCACCAGGCTAGAAACTGGGAGACCGTGAGTTCTAGCCCTGCTTTAGGCATGAAGCCAGCTGGGTGACCTTGGGCCGGTCACTCTCTATCAGCCCTAGGAAGGAGGCAATGGCAAACCAATTCAAAATCTTGCCAAGAAAACTGCAGGAAGTCCAAGCAGCCGCCAGGAGTCAACACTGACTCGAAGGCACAACCCCCCCATACAAAAAAAAAACAACAAAATCTAATACCCAGCACAGGGAATGAAAAACCTGAATGGCATTTTACCCATTTGTAAGTATTGAAAGTTGATCCCTGCACGAATATCAAAAGCTAGACTTGACAGAAGCTGAAGCATGTGGCTCAGCTAGCTTATTGCTGGATGAGCATGGCCAAATCATCCTTGTTGTTATTAAGCATTATAATGTACCCAACATATGTCAAAGAGGACTGGAGACAGCAGGACGTCAGGTGTACAATCAAATACCATGAAAGGAAAGGAAAGGAAAGGAAAGGAAAGGAAAGGAAAGGAAAGGAAAGGAAAGGAAAGGAAAGGAAAGGAAAGGAAAGGAAAGGAAAGGAAAGGAAAGGAAAGGAAAGGAAAGGAAAGGAAAGGAAAGGAAAGGAAAGGAAAGGAAAGGAAAGGAAAGGAAAGGAAAGGAAAGGAAAGGAAAGGAAAGGAAAGGAAAGGAAAGGAAAGGAAAGGAAAGGAAAGGAAAGGAAAGGAAAGGAAAGGAAAGGAAAGGAAAGGAAGATGGTAATGGGCCATCCAGGGTTTGCCTTTTTTTTTTTGTTATTGCTATGACCATAAAGCTGAAGTATAAATTAAGAGTGCTACCTAAAGAAAAAAAGGGGGGAAAAAACCCAAGCTGTCATTTGTACATCTAGAAAAACTAATAAACTGCTAAATGTTGACTTGGGAGTGACTTCACTCATCCAATCATCATTGGGACAATTGCTGCTCAACCTTACGGAAGCAATAGCTTCATGCAGTTAAGTCATCTTTCTGAAGTTTACTCACCAGCTTATAATACACATCTTGCTGCACTGATATGAGCAGTGTTAACTGGCGCTGACACATTTGTCTGCTTATCACAGTACCAGATACCCAAACACATATGTCTATAGCAAGAGAGGTCCAGAAACACAAGCCATGTTCCAAAAGCTGTCTAAACAGAACCTACCAGACAATAACTTATATATCTTAACCCCACATTCACTGCAGACATGCAAACAAATGTGCTTAAAATCCACATCTGCTGTTGAAATTCACTGATAACAATAACTATGGATTAAGCATTTTTGGATCAAGCTGATGTAAGTATTTGCGGTCCTCAGTTTATAAAACTTCAGAAATTTCAAGCCAGAGAGAATGAAGGAGAAGGGGAAATAGTTTCTCTTGTTGGAGAGAAAGGAAAACCAGCACATTATTTCACATGCACAGACCATGCTTACTTCATGCTCAAAGGAGTACCAGCAAAAGACAGCTGGGTACAAAAGGGATTTAGTCCAAAGAGAAGTAATAAATTTGTAATATTTAAGAAAAAAACCACAACAAGGAAATATTTTGCCAAATATTTACATTACTGTTTCAATTTTGTCTATGAAAAACATTTCCGGTATATCCTGGTTTAAGCCCAGCTAGCGATGATTTGTGCATTACACTTACATTCTGCCTGTCTTCCAAGGCAATGTACCTAATTCTCTTCTTTTGTTCTGAGTATAAAGCAGGAAGGGAAGAAGAGCTAGCCTATAAAGTAGATTAGACTGGGATATAGGCTTGCTATTTTCCAATCAAACCTACAGATATACCAACAGCATTGCATTGAGGCCTGCTGCTCAAAAATTATGATACAAGTCAAGAAAGCTAGCTGTGATTGATGGATTGCTTCAGTTGCTAACATCTCTGCAGTGAGCAGGGAAATGCAAGATAAAGCAAGTAGTTCATAACAGTGCTTTGCATTAATGATTTTTGCAACAGGTAGTGAAAGGTAAAACACTAGGAATATTTCCTGAAGCAAATATTATTTTCAATTACAGTATGTTTTATAAGCAGAGATATAGCACCCATAAATTTATTCCTGTTCTGTGTTTTAATGCAAAGAATGCTGCTGTAATCATGTCCACCCTAGAAGGCCAGTAATGATGGGACATACTGAGGTGTTTATGGATTTTCTCTGTCCACCTTAACTTGTCTTCCCTCTGCCAAACCTACCAGCTGTTGCATACATGCATACGTACATACGAAGTTGTGGTTGGGACACATACCTCTACACACATGGGCAGTTTTTGAATCTCATTTTTAAGATTGTATATATGTACCCACAAAACACTTAAAATATTCACAGAAACCCAAAACCACAGGCAAAACATACACATACAAGAAATTGAATAGGTTTCAATCCCTAGGTTGTAAAGAGATATTCACTTACATTTCAGGAGTCAAGTATGCATCATCTGCATCATCTGAAAACAAATATTTCAAGGAAAAAATTATTGCAATCATACAATGTACCAGAGAAGTTAAATTTACTGAGATCCATTCTCAGTAAAAGTTCCAGAGGTCCCTGGTTTTCCACAAATTTATCCCAGACTTTGGACTAATTATTGGACTAATACTGGAGAAGACTATGAGAAAAATGGTCCAAATTGAAATTTCATTATATGCCTGCATGGGATCAAAGGGGTTAAAACTGGATGATGTTTGTCACTCTTTGAAACTTGATGTCAGTTAGTAGGATGCAGGACACTACAGACTGAAGAACATGAAAGAGGCAGAAAGCCTTAGAGTAGTCAAGAACATCAATTATGGAATCGTGGGATAAATTCTTAGAGAAATATTATTAGTGAATAAGCAGAAATAGATGTAGTGAAAATTTCACAAAGTTCTTTGTGATTTCAAATGAAGACTTTTTTTCAGCTTGGTAAGGCACTTAAGTTATGATATAGTTATTTTCTTAGGTCCATAGATTGCTAGGTTAATTCTATGTAAGTTAAGATAAAATTCAGTTTTACAGTGGAATTCTAATGCAATGCCAAACATATTTTGGCACCAAAGTTCCCTAATTTTTTTTTAAATGGTTAAGGGAGAATTAAGAGAAATTAAGGCATTCACACATGTGTGCCAAGAACAAAAATCAATCTTTTGATAATTTAATTACCAGTCTATCATTGTTCATTTTGCAAAGCAGGTGTAATATATTCATTTGTCTATATGGTCTTCTGTTGTGATCCTTTATTCCTTAGATACTTGGTATATATATAAATATATTCAAATACTTTCAGAGGTACATAGTCTCCATAACACAAGATGTTTCCAATAACTAACACAAGTTCTTTTAACCGTTTAAGAGAATAGCCCATTGTTATAATAGCATTTTTTAAAATGGCTTCTTTACTTCCTTTGTTTTGTTATTTCAAAATTTAAACACAAAAACAAATTATCGAGAAGCCCAAAACTAGAAGATGAGAGAAGAGAAGAGAAGAGAAGAGAAGAGAAGAGAAGAGAAGAGAAGAGAAGAGAAGAGAAGGCACAATTAAAGACAATTATCTTGTTTTAACATGGATATGAAAGATTGGTTGCAGTTAGTACTGATTTTGGCTTTAGTCATTCATGACATTCTTATTCTTCAATAGCCATCAGGATACATTGAAATAAATACCTCACCCCACTAGAAATAACTGCAGTTCTGGGCATCTACTAGCCATGTCTTTGCAATGCTGTAAACTAAACACCCTACCTGGAAAATTCTGATGGAAGGCAGCAAGATCCACCTTGGGAGGTCTTGGCGGTTTCTTTGGAGGAGGACCAAGCTCTTCCATAGAAGGAAGAAGTTTGATTTTTGGAAGCCACAGTCTTAAGATTTGAGAAAGGAGGGATGGAAAACCGGTAGAGTGGAATTTGTGATCCATGAAATAAACCATGTTCATGAAACAATAAACTGTTTTCTTCTAGTTCCAGCACTTTCCTTGCCTATTCTTAGAATTATGAAGAGAAGGTACATGCCAATGTACACATGCACCTGTCTTTTGGCTGCAGAACTGGCAGCATCTGTACCAGAGTAACAATCTGAATATCATTTAAAGCATTCAAACCACTAATTCCTAGCATTCAGGAAGAAAGGGGAGAATCACTCATCCTAGTGTTACAGCACAAACGGGCAATTTTGTGATCATAGGAGGCATACTTCTTTTTCCAATTTATTTATTTGATGGATGAACACTGCAATGAGTGAGCAGTGATGCAAGAATATCATTCAAGCAAAGCGGGCCAGGATTCTCATGATGTTTCAGTGGGGGAAGGGTAGCTTAAAATACATTCGCCTTAAAGGATTATACTTGGATTTTTATTCTTGCACTTTTCTGATTAAATTGGCAGCAAATAATACTGCCATTTAATCTGGAGCAAGGAGGCAATTTTAAATATGTTGGACTTAATTGGGAGACCCAGATTCAGGAGTCCATTAACACCGAGAGATCCCTGGATGATGTTGGACCAGTCATTCCTTCTCAGCCCAACCTATATCAAATTGTTATGGGATAACATTAAGGGAATTGCTTCCCCATCTATGCCACTTTTCTGAGAAAACCTGGAATATAAATGTAGTAAACAAATAAAGTGGAGACCTTGGGGATTGCAAAAAAAAATAAAAATAAAAAAAATGCTATCTTGCATTTCAGTGATTTAAGCTATATATCTGATACTTTCCATAGCTATCTGTGAGAACGTGCTCAGCAACAGTTTTCCAAGCAGAAGCAAGTAAGAACGACAGGATGTGCTAATTATCATCCTGTATGGTCCAAAACAGGAGCTAGTAGGTAAGAGGATTCCCTAAGCTCTCTGTGATGCAACTTGCTCAAAATAATCAGAAAAGGAAGCTGGTGCATAATGAAATGAGTGTTCCATCAGGATTTAGTTCTGCTCTGAAAAAGATGGATTGGAACTTGTGTGGCTTAACATTAACATTCTCAAATTAAATAGAAGCATTGAGATGGCTAACTTATGTACAGTATAGTTAGACAAAAAAAGGTAACTGAAGAGTTCCAGAAAGAGTTCTCCAAACTGAAGCAGCAGACAGTTAAAAAGAAAATGCTGTTCAATGCAAGCAAATTTAAAGTGATCTACTTCAAAGCACAACAAAACAAAACAAAACCTGTGCACATCTTACATGGGCAATAGTTTATACACATTTACGGTGTATTTATTTTTGGGATATTGTAGAATTGAAAAAGGAGAGCGGTTCAGCCCAAATCATCCAAGACCTGGAGCAACTTCCCTAGATTTAGGACTTTTCTGATTAAAAAAAAGTGAGAGGATACCATGGCAGTATGAAATAAAAACCACCACAACATGGACAAAATAGTAGAAGTTTCTTTTAATTAATTTATTTATCGGACTGTGAAACTGCCTTAGGCCATATAAATTTGATGACATGAATAGAATTGTTAGCCACCCAGAGTTATTTGCTTAAGATGAACGGCCATATACATTTCCTAAATAAAATAAAATAAAATAATTTCTATTTTGTCCATGCTGTGGATGTTTCTCATAACAGAACCTAAGGTCATCCAATGAGGCTGCAGGATGGAAAGTCAGGAAAAATACAATACTTCTTCACACAGTTACATAGTTGATCTAAGGAACCAAAGAGCATTGGACAAATTCATGATGGATAAGGCCATCAGCAACCAAAAGCCATGTTAGCTATGGAGTTAACGATTTAAGAACCTGTATGCCACCTTTCAAAATCAAGTCAGCCTCTCAATTCTTTTGCTGAGGGAAATGAATAAGAGGATGTAATGGTGCATCTCTCCTGCCTGCAGACTGAAAAACAAGCAGTTAATAAGATGGGATTGATACGATCTTGCAGAACTTTATCTACTTTATCACAGCCCTACTGTATGCTATGCTCAGAAAAAAATGGGAAAAACCTGTGACTCAGCACTGAAAGACCTCCTAGAAAGGTCAGTCGAGAGAAAGTCCTGGAGCCTACACTCAAATTCTTATCATATGAATCATCTGCATTCATTGTAAGTTGGCAAAAGTGCCATTTAATATTAAGTTCCTGTAAGGCAACTTTTTCCAGTAAGACAAAAACAAAATAAATGTTAATCTCCTTCAGTGTTGGCCTTGGTCCTAGCTTTTGTGAAGACTGTCAAGCTTGGAGCCTCCTGATGGTAGGTTTCTCCTCCTGAGTTTGCAAAAATTCATTTCAGCAGCCACAACAGCAAGTTCTGTATGCTTGCCTGGGGAGCCACAGCATTCTTTCTCCATGGTTACTATAAGAGCAGGCACATTGCTTAATATTTATGAAGAACATATGCTGATTAGTAACTAGTTGGGTGCCATCACTTCAAGGCTTTCACCAAACAATAGAGAAATAACACAGTCAGAAAGCTTAATCTTTATCCATCTCCTACAAGAATTAGGCTGTAATCTGTGAAACAGAGCATGCAGTTCGCTGTTGCATTAGCTGCCCTGTTGTCAGAGCCTATGTAGCAAGCTGATTTGAAGATGTGTTGGAAAAAGCTCTATGAGTTTTGGCCCCTCAAATGCCTTGAAACAAAACTGAAAGTTATACCAGTTTAAGAATTGGCATTCTAATAAGAAGGGGAGTATTTTCTATGCTGGCTGGTGTGATATGGACCTTCACCACCCTCTGCCACCACCCAAACATTAACACCAGGTTTTACAGCCAATAAAATGTTATTGGCCATTCCCCAATTGTGGTAAGAGTGAATATCTATTTTAATAACTTAATAATACAAATAATCTGAACAGACCCTACTTAGACTCTCACATGTGTAAGTAGGGAGACAAGCATGACTAAAACATCTTAAATTTCCCAGATTTCTTAAACCACATAAAAGGAAAACTGCCCAAGTCCAGGAAGCAGCTATAAACTATTCACTTTTGCTTATGCTGGGGCTATGACCTTTCACATTCCTCTTCTTAGACCTATCTGAAGCAAATATAACTGGCTTAGTATCAGAAAAGCAAAACATATTAAAGCAAGAGATTTACCATTTGAGACCTTGCTTAGCCTGTTCAAATTGTTCAAACTACTTGGAGAAAAACCAGCAACCACTTTTCCTAGGCTTGTACAACTTCTTGGAGGAACTGGAGGTGAAGTTGTAGGAAGTGGAACAGGTTCACTATGTAGGTGGGATGGAGGCTTTGACTCATCAAGGACCATCCCTTGCTTATGTTCAGCCATTTTTGCTTTGTCCTCTGTCAAAATAGCAACATTAATAATTTGTGGGTGTGAAAGAGAAGTTGTCCTGTTTGTACGCTGTGGTGGTGTTGCACTGCATTTCTGGTCACCTTGTGTTAAAGCACTTTCCCAAATGTGCAGCGTGTTGCGAAAAGAACTGCTTGCTCTCTCAGACTCTTGTGGAGAAAGACAAGATTCTGAATGTGGTTTCTGTAATTTTTCCACTGGTGAAGCCCTCTTGCAAATGGCCACAGAGAAGTTTGAGTCTTTCCTATCTTTGTTCTTCCCTACCTCCGACAATTCATGAAACTTGACCTTTGGGAACACCACAGGTTTGACTTGCATGATTTCCAATTTCTGCGATGTGTAACTGAACTGCTTGGTTAACTGTTCAGGATCTGGAACTTGCCTTTGGTACAAGGGTTTTGGTGTGGGGCAGGATACAGAGCAGCCATCAGTATTTTGATGTGGAATGAATTTGGCAGGAGACTTCTTTGCAGACTCCAGGAGCATACTAGAAAAATTGGAATCATTTTGAAACATTGCTCGAAGGGCACCAAAGTCTCTGGTTTTTTCCTAAAATTGACAAAAAGAGGAAAGGCAATTGTCAATTGCAGTGCTTACATTGAAGTACAGCACCGAGCGAAAAGGTAACTGTCACTCAGACTGGAGCTGAATGAAAGTCTTTCCAGGCCTCATCTGAATATCCACAGTATCACAGTAATAGCTTAGTCATTAGCATATTGGAGCTAATACTAATATAAATAAAGGAAGCAGAACAGAAATATGACAAGGGAAGACTGAAATCCTTGTAGTGAGGAAAATAATGACGTCCAACTGCCTACTATTAGTAAAAAAGAATTTTTCATTGGATTACTCCAGAAGTAGTTAATCTGGTAACCTCCAGAACTCCTGGACTATATTTCCTACTTACCATTAGCCATTATCACTAGAGTGAGTGTGAGTTCAAGTCCAAAATTTATCTGGAAAGTTCCTGATAGTCTGCTTGTGGGGGACTCTAAATCAAATCCATCTTAATTACAACTGCCCTTGTTTTTCTCTCTAGCTTCTGCCATTAATAGGCTACATGCAATTTAAAGTTGTGTGGTGGGGGTAGGAGAATCAAAGGGAAAAGAGCACCTAAAATACCACAGCGCATTTTGCATCCATAACATTTGGCACCAGAAATCAACTCCCACAAATCATGGCCCAGAACTTTGTTGTAATCATTTATTCCTTCCTGTTTTAAAAATCTCCTCCAGATATTTTGGGACTACCTTTCCCAGAACTGACAGTGAATTCTGAGAATTATAGCTCTTGCACATTTGGAGGCCTCCACATTGAGGAAGACAGTGGTACTAATTTGAATGGCTTGATCAGCTTAATGGATTTGCTTAGCATGAGGAACATGTATGTTAACTGTTGTTATCCTAAAATAGCATCAGAAATCAGAAAATCTGGGGAAACAGACAACTCTAGACAGAAGCTCCATTATGCTGAAAGAGACATGCTGATGCCTTTAATGAGAAAGCAACACAATTGAGCTTTGTCCTGAGATGTTATTGAATTTTGTATAATTGCATCCAACTTATTAAATACCAAAGAGTCTCCCCTGAATAACCCCTTGTAGTCAACTCCATTATTTCCACATTAAACAGTGTGATGTAAAGCATCTAGGGGATATTTCAGTTGTTCTGATTGTACTAGAGCAACCAGCTGCACAATACGACCAACCAAGCCAAAGAGTCTAGTTGAAACTGGAATCTATCTGCAATTAACACTGCCATACAAGAAAGATAAATGAAACCCACTGATCTTCATCTAAAACACCACGCAGAGTTATGGCTATAACCAATAGCAGCAAAGATTAAATAAACAGCATTGTGTCTGCAGCATGGGCACAATATCTGCATGCTTTAAAAAAAAGAGCCCAAACACACACCACTGTTTATGGTTCTTTATTGAAAACCAGGTGCTCCTTTATTTCAGAATTCTCTTAGATGATATGCAGAGATGGCCCAATGAAAACAGAAGCCTTTGCCGGGCCACAACACTGCAACAAGGCATCCCAGAGGGATTGTATTTCTGAGGAGAATTATGGTATTATGAGTTAAAACACAGCTGAAACAACAGAGCTGGGTCCAGAAGAGATGACTCTGTTTCTAAAGAGCACTACAGGTGGAACTATTTCCCCATGAAGCACAGCCACAGCATGCTGGAATTTTAATGTAGCTCTAACAAAACCAGGGATTCTGCAGTGGCATGATTTTATCCACAGCAGATCACTCACTCTACTTCATCAGAAGTGGGAAAGTTTACAAATTCTTCTTTTTCCTTCTGATCCACTCTAATCTTTTCTTTTACAAATCTGATTTATTGTTATGGTATCTTGTTAAACCTTAATTGTAGAGGCAGGATATCCTAATGCAAGATTCAGGAGGAAAAGTTCCCTTCTTTCCTACCCCAAAATCAAACTTGAGAGGCCTAACATAAACAATCCTTTACCATATCATGGTATACCTTCTAACCAAGGTATAGCAACTCACTGTGGAGTAGAAATAGATAGGGAATCTACGTTGCTAACTAGAAATCCTTTCCGTATACAAACACCTCTGAAACAAATTCCCCCAAGTTCAGTTGTAATGTAATATTTCACCTAATAAACCAGGAATTGCTGTAGAAAGCCCCAAACAAAACTAGAATTTTTCCTGATACCTCAGTCCAATAGATGACTGATAAGGTTTATGATTAACATAAAATCATAAACCATGATTCACAAGCCACAATGGTTGTGTTCTCTTACATCACTAGAACAAGATCAGATAAATCACATTATGGGTCAGTACAACTCTATGATTTGTAATTGTACTATGGGTTGGTACAAATATATTTTATTAAAAAACTAGAGATACATATGTCACTTATGTTCTACAATGACAACATGATCAAAGTTAGGGCTGTTTGCTCCATAACATATGATTACATTTTTTATTGTATCTCCTGTCTTAAAGCAACCCAAGTGATTTTTCTCTCCAAGTTCTAATTAAGCTCATAATAATCCTATAAAGTGAATGATCAGGGCAGGATGGATGGAAACTATCCTTACATGTAACAATGAGTGCGGAAAATCAGATCTTTTTGTCCAAGGAGTTTTTTAAGAGATTTTGGGTGGGGGTAAGATCATGGGTACAAGAACAGTGCAATACTCCCCAAAGCTTTATAAGGGGAGATTCATTATAGCTGCACTTTTAAAAATCTATTAATAATTTTGTAAATCTGAAGAGGAACATGTTGGAAGAATCATTTGTTTCATCAAGGTAGTAAATACTCTGACCTTAGGAGGCACATGTTACCACATGCTTCAGGGACTACAAGCACACTCTGACACATGCTGCAGCCCGGAAGTATCTATTCATGCAGGTTTTCCCCACCAATCCACCCACAAGTTCTCAAAATGTCAGAAAAGAAGAAACAGGATGAGAAAAGGAGTGATTACTTGGGTAGTTTCACAATTGAAAGAAAAGTAAACTGAAAGATTTCAAGTGTAGAGGCCAACTATCTCAGGGCTCTTAGATTACTAGTACAATTTGGTCTGTATTTACTCAGAAGCAACTGCCATTCTTCAGTGGATTTTACTTTATGTACTTTTTTAGCTCCCAAAGTAAAAAATGGTGCAGTCTAGTCCACTGCCTGTTCAGCAGAATTATAATGAAACTAGGGCTACAGCATCTGAGCTGCAAAATCCAAATAACAGTAAAAAAAGGTGGCAGTAAAAAGAGACAGACAACTCTAACTCTTTGCTTCATTCCAGTTTTAGCCAGATTTTTGCAGCCTGTGGTAGCCCTATATAAAAGATTACAGGTACAAATCGATTGTAAAGAGAAGCCACCCAGAAGGAAGAATTTTCCCCCTTCTGAAGTGCTAGGAATGTTTGTAGAGAAGCCATGCATGCAGATGTATAAAGTTCACTTCAGAAATGGAGCACTAAACCCCAGCACAGAAAGTAAATAAGGGTTTAAGCTAATCATCAACTGCTTCAGTATTTCTGGAGCACAACTGTGACACCGGTCCAGATGCTGGCCTTTACTCTTGGCAGAGAAAAAGTAAAACCAGAGCCCTGCAGAGGCAGGAAGATCATGCCTTGCTCTAGAAACTAATCAGAAGTGTAACTAATCCCCCAAGCATTTTCCGGCCTCCCTGTTCAGTCCACTCCACTCCCCCCAAGTCAACCCCACTTTCTTGCTGCGTGCGGCAGCGATCCATAAAATGTTGCAAGCCAGCCCCCCTGCATCGAGAAGCCATTAAATGGTAAACAGAAGAAATGTACTTCTCTCCCCAGCCCCACAAACCCAACCTCTGGCAAGAGCAGTTACCATGTCCATATTTTCCCTCTTTTTGTCATACTTCTTCCCAAGCTGGCTCCATTCCTGCCAAGCTGCCCATGCCTCAGCTGAAAGCAAAGGAATCTGAGCAACTTCCTCTAATCTGAAGAGCTGAGGGAAAGCCTGCAGCCAGGGGGAAGGGAGGGGAGGAGGAGCATCGATGCAGAAGAATTACACCTGAGCTCAGAGACTCAGCTCCTCCCCTTCCAAAGCCTGAGGGGGGGCAGGCGTCTGTGAAGCCAGCTTAGACTCACCTGCCAGCAGAGCTAGCTAGCTTGCTTTCTCTCTCCACAGCGTTCCCACACAGGAAGCATCGGCCTTAAGCAAGGGATACCTCACTCTGGAAAGCAAGTCACACCTGAGTTGCAGACCTCTGCAGCCAGGGCATTTCAAGAAAAGATTGCGCTGGCCAGGTTACACAGCAGCAAGCCAGTTTAAGGCTCTTTCGCAAATGCTGTGACTACCAAGAGACACTTACACTCCAAACTGGAGATATGTGCAAGTTGGTCTTCTATTCTGTGAAAATAATCAAATGTGTTCTAGTTATTCTTACATTCTAATCTGTTTGGGTCTGAACACAGATGGCTACCCCGATGCAAAACGTAAGCACAACTGCCTCATGGTGTTTTTCTCCTTACTTTTTTTTTCCCTTTTGGTTTCCTTTGAAAAGGCAATAACATACTTTAACAAATATCAAAGGAAAAGGCTTGAGGCAGACTCTAAATTAGCCGGAGATTGAGACAAGTTAATTGTACTTTGTCTAGGCAGAGGGCACTATGAAGCCAGAATTAAATAGTATTTATCCTTATTGGTTTTGATGTAGTTAAATTTTTTCCCAAGGAAACCAATGGGATTTTAAAAAGCTTAGAATAGCTAAGAATAGATCCAAGGAATATCCCAATATTTAGCTATAAATTAGCTCCTTTATGTGCTTGGCCATACTTTAGATATCTCTGTATAACAACAAACTATGGAGCACAATCTTTTATTGTTTTACTTACTATTGGCTTGAAAGTGTGTTCAATATTGCAGCTTTAGTGCAGACTTTTAATGACAGGCTGGCGTTCGGTATTGTTTCAAATCTCCAGGTGAGACAAGAAAATGTTCAACATGCCAAGAACGTGCCCATTACATTCCCTCATGAAGACCTAAATGCATCCTACATTTCAATAGGGCAATGATTACACAATTGTCTGTACTGATATCAGTAGTTATTCAGGAGCTGGAATGATCATCTCAAATCATCAACTGAATTCACTTAATCCATGAGGGGCTGGACTTGCCATGCACCATGGTACCATCATGCAAATAGCAGATACCATGTAAGTCACAAAGTTATATACAAAAGATGTACAGTGCATAATATGACCTCACTCAGCCATCTTTCCCCTCTCAGTATCTCTGAATGAATTCCCCAGTAGAAGATAATTACCATAGGCTGTCACAAGTTAGGCCGAATCTTTTGACGCATCCTAGTCTGACTGACTGGAAGATTCTTAACCTTTTTAAAAGGACTTCTTTCTCTTCCAACTCAGGCCAAAAATAGAAAGGAAGGCACTTGGGGTCTTCCTGCCCCAGGCCCAGAAACACAGAAATCTTCTGCCTATCCCAAAACACAAAGGATAGCTGTGCCATCATAAAGCCTTATACAATAAAAAGGTTTGAACAATAAATGTACTTATTAAACCAATGAAGGCAATTCTTTAGATTGTTTATTCAGAAAAAGATACAGAAGGCAACAAACACAGAACTGCAAATAAACTCAGCACAAACAGCTTAGCTAAACTACTTCCACATTACATGTTAGAATAAGCTGTTGGAGTTCAGCACAGGTTCTGAAATATTGCAAAGAGGAGGGTTGAAGAGAGATCTTTGCCACCGGTTTGGAAATTGTTAGGCAGGCCCTCCTTCCTCCTTTTTCTTTTTTCTTCCTACTGCTTAAGCACTAATCTCAGATTTTTAGAATGGCAACCAGCCTCCTTATAGAGATGAACTGTTGCTTTGTCTATTCAAGGAAAATGCTCCATTTCTAAAGTTTTGGATCTAGCTGCAAATCTCGTGGCTATACACCTACCTTCCTAGTTATCCTTAATGCAATTATAAAATTGCATTTGTGCAATTTTAGAAATTTACATTAAGTTTTCACCATTTGTGCCATTATAGAAATGGGATCACATTGGGGAGACTAGTGGTGTGGAAGGATTTATTCAGCCCTGTTAATTTGTGGTCAGTTTATTAGATGCTTTAGGAGGCACTGCTGTGCCATACCAAAATCTAGGGTTTTGTCACACTAGGTTGATGGGCAGGAGCCTGCTAATTTTTTTTTTGCATGAGTCTGTGTTAATTTAAAACCTCCTGAAGCTATAAAAAAATGCATTCAGGAAAATTTAAAGAGCTTTGGAATGGCCATGGAAAGATGCCAATGAAAAGCAATTAAGAAGGTTTCCTTTTTTAAAAAAATGCTATTATTCATAATACCGAAAGTTAAATAGAACTTGAAATATGTCACTACATTACACCAGTTTAAATAGGTGGAATGTATGACTAAACCTATTGAACATGATACTTCCTATTTCTTAACAATGAATTGAAGGTCAAAGTCTACCCAGAAAATCCAGGTTGGGGAATGAAAATAATTTTAAGAAATGATAGCACTCACAACATTTACTTCCCAAATGAAGCATTAACTAATGATTTTGTGTGGCATGTGTTATGAATAACATGCTTTATAAGGAAAAAATTGACATATTGTTAATATTGAATGCCACAGTACTTGTCTCCAACGAATGTCAGAAATAGTTTGAGATTATTTGTTAAAGTCTTATTTGTTTTTAAATACCAATAAGATCAGATTACAAAGATGATTGTTTTGTGACTAGGCCAACATGCAGAGCTCAAGATGTCATACAAGTTGCTACATAAGTCAAGTGGGATAAGAAAAGGAGGTTGATCATGCTAAAGTTTATACATGTAATTTCAAGTGGTTTTGTGTGTTAGATACAAAGGCTACCTGGGAACTAAAATTAGACTTCTACTTCAGATGACTGGTAAAATGATGCAGTATTGTATTTCTTTTTTTAAAAAAAGAGCACACGGAAAAGTAGGAAGTTTGGGAAAGGAAAATGGTAATTAACAACAACAACAACGAAAATCTACCAGGTTTCAGACCAGGAACCTTCTATTTGCAAGGCAAGAATTACAGCCATTGCACTAGTGCAGCACTCTTGATAAAAGGCATTGATTCAGCTGAAGAGAAGTTGCTTCCTCCACAAAACAGCCAATGAACTGATAGGACTGGCCTTCAATAAAATGAGGTGTGCTATTTGTAATAGATAGGAACCTTGAGGCAAATAACATCAATAAGTATGTTTTAGAGGTAGAGAAGAAAAATGTGTTCTAAAGTTGTTCCAGTGGTGATTAATAAAGGGCAACATTGTCTGTTTCTACCCTCCAGAAATGGTTGCTTAGCTGTTCTGGTGATAGTGGAACCAGGTAATAAGGATAAACCAACCTTCCTTCCTTCCTTCCTTCCTTCCTTCCTTCCTTCCTTCTCTGACTTGTGCAGTTCAGATACTAATCTGACTTATTATGTCCCAATAAAGGAAGACAGTACGCTGATGTCCTGGATAAAACTTGCCTCTATTTTTCTTTCATGCAAGCACTAACCTCAAGAATACTTTTCTGTAGAAGTTACACTCCTATCGTCAGTGTTTCTCTCCATGCATTCTTTCCATTGTATAAAGCTATCTGCTATCCAACCTGGTACAGCTGTGATATGACTGTAAACTATTCTCCTTTCATCCTTTCTCTGACCTTTGATGGAAGGCTGTCTTTTTAAAGGCCATTCTTTTCCTCTTTACCAGCAAGAAGCCTGAGGTGCAACAGTCATCATGTAAACATATTTTCTGTTATAAATCTTCCCAAACAATGATTACCCAAAGCAAATACATGGAAAGATGTAAAAGTAAACATTTTCTCTGAGCAAAAACTTTTGCTTTTATTTCTCAATAACAGATACAAACACTTATTTCATAGAGTAGTATTGTGGGTAAAATATAATTTGAATGAGGGAGGGAGACCCAGTTTCAGGTTTTCAGTAGTCTGGAAGCTCATTTGAAGGGACAATCTGTCTAATATAACTCACAAGGTTTTCATATGGGTAAATATTTATAATTATGGACTGTGTTCACATGACACATCTAATTAGTTCAGTTACAGACTTGAGTGGTTGCATTAGCACAATGTACTAAGCTTGGATAGCTTTAACATTGGCTAGAATTTTGGCTTAAGAGGGTTGTGTGAACCCATTTAGTCAGCTTATTATTTTATGAACTCTGCAAATCCAGAAATCATTTAGTTCAGTAGCCAAATCCAGTATTGTGTGAATATGCTGTGTGAACACAGTTATAAAATTAGAGACTTTGGTCATATAACCCAATCTCCTATCCAACTAGGATCTAGTTGCAAGAACAGCATCTAACTGATGTATAGACAGTAAACTGCACAGATGTTGTTTACTGTGTACATAAGTTAATACAATAAAAAAGAACCCACCATCTTGCAGTATGTTCATTATCAAACAGCTCTTCTAGAAAGTTTCTCCCAGAATCTTTTGAAGATGGAGCAATGGTGATAATTGCCCTGGACTCCATACATGGAGGGTCCCCCAACTGCAATAAAATTCACAGTATGAAATTATCAGATGGATTAATCTTTTCATTCAAGGTAGTGATGCAAATCAAAATATAATGTCAAGCGTAATTTCAGGTTTTTCCACACATTCCTAATTACTTGGCTGTTGATTTCAATGGAAAACAAGTTTATGGATTTATTATAAAGGTAATATGTGTGAGAATGCTGAAATGAACATTCTGTCCTTGGAATCGGTCTCTCAAAACCTTTAAAAGGCTTTGAGGGCTAAACATTTCTCCTAATGTTTAGCTGAAATCTTCTTCCTTACATTATTTAAGGATCTGCAAAGCTTTGAAGGGTCCTTTGCTTTGATGAAGGCCCCCTTGCTTCTAATAGCAATCATGTTGCTGAAGTCTCAGTGCTTCAGAGCTCCACTTAGCCTTTTCCTGCAAAATTTGCACTATGGAGGAGGCTGAGAGGACCCTTATTTCACAACACTGTCCAGAAAACTTCTAAGCTGGAAGGTTTCAGCAAATGTTGCTGCAAGATAGCTAGCTGTGTACAGAAAAGATGGCCAAACTGAAGTGCTTTCAGCACATACTGGTCTCTTAGGCTGGGTAGCTTTAGCAAATGCTGCAGACAATTCCACAACCCACTTCAAAAGTGCCCACTTTGGAGTTCTTCAAGACCACTGGACAAAGGTTTTGGCCAGCAGTGCATAGGATACACTACCTATCCCCTCCTTTGGTTTGGAGAAACTGAGCAGTATATCCTCTACAGCATTCATCAGAGGAGGAGATGGGTGGTCCACAGGAGCCGAGCAGTGTGTCTTCCACAGTAGTTATAATTTTGACACACTGCTCACCTCCTCCAGCTTGCCAAAATCTTTGTACACCAAAGGTTTTCCAGGCTGCATGTGATGAAGGTAGACAGCTGTCATGCCTCTTTTTTATAAATCTTCAGAGGAGATGGAGTAGAGCAACCTCTAGAGCAAAATCCAGAAGAATCAAGCAATACTGAAGACAAGAAGTTCATATCAGATGCCACCTGCTTTCTTCCTGGGTCTTGACAGTTCTGATACTTGCAATTGTAAGATATTAGGTCTAGTGATTACCTGAGACTAACAGTTTGCAGGATTAAGATTCCTGCAAAGTCTTAGGTTATCACAAGATCCATGTGCTTTGAAGTGATACTACAAATTTAAGGTTAACTTTTACTGCTTCTGAGTATTTGTAGTGGCTTCATACAGTATGCTTCTGAATGACAGGTTCTGCTCTGTTCCTAATTCTCAGAGATTTTTCTGGACTTTGCTGTTCCTATGGCTGGAACTTGATGATGTGAATCATTGACTTTCTGATTATTACTTCTGCTTTTGTGTCAGGTTGTCTATTGTTCTTTCTCTTCAGCTCTGTGTCTGTGAGCAATTTATGACCAATGCAGATAGCCCACAGTACCACCCAGGAGCTTATTCAAAGCACAACGTTGATTTCCCAGCTTGTGCGAAAGCTATCGACCCTGGAGGTACTTCAGCCAGGATTGGGGAAGAAGGCTGAGACAAGACTTCTTCTACTTAACTGGTATGAAGTGCTTTGAGGCCACAGAAATTACTTTCTTGAGGTGAATCAGGTCAATTCTTCAGCAAAATAAATCAAGTTGCTTTCATGATATAAATCACTTCATCAAAGTGAATTTAGGTTGTTTTACACACCCTAATATTTTCCATGTGCTAGTTCACAGCAGCATCTCATTTACAAAAACCTTTCGACAGACTGCTATCATCTACCATTTTAACCTTTTCTTTCCCAGGCTAATAATTGCCAGATCTGTCACAGATTCCTCAAGGACATGGGTTCAGACTGCTTTGCATATTGGTTTCTGTTGGGTTATGTGTTACATTCATTTCTTGCATTTTCTCTAGAGCAGACAGGGGCAAAACCCTGTGAGATAGGATGGAGAGAGAATCACTGGCCCCAAAATCACCCAGTGAGCTTCCATGATGGAAGGAAACGGAACTCGGGGTTTCCTTGTTACAACTGCCACAACCCACTAGCTATGAGATGCCTTCCAGTTTTTCAGCATCATCTTAAAAAGTGGCATAGCCAGAAATGGCTTCAGTATTCCAGAAAATGCTACAGCATCATCCCTGTAACTTGAACTTCCTGCTTCTGTTAATGTGCTCTAAAAATGCCCCCTACCTCTACAAAACAAATACACTTTGTTTTGGAAGCCAATGAATCCTCCCCTTTTGTCAAGGCATAGCTTATCAATTACTCTATACATCTCACAGGCAACATAACCATTAGCTGGTGAATTATACAGAATGGATAACACACATATGTGGTATGCCCAGGCATAGTGGGGAAGCTAGTAGAATTGTATGCAAGCCGCACAGATTTTTTTCATTACTGTGATGCCCAAGTCTTAAAAAGAGTTACTTCATCATTGCCTGATTACAGTTGTGTGTGCTCCCATGCTGTATCTTTGAACAGTAGACCTATTTTTCTCACTGGAAGCAACATTTGTTTTCTCAGGTCAAAGCTTGTAATCTGCAGAGAAAATGCCAAGGAGACAAAGCACTGGGGCTTGTTACAGGCATAGCGTTATCTGACAACTGCCTCTTAACCTGAACAAGCTGAGGAATTTATTCTATCTCCTCCTACCCCTACGACTCCAGTGAAATACTCTTAGTTCTCCTAAGATTTTGCTTTCAGCAGCAAAACAGGGCCATATTTCCAGGCACTAGTTGTCCTGAAATCCATGCAGCCTAATCTTCAAGGGTTTAGAAGCTCAGCTGACAGTGCAGAGTCTAATCAATTCAGTTTGCAATCTCAATAAGTAATCAAAAAGAAAGAATGAAAAAGATGTCTCATTTTAGGAAAAAAGGCAGACTTGGTGCAAATTCATTAAAATGCTTTTTTCTCCCAAAAAAGTAATAATATTCCTCCCTAAAATGGCAGTTTTACCACAGTAACACAAACCAGTCATATCTTGCTTGATGTAGAGAAGTAGATTTTCATCTTAAATGGATAAAAGCCCTTCCAATTTTGAAATATTTGTTTGTTTCAAATAAGCATTAGAAAACCCACCTGGATTTGTGTTTCTTCTAAGATGTGCTTAAATAATAATTAGATGAGAATGTACAATTCATATGAAGTTGAACTAAATAACAATCACATCTTCTATGAGTTGAATGTACCTCCTGAGTGAATGGAAATCTAAAGATGAGCTTATACCTATAAAGAAGCAGTAAAAAAATGTCTATAAGCTTTCAGTAGCTTTCTCCATTATAGCAATCATTCTTGGAACGCTAGTTACATATTCTTTCTCTTTTCAAAGAAAACTCCCTCAAAATTGTAATTGTTACATCCTATACATTCAAATTTGGTTCCCAGAACTGCTGCACAATTGAAGATGGCTAGGCTAAGGAAGCTCCTTTTAATCTAGGAGAAACTTCAATTGCCAAAACCTATTCAGTGATTCATTTGTAATACTAAATATGCTTAAACTTCTTCCATTTCCTCACCCTACCATTTCACCTTCTTTACATTTCCCTCTTCCTCTCTTTCAGTGTAATGAGGAAAGTTGCCTTTATGATTGGCATGTCTATACTGATAAAACTGCGCAAAGCAAGAATAATAAAACCGTATTTGTTATTTATTTATATTTATTTTCTTATACTGAATTTCTATGACTGACCACTCATCAATGACTCTTTAAGTATTTAGGTATTACTATATATATAAGTATTACTTCAAGAGGTTTTTTTGTTCAGCGTTATAGTAATGCAGAAAATTATGTGTGCACTTTCACAAACACCATGCTATAACATAATGTATATACTTTCAAAGTCTTGTTAAATTAATAAACCCAATGGAAAAATTGCTTTTTTTTTTTTGCAGCATGCCATCAATATGAATGTGAAACAATGGTAACGTGGAAGAAAGAGAACTATTTTCATGGACTGATTTTACAAAATTTCAATGCTTAAAAAGGAACCAATGCAGAATTTTAAAAGGCTAAGTTTCATTTCTGGAACAAACCCAGGCAACAGAAATAGTCATGATTCAGGAGGAAAAAAGAGAAGAACCCTGAAGGAGTTACGTTTGTACGGTAGGCCCAGTTATAGGGCATAGTATTTCAACTTTTTAGAAAATGCTATGAATGAACACCATGTGTCCCAATTGTTTGGATATTTGAAGGACTGTTTTGCTTTGGTTATTTTCCCATGTGCAAACTAGCCTGATTATTAACATTGCCATCAGAGGGCCACCTCCAACAATCCCTGAGATCAAGAGAAGTCCTTTTTAGTGGTCAAACCACCTTCTGTAATGCCCTTCTAAGGAGACCCATCTCACCACCTCCCTAGCAGACTTCTAGAACATGGTGGAAGACCTTCCTTTTCAGGGAAGTCTTTCATTATATAGTCCTTCTTGATGGTTTATCAATTGCTATTTTTGATTTTTTTTAAAAGCTGTTGCTGTTTTTTTCTGCTGCTGTTTTGTGTCTTATATTTTGCTGCTTTAGAATGATGATTTAGCCATTATTTGTTGGGAGTTATTCATACCACTAGGTGAGATATAAATACATGCATACATACATATACTTAGTGTCATGGCCAGAGAGAGTGCACATTTTCTTCATGGGTCTTAAATGCAATTGACTCTTTTCTTGTTAACTTTTGACTATTCCAAACGTTAAAAAAATTACAGATTATCAATGTAGTCAATACCACTTTACTAGATTTATCACAAACTCAAAGCAGGCAAGGAATAGATTGTTATTTTGGGGTAGGAATAGAGGTGAGTGCATGGTCTGATGTTTTCTTCAACATGACAAAAGCAGCTTGACACCATTAAGCCACAAGCTCTACCTCTTTTGTACACATGTACAATGTCACAACACATGCACAAAAGGGGAAGAACTTACAGTGCAATGTGTGAGGCAGCTGTGCCTCTTCCCCTGTGGATGTTTCTGTGAAGGAGATCTGCCAAGCCAATGTGTGCATTTATTTGGAGGCAAATTGCATTCAGATGATTACCACTAAGTTTTTAACCGACTGAATCCCCTGATATTCAATATCCTCTACAGAGTCAAATATAATAATCCTTCAATGTAACTTCTGCAAATTCCACAGTATCTAGTACTGGCAAATTTCTACTTAAGACTTGGTAGGAAAAGGTTTTTTGTTTTATTTTTTGCTACAGTTTTCCACTAGAGGACGAGCTAAGCTAGCGTTATCTCCGTCAGGGTTTTTCAAGATATTTCTCTGCAGCTTTGGAGTGGAAATGTTCATAGAGTTTATTGATCTTCAGGTTAAAATCAGACAAGGAGAATAATGACAACTTTTACTGAAGCAACTTATTATTTGCCAGACTGATGGAATTTACTGCACATCTAATAATTTTCCCTTCAGCAATTTTTAAGAGAGGTCCACTCAAACAGAGCAATAAAATATTGCAGTGGAAATGGACTTTATAGTTGTCGATTGCTTCAATTTCCCACCACCTGACTTGGTGGTTCTAATATGTTACTTCTCTACAAATCAGGCCATTACTGAGATAAACTTTTCATCCTCAAAGTTGTCCAAAGCTATCCTTTCAGCTATCCCATATCCTACCTATGGAGAACCGCAAAACCCACACAACCTAAAACCAATCCTATAGTGTTCTTCACCAGAGACTGGGGAAACTATGCTGGTAGTGTTATTCTATTATTCAGACTGTTTCCTGCCCACATATACCCATCCCCACCTTCATTATTCCTTTACCATGCTTTAACTTGCTACCGATTTTCTAGGAACATTCCTTATTTATAGATATTATTTATTTCTGAGCTGTACAAGAGCTACCAAATAAACATTAGAATTTAATGCACTGCAAAGATGTCATAGTTGAATAAAATACTACTGTGGTTCTGAAACTTAATGCATCAACTTCTTCTTGTCTCAGTAGGCTTTGGAGCTCTACAAGTGTAACCCAAAGAACCTCTGCAGTATGGAAGGGTTAACTACTTTTCAGTATATGGAAAGCATTGTGGTGTGTTTGGGTTCAAATCCCATGAGGGAGAATAGGAATGGGTATCTAAGCTTTGCTTCTTCCATTCCTGACCCCACATAAGATGGAGGACCAATGTTTGCAGCAAGAAGCTGATTTTATACAAGTGGTCTCCCCACATATAATTTGTAACTAAATTATCTACAAACTACAAGCCTACAAGAGTGAATGGAGGATTACCAGTTGAGATAAGGGCAATGGGGCTTGTGATGAGGTTAAGGCACAGCTCACCCCATATTCTTTCTCATGAAAGGACTAGTCTTCTCAAATAGGACTTGCTTTGAATTATGATCTTTTCTGCTACAGACTAAAAGGTGAAGCTGAACATTAATGTCGGGATCATAGACAAAGCCTTAGAAATCTGAAATGAGCTTTCTGTTAATCTTACTAGCAGCAGTAGTCTAAGTAATAGTGTAGTGTAAAAATACAGAGGGACCATGCCTTAGGGGCAGCCTATACTAAGCAGGTAACCTTTCTGTGTCCAGGAGGTGCACTAATTGTTATTTACTTATTTTGGCATCCAGGGGTGAAGCCTCATTATAGAGGGCAGGGTTGAATTTTTCAATCTGTTTTCACATTTGGGGTGGTTTGCTGTTTAAATGTAAAAGGTGCTTAACATGCCTATATTACCTTTTACTGTTTTACATTTGAGTTGAGAGTGTAGCTTCTGGCAGATTTATATACACACATACGTATATGCACATACATATACAATGTCTCACACAGAGGTATTTATTGGAGGAAACAGAAATCTCTCCAGGATTGATCGCAAATGGAATTGGTAAACCTGGGTTGACAAGATAGGGAAGCTTTTGTGTGTATAATTTTGTTCTGTCTCTCCTTTTATTTATTTATTTATCAAATTTATATGGCTGCCCATCTCACAAAAAGGGACTCTAGGTGGCCAACAAATATCTTTCGGGGGTGTCATCTTACATTCAGGAGCATCTTTCTTTGGGGAAAATTGGGTGTAAGGCTATAGTAAGAGAGTTGTCAAGTTCATTCTTTGAGTTGAAAATCATGACTAACTGCTACCGAATCAGTTTCTTTCCCCTGCCTTTTTTCATTTGTATTTCACACAGTCCAGGTTTGTTTAGCGAGATAGCATTCCACTACAGGGGCAGTTTTGAGACATGTGGCTATGCAAAGAGTGTCTTCCTTTGCCTTTTGCATTTAGTGTGGCAAACTGTGCCAAATAACCCACATGCGAGAGCAGCTCCAGTCGACTGCCCTCCAGAATTGCTTGCCAAATTCAGTTTTGGCTAGGAATGCTGGGAGATGACATCCAACACATTTGGAGAGCTTGTGGCTGGGAAGGGAGGCTCTTCTTCAGGGACATTACCTTGAAGGTCACTTACCAGCTGAACAGCTTGATTGCATAGGACCCAACATTTATCTGCAGCTATTTCAGCTTCTAATTTTAATACATATGGAAGCATAGCTTTTAGCCATCATTTTTAATATGTAACTTCTTGCAACATGAGATGTGTTTTATTTCATCTGTAATACGCTTAGTGACTTGAGTCTCTGCAACCCTTTTCTACTTTCCTCCCTGACGGCAAAGCACACTCACCAAAGTGGCATCCCGTCATTTGGAAATGGGAGATGTGCTTGATTGCTTTATTTCTGGAAGAGCCACAAATAACTTTAATCATATAAAGTGTGTCTCTGATGCCACTGTCAGCATAGCTAAAACAGATATAATGCTTCAGTAATCTCACTAGATGCTGAGAAGGAAAATATTTGACCATTTGTATTAGAAGATGGTCAGGCTTTGGGCTGGAGAGATTCTTGGTGGCTGGTTCACATGGCATATTAAATTAAAGGAAGATTTTATACTGTCAGTTACTTCTTTCTTCTCTCCAATTGCTTTAGAAATCAAAGATTTAGATCCTAGTGATGCAGTGACTGAGTAGGCAAACATGACAGCCAATATGTGCTAAGCAATAACTCATTCTGCCTTGGATGCTAGAAACTATTTTATTGAGACAGGCAATGGGGAAAAATGAATTGCCATTTCCTTTAGGGCCCTGTGCTGTGTACATTTTATTTTCCCTAAGTGAATTCATTGGTAGGTTTCAGCATATTATTTTCTAAAGTTTTGCCATGCAATAAGATCTGGCTTGCAAACTCCACTTGAACAGATGGTAACAATGGCTGATTTCATATAGCCCAAACTAAGCCCAGACTGAGTTTGTGTCATCTTCATTACTCACTGAGGTTACTACTGTTCAGATCTATTTCAATATTTTAACCTGCTTTAAGTCTAATCTGAGCAAGGCTTAGCTAGGGCTCAGTCAAATCAAATCAAATCAAATCAAATCAAATCAAATCAAATCAAATCAAATCAAATCAAATCTTGATTACAGCCATAGAGCAGCATAGGGGCTCAATCTATTTTGTAACACCATGGAATATGGCAGATTAATAATTATGAAAATAAATCTTTGGCTATTTATTTACCACAGTCCACTCCCTGGTAAACTGGCTGAGGCTTTTAGAAGACATGGCATTAATTCTGGCAACACTAACCACTGGACACGTGGACTGATATATGATTAGCAACTTTTTAAAAATGGACACAGACATCCAGAGTGTTGTCTGTTTTTAAGTATTTGTTTACTAAGCTACTTCTCTATATTATTCTGCCAACTGTGTAAGGGTGTTTTTATCATGCATTGGTTCAAATATGTCCTAGAAATTATCAAGTGTATCTATCTTCTATAATGCAGGCTTGTGTTGGACTGTGTTAAATGGTTTATTTGTAGTATTGCCCCGTCTCTTTTGTAGAATGCCAAACCAGGCAAACGCCTACTGGAATTTTACCATCTGCTCATTAAAACATAAAGTTGTAGCTTACAGTAATTTCTTCTCAGATTTCTGATTAAAGAAAACTAGACAAAATAAAAGTGATGAGGCCCTCTACTGACTGAACCAGGTTATCCAAGTTCTGATTCTGCAAAATTCCTCAAATATCAATACAATAGCTGGCTAAAGAAATATCAAGAGTTCATGGAAAACAAGTCTATCAAGAACAATTAGTTTTGAAGAGCCAATATTATCATAGATAGGGGAGATCATGCCTCCAAATACCCTGGGTATATCTCTGTGTCCTGTTTGCAAGCACCGCAGAATCATCGGTGTGGCATGTTCAAGCATGTCATAGATCTGTCTGTCTTGTACATACATATCAAATGAATGCATTGCTACATATGGCCAGGATTTTTTCTAATCAAATTTGCACCTCTCAAAATAGTGTTAATATTAATGAAATCCAGCATCTATATCTGGAAATATCCCATATGTTAATGTTGCACTTGGAAGAAGAGAGGGAAAAACCATTGGAACAAAACTCATGCTCTTGATTGCTTAACTTTTCCTTCAATAATGCTGTCCTTAACTCCTTAGTATCACAACACGCAGCTAAAACAAGCAGTAATTAAGTTCATTTCTAATTACTAATTTCTTCCATTTCTAGTATATGGGCTTCATAACAAAGAGTTTAGTTCTATTAACCAAGCTTAGTGGACTTTGACATGAACACAAAAGCTTGTGTAAATATCTCCATCTATCTTGAAATGCTGCCCTTGAGAATACAGTCTGTTTTGGGTTTTCTTTTTTTCATTCCATTTTGTTTGTTTTTCTTTTTGTCAATGATTCACAGTAGCATAGAACATTCAGGGCACAAAATACATTAAAAAAAAAAAAATAACCAAATCACTCCCAAGTGAGTACTCAAAGGTTTTCAAACCAAAAAATGAAAAGCACTTGGTTTTACTAAAAGAAAATGAGGGTCCACCCAAGTAAGATACTTTTTCCTATAATTCTCTCAGTAGCTTACCTGCTCTTATGTCAGGATACAGATGCCGCACACAGTAAGCTAACTGGATTGCCTTCCCAGAGGTAAGTCTAACTCCATGTAATTTAAGATACTACCTTTCATATCGAAATTGCTATCTGGTCAGTGCATCAATTCAGACTCATATATGAGACACGTGAGTACTGTTACCTTAAAGCAGCTAACAAAGAATGGTCTATACAATTGTCCCATCACTATGGGGCAGTAACGCAAATCATTTTGTGAGTCTCATAATTACATCTGTTTAAGACATTTCCTCCTGTGCCACAACTTGTTCGTCAGACCATTCTGTTCTTCATTCCATATATCAAGATGAACTTTGGACCAGATTATTTAACAATGCATTTGATAGCTATTCCATATAATTTTGGTGATTTTCTTTTTTAAAAAAAACAGACAAAAGACAAGTGCTTATGCTAATCTTCTCAAAGTTAAACTCCAGTTAATTCAGTGGAACTTACTTCCAAGTAAAAATATACAGGACATTTTCCCTAGTTTGAAAGCTTATTCTAGAAATCCTTACTGAAACTAAACAAAGAAGAGAAGTGATCACATCAAACAAGGGGAAAAAATGTAATGAAGGTGAACTTCAAACATTTTTTGGAAAGCAAAAGAGAAAGCAGGGAAATGTATGTTTGGATTATTAATATATTATTTCTGAATTTTCAGGTTTTATTTATTTTTACAATAACTACAAATGGCTCATTTTTGTCACTATACTCATCCACTGCCCTCACCTTCCCAGCCAAATGTTTAGTAAGTTCATCACTTTCTGCTCAGTGCAAATGGTAGCCTACAGTTTGATTTTTATGAAAAAGAGAAAGAGGAGAGGGAAGAGAGGCACCACTTATTTCTGCACCAAGAACAAAAATAAAATAAGCAATTAACATTTTAAAAATGGTCCTCTCTCACTGCCTGGTTCTGAAATTGAAATTGGCCTATAGAGGCAGTGAGGTCTGATCAAGTACACCCCATTGGAATTTTCATATTCATCTCTTGAGCATTAGAGTAGTATTTCTTCTCCAGCTTCAGATGTATTCTGTCATAGTTCTAATTATTAGTAGTCTTCCTCCCTACAAAAAATGAGTCTCCTAAGTAAAATGTCTGCTTGTCATCTGAACTGTGGATTATAGCCTGTGAAATCTCATGTCATATTAAATTTGCTGGTCTTTAAGGTGCCAAAGCACCTTACATTCTCCTAGTCTGTCAGTCATAATGATAATAGAAGATAAGTGATAATGACAGGTTCTGTGTTAGCATGTGACAATAACAAGCATTGCTCAGAGCTTTTCCTTCAATAAATAATCAAACTGGATGTACCTTATTAAGGAATACATTAGATGCAGATCAGCATCGTATCTCACCCTATGCTCCTCTTAGAGAATACACACTAAAGAAATTTGCTCACTGATCATGCAGTTTGCTTGTGAATCACTGAAAAAAAAAAAATCAGGAAACAAAAAGGCCAAGGAGCTATTTGAGTTGTGTATAGTGGGACATTTACTCTGATAATAAAGTGATATTGTTCGAAGCAACAATATCACTTTATTATCAGAATAATCTAAGAAACTACTTTTGATCAGATCAAATATCTTGTTCAGGATTTTGTCTACTCTGCTAGGAAGAGGTTGCCTAGAATCTGAAGCAGAGATCTTTAGCATGATTGTCTTAACTTTGGGATGCATAACTTTTTCTGGATTGACTCTTAAGTACCATGCTCCAAGAAGAAGTGTGGGGTTCCAAGTCAAAACCTGAAATTGTTTTTATTGCATTTATATTAATAAGTTTTCTTCAAGAGGAATGAGCTACACACACAATTCTGAATCAGAGCTGAGCATATATTTATGTTTAATTAAATATGCAAGGATATTTATTTAATCAAATATAAATTAATTCACGTGAGTATAATTATATTTAACTAAGTATTCAGCAAAACAAAATTAGGGGTAATAGTATAAATTTTATAGTTTCTTTCTTTTATCACATTAAAAGTTATTATTTCATAGCAACTTTTGAAGGCCTCTGAATCCCTCAGCCTTTTCAAGTGATCACATGCTTCCCTGGGACTTCTGGCAGTGTGCCTTCGATTTAACAGGAATGCTGGTATCTTCTATACCAATCTATAATCCTTCCTATCCCACAGATTTGTAATTTTTACCAAAGTATAGAAGTTATTGCCTATATAGTATTTCGTGTGAAAGGAGGAAAAAGGTAGGGCTGAAAGCTACAATTGGTTGTCTCTCCAGTTTTTCCAAGGTTGAGCAAGTCCTAATAGATCTGTATCTGGAGAATGTTGCAGGCTACCATGTCATAGAAAGACTTAAGTAATCCTCACTGAAGCATTCTTATATTAGAATTCCTTTAATTCATATTAGTCTTGAATACTACATTGGCTTCATGCCTAATACTGTAGATAAGTGGACAGCAGCAAGAATGAGTGAGAAATACTCCAGGGACACACTTCTAAAAAGCTATTTTTAGGCCTCCAAAGTCATAGTAGTGACATGGTGATAAAACCAGAGGAAATGGGACAGTTTTTAAAATCCTTTTTTAATTATGGGGATTTGGTGTTTTTGTTTTGTTTTGTTTCAGTAACAAAAGTAAGTTAAGACCACTGTGAGAACTACTTTTGATTTTAGATAGGGCAAACCATAGGCACACAAATTGCTTCAAATATCTCAGGTCTAGACAGAATATACACCAAAGTATTTTTTTAGGCAGAATATACACCAAAGTATTTTCCAAGAGTGAGTTTCTGTTACTAATTCAATTTTGGTATTATGATGCTATAAGAAAGTACTTGGAAAAACCTTTGCCTTCTTTAATGTTTATTTATTTATTTGCTACATTTGTATCTAATTTTTGCTCCAGGAGTTCACAGCAGTGTACATAGCACGCAATCCCTGCTCAACTTAATCCCACAGGCACCACCTTGGGAGGTAGTTTATTGAGAAAATGCTACTGGATTATAATCACCCAGTGAATTTCTAGCGCTGAGGCTGGACGTATCTTCTACATGCAATGTTAGCATCTCCCTAGCATTGCAGCTTTAATAGGCTATACCAAGAAGTGAACCTAAAACTTTCTATATGTAATGCTTATGTATGGCCATTGACCTGTGGTTCGATCAAACACAGCCAGATAGAATTCCCTTTCTCCTGAACATAACAGAAGAATGTAAAAGTATAAAATATATATATTTTTTTTAAAAATAGATCACCCTGTTTTCTGTTAGGGTACGAACAAAATGCAAGTCCACAGAAGAAGCTTCCTTGAACATTTGTAAACAATCCTTGAAAGTAACTTACCCTTGTTTGAGCCTGACACACTTAATAGATGTTAAATCCAGCCCCATGTTGCAGTCAAGAATATTCTGTTGAAATTGATTTACACAGAGTGGATGTACAAAATGCACACTTTTGTTCAGCATTGTTAATTATTTTCATTCTATTACAAGATCACGAAGACAAGCCAGGGCACCTATTCCCATTGATTGCCACCTGAGCACATGGTCACAATGGACAATATGCTTTCCTTGCCAAGGAAAACGAGTAAGGGGTTCCATTCTTATATATTCAAGTGTTTTATTATTGTTTTTTGCCTGGTAGAAGCATAGCTCAATACAGGGGCAACGTCCAACCCCATGGCCAAAATGAAAAACAGATTTAGGCTGAATGAAGGCCTTTGGAACCCATGTACTTCTGCTCTGTGTTGGATTGTAGTCAATGTGCTCCTCTGTACAGCAAACCAAGATGCCAAAGAGGAATGTAGGAAGGACTTTGCAGGATTTTTTTCAGAGGGGGTACCTTTGGGTCAGTGCTGACTCCTGGCAACTGCCTGGACAAGTCCTTGCAGTTTTCTTGCCAAGATTTCAGAAGTGGTTTGCCATTGCCTGCTTCCTAGCTGAGAGAGAGGGACTGGCCCAAAGTCACCCAGCAGGCTTCATGTTGAACATAGGACTAGAACTCATGGTCTCCCGGTTTCTAGTATGATGCCTTAGCCACTACACTAAACTGGCCCTCTTTGCTGGATTGGAGGCACTAAATACCTAGATATTTATTTATCAGTCATTTCATTTATATTTTGCCAAATCTGCCAAATCTCCTGGCAGTTTACAGTCATAGACAACAAATAAAGCACCCAGGTAATATAATAAACAACTAGACAGTTAAACATCTATGGCAATGCAATAGTAATAATAGTATAAAGATTAATATCATATAAATAAACATGATAATGATAATGCTGGTGGAGCAATCATAACCTTTAATAATAAATAATAAATTATGGCAACAAGTTAGTAACTACTAAATGCTATCCAGAAGATTTCCCTCTTAACTAACTTCTGGAATATTGTAACAGGGCAAGCCTTACTTTCAAGGGGAAGCTGCTTTGTAAGGTGGGACTACAGAAAAGCGTGGATTCATTTCACAAAAATGAGGTATAAACAGGAGCTTCTCCTGGGATGAACATGCAGTGCAATGTCACATGCAGACCTCTTCCACTATTAAAGTGAGGGCTTTTATATGCACCAGATATGTATATAGAACTACAAGTCACAGAAAACTGATCTAAGTTGGCTGTGTGCTGATGCAGAGTTACTTTTCCTTCTTGAAGCAAGAGAACCATTGGACTCGAAAAAAGCCAGTGCATTTATGTTGACTGCAATCAGGCTTTACCTCTGTTTAACAAAAAAAATCATCTCTGGATGTTTCATCACTGTATACTGCAAGCTGTGCTTTAAGTAATTTTCACCGTATTGAGAAAGGCTCAATTAGTTTTACAATTTTAGTGGCTAAATAATTAATGCTTCCTCTTACGGAGTTAAATTATTTCGTGGGATTGTCTTAATGTTTAATTCCACATTTTTATCATTTTGCATATAACTATTTTTAATGCACTCTACAGTTCAGATCAAGGCAACTGGTGCAACCAGCCAAATATAGAGGGAGTACATGTAATGGTAATCTTTGGGACAAAGAAGCATGTAAACCAAGTGAACAATGTGTTGCGGAACAAAGCTGTGGGAATGACTTTCAATGTCAGGAGACTGGTGAGTTTAGTTTCATCACAATCTTCCTCAATACGATGCCCTTTGGATGTCTTCAGTTTCCACAATGCCCATTAAGTGAAGCGCTGGACTCTTTTGTTCCCTATAGGCAACCAGCCTTGAAAGATACAGTGATGGTGAAGCTGCTCTGAAGTCAGAGTTTTTGCTGCTTTCTGTTGAAATGAGGATAAAAAAAAAGTTTATGTTTCATTTCTTTTCACTCCATGGTCTAGTTCATACATAATACTGAGCCATAATGTGACTGGTTTCCTTTTGGCTCAGCATTATATATATAGACCCATCTATCTTAAGTGCTAATTCATTATTTGCATGATATATAGGTCAGGATATTATGACTTGGTCACAAGCCACAGTTAAACAATCTAGCTTACCATTAGGTGCAAACTCCAATGTTTCTTAGTAACATAGGTGTACCTGTTCCTAAGAGGAGCAGCTATTCCACTTAGGATACTCTTCATAAACACCTTTGGTTTGGGCTGAAGGTGTTAAAGCACAAGGTGAGCAAGAACATGAAAGATCTGGCCCAAGCAGAGATTTCAGAAATAGACAGATAAAAAGAATCATCCATATTTGCACTGCAGGGCGTTGCATTAAACATCACCTACTATGCAATGGAGAGCCAGACTGTAGGGATGGGTCTGACGAGGCTGATTGTGATGATCCTGTAAGTTCATGTGAAAATCCAGATCCAGTTCCAGGAATTGCACAAATTTCAAGAGGGTAAGTAGTATTCATTCTCCCCAGATCATACTTTTTTGTAAAATAGAAGCAAAAATCTGACTGCCAGCTTTGGAAAGTTTGCTACCAATGTGAAAATGTTTTCAGGGTTTTTTCATGGTGCCTGTGAATTTAGAATTTATTTTGGTGCTGTACCTAATAGTTGCAAGGTAGACACCCATCCTTACTACTGGAAAAAACCCAGTGGGAGGAATTCCCTTCAGATGTCTTCTCTTGGGATTCAGGCTGCTGACTGCTTAAGAGATGACTACATAAGGAAAGACAACACATTCAAACATGTCCCTTGGCCGTTTCACAACTATATGCAAGATCTATTATCCTACTCATGAATATTTCAATGACATCTTCTTCCTTGAAAAAGCAACCCAAAGCACTGTTCCTCATCAAATTAAGAATAGGTGAAAATATTCAGAAGTTTTTTTCTAGAACAGCATTAATTTTGTTCTGCTTCATTTATATACCAGAAAAAAATGTTTATTTTTATCCATCATATTGTGCCATATTCTGAATTAAACATTTTAGAACTCAGTTGGCTAAGTTAGGATAGAGAATTTATAAATGCCATAAGAATAGATTCTTCATCTAATCTGTCCTATAATCGTCCAAATTGGCAAGAAGCCAATATATCAAATTCCAAAAATAGGACAAATTCTCTAGATAGATACAAGTTTATGTGGTTTTTTATTGTGTTTCAAATACTGAGAATTATTCAGTGCATCTATACCACCCATTCCTCTGGGAGAAAATCTCTCTCTATGGTCTGTAAGAGTGAACACTGACTTGATTGCTCATCATCGTCGTCATCATCACAGCACCATATATCCCTTTTAAAAAAAAAATCTGATGTGTATGATTTACTAAAATTATTAGCAATACAATAATAGTGACTCAAAGTTCAATAGTATGAGTATGACAGTGCAGCATCTGCATGGTTTGGACAATCTAATCTTAGCTGGAGATACAGGGTTACCCAAGGACAGGAGGGTTTATAAAGAATGCACGCAAATTTTGCAAATAACTGGAAAAAGAAGCGATCTTAATAAAGGAGGGACTCTAAGAAAGGGGACAGAATTTGAAATACTTATACAGAATCAACATCATTTATTCGGCTGTATTTACAAATTGTTACTCATATATCACATGGAGACAAACAAATCAGAAAATTGTATGATAGCATGGATACAAAATTTCAAGGAAGTAATAACAGTAGAACAAAGGAAGAACTATGGAAAAATCAATTAAATTTACACCAAGCTACAATCTGAGGGAAAATTGGTATACAATGTTCTACAGATGCTATATAACACCATCAAAGATGGCCAAGATGGCCAAATCATACAACAGTAAACATTGGCAATGCCGCAACAAAGAAGAAGCGTTTTACCATATGTGGTGGTGGTACAAAATGAGTCAAAAGAAGTACACCGAAACATCCAGAAAATTCTGAAAATAAAATTTGACTTTAAACCACAAATATTTTTATTAGGTACGATCCCAAAATACATGAATGAAAAGCATCACAATTTATTAAGATATACGCTGACAGCAGCAAGAATCAATCTGGCACAACATTGGAAAAGAGAAACCTTGCTGTCAGTACAGGGTTGGGAGATCCTATGGCTGTTGAATAATTGATTGTATGTATTCACAGCAAAAGTCTAACCAAATTCAAGTAAGAATGGTCCCCTTATAGACAGTATGACATATTACATAGCAAGGCAAGCTAAGACACTTAGATATGGTTTCTGAAGAAAAAGAAGCTTTTTTTTAAAAAAAAAAATCCAAATGATCTGAATAGAAGCAAGCAATAATTACAGATGGTCAAACTATTGTATAACAATATTTAAGTAGCTATTAGTGACTGGAGGAAAAAAAGGGGTGGGGGTGGGAGAGGGGGGCTATTAGAATGCTTTCTCCTATAATTTTTTTCTTTATTTTTTGTTCATTTTGCCTTTCTTTTTTTAAAAAACTTTTTACACAAAACTTTTTATAACCATTGTATTTTCATTTTGCTCTACTGCAAAGCTCATTTTATGTATGAATATGCATTCTTTTCCTTTTCCTTTCTTTTCCTTTTTTGTTATTTGTTTTACTTAATAAAAATTATAAAATAAAGAATGCATAAACATAAGTTTTTGGGAATATTTGGCCACAACTTCCTTAGTTACTACTTATATTTTTAAAGCTGCACTGGGGTGGCATTTAATTTCGTTGTATACGTAGTACAATGTCAATAAAGATTTCTATTCTATTCTATTCTATTCTATTCTATTCTATTCTATTCTATTCTATTCTATTCTATTCTAAGCAGTTTGATGCAGTGTAAAGCGCCATTGCTGAGTGTCTGCCTACCATGGAAAGATCATGTTCCTTGTTTCTACTACTTGGATCAGTTTGGTGGCTGCTAAGCTGAGCCAGAATATTGCACCCTCACTCCCTTGGTGCCACAAATGCCTCCTTGCCCAATGGCCCACAGGCCAACCAAAGAGCCCAGTGGTTCAAGCCCAAAGGCCAATCAAATAGTTGCCACTGAAGAACTGAAAATAACTGCTAGGGATGTGCTTTAGCTATTACTTACAGTACCACGTTACAGTATTGTAGGTTAACAATAACCAGCTGCTCATAAGTGACAGCTGAGGTAACTGCAACTCTGGGAAAGGTGATGGCATAGTTACAGTTTCAAGGAAACCTCATGTTTAAGGAACAAGAGTGGACTTCTGCTCTCCATTCTGTGTCTGGAAAGAGTATGCAAAAAATAAAAAATAAATACAAATAATTATCACATTTCATACACTCAGTATTAAAAAGACCTTCATTCTAGTATGCTCTGGTGCAAAGTGAGATCTTTCACAACTTGTACCAATTTATTGTGTTGTCATCAACATGTCTAGTCAGAAATAAAAACCAATAACACTTATTTAGAAGTAAGGGAGAATCTCAACTTTAATTGGCCTGCATCTGAATTGCTCTCCTGATTTTTTTTTAGAGAGTTTCTAAGATACTTAAGAAGTGGAATTCTCTATGCCAAAGAACACGCCAACACTGCTAACTATCTGCCTTTCTCTTTCTTCATTCAAGATTCAATATCCTGACACAAGAACAAGCACTGTTAGTCTATGACCCTAAGTACTTTGGAGGCCGGTGTGAATCTGTTTATAATGGGGAATGGCGAGAGCTGAAATATGATTCAGCGTGTGAACATTTGTATTATGGGGATGATGAGAAATATTTCCGAAAGCCTTATAACGTTCACTTCTATCAGTTTCTAGTAAGTATTTGGGGGAATGTGCCTAACATTGAGGATTCAGTAGCACTGGCTCTATGCAAGGAAAGACCTAATGCAATAGAGTTATATGTGAAGAGTATTAGGCACATTCTCTGCCTTGAGTTATATATAAAAAGGAATAATAATAATAATAATAATAACAACAACAACAACAATAATAATACAAGACTCCAAGTAGAAAGGCTACTCTGACTTGATTGATTTTAAGTGATACAATGGTCTATTCCTTTGGTGTTTGTTTGCTTTTAACGTGGTAACTGAGGCCAGGGTTTGGTCCCCTCCTGCTGATGCTACAATGTAAGACCCTGAAGAACTTATTACAGGAATCATGCCAATTTTGTGCCTTCTGCAATTTCACTTAAAGTACTGCAAAGTCTAGCCTATTCGCACTCTTGTGGGATTGTACAATCCCACAAGAATGCCATTGGTTCCAGATTTTAAAAAGTTCTCATCAGTATATCACCCAGGTTTGGAGACCTGTGAATGCTACGCAGGGCCTTTGCTTCCAAATTCAGTGGATGACTAGTAGGATATCTAGGGACTGGGATGAAGAATCAGGTGGGGCAGGGGCATCTGCAATGGGGGTCAAAAATGTCAAGATGGTGGTTACAACCATGCAATCAATGCCCCATCCATTTGTATGGGGCTTTGATCATGTAGCTGCTAACACCACCTTGACTTTTCTGATATCTCCCCCACATAAACCCCAACCAACCTGATGGTAGTTTGCATACACATGTATACATTTAGCAAAGGAATCTCTTGCATTCACCAAAGATTGATCCCATAGTGTCCCGCAGATCATCTGAATAACAGCAAGGCAGTATCACATTGGCTGGCAGAAGCTAAAAAGTGAAAGAGGTTGTCTTTTCATTTATCTTGACTACCAAATGGCCTAGGGGACAGAAAATGGTCTTGCAAAGGCTTCAGACAGCATAAATTATATGTGCATGTGCTGAAACTTGGATCTTATAGAGCTTCTAGGGCAAAAGAGAATCCATTGATGTTAATCCAACATATTCTTTTTTCATTTCAGGCTCAGGCTGATACTGGTGTTTCTTCTGAGTATTATGAAGATTCTGCAGACTTACTGAAGGCCATCAAACAAGACACCTCTAGAAATTCTGGTTATACAGTTGGCATAGGAATTGCTGATGTGCCTGTGTCTTTGGAACTAGGCTTAGCTTTATCAAAAGCTTCAGGGACCCTGAATAATTTTACACGATACAAACAAACGGTAATAAAACAGTAAAGATCTTCTTTCTCATTCCCTGTGTTGTTTTTTTTTTAATCAAATAGCCCAGTCACTCAGCTCACATTTCCCCCTTGAAACATGAATGCTCAAATCTTAATTTATTTGTGTAATTGCACATGTGTGATCATTAGCACTGCTATTGCTCTTATTACACTGAAGCAATAAGAAACATCATAATGGGGAATGGAATAAAATTATGAAGAATGTTGCATATAGTACTATCTCCCTCCATCCTGCTTCCCTGACATTAAATATATAAATGAGAATAGATAAAAAATATCTAGAATTATTCATCAGGCAACAGTTGTCTTCAGAGAAAATATTCCAACAGCAAATCTATCTTGCCTACATTAATGTAAGAAAACCAGAGTTGCAAGAAGCCATTATTTTGTTTATGATTTAGAAAAGCTTGGAAATCAAGAGATGTGAACAGCTTGGTGTCGATCAATTTCTAGAAGGCTTATATAGTAACTGGTTACAACCCAGCACTTTGGAATAATTTGCTGGGGTTAGAGAAGCAATTGAACTGTGCATATGTTTTAAAAACTGGGTATAACTTTGTCTGTCTGCTAACTACCTCCCTCCCTCCCTCCCATGCTTTATCTGCAGAATGTAGGATTTATTAGAGCCAAAACCAAAGTGCAAACAGCTCGTTTCAAGATGAGACACAATAATATATATTTGGATGAAGACATGTTACAGTCTCTGATGGAGCTCCCAGAGGAGTATAACTATGGGATGTACAGCAGTTTTATTGATGATTATGGCACCCATTTCATGACCTCTGGAACCATTGGAGGCATCTTTGAATACATCCTTGTCGTGAACAAAGACAAAATGAGGAGTGCAGGTTTGCATGGATTGTTTATTTCATATACTGTTGAATGATAGAACGTTATGCATCTAAGCACATCTATATGCTTAAAGCTATTGGTCCAGGATTGGTATCTCATATTTCTATCTGAAAATGGTCCCTGCTCTCAGATTTACCATAAAAAAGGTGCCATAATGAAGGAATGGAGGACAGGGAAAGAAAAAGAAAATATAGACATTAAGTTTTAATATTTGATTACCAGTTTTCTGGTTATCTAGCAAGGAAAAAGACATCTGTTCTGCAGATCTATGTATGGAAATATAATGCACATGGATAGCTGTATCGACAATTTATAACTTTGCCAAAAGAGACACAATTTTCCAGGGATCTCACATCACAAAGTGCTCACCTGTCCTATTTTATTATGTGTTGGAGAAGAGCACCCTTATTTACTTTATCTAGGCCAGTGCACTCTGTGTCTGCCTTGCTTACATGAACCCAGACGGGCTTGGATTTGACAGTCCTACAATCCTGGGTCTCTACCTCTCTTTATTCTTGGAATCACTCTGTCAGATGCAGTCCTAAGCAACATTTTTTTTCTGGAAGTAAACCCCATAGATTCTGGCTGGATGTATTATGCCATGGCCATCAATTACAGATTTGAAGTCTATGCACTGTTATACTTTTACAGATCAGTTCAAGGCATTCCAGATAGCAGCTATAGATCAGTGTTTCTCAACCTTGGCAACTTTAAGATGAGTGGACTTCAACTCCCAGAATTCTCCAGCTAGCATAGCTGGCTAAGGAATTCTGGGAGTTGAAGTCCACTCATCTTAAAGTTGCTAAAGTTGAGAAACAGTGCTATAGATTATATTTACAAGACTGTAACTGCTTCTACAACTACATTAACAATGAGAAATTGATTGTTGGTTGTTAATGCATTAGATGTAAATAACAGTCTGAATTAGTCAAAACCTGTGAATTATTCTATACAAACACAGGAAAGTTGCCCAGATCCAGGGAAGGTAAGCTGTGTGCATAGCAGGAATGGTAAGTACAATATAGACATGCATTGAAATGCCTCAGTCCTCTACTCAGATTGGATTATTTTCAAAAGGATGTATATTCAGCTTGCACTGCTAGGAATATTTGGACATTGATTAAATAATATAAACAATTTCATAAAAAAATATGAACCCCAGTCTTACCCTTCTGGAATAACTCAAGACAGATTTCAGATGTATATTTGGAGGTAAGTCTGTTTTGCTCTATGATTTTTGGATAGGTGAGAAAAAAATGTTATTCAACATAAAATTTATGTTCTGAATTACTATATTTTGCAGTAGGAAGAAGCAGCTTTGGGGAAATGCATTGCCCAAATCTCATGTTTCCAAGGAATGCCCCAGAGAGCAGAGATCTGGATGATTATGAGATTAAGTAACCTTGTTGCCTTGCATGGAATTCTGCTGCTCTGACTGCCCCTAAAGAGCACTTTTTTAAAAAAAAGGGGAGGGGGGATGAAGGGTCCTTGGAGAATAAGGATGCAGTATGGGAAGGAATGACAGTGTGGGATGAAGTTAACTGGAGATTCTTCTTCTGCTTAGATTTCAATCTAAATAGAGAAGAATGTTGGGCTTGTAAAGCTTGGGAGTTATTCCCTTTGAGGTGAGCTTATACTAGTCCCAAAACTTATATCTGAGCCTCAACTTCACCGCTTAGAACTGAGGGTGCCCAGAATTGAAGCTGCCATCTTTTCTTCCCAAAGCATGTAGCTGTAACTGTATATATGGGTGCTCTGTACCATTCTAACAAGGAGTACAAATGATAATGTTGTGACTTAGGGGCTTTCTTCACTTGCACATAACCATGGCACAAACATGCCAAATATGTATGTATGTGTTTGTTTGTTTGTTTACTGCTGTGTCCCTAGAAAATCTCATCTGACACAGGTTAAACTCATTCTTAGCTGTATTGCTGCTAAAGTATTATTTTACCCCTTATTCCAACACTATTCAAGGGTGACCTCAATGGGTATAAAAATTGTTCAGCTTTGTCCTGACTTTTGAGGGAAGTGAGGTACCTGCAATGACTTGAAACAGAAGCATTAGAACCAGGACACAGACTGGCAGCAACAAATGTCATGCCTGTATGGTTTTCTACTGACTCAAGGATGGGTGGAGAGCTCTTCCAAACAGAAGTGGGGAAAAGTATTGAAATTGTACTGTGTAGTTTATTTGCATTTTGAGCATTTGGCTAATTATTGGCATGACTCCCCACTACTCCAGCCTTCCACATAAATGTTATTAGTGCAAGCTCTCACAACAGAACACCACTGATGCAAATGGATGGTGCTGAGGTGATCCATTTATGGAAATGGCTGTTGTGTCTCCCCCAGTATAAGCTCAAAGCTTGCAATACTGAACGGTGCCCATCCAGTCAGGCTACGACTTCAATGGACTTTAATACTCACAAGTGTGTGTCTTTCCTGGTCTCAGAGGGTAACCAATAGAGAGATGAATGCGCCATTCAAGGCTGCAGAAAGCAAGGCTGTCAAGAGAAGAGGAAGAATACATTAGCTAGCAATATCTCAACAGAGCCATTATTTTATTTATTTTACATTTTGCTCACTGCATTTCAGAAATAGTGTGATTTATGCAAGAAGGTGGGCCCCTTGGAAGGAGGAGGGAAGTTGGAGTCCTAAAACAGACAAAAAAATGTGCCCCAGGAGAAGAATAATTTTTGCTTTTATGTAGGATACTTGTATAATTTTCATCCACAGTGCAGACCATAAAAAGAGATCCATTTATCAAGCTAGTGCTATAGTTAAGTGCCTTGTTGAGTCAGGAGAAGCAAATCTGTGGTTCTGTGAATGTCAGCCTTTTGCTTTAGCGCTGCTCACAGTGTCTGAAAGCAAATGTTTCTATAGAATTACGGGTTTGTTTCCCTTCTTCTAAAAATGCTGATGATGGATGCAACCACTATCAAGCATAGATGACCCAATGAAATGAAGGCAGAAATATAATCTCAGGAGGTAGATTGCCGATCTCTGCCTTGGCAGGCAGATTAATTGCCAAATGGTGCTTAAAGGTAGGAGGGGTACATTTTACTGAACCCAGTGAGACTTGTTTCTGAGTAGGCCTGCTTAGGATTCTACTGATTACTCCTGTAACCACCAGGTGAGCTTTTTCTCTCCAAGGTTAACTTCTCTGTCAGTTGAAATATGACTTATTGTGGGTTGTCTTCAGCATGGGAAGCACAATTGTCCTTTGCCTCCAGCAGCAAAATTAATTTGGCATGCCTTTTGGACCTTATTTTGCCTCACAGAACTCAGGAACAGAGGATTTGTGACACGTATAGTAGGTAAGCTAGGTGTTGCTGAGCTATGGAGATGAGGTAGCTTTCAAAAGCATCATATGGAGATCAGGTAGGCCTTTATTGGTCTTTTGCCTTGCCTGATCACTGCTGTGGATGCCGTCCCAACTTCTTGCAGTGGTGAATAGACAGTGACATAGAATGGTGATCTAACGGAGCCACTGGTCTGATCCAGCAGCATTGGTTTAGTTTTTATGTTATGTTGTGATACCATACAGTCTTCTTTAGCGATATGAAGTGATTGACAGCAAAGTTTTCTAGAATGCAACATGCCCAGTTGGTTGGTTCACCTGGATCTTTCATGTCATTATAGGCATTTCTGTCAGTTATGTGTAGGGATTCATATATTATCAGTATGTGTTTAAAAAACCAAAAGTGTAAATGAAAATAACTAGAAAGGTAGGTAGGTAGGTAGGTAGGTAGGTAGAGGGAGAGACAGACAAACAGGTATTTCTTTTGGACATATTAATTTTCTTGACCTCCTAAGCCTTTATTTAAAAAAATAATGTTGCTTCAATTCATATATATCAACATATTGATATCTATCTATCTATCTATCTATCTATCTATCTATCTATCTATCTATCTAATTTTTAAATTAGCAATTTTATTGCTTGTTTTGTTTGATTTATTTAATTCATTTTATTGAAATTTGTTTTTATTATGTTTGTGGATGCTTTTCAGAGCTCCTTTGGGAAGAAGAGTTGTATGGGAAAGAGAGAAAGAGAATGAGGCAAAATCTGCATGTTTTGTATGTAAGAGATTTTGGACTAAATCCAAAAGATTAGCTACCTACATTTATCTACCTGTCTTCTGATGAAAATTCAAATTCCCTTTATATCGAATCAGGTGCTTGAAAGCAGGTGCTGTATTTGTATCCATGCCAATTTTCAGATAGGTAGGTAGGTAGGTAGGTACACAGACAGACAGACAGGTAGATGATAGATAAACATGTGTCTGTGTCTGTGTGTATATATATACATACATACAGATGCATACATATACTGTTAAATTTCTTTTTAATTTGGCAATGCTCTCTGTGAATTCTGCAAATATATTAGCAAAACAAAAAAAAAAGTGGAAACTTATTCTAAAGGAGGGTTTTTCCACCTGAAACAATGGAAGAATGGAAATAAATACAGTTATGAATCCTTGGGAATGGCATAATCCTTGGGAATGGCACATTATCTTTGATTTTTTTCTTTCAGAGCAAATCATTATTCTTGTATGGTTTCACAGAAGAGCAATGCCATTTGTTTGTGATTTCTAATTATACAACAGAAAGAGATTTTCCCACACTGTGATTAATTCAGAAATTAAAAGCAGAAATCCATCTAATTTGTGTACCATATTTAGCTCCCTGGAATTACAATAAGACAATAAGTAATTTTGTTTGCTCTTTTCCTACACTGCCGATATATTTGGTATGATCATCATTTTATGGCATCCACTACATACCATTGATCAAAGTAGGAGCAACTCTCATGGCAACCAATAAGAAATTGTATTGACAGGCCTTTGCTGAAAATAATTACTCAAGAGGTACTAGAATACATTGTTCAAACACTGAGAAAAAACTAATCATTCCTTTTGCTTAAAGTAAATAGATTTCACCCAGGTGTGTTGTTAAACTGTGGTGGAGTAGTTAAAAACAAACAATACTATGGATTTATTAATATTCTGTCAGTTGGTAGCAAATGAATATAAATTTAGCAGCTGGGAGAGTTTGTTATATTAGGTGTGGCAAAGTATAGTCCAAGTTACAGCTTTATTGAGGATGCCTGCTCATTGGGAAACATTAAGCTTTAGTTTCCTAATTACATGAAGCAACACTGATACAAAATGCTAAACCACAATATAATGTGCAGCTTTTTTGCTTAACTGTGGTGTGTAAACCAGCCCAGTAACGAAACAGTGCTTTATTTTGCCTGCAAAGGCTCGATATGGAACTATGTTTGCTCATTGATTTATGAATCCTGGCTTAGTTAAAGTATAGTTTGTTATTAACTTTAATCCCAGAATTCCATTTTTTTTGTTTTGTTTTGTTCTTATGCTCCACCTTATTCCTTCTGGGAACAGGTGGAAGAAATTGAGAAAATAAATGAGGAATTAGCCAAGCAAGGGTGATTATTTTGCGGTCTATAACAATGACTTCAGCTGCTCTTGGCTTGTTCAACAAATCATGGTTAAAATAAAAACTGGCTTAATATTATATGCAGATGCAAACTTGCCAAAACATAGATTTTGACATATGGATTTTCCTCACTGAGAAAGGTAAAAAAAAAAAAATCTGGTATCTGTTAAATAAACTGCTAAAATACTTTCCATAAAATTTGGGAAGCTATACTTTTGGGGTCTAAAAGAAAATAGGTAAGATTTGCAGGAGAAACCTATCCTGGTTTCTATCTTCCCTACTCTGGTGCTGTTCAAACATGTTGGATTACAATTCTACATCTGAAGGTAGCAAATTAGGGAAAACTGGTACATTGTATATCTTTGATGTTGATATGTTTCTAACAAGTTGCACAAAGAATATGTGTAAAGAGCATGGTGGCTCTGACTTGGAATGGAAAAGTGATTGTCTGGTGTCTCTCGTATTCCTAATATTGCAATGACATGTCTATTTAGAATTCATTTTCTACATACATTGTTCACTGTGGGAAACATCATAGAAAGTAAGACAGCCTTCAAAAGTGGTAGTCTTTATGGACATGGAAAGCATTGTTGGATGGTATGCCAAGTTCTCATGAATTTTGAGGTGACAGAACAGAACCATATTTGGTTCAGTCTTATTATCTGACCCTCAAGGCATTTTTACTAGTGGAAAATGAAAAGGGACAGGTTGTAGCAGAGAACACTGGGAAACAAGGCAACATTTTCTATTAAAGATAAATCCAAGTTTAGAGGGGTTGGCAAATGATTTGGAAGATGGTCTTTGAACTTCAAGCCACCAAAGCATCTCCCTGCTGTTCATTAAAAACCCCCAATCTTTTCCAATCTTCCAATGGTGCTGCTGCTTTAAGAGTCCCTTCAGGAGTCTGCTTTAACTTTAATGAATGGATTCCTTAAAGCAGGGGCAGCTTTTTTTTCAGGCTTACAGTATGTAGAAACTTGAAAAAAGTTGTGCTCCTTTAAGAAAGAGTAGGGAGGTACCTCAATCACAACTTGGGGTCTGAAGCACTTCTTCAGAATCATTTCCAAAATGTTTCTCAAATATGGCAGCCCTTTCAGTTATGAGGGAAAACCAAAGAAACTCCATGGACATTTCCTCTATTTCTTGAAGGACCCAAAATACGAACAGAAACTCGGCTACGCTTTTGCTTGTAGCAACAGCAGTATAATTGAATATGTGCTGACCTAGATAATTGCAACAAATTATCTCAAAATGAAGAGTTTCTGTTTTCCAAAAATGTTTCAAAATGTAATTACAGTTCTTTTTACACATTTCTCCTCAGACATTCTAATTTTTCAAAACCCATATATGGCTTACACAATAGCAGTGGCAACTATGGAAATGCAATTTATATTGATCTCTGGAAGCAGAACTGGATTCATTTCTTCACTGGCAATAGCTTTCCAGATTCCAGATGCCAGGGGTGTCCACAGGGATGGGTCAGAAAAGAAGGCAGCCACAACTATGCAATTAAAGTCCCACCTTTGTCTATGTGTGTCACAATGTAAGGGTTAAGTCCCACCCTTTTTAATGTCAGGATGCACCTGGGACAGGACAGGGCTTTTCTCATAAGGCTGTGGCTGCCATCTTGACTGTTTGATCCAACCCCTGCAGATACCCCTGGTAGCTACTGTTTCAGACAACGACCAGTGGAAAAATGTTGAAATGCAGATATGGATGTTCTCACTGTGCTTCTGTTGGTAAGAAAGACAGAAGGTTCATCCATTATCCATGCTAATGATATTTATGATTTCTTCCTTTACCACAGACATTAAAAAGGATTATGTAAATAGCTGTTATGGGGTATCGATTGGCTTCGGCTTTCCGTTTCAAGAAACTCTGGAAATAAATACCAAGGTGAACTTTGATAAATGTGTCGCAGAAGGAGGCCTGGACAAAGGTAGGAAATGGTCTTTCTCACTTGTATATTTAAAATTGTTTTGCTTCTGTAAGGGGAATCAGGCACTAAAATAATTCTTTATGGAGCAAAATAGACCCAGTCTCCTGCATTCTCTTGCTACCAGTCCTCATTCCATTTCATGAGACAGAATTTGTTTTAGAAATTAAAGTTTATTTCAAAGGAGAAGAAAATCTTGGAGAAATGTTTATAAGGGGCACATGGTGGACTTGGTCATGAAATGACTAAGGGGTATATAGGAATATCTTCAGAGCCCTGAATGTCATAAGACTCATTCCACATTATACTAGTTTCTTGCCTTTAATTGACTGTATTCATAAAGATGGATGGCGAATAAAGGGGAAGGAACAATAATGGGAGAAGGGATTTATTTTGAATTCATAAGAAGGTCAACTTTATGTTGCAGTCATACATATATTCTTCAAATAAGAAAGGAAAAAGAACACACTGCAAGTTGAAAAGAGCCCCAAATAATCATTAGCACACATGTGACAGACCTACCCCCTTCCTTGGCCACTTCCAAGGTACCCTTCTTCCTCCCTGTGAATTTTCTCCCCCAGAAATTCTTTCATTCCCTCTGAAAGAGGCAGTAAAAATAATGTTTCATGGCAAGTAAACAACCTCATATATGCTAGGGACAGAATTCAGCTTGACATTATTTCATACATTGTGTAAACTGTAGGTTCTCTTAAACAGGCTTTGTTGAAAAACTGCAGTTGTTTTGTTTTATAAGGCATAGCCAAACAAATCACATTATAGTTTGGTGTGATCACAGCTTATGCATTAGTGACGAGAAAGCCTAGAATAATCTTCCCCAGCCCATTGCCATCCAGATGTGTGGGATGTCATTATTTTGAAAACTGAAGCACAACACATCTATAGAACATCAGGTTGAGGAAGATTGTATGATAAACTGTGAGATCAGTTTGTCACCATCAACCAAGCCACATAACAGGGTCTCATTTATTCATCTGAATTGTAGTTCATTGCACCACAAAATTTCATGGCTGACAACAAGCCAATTAATTGTACTTAATTGATGTGCAATTGTACTTTATTGATCTTGGTAGTTTCATAACAGCAAATCATATAAAATATTTCATGATATAAATATATTGATAATAAAGACATTAAAATGTTCTGTTTCAATGTTTATGTCTCCTAATTTTCCTTTTAAAAATTCTAAGAACAACAAAAAGAGAAGTTTGAATTGTGTGGTGATTGCTACAAAGATTTCTAAAAGATTTTGAGATCCAAAGTGGCAAATGCTACGCATATTATTATGATTATCCTCACCGTTTTCAGTAGATAAATAGCACTAACACTTCTTTTGCTATCTATTCCAAATTCTTGTAAGAAAGGAGAAAAAGTCTTACTTCAATTAATGAATGTCTGTAGAATTAGGGAATTCATAGAAATGAACCCTAAAATATTCAATTGTTCAACTTTCTAGGCACTGATGACAAAAAGTCAGCAATAGAAGATATTATTCCCCGGGTTGAAGGTGGAGATGCACCATCCATTGCCAGACTCATGGAAAATAAGAACTCCATAGCATACCGTTACTGGGGGAGGTCATTAAAACTTAATCCCACCATTATTGATTTTGAGGTAAGCCTTTGCTGTCAGGTGTAGAAATGCTGCATTTCTAAAGGATTGAAAGTGTACTGGAGCAGATCATTTTATATTTTGATAGTGATTCCATCTTAGAACAGGCTTAAATGTGATGGGCCATAGATATGCTGACCTTCTCCTTGTTTCACAATGATTGAAATGCTTTTAAAAAAAAGAAGAAGAAGAAGCAAAACAAGACTTTCAAAGTAAGAGAGAGATAAGAAGAGAACTTTAATTTTTAATGTTGAAGTTTATGTTTATTGCATCATGGCAACTAGATTGTCAAAAGGAAGGTGGGAAAAGGAACACTCATTTTTATGACATTGAGAATTCTTTTTTTTTTTCAACAAGGAAGAATGAGCTGTATTTTTCAGCATAGGTACTGATATGATTAATCCTGCTGCAAAGTATTTACAACCATGCAGTTTAGATATCCTGTCTCAGATGAGAGATAGCTGAAGAGGTGGAAACAGTCAATTGCCTTTGTATATCCTTCTAATTGTTTTCCTAGTAGATAGAGATATTTGGAGCAGATGCTTGGCAAGAGAGGGGGGCAGGGGGAGGGGCAGATTCTGAAAAGATGCTGTTTTCCCTATAAGAAGTGCTGAAGAAGGCTGTAGTGTGGAGTCCTTGGGGTTCTCTGAGCTTCCTTGTTTTCTTGCAAACATTTCATTGCCTGGCTAGGTAGCTAGATTATAGGGGAGGGGGGAATGATGGTGTCCAGATATCAGTTGGATGCTAGTCTGAAAATTGCAAGTAATCTAGAACTGTTGCAGGACCATATAAATGAACTGATGTCATACTTGCAGCCATAGCTGGGGACATAACAATCCAACAAAATACAACAAAATTTCATCATGCAGTTTCTTTAAAATGCAGGCAATTGTGGTCATTTTATTTCAAAATAAAAGGAGCCAGAGAAAGCTTTTCTGGTTTTCTTCTGCACAGGTTTTATACCTGGCAGCATGCTTAGATCTCCAAGAAATATAATAGGACTCCAGTTTTGCCCAGAAGGAGAAGGCTCAGTTCATTTGGTCACAGAGTGATGCAGCTAAGTCTTCCCTGAGCTAACCAAATGAAATGGGTATTTTGTTGGGTTGCTGTGTCCCCAGCTATGGCTGCAAGTATGACATCAGTTCATTTATATGGTCCAGAAACAGAAGACAAAACAGTTCTAGAATACTTGCAATTCTCAGACTAGTATCTAACTGATATCTGGACACCATCATTTCCCCTGCCCCTTCCGCATGATAGTACATCACTGGAAGTGGAGGATCAAGAAGGATTAAAGCAGATGAATTCTGTAACACATGATGCAATTAGGTATGGAGACAGGAATATGTTCACAAAGTCAAATACTCTGAGTTGATTCAGGAATTTGATCATTATTTTGCACATTACTAATGTGATGGTGTGAAATATGTCAGGCCCTGCTGGATGAATTAGGCATGTAATACCTCTTGGTATTGAATTGGTCAATCCCCACTGTCATCATTTTCCTCCCCATGTTCAGATACACCATTACTCAAGAGAGAATAAGGATGCTAGGATTCCAGAACACCACTTGAAGTACAGTAAACAGTAGACTACAGCGTGCAGAATCCTTGAAATTTTGCTGGTGTCTAGAATCCATAATGTAATCAGTCTTGCAATCACTGAATTAACAGACACAGAGGATGTGATGGGATACTATGAACTACTCTCTCATAACTTTTCCATTACTGTCAGGTTCTTTGCCTCTGCCTAAAACCAAGCATGGTTCTCAAGGATTCTCTTTAGTGAGATTTATTAAGAAGAAAGGGATGGGATTACAAGAATTCTGGCAACTGAACTGTCAATCTATCCACCACATATATTAGAGTGGAGTCTTCATCATTTCCTTTTTTACTGCTTTTCCATGAAGCAGTGAGCTGGCAGGTGCCTTTACTGTTCACAAAGAAGTCTGCAGATAACAAGGGAGCTTTACAAAACCATCTCCTGAATCCTGATCAATCTGGGAACTGACCACTATAATCACTTTAAAACATTCCAAAAAAACACATTCTTCTTTTTTTTAAATCACAGTGAGGCTTACCTCCAGTTTTAATCCCAAAAATAACTGTGGCCCAGCTGTCAAATATGTGGGATAAATTTGTAAAGCCTAGAAACTTATTCCGGTAAACTTGATTCCATGGTTTGCAATAATAGAATTGGAAGTAGTAAGTCAATCTTATTATTCACATTCCTGAAGTTGGTGGACCCGGTTAGACATCTGCCTTAATGTCAGCATAGTTTTCAACCAAATAAATTGGTACTGCCGGCTGCCAATTTATGTTTTGCTGGGCTTCTGAAGTTATAATTTCTCAGTGTTACCTTTTTTTATGGCACAGTTGTACACTGGACATTTTCTATTGTGGAATGCCATTTGTGGAAAAAAAATGACAATACCTCTGTACCATTAAATGGGTGAAGCTAGCTAGCCAAGAAATTAAACCTGTCAGGCAAAAGTCCCTGGAATGTTGTTGTTATGCATCTGTTCAGGGGGCAGAGTGGGTTGTTACTTTGTACATTTGGAAGAAGATGCCATTTAACAACATTTGAAGTGACAGATCCTGCTCTTAAGCGATGTTGTTTCTTCCCCTGGAGTTTACCTACAGTACCACCTTAAGCTACCATTCATTTTAGCTTGAATATAAAGTATTCAGTTTATGTTGCTGAATATATCCTGCTGTCCCCTCTAGCTGCTTTTTTCCCCTAGATTTCTTTTTTTAGGGCATGAATAGCAATATGTGTCCTCCAGCAGAGAGGAATTCCTGTCTTTCACATTCACTGTTAGAGAGGGAGAGATTCTGTTTATTTAGAAATTTATATGGCTGCCTATCTTATACAAGATAATCCTGGGCAGCTCAGAAAAATAAGGGGAAGGGAAGGAAGGGAAGAGAAGGAGGAAAGGAAAGGAAAGGAAAGGAAAGGAAAGGAAAGGAAAGGAAAGGAAAGGAACGGAAAGGAACGGAAAGGAAAGGAAAGGAAAGGAAAGGAAAGGAAAGGAAAGGAAAGGAAAGGAAAGGAAAGGAAAGGAAAGGAAAGGAAAGGAAAGTTCTGGAGATCTTCTAATTGCCAGCTTCTTGTGGAAAACCCTTACGCAATTAACTTTTCTGGATGATTGTATAGCTTAGCTTCTTAATTCTGGCATGTTCAGGTGTTTTGGAATTGCAAAACCTTTGCTGCCTGGAAATTCTGGAGTTGTAATCCCAACACATCTAGAAGGTGCGGATTTGGGTAAGGCTGGTAGAAGGTAATGCTCATGTTACCCCATTTCCTTTGTTTCCTATTTAACTGAAGCCAGATCAGCTTTCCAATCTTGGGTGGACAAATTTCCATGAATTCTGAATGATACGGTTTGCCTGTCACCTAGTCTATAACCTTTAAAAGATTGCTTCAGGAGCATTGCAAGTGCTAATGGTTTTGGAGTAGATTCAGGCATCCAATAATTACTTATGTCCACTTGAATGTCCTCTTAATTTGACATATGGTTGTTTGCTAAAGTGTCTTGTGTAAATATTGTTTCAAAACACCATTTTTTCAAGGCCATGGAGGATCTCTTATGCAGCAATCCCTCCCATCCTCTTGAATTACAGGAAGGAAAAACTCTGCAAACAGACAGTTCTATACATATGCCAGCATTCCTGACAGCTCTGCACACTATTTGTATTTCTGTCACTTGCTCACTCTTCCCACACTAAGGCTCCTGTATGTTTGGCTGCAAAACTCCAGGCCACCACTAAAGAGAAGCAGAGAGTTAGAAGTTCCTATATGTCTTTGTTGCCATCTGGTGGTCAGCAGGAGGTTTGCAGCCCAGATGTGCTCCATATGAGTCTCAGAGCCCACCTCTTTTACAATCTCCAACAACCCAACAATGCTCATTTTGATCTCAGTCAATGATTGATTGGAAAGGATCTTGAACTTGCAAACTGTCCCTCTGTGAAAATATTTATCCAGCATATAGCTGCTGTGTCAAAAGCAAATTCCATGTTGGGTAACAGTTGGAAAGTCTTGGAAGGTGGCTGGACCTGGCCAGCCATGTCTAGGCTTGGAAGCTCAGTAGGATCTGGTTTAATTAACAATTTGGATGGGGGACCAACAGAATTCAAGGACTGCAGTCTAGACTGAGAAACTGGGGGGAAAAAAGTCTTAGACGGTAATGGCAAATTGTCTGCATAGTCATTCAATAGCAAGCTTGATGAAAGGACATCTTTAATCATTTGGAAAAAGGTCAATGCATTTGTTTGTTTATGCACTGTATATCTTGCTTTTCCATTTCCACGGAATATTCAAGGTGGCTTACAGCAGTGAAAAGAGTGCAAAGTGCAAAATACAACATTTTAAAAGTATAAAATTAAAACTGCTGAAAGGGTAATGCCTATTATACAAATCAATGGTGGAAGCCAACTACTTTTGGCATGTTGCATATAGTTCTGTTCATTGCATTTCCAAAAAGATATTGTAAAACTGGGGGAAAAAAAAAGACTGCAGAAAAAGACCAAAATGATAAAGGGAACTAGAACATCACCTTAGGGCAGACAGTTGCAAGGTTTACGCTTTTAGCTCAGAAAAAATGGCAGGCCAAGAAGGGACTACAATAAGCATTTTTAAAATAATGCAGTGTGTGGAGAAAGCGGCTTGTGAGATATTTTCCTCCCACTGTCATAAGATTGGAGTTGCGGAAAGTTTTTCCACTGAAGATGCTGTGTGGGGAGAGATTCAGATAGACAGAAGGCAAGACTTTGTTACGCAGCACAGCGATTATGGAAATTGCTCTCATAGATGTGAATGGCTGTGCATTATAGATATTCATTGTGTATAAGATTAGCACTAACTGTTAGCTATGATGGCGCCAATGTTGTCTCCAGACATCAATGGAAGACACACATGATCAGGAGAGACCTATTGCCTTCATCTTGAACTTCCAAAGTCATTTGGGTGGCTACAGTGGAAACAGTCTAACCCAACACCACTGTTTTGTATGATGATTAGATGAATGGCTATATTTAAGATTTTTGGTGCAAGGGGAATCCATATTTCATACTATATTGCAACAATCGTGATTTTCTTTGACTTGGTTTTTGCTTTGATTTGTCATGTGTACTTTCATCTGTTGGGATAACTCCTCTTAGCTATTTGCCCTGTAAGCAGCAGAAAGAGCAAATAGTTTGAGCAATCTCTCACTCAAATCCTACAGCCTCAGAAATTAGATCATCTGGACTCTTTCAACACTACATTTTTATATATTTACTAGACAACCCATGACCCACTGGGTCATTGTTTCAGAGATATTTCCTTACCAAAACAGAGAAACAGAATGACCAAGGGCAAAAAAGCAGTGGGAGGGCGAGCGACTTGCAATTTGCTGCCGGCTTCCCCATTGACGTTGTTTGTGGGAAGTTGGCAGGGAGTGTCAGAAATCTCCCTCCCTCCCTCCCTCCCTTCCCACATATAATATAGGCTTGCACCATTTGCCCTCCCTTCATGACCCTCAGGAGAGCCCTGGTGACGCCTCCTCCTCCTCCCTCTCAGCTGACCAGTAGAACTGCCTGCCATTTTGCTGGGAGGAAGTGGAACAAAGGGAGCTGCAGACCATGAGGAAAACTGCACCTCTTGCTCCCCATTCTGGCATGTGCCAAGGGCCCCCTCCCTTGAGGGAAGAAGAGGGTTCACTCATTGACCACTGGTGCCCCCCAGCCAGCCCTACCTCACCAGCAGGCATCCAAGTCACTCCCCCGTCCTTCCCTCAATGCCCACCACTGTTAAGAGATTTCAAATTTCGGTCTCGGTTCTAAAGCAGCCAATCACTGCTTGCCTGTCAGGTCTTCTTGCCAGCCGATTGGACACAAGGGCCAGAGGAAGGCAGGAAAGAGGTCAGGGATCCCTCTTCCCTCCCTCTTCCTTTCTCTTCCTCCTTCCATCCCTTCATTTCCACATATAATATAGGCTTGTACCATCTTCTGTCCCCTCACGACCTCAGGAGAGCCCCAGTGAAGCCGCCTCCACCTCCGCCTCCGCCTCCGCCTCCGCCGCCGCCTCCTCCTCCTCCTCCTCCTCCTCCCCCTCCTCCTCAGCTGACCAGCAGAACTGTTTGCCACTTTGCTGCAGGGAGGTGGAAAAAAGGGAGCCATGGACCATGAGGAAACTACACCCTTCACTCCCCATTCTAGCATATCCCCAAGGGCCCCCTCCCTCAAGGGAAGAAGAGGGCTCACCCATTGACCACTGGTGACCCCCAGCCAACCCTGGGGGTTGCCTTGCCAGCAGGCAGCCAAGTTGCTCCCTCGTCCTTCCCTCAATGCCCACAGCTGTTAGGAGATTTCAAATTTCAGCCTCATTTCCAAAATAGCCAATTGCCACTCACCCATCAGGCCTTGCCAACTGATTGGGTGCAGGGGACAGAGGGAGGCAGAAAAGAAGTTGAGGATATACCCATGATGATCACATGACCTAGACAGACCATGGAGGCACAGCAGCACAGCAGTGCTGAAGCAGCCACAAATTTCCCAAATTTCAATCCCACAGGAGTAATGGGTCCTGGATTTTGGACGCATTCTGTAAGTTAGCTCATTTGAGGTACCTTGGTTCAAAAATTGTTGTCCTATGACACACTGTTTCACTCAGTTGAAGGTTACAGACATGCGGGTTTTAGTAGTATATAGATAGATATCTTGGTGTCAATTCTACTGTCCCAGAAAATAAGGCAGTAGTTTTAGCCAACCTTGTGTCAGAAGTTACCAGACTGAAGAAGGCTGCAGAAACTGAATGATTCATTCTTTCTTTTCAAAAGCTTCATTGGATAGTACACTGGTAAGAGAGAGACTTAGTACTCTACATAATCCCAGGAAGTGCCTTCACTTGGGAAGTCTGACTGGGTACAGATAAGAAGCTGATTTTTAATGAACTTATGGCTACTCTCAGAGAGAAATATAGGGGCTAAAAGACCTCAAGGCATGTTGCTTATTGCCTCTTCTCCCACACATAATGACTAGAAGCATTCTACAAATCACAGCCAAAATGTTGCAGTCACAGTGACCTAAAGTCAGAGTAAATGTTAGTTTTTAAAGTCACCATAAGGCCTTTGGTGTTGTTAATGCTGCCACCTGTGTCCTGCACCATATCTTTCAAATCAGCAAGCAGCTTTCCAGAGAAATTAGCTGATATCTCCAACAAGATTTTGAGATCCTTTGTCAGAACATCTCCTTTATAGGATATCATCCTTTCCTTTAAGAGTACAAGATCCAGGATAGGAAGTGGAAGTAAACATATCTGGGGATTAACAGAGTAGTCTACAAGTAGCATCAGGGCCTCAAATCACTAAACTATCCCTGTTTCTATATATAAAGATATAACAATAGACTTTTTAAAAAGGACATTGACAATGCTCCCCTAACAAAGTTCTTGTTTACACTTTTGGTCCCCAAATGCATTACTATAGCATTAATCCCAGTTGTTTCCACAAGAGTCCAACACATATTAAGAGAAGTCCAGGTACCTGACCTATTGTAGACATTACCCACATTTTTTACATCTAGTTCTGTATTTAATCCAATTGTTTTCAGTTATGAGATCCATTTGCTCAATGTCAAGATGTCTTTGGCTCCTGCACTGCATTGCTTCCTCTGTTCTCTGTAAGAAGCCCACATATTAGTTTTTATGCAGCTTCTCAGAATTTCTTTTCTGAAGTCCATATAGCAGTTTAGAAGAAGGAAGGGAAATTGAGAGAAAATCTTTGATAAGATACCTTGGGTAATCTATCAAGATGATTGTCAAAAGAAGTATTTCTCCATTCCAGCCATCCTGTACCTGCACCACTTAAATTTATTGATTTACAAATCCCATCTCCCCAAGACAGCCTGGTATTTGTCTGGGCATAGTATTTCAACTTTCCCAAGGTTGAGGTAACACGCAAAACAACAGCAATATAAAATAGTCTCTTAACAACTTTCCTTTTCCTGTTCTTCCTCAGCTGCAGCCCATAAATGAATTATTGTCTAGGACAAACCTTGCTAATATTGAGACCAAGAAGAAGAACCTAAAAATGGCTTTAGATCAGTATTTAATGGAATTCAATGCCTGCCGCTGTGGTCCATGTAAGAACAATGGTGAACCAATGCTGCTGGGGTCCACCTGTGTTTGCGAGTGCAAGCAAGGCTTCCTAGGCCCAGACTGTGGAGAGACAAAAAGGCAAGGTAAGACCTCTGAGAAAACATTGATCGTTAAATGTTACCTCCTGAGATCTCTATGCCTTAAATAACATCTACCTTCAACACCTCTGATCACCTTATATGCCAGGCTGCCAAAGGAGCTTTATCCAGAAATCAGCCTTGCAATTCAAGCTGTTATAGTAAGTACAAGGGGTTAACTAAAGACATTGTGGAGGTAGCCAACATGCAGTGACATAAATCATATCAGAGACTGCAAGGGCAGAGCCAATGAAAGCCCCCAATAAATATTAATGGGAATGTCCAAGGCTTGCAGCTTAACCCTGTGCAAATTTAAGTGTAGTTAAATTGATTTATTTCAGTGGATTTGGGTACACTTAATTCTGTATGAGATTGTGTCAGGTCTGGTCAGTCACTTCATCCTCAAGTTCTCCAGATAATTCTTTGATATAGATGTGGAATCTTCCTTCCTTCCTTCCTTCCTTCCTTCCTTCCTTCCTTCCTTCCTTCCTTCCTTCCTTCCTTCCTTCCTTCCTTCCTTCCTTCCTTCCTCTCTCTCACACACACACACACACACACACTGTACACACTGTACCAGCAAAGACACATTATATAGATATATAGCAGAAGCTGATGCTCCTCTATTGTCAATTATTTGCTTGCCTACAATCCTTTCAATCCACGAAAGGAGGTGGAGGAGATATTCTCTTGCTGCTAGGGAGGTAATGCATACATTTATGATGGTTGTGCAAAAATCAGCATGTATTTTGGAACTTTCAGTACAGTACTTACCTAGAGGTAAAGTATACACTAGCTAGGTTGCAAAGAAGAAAACTAAATTTGTGTGTGTGTGTGTGTGTGTGGAGAGAGAGAGAGAGAGAGTACAAAAATAAAAGATGGTACAACTAATGTGGTATAGTGCTTAAGGCATTGGCCTAAGAGCAGGAATACCCAGGTTCTGGTCCAGCTGCAGACATTGAGGTTCACTGTCTCAGTCAGTCTCAGCCCAACCTACCTCCCAGTTTTTTTGTTGTTGTTATTGTGAGGAAAAATTAGAATAGGAAATGCCTGAAAGGTGGGATGTGAATCAAATAAATAATCAACAGGAAAAGCCTCCACAGAAAATAATACAGCAGATAGCACTTTCGAACACCTGCCCTATTAAAATGCTTAGTTACATTATAATGTTTTTTCTAACTTCTAAGGCAGTGTTTCTCAACCTCAGCAACTTTAAGGCGTGTGGACTTCAACTCCCAGAATTCCCCAGCCAGCATGGGGAAGTTCTGGGAATTCTGGGAGTTGAAGTCCACACATCTTAAAGTTGCTGAGGTTGAGAAACACTGTTCTAAAGGAAAGGAGTGCTGTGCTGCTTTTAACCTGGTTTCAGATTATATTGAAGCAGCCCTAATGAATTTGTCACTCTAATCAGTACAGGCAGAGCTGAAGATTAACAGGAGTGTCTTACAAAGAACACTTAAAGAAGCCTATTTTTCTCCACCCATCGCAGTTTAAAGCTGAAACTTCAAAGAACTTTAAAGGGTCTTTTTTTCAGAGCTGGAAGACAAGATGGAAATATGTTATGTATTTTTATGACTGTGAATATTACAGGCAATATATGGCTCACCCTAAGTGCAACATTCCCAGATCTCTCTTCTGGCCACTTCTCTGCAACATTCAACACAATGAAATGGGAATAGAGTTATATTGTTGGTGTGCTTTGAATTCCCCCACCTCCCTTGCACTTTATGGGGTGTTTCTTGCATGAGAAGGGAAACAATGAATATACTTATCATTAAGCGGGATAAGGTTGTCCTAGTTTCTGGCTTTGATGGAATATATATGTGTGATGTTTCAAGTTCTAGAAGCAGGATTCTGCACATTTTCTCATTGATTAGAGACCTATGGTGAGAGGAGTTATCATCCTCAGTTTCACCTTCATATCATGCTAATCAATTCCTAGAGGAAGAAAATAGGCTACTGGATTAGGAGAAACCTTGGTCTGATCCAACAGAAGTCTTCCTAAGCACTTAATATACCAAAAGACTGTTGGTCTTGATTACCATATAATAGCATTATAGGAGTTCCTTTCTGGAACAAGTTCCTTTTAGATCAAGGATTGCCCAGCTTTTCAGAACTTAGTAAGTGGCAGCTCCAGGAACTCCAGAAATATACAAGTGTAGCAATGCTATATAATGCTGTTGGTGTTCTTACCTATGTAATAATTGCCAGTAGTGTCCAGTCTCATCCATAAACAGGAACAGATTTGATTTCTTTGCTTCATTCTAAATCTTGAACAAATCTGTAACTAGTTTTATCTGAAAGTTGCTAATAATGATGTATTGTGTTACAGGCTATCCAGTCCATGGTAGCTGGAGTTGCTGGACTCCATGGGCAGCTTGTCAAGCTGGATCTAGAAGCCGCACAAGACAGTGTACCAACCCAGCTCCTGAAAATGGTGGAACAATGTGTCCAGGCAGGAATATCCAGGCACAGACATGTTAACAGTTGCTGTGAGTGGATTAATGGGTTGTGCTGCCAGGCAGGAAAATGTTGGGAGTTCTGATGCAAGAGTCAAAACAAATGGGCCATAGATGCTTACTTACATTTAGGACAGTGGACATTCCTAGTAGCAAGAACATAACGGGGAAAAAAAATGTAAAGGGCTACTAGCAAAGGGCTTAGTTGCATAAGATTGGCAGCTATAGTAATTATTTTTGTTGAATGCAGAAGTCCATCATAAGGAAGATGTGTTTGCTGTGCCACAAAATTTAAAGGAAAAGAACTTGCAATATTGCTGGTCCTGTAATGTTACTGACTGACATATTAGGACTATTCAGAGAATTCCTCTTCATGTGGACACCTAGTGTACGATGCAAAACAGAACATGCTTCCTTCCCAGAATTATTGTTTTACTACCATGACAACAAAAGTATTTTTTCTGCCTACTGGAGAAATTTGTTCCCAAAATAATTATGTAACAATTGGGTCCAAAATTATGAAGATTCTTCTTCTCGTCATCATATAAGGATATTTTTCTGAAGCTCACTATTACAGCTACAGTTCCTGAGCTGATCATTTACAATACAGCCTTTTTTCTTCAGATAAGCAAATTTCTAAAACAGAACAGTCCTCTTGGTATAATCAAGATGATAAATTACCTCTGAATATAAATCTCTATGTGTTCTGTAACTTAGGTAGCCTTAGCTTTTTAGACAACCACAATAGTAATAACACTATGGTGTAATACTTCGGAAACTCTAGCAGTTATAAAAAACAAATCTATGGATCAGAATTCAAAACAACTGTATAGCTGTCAAATCAAAGCATACCTATTAATTCACAGATCCAGCTCTAAAATATTGGGGGAAGCTAGGCATTTCTTTAGCCATAGTAGATCTATCCCAATTGTTACAAACTAAATCAAATAAAAGCATTTTGGAAAACAATGTGAACTGACTGCCTTTTACTTGGAACATCCAATAACAAAAGATATTCTGTTCAATGGTGTAATGGCAGATAGAATAAGGATAACAACAGTTCTGGGTACAGTTTATGTCTTGTGGGCCTCATAGTGACTTCTGTAGGGTAAACGTGCTCTTTGTGGGTATGGCCTGTAGGCTGGAAAAGAAGCTATTAGTAATGTGTTACGTATCTCTAAATGAAAGTATATAAGATTTCCATATGAGCCTCTTGCACTATTCAGACTTCCCTTTTAGATTGTGAGTTTGCACATGTATCTTTTTATTACATACTAGAGGGTTTTTTAAAATAGCATGTTTCTAACTCACAGAGCAAATAGTGGGGGGAAAAAAGCAATGGACACAAGAAAGTTAAACAGTTTTTTATTTTGATTCAGTGAATTATGTTTAGTTGTTGCCAATGTAAGCTTCAAAGACTCCAGCTTGGTATAACACAATCTGATGATGGATAAAGGACTCATAGCCACACACACAGCCTTTCCGCAGAGGACAATGCTGCACAAATGAGGCTATTTTCTGTTTAAGACTAGCTATGAATCATCTATTAGTACACCAGCATTTTATCTCCAAGGATCCCAGAACTGGAGATGTTAACAGTCTGGTTGATTTAAGACCTCTTTCGTGGATGCAGAACATAAATCTCAGGGTAAGAATATGCATAGTACTGAGCTAAGTTGAAAGACTAAGGTGGGGAGTCCAACAACAACACGTTCCTAATGAACTGTGGTGAAAATGGTCATAGATGAATATAGGCAGTCCTAGTAAATATCAACCAAGCTGCATCTGAGTGATTCAGGCCTTAGAAATGCAAAGGCTACAAAACTGTGCTAATAACTTAGGTGGCAATAATGAATTAAAGGACAAGGTGAAGGGCAAAAATCAATCTTGGATTTGCCATGCATGAAACTTCCAGACACACCTCTTCTTTTCCCGCCCCTTTCTCCAAAAGTCAAGGGGGAAGCAGTTAGTGATGCTTCACTGCAGCATAACCGAGAACATAGACAGGGCTTCATTTCTGAGGCACACACCATCTTCTGGGTGGGGTTAATTTGGGTGGACCAAGTGTTGGTACAAAATAAATACATTGCCTGCAGAGATTGGGCCTCAGATAATTACATTCCTCCAGAGATCATGATTGAAGCACAATGATTCAATCTTGCCCTGAGCAATAAAGGAAAATAATCCTTTAGTGGCAACAGTGTGGCTTCCATATTTGATTAAGCTAGCTGGAGAGAACAAAAGCAGGACATGAGAATGGTTCCTTGACTTGAACAAATGAAATGCTTTTTAATAGCAGCAGGTTTGAGATCCATGCTTTACAACACTGCCTTGATGGACATTTCAAGTTTCTTGTAGCTTCACTAACCTGATTTAATAATGCTTTACACCCTGGAGGATTAAAACAATGCCTCATGTGACCTTTCTATAAATACTACCCCCTCCATGTTTTTTCAACTGTTGTAGTTCATGAAAGCAATTTTCTTTGGTTTGAAGGGCTACTATATATGCTGCAGTTTGAGTACCAAGATTTGATCTGTCTATGGAGACAGAAAACTGCATAACACTTTCAAACTGACAATGATCGGTCAATGTTTTGCTGTGTTTAATAACAAAGTATGTATGCTTTCACAAAAATATGAAACAACTCAACTCCAGCTATGCTTATCTGATTATTTTTCTTCCAGCTTACATGCTGCTTCAGTCATAACCAATTCTAAGTGGCTTACATGCCCAGTTTACAGCAAAAAGGATTAAAACAATAAATACAGCAAACACAGCATTCTGACTTGTTTATTTTTGAAAGCATTTCTACATTTCAGCACCTGGAAAAGATCATAGAGCAGCTTACAGATGAGAAAAAACAGACAAGAGCCTCTCTATATGCCATGTTTGCACTACTCCTGGATCAGCTCTCAATCTCATAATATTGGCTTGTTTCAAACCTGAGTTTTTGCAATTGTTTCAAAATTCTGATTTTAAAGGAGGTTCTACACTTAATGCTCCCAATTAATTCCACAACTGTTTTATTCTTGATGGAATTCTGAGCAAAATACTCTTATGGGGGCCTGGTTATTCTATGACTTACAATTACGGGCAATATTGTAATAATACAATATAGAGTTCATAGAGACAGGAAATAATGTTTTTCTTTATTTTCAAGTCTGTGTTTCCCTAACAATATGGTATCTACAGACACTGTCTAACAGAAGACATGAAGTATTCTTAAGCATCTTAAGATGGGAGCCTCTAGCTGATTTTGTTGGAGGCTTCCAAGGAGGATGGCTGAGGCACTGGGTTTTTGCTTTTAGTTTTATGGTTTTTATTGTTTCTTGGTTTTATTGTTGTTGTCAGCCATCTAGAGTTGTGTTCTAAGATGGGCAGCCCTACAAATCTTTTAAATAAATAAATTCTCAATGCTGAAGAACTAAATTCTGTACCTCACTGAGGTATAGAAAAAGGGAAGGGAACAAAAACAGGGAACCCAAGTAAAATCATACGCAGGCTTTGGGTTGCAATTATTAAAATATCAACTTTTTTTTTTAAAGGCAATTTTAATTAAACTATTGCAAAACTGTGAAGTTTTTACCAGGTAAGTATTTATTTACATGTTGAGCTTCTTACTCCCACAACTTAGGATTGCTTCCATGAACCTTAGCTCAGCTTTAGTCCACAATCCATGAAGTAGGTGAGAGGAGAGAAGAAGACTTCTCCAGAACTATCTTTAGACCAAGAAGGGAATGGAAGGTGAATCTTGCTTCACTTCCAAGGCCAGCAGTTTAGATACAGATTGAAAATATTGGCCCTGATACTCAATGATCTTATGACATCAATGGCCATGTCCCTCATCATCCATGGGATACTAAAAAATAATCATAATAAAGTGAGTCCCCCAGTAAAGAAGTTGGCCACACTTGCTGTAGATTTTACTAAACCTTGTATAGTATAGTTTAACATAATTTATGTAAAGCTATAAAGCTATGGAGTCCTTGGGGTTCTCTGAGCTTGGTTCTTTTCTTGCAAACGTTTCATTACCCGGCTAGGTAACATCTTCAGTGCTAAAATGGGATGGGGTTTGCTCTCTATTCATGTGCTGTGGCCTGCCTTGCCAGTGCTGGTAAGGGTGGGGGTTTTGCTTTGCTCCTCTGGTAGTTCTTTGATTAGCATATGTTTGCTGCTTGATTGTGTGCCTGGTGGTAACCTTTGCTTATCTGGGTGATGATTGCTGGTGATTGATTGCTGGTGAGACGATCTTCTGGTCTTTTGTCTCTTTTGAATAGTATGTAGATGCTGTTAATCTCTATGTGTCTGTTAATTGCTACCTTGTCTGAATACCAGGCTTCCAAGAATTCTCTTGCATATTTGGATTTAGCTTGGTCTAAAATGCTGACAGTTTCCCAGTTAAAACTATGGTTGAGTCTGTCCATGTGTTGTGAGATTAAGGAATTTTCATCATGTCTTCTGACTGCTAGTTGGTGCTCGTGGATGCGCTCTGCTAGTCTTCTGCCTGTCTGTCCTACGTAGTGTTTGTTACAGTCCTTACACTGTATGTTGTAGATGACTCCTGCTTTTTCTTCTTGGGCTACTGGGTCTTTTGGTTTACTTAGGGTATTTTGGAGTGATTTTGTTGGTTTATGTGCTACAGAGATGCCATATGGTTGTAATAGTCTGTTGGTGGTTTCTGATGTATGGCAGTGTGATCCTTTTCATAGCTTGTGTAGATTGTGTTGTAGTAGGTTGAGTGGTCAGGCACTATAAAGCTAGCTAACAAACATTTTTGATGTTTGCAAGAAAATAGGAAGTATAATATTAAAAGCAATCTCTAGAGATGCTACAAAAGAGATGTAGGAATCAAATCTAATTGTTGGGGTCCTTGAGTATCAGAGCATGCAGTTTTTGGAGACTGGAAACCAAGCTTAGGTATTATGCTGGAGGTGGCATAGCCGGACTCCATGAAGGGTGCAGGACCAGTACCAAACAATAAAAGCAGATTTAACTGAATGTTGTATTTAAGTGTAAAATAATTCAAATAAAATGAATTAAACAGAGTTAATATTACAGGTTGTCCTCTTTTTGCAACTGCCTTGAATGTGACCATTCACAGTTATGCCTGTGATGAAAAAGTAACTTTGTGACTGGTCCTCGCATTTATGACCTTTGCAGGTCTGTAAAACAAAGGAAAGCTGAAATCTGATCATAAGCACAGTTGTGGTTTTACTTAGCAACCATTTTGCTTAATGGCTGAGTTGCCAGTCCCAATTGTGGTCACTAAATAAGGACTACCTGTACTGCTTTCCAGCTCTGTCTACCTAACATTTAAAGACTTAGAGGATGTATTCTCAGACTACAATAAGCTTGGTTAGTGTTTAGACTCGGTGCAGGGAACTTTGGGGGATATAGCCTGTTCTATGACCCTAGTTCATGATTAGTTGATGCAACATAAATGCAAGCATAAAACTGAATTAACTCATGAAATAGTTAAAGCATTTTCCATGTATTTAAACATTTCTTCTTTTATCACATCAAAAATTATACATTTACAGCAACTTCCAACAATTACAAACTGGTGGGCTACTGATTGTTATACCTGTGGCTGGGGTTGAGGTGGGAGGTTGTTCATCTGTGTCAAGTTCAAAGCCCTGGATTTTAACCCAGAGCTCTTGCTCTATTTGCACCCTTGGAATTTGTGGACAAGCATGAAAAATATGTATTTTGAGAGAAAAAAGAGATGTGCATTTTGTGTATTCTAAGAGAACATACGTTTCAAAAATATGTACAGAGTGTAAAATGCAAAATTGGAGTTCTCCCATAGATATTTCTTCAGTCATTTCTGTAAGCACAGTAGAACTTAACAACAATCCTTTCAAAAGGAAATAATTAGCAATGGTTGGAAGAAACAAGGAGAGATATGGTAATGACATTGCAATGGCGTGCAAAGCCACACAGCCAGAAATCAGCCTTGGAAGAATGTTAGTTCATTCAATGGAATTTGGCTCCTTCATCTTCCTGAAGAGGTGGCAATGCCAGAGCACCCATATGAAGGCAAGGAAACGTTCAGGCAATCTGTCCACTATGGCCATGTAACACGTGGCAGCAAAATACTGCTCCTGAGGTGCTCTTCAAACGTCACAGAGAAATCACCATGAGCCCCAGGCTCCCCCACTTTCTCTTCAGCAATGAAAAATGGGAGTTTGTGCAAGGAAGCTGAAGTGCAAAGGAAAAAGCAAAAAAGAAAAAGGAGGGGGATCTTGCCTGCCAGGCCTGTAAAAGATTATGAGCAATTACACAGTTACTGTGCTAGTCAAAGAAACTAATATAAGCAGCGCTGAAGGGCTCAGCATGTAAGCCATACCCAGTGAGATAAAGCTCCAGCCATTTGCTGGCCTAAATTAAAAGCTCATAATGGGGATATAGAGAGAGAAAGAGAGAGAGAGAGAGAGAGGAGTGGGGGTGGGGGTGGGGGTGGGGGTGGGGAGAGAGAGTACACTACCATACTGTCTCTTTGTAATAAAGGAACTTTATCCTCTATAAACATCAATGTTAAACATTTTCTTAGCTCGCCGGAGGAGCGTGGGAGCTACAAGAGGATGAGACTGGCACCTCCCTGAGGAATTCACACTGTTGTGGCTGGCTGACTTGGGAGATGGGGTTTCAGTCTGGGAAGACTGATGTCAGGCCTAGCCCAAGGAACTCCAAGAGACAATGCAAATTCAGTTCAGCTATGTTTATTAGCTACAACCTCTAGCAAGAATCTTCCCAGACTGAAAACCCCATCTCCCAAGTCAGCCAGCCACAACAGTGTGAATTCCTCAGGGAGGTGCCAGTCTCATCCTCTTGTAGCTCCCACGCTCCTCCGGCGAGCTAAGAAAATGTTAATCTCCCTGAGCCTGGCCTTCATAATTCCATTCCATCACAATAACATGTTCCATGTGAGTGGACCCTATCAGCGAAGCATTATGAAGCAGCTGAATTTTCCAACATCATAAACTAAAATGTATCCTGTGACCAGATCTGGCACTTCCAGGAAAGGACTTAGCTGAGTTTCTGTCCCTTGTCAAAAGCCAATGATTTTTCCTGGCACTCTGAGGGGTACAACCAGGAACATTCAGGACCGAAGAGGAAGTAATGCTTCTCATCCATAGTCCTCTGGAAATGATACAGAGGAAAGTGGTCTGGGTAAGAACTTGAGACTAGGTAGTATGGGTCTATGATAGGTGGGAATGACCTTGGGAGATAGGAGGAAGAGCTACAGCCAGGGGAATGGTCGGATAAGAGGCAGCTGAGCCCGCAGAAGGAATGGGAACATGGCAAATGTCTCAGAAGGGATCCTCCCTAGTTTCTTGAGTTGTAAATGTGACAGGGGAGAAATGTACTTTCAGACTTGCAAGATTCTGTTAATGTAACTTTACAATAAAGTAGTAGAATTAGTTCATCTGAGCATGCTTCCTGTCTGGACTAATTTGCAAGTCTGAAAGTTGCCTTTACAGCCCAAGAAACTAGGGAGGGTCCAATCTGAGACATTTGCCACGCCCCCATTCCTTCTACGGGCTCAGCTGTCTCTTGCCCGACTGTTGTCTGGATACAGCTCTTCCCCCTGTCTCCCAAGGTCATTCCCACACACCATTACTGGGACAGAATGAATGCATACATGTGCATGTGTGTGTAAGAGAGACAAACAGAAAGAAAGAGAGGGATGGTTGTTCACCAAGTGATATTGCCGTAAAAGGACATGGTGATCCCGTGCCCTAGAATCTTATCCCTTATTGTAATATTTAAGGTTATTCTAACGTTTGCTATTCCCTCCCATGCATGAGATGGATCTCATTTGTGCTGCATAATGAACCAGCATTCTCGCCTGAACATTTGAAACAGATGGAATGAGCACCTCTGTTAAAAATGAGCAATTCCATTAAAAAAAAAAGAAAAAAAAAGGACACACTGAAATAAAATACAGTGTTACGGGTGGGAGCAACGCAACATTTATTGATGACGAGACTCTCACTGGGTCATTCAGGGAGAAGCTTTATTTGCGCAAAGGTTCAGTTTGGACTCGCAGGTCCCTGCAAAGAACTGAACCCCGAAAAGGAGTTCAGCAAGCCTTTTTATCATTACAAGAGCCGTTTCTCCCCAATCCCCCCCTCAGTGCCCTCCCCATGCCTTCCGTACTCCAAATTTGGTCAATTGCTGGTAGCTAAACCACAAGTCCTTGTCTTCACCGGTTGTACCTTGTTTTGGGTACATTTCGGCCTTGTTGTCTAGAGCATTGCTATCTGAGGAGGGAGGGAGATAAGAGCACTCAGCATCAGCAGAAAGGAAAGTTACAGAGAGTTACATTTAAAATGTAAAACTTCACAAAATACCAGTTTCATACAAAATATAGGATATAACAAAAGACTTCTTCTCATATTTGCTTCCGAGACTTATCACTGCAAAGCCTCTAGCTAAAAAAACACTTCCAGAGAAGAGGTTCACTACTTGGTTACTAGTGAGGACTACATAACCCAAAAATATAGGATAGGACTACATAACCCAAAAATATAGAAATGTAGTGTAAAATGTAGTGTAAAGATTAGAATGAAGTTACAAATAATTTTCCATTTGTATCCTGCCACCTCATTCCCCCCTTTGAAAGTCCTTTGGCTTTGCCGAAGGGCTTTCACTCATCAGAGTGGGCATGAGGTCATAATGCCACAGAGCCATTATTTGAGTTGTTGCTTCTCTTTTGGCTATGAAGGAGAGGGTACTTGTGATAGTGCGAATAAAAATAGGTAAAATGCAAGGAATAAGTACACAGCCAGCAGCAATTATTCCTATAAGCGCAACTATAGCTTGGAGACCTGGGAGTTTGGGAAACCAGGACCCAAAGAGATTTTTCATATTGAAACCCTCCCATGTCTGAACAGGGACATGGGCAACTTTGACCATCCGGTCAGTAATTTCCTGGATAACTTTACCACTGTCATCTATTTCAATGCAGCAGTTTGACAGATTGAATTTTCCACAGACACCACCTTCCTTAGCCAGGAGGTAATCGAGGGCCAAACGGTTTTGCATGATGTAAGTTCGGGACTTGGCACTCTCCTTGGCCAGGTGGGTCATGGCTAGGATAGTCTCATTAGTTATTATTTCGACTACAGCCTGCAGTCGGATAAGCCTGTTAAGAAGGTAAATGGGGGTGCGGTAACCATAGGTTCCATCCTCTGCCCAAGTAGCAGGGTCATAGTAATGGATAATTCGTTCAGGGGGCCATTCGGAATCCTTCCAATTACCTTTATGAACATCCCTGGTCCCTAAGGACCTTTTACTCCGAATGTTGCCTATTTCCTCATAGACGGGAACCCCCAAAACCTGCCTTTGACGGAGCGGCAAGAGAAAGAAACCTGGGCGAATAGCTCCGAGGACACAAGAACCAAACCAGTTAGGGGGCAGAACATTATAAGCAAAGCGGCCACAAATCCAGTACAAGCCATTTGGGGCTTTCCAAGGGGATGAGTCAGTGTCAGATTTTAAGAAGGACATAGAGGTCATCCCTTCCAGAGATTTAGGGGGCGCAGTGGTATTTTCCCCAGACCACCAGGTGCCTGAATTCCAAGTTCCCAGGCAACGAAGGGAACCAGCATTAAAGGTTCGATTAGAGGTCTGATTTCTTTCATAACAAACAGCGCCCACCAAATTAGTGGTAATGGCCCAAATTTCTTCTCCCACTGGCACAAAGGTGTAATTAGCCTCGTGGGCCGCCACGTGGGCGTAATTAACTTCTTGGGCTTCCCATGGCCATTGCTCACCCATACTGGTGCCACCACATACAAAACAATGTTTAACAGTTAATTCCTTAGCAATAGTTTCAGCCAGGGCAAGGAACATGTTAACCGCCCTGGGGGGCAACTGCATGTTCTGAAATGCCTGAAATTCCTGATAGTAGGAATGAAACAGGGAAAGTGTGGTGGGGTCCAAGGTTTGTTGAGTAACCTGAATTTTCAACTTGACAGAGGGATCATTCCCTGTTCCATGAATGCCCAGGCCATATTCATCATCCTTCCCTTTCCAAGCCTGGGCTTTTAGCCAATTTGTTGGGACTGGAAAGGTTAGGTTAATAGGATTGCATGAATGTTGAAAACATTTACCTTCCAGAGATGCATTAAGTTTAACCCTGGTAAGATACAACGTTTTGAGGCTATCGGAGTGTGGGATAGTATCAGGGTGAACAGTATAGCCTCGGGATTGAAAGTCCACACACTTCCAGTCGCCACAGAACGTGCCCTTCCCACAATCGCTATGGGGATTTGGAGACCTGGCACAAATATATTTCTCATTATGAGTGTAAGTTCGTCTCCATGCTAGAGAACCACATTCGCTGTTCCCTTCATCCATGGCCTCACATGCATCAAAAATAACTGTTTGGGCTACTTGCAAATTATAAAAATCGTGTGAAACCAAAACCTTGGACCCGGCCTGGATTTTAATATTATATCTGTGGGAGGGGGCTTTAGGATCATAGCACTTTGTCAGATCCCCATCCGCACAACGAGAGTATGTGGTCCCATTGTAAGTACAGGTCTGCTGTTCTTTCTTGGTGCAACTCAAATGACTGTGAAAAACCAGGGTTTTGGTCACCTTCCCCTCCGTTTTAGTCTGTTTGATACATGGGGTACAACCGAAATCGATTGGGGAGGAGCTGGATGCTGTGATGCTACGGCGAGGGCGGGCCGGGTTCCTGGTTTTGGTTAACTTACAGACTCCCGCCCACCCTGCCGGTAAAGCAGTCAAGGGCCTTTCCCCACTTGGGAAGAGGTCTCTCTCACCAGGAGGGGGCCTTCCACAGTTAATTCGGCCCCTCCTTTGGGGATAGAATGGGGCGGCACAAATACTTTTGAAAAGGAGATCTCCTGCCTGCCTGCATAACCCTAGCTCTGGAGTGTGAAAGCTATTTTGACAGTGGGTTTGAATGAGCCGTCTGAAGTGATGAGGATTGAAGCAGGGATTCCAACAGTGATCTCTCACCCACTCTCTGGGGTCAGTCAGAGATATGATGGGTCCTTCACATGGGGGAGGTGTCCATGTGACTAGGACAGATTCTGGGGCAACCGTTAGTTTGCGCATGTTCCATTGCCCTGCACTTTCCAGGCAGATGGAAGGATGGGCAAAGGAAGAAGTGTCCTCCTTAACTAGCCCCTTTAGGGCTAGATTCAGGGAGAGGAGTGTAAGGAGGGGGTAGAGGGTACGGAGGTGGAGGATCTTTTTCTTTAGGGTACCCATAACAACGGGGCCAGAACCAAAACAATGCAAGCAAGAGAGCTATAAAAGCACACAAAACACACAATAACAGATACACATCTGAAATGTCCATTGGTACGTTGGCCCGTGCGTAGAGAGGCCGCTGCCCAGGAACGCCTCAGCAGGGGCTAATCCGAGACAGCAGTTCGGCGTAGTGTCAATCGAAGGGGCTGGTCAGGCGATGGGATGGCATGCCAATCTCGGTGTGCAGGCTTCAGTCTGGTCCAATGGATCCAGCTCTTACGACCTTTTACCTTCACTGCAAGGGGAGAAGACATGACAACAGTGCACGGCCCAGACCAACGTGGTTTTAAAGGTTCAGACTTCCACTTTTTAACCCAAACTAGATCGCCTGGCATGAAGGGGTGAACTTCCGTCTCCAGTGCTGGGAGTGATTGTTCTAACATGAAAGAGCGCAAGCCAATGACTGCCTGATTGAGAAGCTGCGCTTGGCGAACTAGTGCATGGTGGGTCGTGGGAGGGGTAGCAGTCAAGTTCAGCTCTCGATGAAGAATCTGTGGAGGCCTCCCAAATAACAACTCATAGGGGGAGAGGCCTGTCTCCTGCCTGGGAGTCATGCGTAGATTGAGAAGAACCAGGGGGAGAGCTTCAGGCCACTTGAGTTTGGTTTCAATGCAAGTCTTAGTTAAAAGATTCTTAAGGGTGCGGTTCAGTCGTTCCACTTTGCCCGCCGACTGGGGGTGGAAAGCACAATGAAACCGCCAATTAATCCCAAAGTGGTTAGATACTTCTTGACTGATTTTTCCCGTGAACTCTGGGCCGTTATCAGAAGAGATACGTGAGGGACAGCCAAACCACGGAATGATGTGTTTCATCAAAATTCGCGCCACTTCCTGGGCTGTTTTTGTAGCCGTAGGAAAGGCTTCAGGCCATCCAGTGTAAGTGTCTACAATGACTAGCAGGGCTCTGAATCTCCCCACACGGGGCATATCAGTAAAGTCTAGCATAAGGTAGTCCATTGGAATAGCAGCTCGAGGTTGATGCCCCGGGGACAAGCGGGGTCCCTGTCGAGGGTTCGAGCGGGCACACGTTTCACACTGACGGGACATCCTGGCAGCAAACTGATGGGCATGCTCCATGTAACATTCTTGGAGGATAAATGATGTGAGACTGGTTTTTCCTAAGTGAGAGCGGGCATGGAGCCTCTGGACAAAGGGCCATGCCAAACTCTGGGGAACATAGGGCCTCTGATCTGGAAGGATATACCAGCCGTTTTGTTTTAAGCATGCTAAGTCCTTTTCAGCACGGTCTTTCTCAACAGTAGTGTAATGGGGCTCCTCCTGAGGTTCACATCGCAGGATTTTACTGGGTTCTTGGAGAGCAACCCGTCGGGCCGTGCCGTCAGCCATCCGGTTGCCACGGGCAGTTTCTCCAGGCCCACGCTGGTGTCCTTTACAGTGGATCACTGCCACTGCCTGGGGCTCCTGCACTGCTGCTATCAGGTCTTCAATGAGCTCTCTGTGGCGAATGGGGCCACCGGACGCATCGGTGTACCCTCGCTCCTTGTAAATAGCTGCATGGACATGAAGGGTTAGGTAGGCATATTTGCTGTCAGTCCAGACATTAAGTCGACGGCCCACTCCCATGCGTAAAGCTTTTGTTAAGGCTATTAGTTCAGCGGCCTGAGCACTGGTTCCTACAGGCAAAGGAGCGGCAAAAATGACCTCATCGGTCGTGGTGACCGCGTAGCCGGCGTGGCGAACCCCATTTTGAACAAAACTCGAGCCATCGGTGTACCAGTTAAGATCTGCCTTAAGCAGGGGTTCACTTTTGAGATCAGGACGGCATGCAAAGCGAAAATCCAATGTTGTGACACAGTCATGGACAGGCGGGAGGTTTGGATCAGGGAGCAATGTTGCTGGGTTCAAATTATCACTGCGGGTCACTTGTAAGAGTGGGTTTTCTAGTAGCAAAGCCTGATATCGCTGTAAACGCTGGGTGGAGAGCCACTTATGTGCCTTTGTTTGTAGTATCTCCGTTACAGCGTGCGAGGATTTCACCATCACTGGGGCTGATAGAGTTAATTTGGTTGCCTCTAAGGCCAGCATAGCAGTTGCTGCTACCAACTTTAAGCAATGTGGCCAGCCCTTAGCCGGCCCATCAAGCTGTTTAGAGAGGTATGCTACTGGTCGGGGCCAGGAACCCACATCTTGAGTCAGGACTCCCACTGCACAGTTTTCACGGGCATCCACATATAGGGTGAAAGGTTTGTCTTGGTCTGGGAGGCCCAAAGCAGGTGCCTCCTGTAACAAAGTCTTTAATTTTTCAAAAGCCTGTTGTTGTTCAGGGCCCCAAATGAATGGTTCCCTATTCCCCCCTTTTGTTGCTTGATACAAAGGGGCTGAAATAGCAGAGAAATTTGGGATCCACAAGCGGCAGAAGCCAGCCATTCCTAGAAAAGTTCTCAGTTGTGGTCGGGTCTTGGGGACTGGGGTGCGGGCTATCAGATCTCGTCTTTCAGTTCCTAGCTGCCGCTGTCCATTAGAAATGACATAGCCCAAGTAGCGCACCTCAGTTTTGACTAACTGAGCCTTGGTACGGGAGGCTCGATAACCCTTGGCACAGAGCAGCTGCAAGAGCCGGTGAGTGTTTTCCCAACAATCCAGGGCATCTTTGCCAGTGACGAGAACATCGTCAACATACTGGAGGAGGACATCCTCAACACGTACAGGGTGGAACTCTTTCAGATCCTCACTCAGGGCTGTGCCGAACAAAGTTGGTGAGTTCTTGAACCCTTGTGGAAGTCGGGTCCAAGTGAACTGATGGCGCCGCCCAGCCTTTGGGTCTTCCCATTCAAAGGCAAACAGTGGCTGACTGTCTTTATGCAAAGGAATAGTAAAGAAGGCATCTTTGAGATCTATAACGCTGAAGTGGGTGGCCGTCTTGGGGATGCCACTCAACAAAGTGTATGGATTTGGTACTACTGGGTGCAATGTCTCTATGGCATCGTTCACCGGGCGCAGGTCTTGAACCGGCCGGTAGGACCCATCAGGCTTCTTGATGGGAAGTATTGCTGTGTTCCATGGGGAACTTACTGGGACCACAATTCCGGCATCTAAGAACTTCTCTAGCAGCTTTTGGATTGAACGCACCACTTCTGGAGGGTAGTGCCGTTGCTTCACCCGAACTGGGGTAGCAAAGGGCTTAGGCTTGACTATAATAGGGGCTTGGTGGGCGGCAAACCCAGGAGGGTTGTCCTCGGCCCACAGTCCGGGAACTTTGAATTGTCGCCAGTCATCGTTGGGAGGTTCTGTGGGTCTGGCAAGAAAAACACGCCATGCTTCCTGGGGTCTACTGCGGATTTCAACCTTGGTCCCTTCAGACGTGAGGGAGATGGTAGCTCCCATCTTCATTAGGAGGTCTCTTCCCATGAGGGATACTGGGCATTGGGGCATGTATAGAAACTCATGCAGTTGGACCATTCCTCCTTTTAGGGCACATTCAAGGGGCTTGGTAAATGGAAGTTCAGTGCTCCTTCCTTGGATTCCCTGCACTATCATGGTTTCAGATCCAAGGGGTCCCATTTTCTGGTTCAGTACCGAGACACCGGCTCCTGTGTCTACCAGGAACGGGACGGTCGTCTCGCCCACCCTGAGGGTAACGATGGGTTCGGGGGGTGGGTCCCTGCAACCCGGTCCTCTTCATTGTTCCTGGCTCATGGCTACTCGGCTGCGTGGTGGCCGGGGTGCTGCACGGGGTCTTCTTTCAAAGTGCTTGAGTGGGTGTGGACACTCCCTCTTCCAATGTCCCTTTTCGCCACAATTGGCACATCCCCTTCCCTGGGGACACTCAGCCTTCCAGTGGTCTGGATTGCCACACTGAAAGCAAGCACCTTGCTTGGGATTACGAAGCCGCCCTGCCCCACGGGGATGAACCTGCAGAGCAGCTGCCAAGAGGTTCGCCTGACGGGACATATCTTCCTGTTTCTGCTTTTCTGCCAATTGGGGTCGGTTAACAAACACCCGCTTGGCTATCTCCACCAACTCCCCGATGTTTTTTCCTAGGGCACCATCCAGACGCTGGAGTTTTAAGCGAATGTCTGGGGTGCTTTGTGAGATAAACTTCTCATTTAGCATCATCCTATGGTCTGCAGCACGCAGGTTAATGCTAGCATACTGTTCATACGCAGTCACTAGTCGGTCCAAGAATGCCTCTGGGCTTTCGTCGGGACCCTGGGTTATGGAGGCAGCTTTTGCAAAGTTGACAGGGGGCTTTCCTGCCACCCGCAAGGCTCTCATTATGAGGGTGCGGTAGTCATGGAGGTGTGTCTGTCCCTCCGGGTTGTTTGGATCCCACCCTGGGTTTTCATCTGCCTTTCTTCGCTGCCTCTGATCTCTCTGGTCGGGGGTATCCAGAGGGTACATTTCTTTTAATAGATTCTCTTTTGCGGACCTGACTTTTTCCCGATCCTCAGGAGTGAGGAGGGTATTCAGGAGCTGTTGGATATCTTCCCATGTAGGGAGGTGGGTATGCATAACAGTTTCGAGAAGGTCGCAAACCTCTCGTGGTTTCTCAGAGAAGGGGCCATAGTGTTGCCTCCAGTTTAATAAATCAGTTGTGGTGAAAGGAGTATACTGGAAGATAGAGGTGATGACTGACTGGCCTCCTTCCTCCCCGGCCTCCCTTGTCTGGACTGCACGCAAGGGTGCCATCAATGAGGGGGGATCATGGCTCCGAGTACGGGAAGCCACAGGGGGTTCTGGAGGGGGAGCCGAAGGTCCTCCTACTTCTTCCATGACCTCTTCCTCCTTCATCCTGGGCTGTCCTCGGGGGCCCTGATAGGGAGGGGGCATCTCATCTTCAATTGGACTGGAGTCCATCAAAATAGGGTAGAGTGGCTGTTGTTTATCCTTGGCTTTCAATTTCTCAAAGACTTCTTTTGCTGTGGGCTTTGGAACTGGTCCCACTCCGGCCAGGCAAACTTTAACTGGCCCAGCGCCGGCCTCACAGGCGCATTTAATCAACCATCCGGGGCGGGTCTTCACGGCCCATCGCCACTGGTCAATGTAGGGATACTGATCCCAATGGCCGTCTTGGCAGACTTTGTTGTATACTGCATTTACTATTAGCCAATCAAATGTCCCTTCTTCAGGCCAGTTGACTCCAAACGTTGGCCATTCTTGTTTACAGAAAATCTTCAGGGTACCCGGGTCGCACCTGGGATCCCCATAGTCGCCACTGAAGGCAGCTTTAAAGTTTTTCAGCATGCACGACAGAGGGGTAATTTTGCTTCCTGTGTTCCCCATGGTGTGGGTCTCCTAACGTGTACCTGATGTTAGACTTTGGCAAGGGGTTCTCCTGTCAGGCCTCGGTCCGGCTCAGGGAAATGGCGAGACAGTCCTCCCAGCACTCGCTGGCTCTTCCTTTTAAAGGACCTGTCCCCTCCTGCCTTGGTCTCCCAGCAAACGCTGGCTCTTCCTTTTAAAGACCAATCCCTGCTACGGAGCGTGCCAGATTTCCAATCCCTTACTCCTTTAGGAGAAGGGATGTTCCCAACCCACTTGCCTATACACTACAGCCGACCTACGGTGCCGGACACTCAACGGTCACCAATAGGAACTGCGACTGTTTAACCACCCACACAATCCTAGAAGGCACCCACTCTTGGGCCCTTCACCCCCAGGAGGACGCGCTTTTCCTCCTCTTCCGCCTCACCGGTTATGACGGGTATTCCCCACTGAGTATACTCGCCTGGTCTGGTCGCTAGTCGGCCCACTCACTCCTCTGTTCCGGCCGTCCACTCACTCCTCTGCTCGTCACCGTGAATGGGTCCTTGGATCCAGGGGAAGGCTCCCTGCTCTCCGCGGCGTCCGCTGGTCCCGAGGCACAGGAGTCAAGGGTCCTGCCAGCGCTGGTTGCGTCGAGCCGCCGGGCGTCGCTGAGTCTCAGGAGTTCCACTGGTCCTGCTCAAAGGGCCGGGAGAGTCCCATCTGGGTCGCCAGAAATGTTACGGGTGGGAGCAACGCAACATTTATTGATGACGAGACTCTCACTGGGTCATTCAGGGAGAAGCTTTATTTGCGCAAAGGTTCAGTTTGGACTCGCAGGTCCCTGCAAAGAACTGAACCCCGAAAAGGAGTTCAGCAAGCCTTTTTATCATTACAAGAGCCGTTTCTCCCCAATCCCCCCCTCAGTGCCCTCCCCATGCCTTCCGTACTCCAAATTTGGTCAATTGCTGGTAGCTAAACCACAAGTCCTTGTCTTCACCGGTTGTACCTTGTTTTGGGTACATTTCGGCCTTGTTGTCTAGAGCATTGCTATCTGAGGAGGGAGGGAGATAAGAGCACTCAGCATCAGCAGAAAGGAAAGTTACAGAGAGTTACATTTAAAATGTAAAACTTCACAAAATACCAGTTTCATACAAAATATAGGATATAACAAAAGACTTCTTCTCATATTTGCTTCCGAGACTTATCACTGCAAAGCCTCTAGCTAAAAAAACACTTCCAGAGAAGAGGTTCACTACTTGGTTACTAGTGAGGACTACATAACCCAAAAATATAGGATAGGACTACATAACCCAAAAATATAGAAATGTAGTGTAAAATGTAGTGTAAAGATTAGAATGAAGTTACAAATAATTTTCCATTTGTATCCTGCCACCTCAACAGTGCAAAGGATGATGACAGATGGAGCCTTTTGCAGTTTTTTTTTTAATCAGTGACCCAAATGAATATTAGGAATGTTTAAAACATGCAGTTCATTAAAGCTTCCAAATGAGGATTTTGCTGAAGAATGGTACTGTACTGCAATAAATATGATGCAAGCTGGTGCAATTGTGTTGCACACATTTCAGGCAATCTGGTCTAAAAAATCAGGAGCTAGCATATACTCAACTTAACTGCATGCCTTCTAAGATTTAACTGCATATTTTGATCCCACTGATTTTGATGGGACTAATCCAGATGGATCTCCTTTAGCAGTAGAAACCCATTCCTCTAAAAAGAAGGCAATTTGGATGATAAGGAATCATAGCATTGGCCCTACAGATCTGCCAAAATATTATATGCACTCAGAACTTGCCTGTGCAAAGGAAGCTGTGAGATTATATTGCATGCAGTGCAGTGCAAAAGCTAAGTCCCCATCCCTATCTCTATCTCCATCTCTATTTGAATATATCTCTATAAAGTTTGAATGCTAGAATAGAAATACCTAAAATATGTGGGTGATCTCTTAACAGTTGAATTGGCCAGATATAGAAACAACATGGATCTTCTGGAAAAGACTTCATCAGAAAATATAGAGCCCCCATCTACCCATGCAACCCATTAACCAAGAGAAAGCAGTCCCAAAGTTGCCCTTATTAGCACCAGAGAGGCAGCTCTGTAAGTTAAAACCATATCAGGCTCTAAGAACGCAAGCTGAAGATTTAGAGCCTAAGTCTGATTACCAGGAAAGAAAGAGGTCTTCTTGTGAGTAAATCTTACTTCTGAATACTTTCCCAACCCCCCAGTTCATTCTTAATCAAGACTGGCCAAAATAAGTGGATATCCTTGAACTGGTACATAAAAGCCTTCACATGAAAGCAGACACTCACTCAAACTTTGCTGGACTTTCCAGATTATGAGGTAAATTTGGATTATTTCTTACTCCTTGGCCTTGCCTTCCTGCCATTTTCCATTCCATTTATGATCTGTTCTGCTTGTTGATCCATGCACTGTTGTTTGAGACTAAATCTGCTATCCTCTGCAAGTGCTGTACAATAGGGCAGTGTTTTTCTTAACCTTGGGAACATGCTGGCTGGGGAATTCTAGGAGTTGAAGTCCACACATTTTAAAGTTCCCAAGGTTGAGAAATGCTGCAACAAGAGGAGAGGATGTGTGATTTCTCTCTTGCTTGCTTGCAGAAAAGATGCTTTAAATCTTGATAACTGTAACATTCAAGGTACTTATCAGGATCTCTACTTTCCCTTGACAATGGTCACCAGATGTAAGGGTAATGGTTAATATGTTTTATTTGCACAAATTCAAAGCATTTTCCTATGATCTTTATGAATTTCATGAATTGTATTTTATTTTTACATGGAGCTCCAAAATACTTGTGAATATATACTTCTGAAAAGTAATTTGCTGGGAGAACTCATCTGATGAATAAGCATATCATTATTACACAGCTAAGAAACTACAGGGTCACAGAGGTATTTGAGAGTAGTTCACAATCCATATTTTCTTTTAAAAAACACTACCTAATTGGTTAAATCAGTTATGTTTGAGGCAATAAATGGGAAATTGGATATATTGTCACATTGCTTTCAAGTTTCACATTTGACGAGGCTGCTTTGATTGAGATTTAAGCTTTCATTTATCCTAGGTATCTCAGCAGCTTGAAATACCCTCCAGTGACTATTAGAAAAGCTTTATTTTTACATTGATGGAAAAATAAGTAATATGCTCTTGCTAGAGGTTGCTTTACTTAACTATCTGAAAAAGGTCAATATTTCTTAATGCTGGAAGGGCAGATGATGACCTTTAATATTACAAGGCGTATTTGCACCCTCAAGCTCTCTCACGACTGGTATAATAAACATGCATCAAATATATTTAAAACATTTCCTTTATGGTCTGCATTTTTTATCCAAAAGGGAATATGCAGTACCTGATCTGTAGGCTCCAAAGTTTATGTGTATTTCATATATATGAATATTTCCACATCTGAAAAAAATTTCTAGATTGGGCCTAAGCTATTTTAACATTCAACCAATCATCCAAATATTTGCTTATGTTAGGATTTGTGAACAAAACTCAGTAACCTGCATGTTTCCCTTTCAAATAGCTTTTCAACACAATCATTAAGTAGTTTCACTACTTGGCCCTGGACAAGGACTACCACCATTTCGGGGAGCTGGATTGTTACATTCTCGGCTTCTAGACTGTTGTCCTCCACTACCTGCAGCCCAGCTGGACCAGCAGCTCCAGTTTCCATCTATTGGAACATCTGGGGGGAGAAAAATAAAAATAAAATTATAGTGATGTTATGAAGTCAAACAATAAGGCAATGTCAATCCTAATGTTCATGACTCCATTTTGGTGTATACAGATTAATAAATGAAACCATAATCATACATATATAATTTTTCATATAAACTCCAGCAGAATAATTTCTGAAACAAGGAAAAATATGCCCAGAAATTTTGTAATATTGCTACCCATGTTATTAAGAGTGTCTTGCCTTGATTGAAATACAGTAGGGTAAGATTATCCCCTTCTTCTGTAATTCTAGAACAAAGCAGCAACATCTACAAGGTGAGTCAAAATTGGCAAGATGGTAGATGCAGGGTCTCAATGCAAGGGGAGCAAGGGGTTTCTAGGAATCCCAGTGCCTTTGTTGAAAGAAGAATCTTCTATCAAACCCAGTCTGTGGCTTCATATTTTCAACGGTGGGACAAACAGGAAGGCCAAACATTCTACTGGAGCCATTTGCTCAGTGGTTGTGCACACACATGAATGTGTAGAGAACAGAGGAAGACTTCTAAGTAGCTTTGCCTCCAAGTTTTGAGAAGGCACACTTGGCTCATACCAACACACTTGGCAAAGCACCACTTGAAATGGTTTACATAGCACAGGCCAAAGAATGATGGACAGCATGAAAAGGGAAGGACACAGACTCGGATCCCAAACTTTTAACCCCATACATGTATCTGGATGAGGATTTGCTCTGGCAGCGTCTTAATACTTTATCATGTTATAATGTTCATGTCTTAATGCTTTTCACATGAAGCAATTTTAATGGGTTTTAATCCCATTTGATACCCGTTTGGGGATTATATGGTTATAATAAAACCAGAGGTGCAACACAAATAACAACTGGTGCAACACAAGTAGAATGGGCAGCACTACAACAATGCAGTCCGTAGCTAATTTGAAAAAAAAAAATGGGTGGAGGATGGGGAATGTCACCCTACTTTCTTACTTGTTCTTTTTGTTTTTTCACAGGCAGTACCCTGATGTCCTAGGGGGCAAATACATTCACAGCGAGTCCCTGAAAATAAATAAAGAAATAAAGTGGGGTTAGAGGAGCTTCCGAGCAATTTTCAGACCTGTGCCAAGACCACTGAGATGCAGTTGAAAGGATTAATAGTGCAGATGGCAAAGGGAACAATTTCGGTCCTGCCCAAAGACATGGTTACCACCAAGAGGACAGATGACATAGTATCTGAGCAAAGGAACCAGGGGAATGCATCTTGTATCTACAACTCAGTACAAAATTGTACACAGTGTTTATCTATCATAGGTCCACATATCCAGTGACCCAGAAACCACGCACAGGGTGAGCAAGTGTTTCGGGGGTTAAGGGCTGCACTGGGCTTTTGAGGGTCATGCTGAGATAGAGGGAAGAGCTTACTTCAAGAAGTTGATGGAGCCAGAAAAAAAAAATCCCTAAACTTGATTTAAATTTAAATATAATTACAGTTGAATTAATTAAAGAGGAATACATAATTTTTATATGATTTCCCCATCTGCTATGTCAAATATTTTCAAAGTTTTGTGGGAAGTGGGAAGGCAGCTGGACTTTGTGTAGCTCAAATGATGTTGGGTGACCTACTTAAGAAGATATTTTTTAGACTTTTTTTATATATATATTTGCTGCCGCCTCAGGGCTATGAAAATGAGTAGAATGGATGAGGTTATCAAACCTTCTGGGAAAAACAACATAGATCTAACAGAATGATATTTGTTTGATTTGTAAAACCTTCAAACACATCAAGTTCTCAGGTCTGAAAGACTGCATCTTTAAGAATCATTAAAGTTAGGTAAAACATAATAATATTACAGCATATATAATTTCATTAACATGATTGGCATAAAATCCAACAGCAATGATGGAAAATACATCAGTCCCAATTATATAATAAAGTATCATTTCAAATATATGTCACCAATCAAGTTTGTGGGTACATATATCCGAATCTATGGATGTATGTATCCCCAAACTTGATTTGAGTCTCCTTCAATTCCCTAAGAGTATACGCTGAAATAAGCTTTAAATAAGTGCTTTAAGTTCCAGTAGGCTTAACACACCAGTTTTCAGCAATATTATACCATCATCAAAGCCTTCCAAGCCCCTACAAAAGCCAAAAATGTTAATCCTGCTGCTCCAGCCTTTTCAGAGGCATCCAAAATAATAAAAAGTAGGGTGCCTTGACCATAGGAAAATTGCTCACCCTGTTTATAGAGTGGGTTACAGAGATCAAGAGAAAAGAGGATCTGGCTTGTCAAAGGTACACATAGAAAAGAATAGAATACACATAGATACACATAGGAGAACACATAGAAAAGAATGTAGGGCACTTGGGGGTAGTTGGAACACATCTCCAGCCTGTTAAAGTAGTATAGTGAGAGTTGTGGATTACTTAATACCAGCTCCTTTGATAAATAGCACAACAGAAGTAAGAAGCAGTAAGAGCACTGAAAGTGAGCGGTGGTCCACATGCTGATGTAGCATCTAGTTTTAAGCAGTTGTATTTCCATGGTTAAAGGTTGTGCATGGAAGCATGCATATGGGAAGAGTAATTTAACTCAGCCAACTGGGGAGTTTTGCAAAGGCAATTCAGGAAAAAATTGTTTCAGTCACTCTGGTAGGTAGGTAGGTAGGTAGGTAGGTAGGTAGGTAGGTAGGTAGAGGGCAGGGAGGAGAGTATAGCTTAGAGAGGGAGAAACTGAAGACCCATGGCTGTCCAGGCTAGAGGGACAAAGAAGCCAAGCAAGCTAAAAGTAGCTTCTATATCTCCATTCCTTTGTCCTGGGATAAAAATTGGCTTGAGGTTCACAGTGCATCATTGGGAATATTTCTCTCTGTGTTGTAGCTATATGTGAAGGGCCTGATTAGATTTAGACACCAGCCTTCCTTCTCTGTGCTTAGCAAATTTGTCTCCTCAGCACTCCCCCAATTAACTAATGCAAAACCGGATATGTAATGGCATACTACGTATTTACAAAACATCTGTCTGGCCCTTAATCCAACTTTGCTTGTCCCAGCCACAGGCCTGTTACAATTCAGAAGTGATTTCTTCCTCCTCCCCTCCCCTCCCCTCCCCACCCCACTAGTGTCATCTGAAACATGAGAATGGTGCAAAATGGAAACAGGGAAAAACACCCAGTGCAGAGTCTCCAGTAATGATCATGATGAAAATTTTTAGCAGTTGCAGATGGCATTTTGTCTTCCAAGAGATGGGAGAAACAGTAATTAATGGCCAGAGAGCTAGTCAGCTAGTAAACTGAGCAAAGTTATTTCCGAAAGAGATTTTAAGCAGATTGCAATGCTGTGTTTAATGCCTAATTGAGTTGGAAGAGACCTTCTTAAATGTAAATGATTAAGATTACATTACACTTGCCAAAGTGGTAGAGTTTCTTATCTTGCTGTGCTGCCAGTGAAACAATTGTGACATTTAAAGAAATATCTCACTTTCTTACAGTGAATGGGAACAATGGGAAAGCTGAAGAAAACTAAAGCAAACTGCACTCTTAACACAGATATCAGACAAATCAACAGAGGTTGCAACTTACCTTTCAAAAATGGGTTTCCATTGCCCTGGCACTGAGCACATCTACAGTTACTTGTTTCCTGATGGAATTCCTCCAGGGCAAGCTTCATGTTTTGTTTCAGGGTAGCAGCATTGGCAAAAGTATTTGCAGTAATTAAATTGTAAAGAGGCTGCACCTATCAAGAGCAGAGAGAGAGGGGGCCTGTTAATGTCTTCTGTGTATGTACAAATATCTCTAAATATGTCCAGGCAAAGGATATGGTCCACAAAGATCAATATAGTTTATGATAACAGATGGTTTCCCCAGGTTTCAGATACAGCCTTTCCCAAACCTTCCAAGAAATATCAGTCTTTCCTCTAGGCAACGGAGATGGAGACAACTTCATCATTTGTGGGTGGATTGAGACTTGATCCAATGACAGTGCATTAGAACTGACATGCAGAAATAATTCATTTCACTAATGGCCTATGTTAAACTTTCATGGGAGCAGAAGTGCCAGAAGCGACCAGACATCATCAGAACTCAAATGTCTAAAAGAAATGAAGCAGTAAATCCACCAAGGTGATCTCTTTTGGAGTGTAGTAGTTACCCATCCCTGTGAAGTAGTGCAAACACAATATACCATACCCTACAATTAATTTGAAACAGATGGCAAGACAGAAATGTGGAACTATGCACATATAGATAGTCATGAATGTGAGATAGGCGACTGTATAAATTGGATAAGTAAATAAATAAATAAATAAATAAATAAATAAAAGATTATCCTATCAAGATGGCTTCATCCCCTCCCTTTACTCTGCAAGGAGTATCAGCCATTTCTACAGAAGTCTTGACAGTCATATTTTGTTGTTAAAGGTACAGATTGCAGAATAAGGTGGTAAGTTGTGTGAAAGGCAACAGCAGCTAGTGAGATCATGCCTGATAACATGGTGATACAGAGGAGGCAGTGTGCTATATCATTAATGACTGGATCTTCTTCTGCAGCAATGAAATAATTGTCTGGGCATCATGTGATGCCCCAGCCAAACTCTCTAATCCTCAAAAGCACAGGGAATAAGAGGTTTGCAGCTGCAAATAAGCATTAGAATTGTTCTTGCCCATTAGTCCTCTGTGATCTCAGGCCATGCTAACTAATAGTACATTTCTTTTTTAAAAAATTGCTGCAGTGCTTGAACTAATGGGCACTAATTATACATTACCTTTTTTCTCCTTGTAATCTACCTCCAGGAAGATGAACTGTGTTCCTAGTCTGTACTGAGAGTAGCCACTGCAAATCATGGTCTCATTTGATTCAGAAGTGCCAATTGAACTGGATCAATTCAGATTTCGAATTTGGAAAAAGCTTTTTCTGCACACACAAGCAAAAGCATCTGAATCATTTGCACAGATCCAGAGATGTCCAGTTCAATTCACCAATTGGGTTCAACTTTTCAATTCAGCATTACGTTTCATTTCACAGCTTTGGCTGAATCAGCTTTGATTCAAGTTTCCAAACCAAACTGGACAACCTGCCCCAAGAAACAGCTTTCCTGCAAGCAAAGCAACTCTGGCCTTATGCTAAATATTCACTGATGTGACTTCCTGAAAATAATCTCATTTTCTAAAAGTCTTGTCTAATTCTTTTCCCAGAATTGGAATATTCCCAGCTTGGGAACATTTCCTGTTACATATAACTGTAACTGCCTCCACCTACTTTTTCTGATTACACGTACACTGGGCAAATTAAACTACAAAATCTCAGTAGACAAAAATTGGATAAAGCAATAGGGGACAACCTGGGAATGAAATTTAGTTATACAGCACAATTCATTTGAGACAGAGCTTGTTTATTGGGCTCATGTTTCAAATGCTGTTAAATCTATGCATCTACCATCATTGGATTAAAATGCTTTCTGTATTGCATATTCAAGAGCTGAGTAAAATTTCTTGCTGTTTTAGCCTGGTAAATGCTAGTCATCCTCTCCCAAATAAAAATTGGGTAGAATTGTTTCTTTTCCAAAGCACATAAGCTAACTTCCTTATTTATTCAACACTGTCAACAGATTTTAAAATCAGGCAAGTTACCCATTTTCAAATTCTGGACCGATTACAGATTTCATATTTGATTTCCACTCCCAATACGGGTTAATGTGTGAACTCATAGGCTTAGATCCAGAAAGGCTTTGGCAAAAGCACTCAACCAAAAAAGGACTTATCCACACCAATGCTTCAGCAGCCACTCTGAATCAAAAAGGGGCCACCTAAACAGAGTGAGAAGATTATTAAAAATGACACAGTGCTGCTATCTGCAGCTCAATTCAATTTTCAGCATTTCTTCTTTCATCCTCAACACCTGCATCCCATCCCACTCCATTCGGTAAAATCCTCCGGTTCTCAGGAGTTTCTTTTTGGCTTCCATTAGCAATGATCTGTATTCAAACTTTAAAAGTTGTCATTGTTTTCAATTGGGTAATAAAAATCACCCCACCAACTTAATCCTATTTTTCCCCCATCCTGAGTATTGTTGAGGCTGGTTAATGCAACTTGCTGTGGAATGAATACTTGACACAACCTTCATTTCGATGATTTCAGGATTGTACTGAACAGCATCCCCCCACTCTTGCATCAGTTCTGCATTGGGCAAGTCTTTGTTTGCAAGTGTCGTAATGTGTTCACTGGCCCCTCCACGAACAAGAGCAATAAAGTCTTCCACAAATTTCTTTTCTGATGTGGTATCTGTGGAAAAATAATCAACGCATTGGTTTAAAGTTTTGTACTCGCATGTTCACCTGGTGATAGCTCTAACGTCAAGAACTGAATTGCCTGACATAATGGTGCAGATCATGCCATTCTTATCCTTCAGACAGCTGGCTGACACTGTTAATAATAAAGGAAAGGAAAACCAGTAGTTCTTGGTGTCCCTTTCCCCAGAATTTTCACTTTCTCTGGTCTATAGTACTCTGGTTTGCAAATAGCAGAGGTCCAGAACTACATGATACAGCAAGGGAAAACCATATAACTGTCTTTGTGGAGCTTGCACCCTTCCCCGAAGTCCAAACAGTGCTACTAGACTCCAGACTGCTCCAGGCTATTAGAAAAGGTTTTAGATATTGCAATATTGTGCTACAAGTCCTACTTGCCCATTTTAGATTCAATTTTTTAAAATAGTAACAACTTAAACATTGATGCAAACACATGAGCACCTGTAGAAACTTCCTGTTTTTGCCAAAATGGTGAGAGAAGTATTGTGCCATTGTGCTATAAATTCCACCCCCTTTGTGACATCATTCTTCCCCCCTATCTTTGTGACATCATTCTTCCCCCCTACCTTACTACAAAAGAAAATTGCAACATTATTAATATGATCATTAGTATTACTATTACTATCTGAAACAGATTGGGTTATTTCAATCAAAATAAATTTCACAAAGTGGTTACTTTTGTAATATTTTATCATTCCTCTGTTTACTTGAAATGCACCTTTGTGAAACTACTTGCAGATAGATTGATGGACGGATGGATGAATGGATGGATAGAGATAAATAGATAGATAGACAGACAGACAGATATAGATGGATGAGACATTTACTTAATGGTTAGATCCTCACCTCCAATTTCTTTTAAAATGGCATTACACCCTCCAACAGTTATTCCTCCTGATAGACCAACTTCATAAATAGTTATGCTCCCTTTAAGTCCGTTTTGTGTACAAGAGTGGACATCTCTGACATTGTATCCTTTGAAAACAGAACAAGTATTTATTAAAAACACCAACTTGTATTCAGAATCTAGGCAGTATGAAGAATTCAACTTCCCTTAATTTTCAACCCTGTATACACATATACTTGCTTTGATGGTTATCTTAATATTCTGCCTTTCCTCTAGGAGTTCAAGGCAGCTATACAGAGATCATCCTTCATTTTATCCCCATGGTAGCAACCCTGTGAGGTAGGTTAGGCTGAGCAGAGTGACTGGCCTAAAATCGCCAGGTGAGTTTCCATGGCTGAGGGTGAATCTGAACCTGGATTCCCCCTAGGCCTAGTCTTATACCTCAGGACTCACTTTTCAGGAATGGTGGCTGCAACAGAAAACCAGTTCCAGTCCTTCATGAATGGAAGTGCCTTCTCAGTTCAAGCATAACATGAAGATTCCTTCCTATATTACTTTTGTGAAAAGCTACCACATAAGAATCAGTTGTGTTTCACCATTCAGATAGGAACATTACAGTGGAGGAATACTTCCTCACTAGTGTCACTAATGAAATATCATGTAATTAATATTGAATATATTTTCTAGGAGTCTATAATTCTGCAGCCACTCTGGCAGGTTACAAAAAGCTACAGTCTGAGAATATTTTTGAGACTGCAAAAACATTTCAAGAAAAATGCTGAACAAAACACCCAAACAGCATAGTGAATATTAATCAGGGTATGCAGAATGCTAACAGTCTGTTGGGAAGTGGGGGGGAAGGAATGGAGTAGAAGACATGGTTAAGTCAGACAATTGAAATGGAACTGGAACCATTTACTAATTAAGTAAAGGAAACCCATAATGGAACATTCTTTCCAGCCTACTGTCTTTCTCGATGAGGCTAAAACTACAACGGTAATAAAACTTAGCATCTATATTCTCAGCCCCAAGGGAAATGCTGCTCGCTGAGAAGCATGCCTTACAGAGGAGGTCTTGTACAGACGGTTTGTCAACTTCCCTTTGCCAATGGGTAAACAAGAGACTGAAGCTATTGATTAACAGCCCAAAGCTCTCTTTGTTCTGCCCAGAGAACACTGGCCTTGTAAAAGTAGCATCCATCACACTGTGAGAGTAATGTCAGATAGGGGACTCATCCCAGTCAATTATTTACTCTTTCCGAGGGGTGGACAATCTGGATGGTTACAGAAAGGAAAAGAGAATGTGGCAGTCTTAGAATGTTTGGTAAAGGTATTGGACTTTCAGATTCCATCAATTGAATTAATCACATAATTGTCCCAAGGGGATGAATTTCCAACTCATATGCATGGCTGTAAAAGAATCTCTAAATGATAGTAACCTCCAGTGATAGACACAGGTGCATCACAAAAAACAAAACAAAACAAAACAAAACAACGAACAACAACAACAAAAACAAATGAGATAGGATGTAGCTTTTAGGTAACTTCTCACTCAGCCAACTCACTCCTTGGTGTCTTAACACTGTAACACCCGATTTCCCACCAGCTTCCTATTGCTGCATGGATATAAAGCTGTCTAAAATTAATTCCCATAACTCAGTTTTAGTTTATTCATTATGGCTAATTACATGCCTTTTGGTTTAAGTTTTTAGACCCTAAAATGGCTTGCATCAATCTATCATGATTTAATCACTTGTTTAAAAAACAGGTGATGGTCTCATGAAAACCAGAAACTAAAACCACTTCAATAATTTGGCAGTTAAAAGCTGTTAATTTCTTCCACTTAAAAGTTCCAGTGGCATGCAGCTGGCCAGTCTTTCTTGGAACAGAAGTCTACAGAAGCAAAATGAAGGCATTTCCATGAGTGTTGGGAGAAAAGTGGCTATTCAGGAGGAATTTATACAAGTGAACATATTCTCTTAGTACTTTCCTAGCCTCTTGGAAAAGGAGAGGTTGATAAAGTTTATTACAAGATATTCATTTAGGTGGGCTATTTCACACGATTTACATAATGTACAATTATCACATCAAAAGGGACAGATGATATTAATGTCTCAAAATTAAAAAAAAAATAAAATAAGAGGGTTGAATTTTAAGTGGTCCTATTTTTGCAAGAGCCCAGCAATCAGCACCTAGAGAGGTTAAACAAACCAAAACTCTTGGCACAATGGAAAATTAATTAACCCAAATCCATCATTTCTTTCAATGAAAGCACTTTGGGCCAAGTTGTGCTAGGTTACATATTTGAACAAGTGTTTGCAAGTTAAGATAAAACCTTTTAAAAACTCAACCTAAATCATCTGGTTGATTGACAGTCCTCTCTGCAATCATACCTGCCTTCTGAAGCTCATTATTATTAATGACCAAAGTATACTCATAAGTGCCACCAAGAGTTGCTTCAGTGATGTAATGTGTTCCATAGTCTCTTAAAAGATCTCGATATTCTCCATAGCTATACACCAAAGGCAAGTGAAGGATTCTCTGGAAGAACTCAGAATGAAGCATCAAGTCTTGTTTTTTCAGTTTATACTGGGCGACTTCCAGCTCTGCATGGGCATGGATAAACTTGCTAGACTGAATGAAAGCATCAGAAGAGATACAGAGGAGTGGTTAGGATGTGGTCCATCATAGCATTACACACCCTACATACACAAATGCCTATCTGTGGCATTATCCTGCTATCTGCATTAACTATATGTTGGAAATACATTGTTAAGTATTTGTAAGAACCTAATATTTAGAGTCAAACTGAATTTGACTCTAGGTATAGGATCATTCATTTTTAAATTACAAAGTTATTGTCCCACAATAAAGCTATACCACACACAGTCTCTTACAACCCCATTTTTGTGTGAATTTGCTTTTGATGTTTTTTTCCCCCCTAGAAAGCTTTCATAGGGCTTAACACAGTTATTTTATTTATCAAAACTTCTGGGCCTTAAAAGGCAGGGGGTAATTAGTCCCAATATGGCTCCCACTCTTTCAAACATATTTTCATATCACTGCCATGCTCCTTTGTCCAATGAATATCTGGGGGGAAAAATCCTGTGGCTCCTTTTGCAAAAATGTTATCCATACCAATATGTCCACGTACAGTAAATGCTACATTTAATAAACTCTAAATGATTATGAATAAATTTGTGGTTTATTTATTAGATTATATCTTGCCTTTCTTCCTAGAGTACAAAATAACTTACCTAAGTATCTCCATTTACGGGATCTAATCTAAAAGTTTTCATAAATGTAGAAACAGATAGATGATATAGCTACAGCTACAGATGGAGATGGTCTGGCATTGCTTGCCCTAAGTAAAATATATGAACCATGGAGGGAAAAAAAATCTTGTTTTTCATCATTTCAAAAAAGTTACATGGTTTTCTACCACTCATACTTTAATTCTAATGTGATTGGCTTTTAGAGTATGTGTTGAACCCATCTCCCTAGAGTAAGCCTCAGAGGAAGCACAAGTTTACCATTGAAGAAAATCTTTTCATCCTGCTAACAAATTTTTGGTATCGCTTGTCATTCATGTTGTAACTGAATTTAAATACACCCGGTATAATTAGTCCAATGCCAAAACTTTCTTCTTTTGATTTTTCCCTGGAGACACTGTGTTCAAAACTTGAAAATGATTCATATGCAGTCATTGAAAATTCATATTTGCCTTTGGTCTAAACACAAAGCAAGGAGAAAATAACATCTCAAGTGTCATGTTTAAAATGTAGGAAGGAACAAAGGAAAATTTGAGAACAAAAGTAGTCCACAATAAGTTACATGCTATAATTAGGATCAAAACATTCAGCTATGAAGATGGATAAACAATAAAAATACAGCAACATTTTTTTTTTTTTACAATATATTTAGATACAGGCAAAACCTGCTGAAATTCTAGTTCTGACTGAATTTTGATGGATTACTGCTGCACACCAACTTACTCAATATTATTAATTTGTTGCTTAAGGTAAATGTAATTTGTGCATATAGGTTTCACACCCATGGGTGTATTACATGGTGCTTTTAGTCATTTTAATTTTACATAAATAATTATCCTTAAGCATATTCAGATTGTACGTGGTTTAGTGCAATAAGTAATACAAATATTGTAGGAATATCACTTGCTTGTTCATAGAAGTTGTTAAAGAATCTGTTAAAATTTGAAAAAAAATATATTTTAAAGAGTAGTCCCATTCAAAATCTAGGTTGGCTCTATATTTGCAGTCAGCAGATGTTTTCTGATTCCTCCTTCCACCTGAAACATCATGAGCCTTCTGAAAATCTGTTCTAGATGGTTAAGAATTGCAAGGATAATCAACAAAGCTTGTTGCCCTGTCTTTCTTCTAGTTAAAATCCTTCACCTGATTCTAATTCTCTACAGCAGTGTTTCTCCACCTTAAGAACTTTAAGATGTGTGGGCTTCAACTCCTAGAATTCCCCAGCCAGCATGGGGAATTGACAGATAATATTTGAGAATGCCCAGATAATCTGAAATCCAGCTAAAACAGCTAAATGTAAAACAAAATGTATGGGGGTTGAATGGATTACTGTTGCACTTTAATATTTCAATTTAGTTTCACTTTAATACAGCATTTATTGTATTAAAGTGAAACTAAATACAAGGAGTCAATATTAAAATAAGCTAAATAAATGAATGACTCAAAGTTTAATTGCAAAAACATCTTAGATACATACCTCAGCCAAATAACTTTCTACATTGTACGGTTTTCTAAAACCAACGTTACCAATATATTGTGGGCGACATGCTCCTGCATAATATTTATAGTCAAGAATTACTCCTTCCAGATTATTTGTGAAAGCATTTAAGCTGGAAAGAAAGGACATAGGTAGAGACAATAGATTTGCACATTAGTTATACTTCTACAGAAACTACATTTTCAAAGCTATATGTTTTAGTTCTGCAGTTAGTACCTATAACCCAGCTTTAGACTCTAAATATTGAATTAGTAAGTCATTCTTTGGTACATTAGGTAAAAAGCTGAAATATTGTATTTGGATGGTGGGGGGGGGGGAGATAATCCAATTTTTTTACCATATCACATAAATTAATACATTGAATGAGACAACTTGTCCAAACTTGTCATTTTGAACTTGTAGTAACCTATAAACACAGGAACACAGAAGGCTGCCTGATCTTAAGACTATCCTTTCGTTCTTCTAGTTCAGGTTATTGACAGCGATGGATGCCAGATGTTTAAGGTTTCAGATTAAAGTCTTCTCAGTCCAGCTTGGAGAGGTTGGGGATTGAACCTGGGGCTTTCCCCATGCAAACCAGGTGTTTTTGCTTTTGTTTTATGTTCTTAACATGCACAATTAACAAAACAATCAACTTAAAGAAAATAGTACAATTAATAGAAACCAAACCAAAACAAAAGGAAAGGAAAAACATTAGGGAAAAAACCCAAACTAAGAAAGGAAAAAAAAAGGGGGGGGGGGAAATCTACCTTGTATATTATATTTATCAATAGTCACTGGTTTACTAATGAATACACTATAATATATTTAGTACAAAATGTTATTGCAAAATATCACAAAGTCTCTGCCATAGTAACACATATTGCTGCATCCTTTGATTAGTAGAAAATATTGGCTTTTCCAAAACAGATAGATCCCACATTTCCAACAACCATTCCTTGACATGTGGAATAATATCATATTTCCAATTTCTCAATAAGATTCTATTAGCCAACCCCCAGCTCGATATACCAAAAATACTGAAAAACAGATTCCAAAGCTTTGGTACATAGTTCAATATTACATTAACATCTTTAACATTTAAAGATATTCCCATTAATCTGCTTCTACACACGATTCCAAAAAGATACCAGATGATCACATAAGCATATCATACGGGGTCAATGAACCCTCAATGTTTTTACACCTCCAGTATAGAAAATCTGATGTCCATCCTTTTAAATACATTCTTTGGGGAGTCAAATGTACCCTATATACAATGTTTTAATAAGCTTTAATCTCAGATCTGTAGATACTATTTTAACATTTTTAAGGATATTAATCAATTAATGGGGTATCATCGGAGATTCCAGATTTTTAATCCATGTTTGAAATATTCCAGAAATGTCCACTTTAAAAATATTCTTGAACTTTTGATAGTGACATGTTACAGGTTTTAATTCCATCCTGGATCCCTTCAGGTAAGACAGCATTTCAGATGCCTTTGAGGCAGTCAAAGCATCTGGCCCATATTGATCTATTAGAACATGCTTAAGTTTAAGTTATCAGCACTGTTGCAGACTGGGAAGATCAAGTTCAATTAAACAGACATGACAACTGATTTAAAGTCATGATCCTGGCTTCCACCCAAACTTTCTAATCAAATGTTTTACCACCAAGTAGAATTTGTTCAAAGAGTTAAATATTCTTGAGTCTTGTTATCAAAAACCAGTCTACTTCCCAACATGGCCCAAGGATTTCTCACCATGTGCACCTTTTCTATTATACAGTATGTTGTTCCAAGCAGTAGCCATGATTGCAAAAGATAATAACTTTCCAACATAGCCCATAGAGGTAATAGTCAACTATATTTTCATTCCACATGCTGGTGGCTGATAAAATATTAGCCCAATGATATTTTTGCAAATTTGATAAAGTAAAGCCATCTTCCTCAAACGGAAGCCTCAATTTAGCTAAGGAAAGCCTTGGTGGTCCACTATCCCAAATAAATTTCTTAAATAACCTGTCAATAAATATTTGTTTTAATAATATTAATTATAGCAAACCAGGTGTTCTTCCATTGAGCTACAGCCTGACTTTGGACCATTGCAGTTCAGCCTGTTTATGGTTCCATCAGAAATAGTACCCTGAGATTTGGCTGAACTCTGGAAAGAATAGATCTTCTGACGTCTGACTTTGCATCTTTGTTTGGGCTCCTTGAAACCAAAGCATTTTATGGACAGAGGGGAAAACAGCCACAGGAATCTCCTCTTACTCCATTCTTTTCATCATGCCTCAAATGATTTCAGTAAAAGCTTTAAACTTAAGAAGCTTGAGAACAGTCATTAAAATCTAATGCAAGCAAACATATGGAAGTACTACATTATTTTCCTAACACCACTATTGTTCTTTATATGATCAGTAAATAGCTACCTTATTTGGATCAACTTTCTCACTGCAGTGTTAACAATTATGAGAGAAATCTCTTCAGTGTCCATTAAAGTATAGCAAAAAGCACAGAGAAGGTCCTCAAAAATTACCTTACCAATTAACAGAGACACATGAACAATAATTCTGACTCCCTATCCCTAATTATCATACCAAGTCAGTGATGGCATACCAATGCAACCACATTTTCAAAGTAAGCTAACATTTGCCCTTAACTTGTACTGGGAATGCAAAACAACTGTGTTCAATAAGACATGTGCATCTGTGGAAACATTGATATAGATATCCATCAGACAATGGTTATTTATTTGAAATTATATGATGATTCTCAAATGCATCTCAGATAAATTGTATTACATACTATGAGCGGAGCAGACTGAAAATTCTGAATGGTAAGTTCTGATATTGAATCTATCCATTCTGATGCAAGAAAAGTTGGGATGGGATGAAGATCAATTCTGCTTATGGAGAGACCATTTTTGCTGCTCAGTAAAATGGTCAGCCACTTAACTATCAGGAGGGTTTGATTTCAACATTCCCTTTAAATTGCAATGCAAAAATCATCAGCGCATTTCTGTAATTCATTATTTCTCTTGGGAAGCAAATAAAGTTTCTATCTTTGTGGCTAATATCTGGCAAGCTTCTAACAGCCCAGAGGAATCCAATAGGATCTAGGTAACGTAGGTAGATCTCTCTACCAGGGGATATAAATATGGATAGACTTCCTCATATTATATACTGGAAGATGGATGGATTTCTGTATATACCCGCACAACAGACGTTATAGAATAGAGATGAAGAAATTGTTGGGTGAGGTAACATGATTTCCTGGCCTGCTTGGATAGATTTCAGGATGTTAATGCCAATAAAAAAGAGGCAGGAAAGAGAGATAACTCTTTTAAGACAAGAGTTGCTTTTGCATCTTTCTCTCTTACTGTTCAAACAAAATGCTTCCTTCTATTAGAAAAAATATATATACATGATGGGAGGCTTCAGAATTTTGTTTCATCTATTTTCGAAAGTGAACCAACATGAATGGGGTCTCCTGAAAAATGGTTATCACACTGATTTATGACTTCTCTGAATTTTGTGATGCAGTTTGGGGTTTAAAACTACACTATACTAACTGTGTGTGTGTGTGTGTGTGTGTATCAGTACAAATGCATATAAAATGAGCAATGCCATATATTTTAATGCATTAAAAAAAATGTGATAATGGAAGAGTTTTATGAACCCATGCAAAGCTGGTATGCATCGGATACGGACTCATGCCTTCAACATTTCATGGCTTTAATCTTCTAATCCAATCCTAGTAATCAGAGTTACTAAATTTGGGATTAATTCTGCACTTACCCACTTGATAGCATCTGTATTCCCCAAAATTGTTCCAAAATCTGATTGCATTTCTGATATAACTTCCTACAATCAGCTTCATCTGACTGATCTCCACAGTCATCCTCTCCATTGCAAAGCAGCCTACGATTGATGCATCGGCCTAAAACATAGAATGAACTTGTTAATCGTTCATTGGACAGACTTTTCAGATTAGTAAGTGCAATGTTACATTCCTACTCCTTTAAAATATGCAGATCCCACAGCCATTTTATTTCCACTTAAAGCTCTTGTTTATCTCCTCATTCTTAATTGACTAAGTGTTGTTTATGGAGGCATACATTTTTTTTAAACACTGTTTTCAGACAGAATCATTTTTACAGTTAGAAGCAGATTATATTGCATTTAATAGGACCAGCTGGAAATTGCCCACAACATGGATCGCATGTTTAGCAGACATTGCATTTAATGGACAAAATTTGTTTGATCTATAAGGAAAGTGCAGTTGCCTATAATGCTGCTTGCCTCTGGAAGCTCCTCTAGCTGTAGTCCGTAATGTTGAGGGTTTATTCTGGATCTGGTGTTCCCAGGTTCTGACTCTGAGCCTCTACCTGACCTCTCAGCTGTGGCCTTGGCACATCAATCTACCATGTTTGTGGTTGGCAAAATCACTTCCACCATGTCTTGCTCCTTAACTACAGTCAAATTTCTTCCCCATGTTTCTTTTCTTTTCTCTTTTATACAAGTGTGTTTTGGGGCTTGAAAAATCCTATTCATCATTTAACAGACATTTGGTTTTAATGGTGAATTAAAACCAAATGTCATTGGTTTTCCCCACTTTCCCCAATTAGCCCATTAAATTGAGTCTTTACTAGCACATGGGAATCTGCACTGGTAGTATTCAACAAATGTATAATTGACCCATCCATCCAAAAGCTGTTCTGAATACTGACAGCTTTATTTGAAAGGATGCTTCTGTACTTCAGTACTGCATGGTCAAAAGATCTGCTTGTTTTCGGATAGGACGGCAGGTGACATCTGTGGATTATTACTATAGTGGACTAGTTCTATCTTAAACCATTTGCTTCTGACCTTGCCAGATCTAACCCTCATAGTATCTTCCTGCTCATCTTCTGTACTGTGAGAAATAGTGCCTCCAGTTCTGGAGTTACTGTATAGCCATCAAGAGCTTCCGATGGGGAATTATGGCAAGCTGACACTCTCCAAAGGTGCAGAGAGACACTGCAGCTGAGAACAGTGGCTAGAAGGCAGATTCTGGCTCGTGCAATCTCCCTGGATCAAAGGGAGATTGTGAGATAAATCACATTCACTCCAGACGGTGGTTCCTCATGAGTAAACTTCAGAAACAGAAAAGTTTTTGCAGTCAGCTCAGGAGTCAAGCTTCCAGGAGTCCTGGGTTTCTATCTATGTTCCTAACTGTGATGGAGCTGATACAGACATTAAGCCTTCCTCATTTCTTAATTGCTTTGGGAAGTAATTAATCTATAGATAAGGAGAGATTTCTTTGCGGCAAAGATAAGGCCCCTTGCAGTGACTTAATCCTCCTTTCAGGATTACAAAACAAAAACAAAAACAAAAAAACAAGAAAGAGAGACTTTGATTTAAACATTCAAGAATCCTATGCAAAAATCTTAATAAAGAGAAGATTTAAGAAAGTTTTAAAATGGATAAGGGGACAATCTTTTTGTTCTTTTTTAAAATCCTTTTTACTTTTGATGAAAGTGCTTTGTTATAAATTTGCACTAAGCCAGTTAAAGATACCATTCTGTGTGGGAATGCTTGCTGTTTATTCTTAAAGGGTACATTTAATTGATGGACTTTACATAACAAAAGATAAGGTAAAGAAACAGACTGTGATGTTTAGTTGCCATGGAGATGTGATGCGGCTTGTGGCTGAAGCTACAGAAAGCTACCAAAACAGAAGTGTCAAAGCCACAAAAAGATAGTAAGGGGGAGGGAAAAAAGGAGAGGCTTGTCTTTTTCTTTTGCTTGCTGGAGAGAAACTTTATCTTTACACTGATGTCAAAAAATGGCTGCTAGAAAACTGGCAACAGAGGGCAGAAGGGGTTCACTACAGCAACCTGCAGAAAAAATAGTTACACACAAGATATACTTCAGAAATTATTTGAACAGATGGGAAATAAATTTGATGCTTTTGAAAAAAGAATGGATGAAAAATTCATAATGTTGAGAGAGGAGATGAAAGAAGATGTTAAAAAGATGGAAAGTTCTATAAAGCAAATATCTGAGGAGGTAAAACAAATTAATGATAAAGTGGAAAATTTAGAGAGTAAGACAGGTTCAAGGCAGAGAGTTGGAAAGAGAACTGGATAATCTGACTTTAATGGAATTGAGAGAGAAAGACTTCTGTTTGAGATTTAGAGCTGTTCCAGAGGTTCCAAATGAAAATATTAGAAAACAGATTATTACAGTTTTGGCAATTCTTTTGGATTGGGAGGAGTAAGATATGGACATTGATAAGGTCTATGGAATTTATTTAAGTCCTGCAGCACCATTTTAATACAAGGCTGAAATAGTACAGATATCATTGTTTTGAAAGAGATTCCTATTAGAAGTTTATGTATGAGAAAAGAATATGCTTTCCTGGCTGAAAAATTAACCAGAAAAAGATCCCATTTCGATGGGACAGATCAGAAGGTATGATTTTTACTTTTAAACAGCACAGATTTAGACTGAATTCTGTTCAGACGATGAGCAATTTTTTAGAAAGACATAGAGAAGAATTGAAGGAAATGGAAATGGAGCTTTCAGAGGGAACTACACAAAAACCACAACAGACACAAGAGGAATTGAAAAAAGATGATACTGAATTAGGTGCTACATGTATGGACTTTGTGGAGTCCTTGGGGTTCTCTGAGCTTGGTTCTCCCCAAGGACTCCACAGTTCAACCTGAGCTACACATATTCACCTCTATTGGTATGTATGGACTTTTCTAAATCTTTGGACTAAGTATGGATTACAAATGTTTAACATGGAATATAAATGGGCAAATGCTCCTCAAAACTAAAAAAAAAAATATTATCTGAAAAAATTAAAAATTATATAAATATTTGACCAACAAATCCTTGGATAAAGAATTGGTGTTTTGTATATTAACTCCCAACTAAATCCAGAACTTGTATTAACTGATGAGCATGGCAGATTTGTTGGGGTAGATGGTAATTTATGTGAGATTAAACCTATGGTGCTGAGAGTTTATGCCCCAAATGTGGATAAAGTGATTTTTTAACAAACAACTTATGGACAGACTAACAGACTTTTCTTATGAAAGTTGGTGTTTGATGGGGGATTGGAATGGAGTGGTTTCCCCCCAGCTGGATAGGACTTCTGAGAAAAATATTAAAATTACTCAAGGTAAATTACCAAAAGTCTTCTTTGATTTGATGGACAATTTTGGGTTGGTTGATATATGGAGACAGAAAAAATGGCAGCTCAAGAGAGTATATTTATTTTTCAGAAAGACACAGATCCTTTTCAAGAAATGACATGATTTGGATTTAAAGAGACTTGGCTACTAAATTTCCAAAGTAGAGATTTTACCAAATACTTTTTCAGACCATAATCCTGTGACTCTGGTTTATAAAAGAAAATCTAGTTTTTTTCTGATGGAGACTAAATGAAGCATTGTTACAGAAAGAAGAAATTGTTGAGGATTGTAAAAAGAAATTAAAAGAATTTTTTGAAAATAATTTAAATAAAGGTACTGATTTTAGAATGGTTTGGGATGCAAATAAAGCCTTTATTAGAGGTTATTTGATACAACATAATTCTGAAATATATATACACCTCCGCCAAGAGTGATAAGAATTGAACTTCCAACTATCCTTAAAGACAGCCCAAGGTGACGGCTATTATGACTTGGCCACTGTAGCAGCAGATTCCACAGGTTAACTAATGTGGTGAAGAAACAATTTGTGGTTTTTCATCTGTCCCAAATTATTATTATACTAGTATGGAGTATGAGATAATATTTAAATATTACATCAGAAAAAGACCACTGTCTAAAAGATGCTTAAATTTGAAGTGTCTGTGCCTAACCTCTAGATCTATGGAAAGGGAGTCCACTTGATTGCTTTTTGTCACCATTTGCTACCAGATTTTTAAATCACAAAAACATGATTGGCTTTAAATTTTCAAAACTGATTGAAGCAAACATTTTCTTCATCTCTGAACATTAGATATAACTTGACAGCAATAACAGTCTACAGTGACTAGTGTATTCAATCTCCAATGTTTATACGAAAATTGACTTGAAACTACAGACTTCCTGGTTGAAACATCTGGCCTATGTTTTGGACTTTCTTTTTCTTCCCAATCTGTTTTTATAACACTTTGCCTGGTAAAGAGTTCTGAATAACCCAAAAGTTTCCATGGTTTTTGGTAACATACGTATGGATGCTAATAAATGTATTATCCAACTATGGTTTTTGAAGAAATTATTTTTGTAGATAATGTATTCTTAATTCTCAAAACTTTTCTTCTGTCATGCATTTACACTTTCCCACTCCAGTTTAACATCTGCTGTATCTTTTCCTTCTTCATCTTTGTAGATCTTTCAAGTTGATCAAATTTAGCCCTAAATTTTCCATACCTCTGCTTTGTTATATTACGTTTGAGCAGGTTCCCATTCAAGTAGATCATGTGACAATTGTCTATACACTTTTCCATCCTCACATAGACCTTAACAACTTAATGGTCCATGCATTCCTTTATCAACCACAGCAACTTCCAGATGGAAGCTTTTTCTGTAAATTCTAAAAAAGTTGCTATTGCCCCACTATTGAAGAAAAGCAGAATCTTGAGTTCTTAAGTGACAAAGCCAGAGAAAGCTCAACAGCAGTGGGCTTTATAAATCCACTGTTTTACAGTGAAGGTTGATAACACAAGGTGGTTCAGAGAAATTCTTAATACACAAGAAATACTGATGGTTGTAGTTAAAGTGTTTCTTGGAAAAAAAAAACGTTTTTCTTTTTAATTAGCAGTGTACAGCTGGTTGGCAATAACTTGGGAAGACAGTTCCCTGCTTTTTCTTGCTGCAATTTATAATCCATCAGATCAGAAATTAAGCCTTCAAAATCTTGTCATATATGCTGTTTGGAAATGTTAATGTAGAATCAAATTTGATTTAATTTAACCTAAAAATGTTAAATGTCAGGGATGTGACAGAAATTATGTGATCCTTTTTCTCATTTAGATATGCCTTTTCAAGAGAACATGCAAGGGGAATTAATAATATGCATACTTCTTTACAAAATAATTGAACAGATAGATAACAGATATGGTTCCATAAATATGACCTCTTTTGGGCTACTTACCTAGTGCTCCTGCCTGTCTGTGTGATCCATTCCCGTTACTGATTCTGCTGCCATGTCTTTTTATGATGTCCATCAAGCAAAGAAGATCAACATTCATTTGTGACAAACCCGACAATATAAACTTCTACCATATAGCTGAAGAGGCCAAACCTCCATATTCTTCCATTCAATCTATTCAGGGCAAATCTAATTCAATAGATGTGCAGTTAACCACTAGTTTTGAATTAAGGAATGCTGCCCTCTAATTCTCTAACCTGTGGCACAGAGAAAGCCTTCACACCGAAGAGTATTTCTGCAAGGCCTGTTTATAACACAGTCTTCACTTTCACTGTCAGTGTAATCACACGGGTCACCGCCGAACTGAGAAGGCTGTTCCACATGGGCAAATCTGTACTGTAGTAGAATAGATATTATGAATTCCAGGCCTCCTAAATTAAAAGCCAAGTATCACAGATGGGTATAGATCTTTGCTAGTTGGCACATCAAAGTGTATACTGGAAGTGTAAAGTATCTCTCTCTTTGCTGCCTAGTATGTGAGATGTAGTTTGATTGCAGCTTTCTGAATGTAACTATTACATTCAGAATTATTATTATTAATAATAATTCTGAATTAATATAGAATTATTTCTATATGCATATAGAGGTGAAAGGTGTTTTGAGAAAAGGTATAAGTTTAGCAAGCTACGTCTTGGATGGGAATGGTATCCTTGCTAACTTTATTCTAAGGAGAAGGTTCCATATTGAATTAAGAATCCCATGTATTATTCAGCCTACCCATGATCTTGGAAATGCTGACACATTAATCTGTTGTGTCTCTACGTGTGTGAGAGGACAATTCAGCTTTCAGTCCCAGTGCTTCAGTTCATAGCTAGCTAGATACAACCAGTGTTTTACTCTGCTAAGGTGGCTTCTAAGTATTGTAGACGGTTGTCTAGGAAAGAACCTTGGAAATCTGAATGTCTTTCAAAGTAGCACATTTAGCTGGATGAGTTCCGGTACTCACCTCTGTACTAGTTTGCAGCAGTTGTTTGAGCAACTTGATCTCACAGCATAGGCCCTCTGCTCTTAGCGAATGACACCTCCTTTCTGCTCAAGTTTTCTCCTCTTCTGGTGACCCTACAGATAGTCCTCACTTACTGACTGCAATTGGGAGTGGCAACTCTGTCACTAAGCAATGTGGCTGTTAAGTGAAATGTCATGTGATCACACTGGATTCATGACATCAGTTCTGCTGTGGTTGTTAAGTGAATCACTGTGGGTCATTAAGCACAACATCGCATGACCAGGACTTGTGACTTTCTGCCAACTTCTTCATCGACTTTGCTTGTCAGAAGCCAGCTGGAAGGTTGCAAGTGACAATCATGTGGGATGCTATGAGTGTCATAAATGTGCACCCAAATTGCGATCACGTGACTGCGGGGATGCTGCAACGGCTGCAAGTTTGAGGACTGGTTGTAAACCTACTTTTTCAGTGCTGTCATAACTTCAAATGGTTGCTGAATGAGGCAGTTGGTAAATGAGGACTACCTGTACCTCACTTTATTTCATTTAATCTCTCGAAAACTGAGGACTGTTTTCTCAAGTTTAGATCCCTTGCTCATTTGATGGATTACCTGCACCTGCAGCTTCTGAGGTGGCCTTAAGAAACCTTCATCTTCTAAATTTCACCATCTTAAAGCACTGAATGTAGGGGTCAAAAAGAAGAACCTCATTTCCTTGGCATACCATATACCCATTTCATGCATCAGGTGTGTTCATAGAAGTCTTTTCTGAGTTTCACATCTACTATGAATTCAACCTTATACTGATCCACTTCTGTTGACAGAGTGACTGTGAATGTAATGAATCATTAGCACTGATACCTTCAGTATAAAGCTATGGAGGATATTTGGAGGAAATGGAGAAAATCCATTCCTTTTCATGTTAGATCCCTTATTTCTACCCATTTGCTAAATAGCTACTGAAAAAGTACAGGAAACCATGTACCTTTTAAATGCAAATGCTTGCAAATAACAGATCCATCTCAGTTCAATATTATCTTTGCTTTCCTCAGTTTGCTGTTTTTATATTTCTAAGGTTATTCTTGGAACAAATAGAGGAGGAATCAAATCTAGTGGTCATAAAGGGTTGAGCTGCTATTCCAATAGCAGGAATAATGATGATAAATAATCATATGTAAGCCGTGGCTTTGAGCAAAGCCAAGGAATAGGTATTGTAAAAATGATTGTCTTAGCATGGTGACAGGACAAGATTATACTGTACTTTTGAAAATAATGGGAATTTTGCCACTAATGTTGTAACAATCAAAAGCCTTAGTCTGAAGGCACTTGCTAGGTAGAAAAAAACTCAGTGATGAAAAATGAGCAGCTGCATGTCATCATCTCTTAGTCAAAAACTGGAAATTGAGGTCACTTAACACAAATGGGTTCTACATCAGGAGTGCTTCAGTATAAGTGAAGAAAAACAATGGCTTGCCAACCACATTCTGGATAAGACAGGAAGGCAGGCCAGCTCCTTCCAAAGGGTCTGTACCTTGTGTAATACAGCCTAAAGTTCAACCAGGACCATAAATCAGTGTTCCTCGATCAGGGGCCCTCCCCAGTCTGGGTGACACACTGGCTGGGAGTTTTGAGAGTTATAATCCAACACAATTGGAAGAAGTTCCTTTGGTTAATTTCATGGTAGTCATGATTGGAAAGTTAGGTCCTTATTCTAAATTTTAGATGATACTTGAAGCTATTCTTATGATATATCAAGACTTCTGTCACATTTATAAATTTGTACTTTTGTCTTTTAAAGCAAACTGCTTTAAAGCTGACAGTATTGTTGCTATGTGTTTTTAAGACAGCAAAGAATGCTAATAAATTGTAGTTTTGCAATTTATTATGATGGAATGCTAAGAAATTATATTACCATTGAAACAATAGTATTTATACTATATCATGTCTGCGATGATGAAGTCTGTAACACCAACTGATTGAGAAGGCATGATTGTACAGGATTTCCTGAATATTCCTATGTTTAAGGAACAAAGCTGGCAAAATGCTGGAGACCACCTTCTGAGGGAAGGAAAAGTTGTCACATTCACAGAAATTAGAATATCATGCTATTTCCAGGTATTGGAATATTTTTGTTAGAAAAGCAAAAGCCTAGAAAAAGGTATTGCACATACAGGTGCTAAACAGCCTAAACAAACAGCTGCTTTGAGAGTGCTATATATAAGGCAATGAACTGAGAAAGAATAATCCTGAGAAAGTATATGTGTCAGGTTCAGGGAATCCACCAAGAGGAACTAAGATTCCTATTTCTGGACTGTTATCTGTTTTAACTTCATTTCATTTCTTTTAAGAAGAAGAAAATCACAAGAAATAGGTCCTTGCATACTTCGTCGTCCTGCACAAAATGGGAAGGATCTGCCAAGGGTATTGGTCAGCTGAATGAAAAAGGATGAAGTAATGAATACTGAAACTAGGCCTGTTGGTGGGAGAGACCAATAGGAAGTCACATGGACATGACAACAACCAGTTTTATGGTGCCAAGCTCCACATTTTAATATACTGGAATTAGCTGTATATGAAACAGTTATGTAACTTTAGATCCCAGTAAGACTTACTCTTTTTTTCTGGCAAGCATCACAAGCAGTCCATGATGACCAACTGGAAAGAACACAGTCAATAGGCTGTACCACAGGGCTTGAAGAGCGGCGCCATCTGCCTTTGGTCACATTGACATCAGCTCCATTTAACTGAAGAGAATCATCCCGTTCGCCACTACATTAATTGGGGGAAAGCTAATATATGTCAATGTCCCATCATTCATATAATTAAGCACTTCAGAGTATCTTCCTTTGATGGGGGGAAAAACCATTTTGCAATTCCACCTGCAATGAAGGTCAAGCTGCACAATCACATTGAGCATAGGAATTGCTGTGCATAACAGCTTCCATGTATGGACTCCACCATAGGAATGCCAATTATGCTTGCTGATATGATGGAGAAGAATACACTGACAAAGGTATGCTGGGTTATCAATTAGATGACCACTTCAGTGGTCCCTTACTAATATACTACAGCCGTTGTACCAGAGGTAAAGATGTAACTCAGCTTGAACTATTGGAAAAAATGCCATTTATATACAACAAAAAAGTAAATGAAACCGAAAGAAGGAAAACAAGAACAACAATAGCAATAACAACTAAAGGAAAATGACAAGATAAAATCAGGTTCAATGTTTTTCGTTTGATTGTTCAAAGTCATAACTGTAGCTTTTGGATGGTCTTCAAGGACAGCCCCATGTAGAACACATTACAATAGTGTAATTATGAGGTGACTAGGGAATAGTGACAATCTAAAGGCTCTCCTAGTCAAGGAAAGGACACACAAGATAAACTTGTGCAAAGGCCCAAATGGCCACAGTTGCTACCTGCTCTCTGAGCAGGAACTGTGGGTCCAGGAAGACCCCCAAGTTCTATACTAGTCTCAAATGGGGAAGTGCAACCTCATCTGAGACCAAAAGTGAAAAAGCACCTGACCCAGTTGAACCCAAGTAGCTATAGCCACTCAGTCGATAATCTGTTTGTTCCAGGGCCCTCTCAACAACCTTCCCTAAGAAGGGAAGGTTGGAGACTGGACGAAAGAATTTCAGGACTGTTGGGTTAAGTGATGGTTTCTTAAGGAGACAGTGCACCATCACTTCACTCAAGGCAAGTGATATCACCTCCTCTGTTAATGAAGCACATGCTATCACATGGTCCTAACCACAGGTCACTTCCTGGGTGGCCTTCACTAGCTAGGATGGGCATGGATTTAATAGACAGGTGACTGGGTTAACAGACTCAAGGACCCTGTCCACTTCCTCAGGAGTCACAGGCTTGAACATGCCCTAGGTAATTACATAAGACTTTGCCACCATCATCTTGACAGGACTTGCTCAATTTGAGTTGAACTCTGAGTGAATTTGAATGACATTATCCTCTGGGTGCCTAAATTATTCCTCACAGCTACAGTTTCTGTAGCTCTTCTCAGCAAAGAATGAGTCACTTGAAAAAGAGCTGCTGGACAGCCGTCTGTGGGTGTAGTAAGAGTGGAAAAATAACCTCATTTAGCCATTCTTATTGCAATGACATAATCTCTAATATGGACTCTTACTCATGCTCAGCCAGATTCACTCTGTCTTCCTCCAACAGTACTATAGGCATTTATTTTGATACTTCATCTCCTGAAGTTCCTCAGAAAACCAAGGATCACCTTGGGATCAATGCACAGTGAGATGCCACATAACAGCAATCTGATCCAGGGTCCCCATCACATGACTATTCCAGATGGTGGCCAAGGTCTCAGTCAAACCACCCATCAGATCCTTATGAAAAACCCCAACTCTCTCTGGAACCTCACAAGGCAAACTGATCTAATAGGTCATATCCCAGCTTCATCTTCCTACTTAAGAGGGTGTACTTATTTTACCAAGTTTTCTTTCACTGGTCTTTAAAAGTCTTGGGAATGTAGATAACCAGGATGATTTAGAGACATAATTAATGTTTCCTTGGCAGTTAAAAAAACATGCCTCCATCATGGGTTAACATGAATTGTCATCTGGAGTATAGAGCTTTAATAGTTATTGGAAAAACAGCACCCACTAAGAAAAATGCTTGTTTCTAGAAAAAAATCCAGATTTGAATATCACTGACTGTTGACATCATTCTTATTCCTGTGACTGATCTTGAATTCTACTGCTACAGGGTGGCAACTGTTCCTTTGGAATGGAAGGAAAAAGAGACAAGGTTTTCTTTTGGAACCAACTTGGAGCAGAAACAACATCAGGATCCTGGATTAAAGTGGGGGTGCTGTTTTGCAGCTCAGTAAGATTTGATGGTTTAGTTGAGACAATCCTACTAAAGCCCTGCCTGACTCTCTTTGAAACAAAGAATTCTGGAGACATTAACATGATAATATTATTAAGGTAAGAGGACCATAGAACCATGACAAGGACTGAGAAGAAACAAAGGAAGATACAAAGGTGCTTGAGAGAAATCCAGAGTTTATAGAAGTTGAAGAAAACTTTAGAGAAAAGCAAAACAAAAGTGAAAGCTAGATGCCAAAGAAACCGCTGAGAACAGAGAATATTCAGTAGATATGGAATATTAAGTATCTGTTTTGAGAAGAGAAAAATGGAAACAGGGAGATGCAGAAAGGAAGAGAGCCCACCACATGAAATCATGGCTCAGCTGGCTAAAACACTGACCACAGACACTAATCTTGGCCACATTAATTTTATTCTATTAAAATAACCAAATTTCTCTTGAGTGCTGGCTTTATAAGCAAACCATTGAAAGAAGTTACATATACTTTAATACATACATATTAAATACATCAACTTGCTGTGTAAATTTGGTAGTTTTAGTTTTTCAGAAAAAAGGCACTTTTAGAATTATTGGAATGATAATTGTTTGAAAACTAACAGAAAAAAGAAATATAAATAAATCCTGGCACAAATAAGAGACAATGCCAGTTTGACAAGACACAATATAGTGGCGTGCTAAGTACAAGATCCAAATTTTTATTTGTATGCCTGTGTCTTAAAATCTAAATCAATTCTGATAAGGCACTACAGGAATCCATTTTGGTATGAAATTTTACTGACTATGCGAGAATGATTTCACAGATTTTGGTGTCCCCAAGGTAGCAAGTTTGTTAAGATGCATGTTCATTTTGCAGCACAGTAATTTCAGCATGGTGGGCTTGTTTTGTTAAGCCATAAGTAACTCCAAAATGTACATCTCATCTACCGGACAAAAAATTAAAAATCCCAGGAAGTCACCACTAAATACCATTATCTATCATGACTCTGTTCTGATAGTTGTCTGAAAAACAATATTGACTTACCTGGAGCAGTAGAAATTTAAGACGCTTATGAGTGCACAGATTAGAAAAATTCTTGCCGGGCAAAGAAATATCACAGATGTTTTGCTCATAGCTTTACAGTATTGTAGTTAATTTATAGCAGCATCCTTTTCTAATCACTTTGCTATTGTGTCTGAAGGCAGTTGCGTAGCAGATTAATAGCCAGGTTTTTCACCAGACAAACAGAAGATAAACTAGTTTATGATGACCTTTTTTCCTTGTAGCACAGAGCCTTCTACCGGCCTAGTATGACATTGTCTGAGGAAGTCTGAGAAGTGAAAGGCTTTTATTGGCTTTGCCTTAAACTACGTGGAGTCCTAAGGTTCTGTAATGAAACAAAGATCTTAAGAGTGGAATTCTGTTAAGCCATTATATTGATGGCAGGTCTGGAGGGTGACTGCTTCTTCCTGGCAGCCTCCTACACAGAAAGGGAACACATACTAGTGCTAAAGAAATCCTCCATGAATCTGCTTAGTGGTAAGATCATCAAGAGGATCTCTTTGAAGCTGCTGCAGCTGGAAGAAGCTGAGCTACCTGGTATACAGGTGAGGGCCTTCTGCATAGTTCCCAGGCTATGGACTGTTTCCCCTCATGCCTTTGCTTCAATTCTCCCAGTTTTTAAAAAAATGCCTTTCTTTCACCAAGTTTTAACTGTTAAATTATGTGAATGATGTTAATATTAATTTTGATTTGAATTGCTGGGTATTACACTTTGTATTTTGTCTTATTGTTGTGAGGAGAAAGGCAGGGTACAAATTTAATTGTGGACATCTTCATTGTCCAAGGAAAGAGATTTTTAAAAAGATATTCAACAGCATGTTGACCATAACACAAAATAACTGCACAAAAATAAAAATCTTTGCACAGGAAACCAGAAACCAGCTTGTGAGTCATTTGGGCTGCTGGAAGACAAGAGAATTCAAGGCTTGGTGAAAAATAGATAAAAAGATTACAGAGAAGCTGAATGAAATGTTTGCATCTATCTTCACTTCAAAAAATATAGCACAGATATTGGCACCACAGCTGGTATCTCAGGAGTTGATGAAAATAGTAGTGACATTGTTATTGACAAATTGAGATGAAACAAACCACTAGGTTCAGATTGTATCCATCTGAGAGTTCTAAATAACTGAAATGTGAAATTGCTTATCTTCTAACAAAATAGCATGTCTGTAAGATTGGCCACAATTGGGAAATGGACAATGTAAGAGTTTCTTAAACTATGCTTTATTGAGGATCTAAGAAACTGCAACCCTTTAATCTATGTTAAAATCACAATCAATCAACATTATTCCTTAAACATTATTTAATACAAGATTATGAGGGGTATAAGGCTAACTGTACTGAAGAAGAATCAATAGACTTTTGCAAAGATCAACCCTATCTGATTAGCCTTCTAGAGTTCTATGAGAATGTTAAAATGTGTGGACCAGATGATCTGATAGATATGATTCACTTCAACTTTAAAAGCTGTTTAACAGTGTCCTCACCAAAGATTGTGACAACTAAGCAGTTGTGGGATTAAAAGAAGAAAGTGTTGCAGACACACTCTTGGTGCTCTAAGAAGATGGCTACCAGAGGGCTTGACTCTTTACAGAATGCTTGCCACAGCTGAAGAAAATCAGGAAAACAATCACAAGGAAAACAATTTGCTTTTTAGAGGAAATTCACTTTTACAGACAGATCTTATTTGAGCTGATGGATACATTTCCAAACAAAGCACTGAACAGAAGGCCCTCCTTCCTTCCTTCCCTTATTAAAAGGTATTTTGCAAAATTGGGATCATTCAATGAAGCTGAATTGGAGAAGAACCCATAAAAGCCCATGTTAAATGATGAAATTCAGTACTATAAAGTGTAATGAAATCCACCCACGTGGACACCTTTAAAATTTATAGAGGTAAAGGCATTATTTGTGATGGATTTTATATATGCCTATATATCTCTATCTATCTAGTCTCCAGTAACAGCAGCAATATACTTGTTGATATTACTTACTAGGGAACATGGCTGGAAGAATACTATTGCACTCATGTGTTGCTTATGGGCTGCCCCTAAGTATCTTGATAGCTGCTGTGGAAACAGAATGCTACCCTATGATCTGATTGAACACAACTCCTTTTATTTGGATTTTCCTTTGAACAGATACAGCATGTCTCCCTTGAGTGAGAATTCTACATCGATACAATATGATTCAGAAGAAATGGGATTTCAAAATTCCCCACCAATTCTGTGGATGGAGAAATTAGTTGGATGTTCACCAAGACATGAGTTCTTGATCTTTTTATGTCATGGACCCCTTTGAGACACTAATGAAATCTATAGATCCTTTCTCAAAAAAATGAATTTGAATGCGTAATGTGAAAAGTATAGATATAAACAGGGCTGACTTTAGGCTGAGTGTGAGTAGTGGTGGCCTAGGGCACCAAAGTTTAGGGGGTCCCAATGGGCCCCTTTGTAGAGAGTAAAGAAGATGACTTTGACAGAGATATGCAGGAACCATTACCTAGGCAAAATGGGCTAAAGCATTTTTTAAGCCTAGAACAATGAGATAACATTTGGTAGAGGTTTGGGCACAGACTATTTCACAGAACTGTAAGAAGGAAGAGGAGGTACAGAACAGACTTTCAAGATTCTGTTATATAGCCAATCTCAATAAAAAGTAGTTTTAGCCTTCCTGTGGAGTTGATTTCCTAATCTGGTCCATCTAATGAGGCTGCTGCCTTCTTCCAACTCATTCTAAAAATCCAAATCTTCACATTGGCAGGAGGTGGTACCATTAGTAAGTGTGTCCTGGGGTGCCATATACCCTTAATGAGGCATTGAATATAGATTAAAAGGAAACCAGTTGTGCTCAAATACAGGTATCAATGTATTAAGACCTAACAAATACGTAATATAGTAATATATGCGTAAATAAAGTTGTATTTTTCCCATCTGAAAATCCCTATCTGTGGGCCTATGGATCCCAGATTAAGAATCCCTGCTGTAAGAAAATAGAGGTAGTCCTTGCTTAACAACCACAACTGGGACCAGGATTTAGGTCGCTAAGCGATGCGGTCATTAAGCAAACTATCATGTGATGGTTCGCTTAGTGGCAGCAATCCTAGCAGTCCCATTTGCTGTCGATAAGTGAATGCCCTGGTCATTAGGTTTGGCAACTTCTTGCCAGCTTCCTGCAATCAAGTCAGTGGGGAAGCCGGCAGGAAATTGCAAGCCCCAGGTGCTGCCGGGTGGGGGAGGGAGCGAGGGGGTGCATGGGAGGCTCAGGAAGGGTTCAGGGGATGTGGTGCAGGTCAGGTGTGCAAGGACCTCAGAACCGCTTGGATTTTCAGCCCCAGAGTCGAGAGGTTTCTGAAGCCTCTCCACTCTGGGGTTGAAAATCCTGCTTGGATTTCAGCACAAAGCTTTTTCAGCCAGCCCCCAGAGACGACAGAGAGTGCTCTCAGCAGTCACCCCACGATCATGTGATTGCCATTTTCAATCTTCCTTGCTGGCTTCCCCAGAAAGTCAATGGGGAAGCTGGCAGGGAAGGTCACAAGCTGCTGTCGCCTGTCGAGACGACTCCCTCTCAACTCTGGGGGCTGGCTGAACAAGCGGTGTGCCAAAATCTTGCTTGGATTTCGGCATGCAGCTTTTTCAGCCAACCCCCAGGGACAAGAGGGAGTGCTGCGAAGAAAGGGAAAAAAAGGTTGCTTTTGGCTCTTCACAGCACGAAGCAGCCCCATAAAGCCCAGCAGCTAGCAGCACCTCCTCAGCAGTGGGAGCAAGGAGACAGAGGTGAAGGTCAGCTTGGACAACAGAGCACAGGGCATCAGGGAGCAAAAGGGCAGAGATGGGTGGGGGGGGATAGGTGGGTGGGGGAGTTGAAGTGCCCCTGCGGTCGTAAGTGCAGGTAGGCTGCCAAGCAGCCAAATTTTGATCACGTGACTGCTGCAATGGTTGTAATTTCAGGCACAGGTTGTAAGTCCATTTTTTGAGCACTGTCATAATTTCAAACGGTCGCTGAATGAATGGTGGTTAAGCGAAGACTATCTGTAAGAAATTATCAGGGACAGAAGCACCACTACCTAAAAGGCCCAACATTATGTCTCATCTTTTCCCTTAACGTTTAATTGAAATGTAGGATATCAGTGAATTGGTTGATTACTAGAAAAATAATGTTTGTAAAATGAAATGTGAAACATTAGCATACACTTTTTGCAGCCATACGTGCAAGAACAATATGCTGTATCTACAAGAATGGTTCACTTTTTTTCCCCCCAAAGTATATTCCATTTCATAAAATTTAGTAAGAGGCAGCAACTTTTGGAACATTTTTCAGTCAGGCACTAGATTTAACTGCTCAGCCTACAGAAAATTGGGCTAAGGAGATAATGACAATGATTCTGATCATGATTTTTTTATTAAAAAAAATGTATGCAAGTTGCAAAAATCTGCTTATTTTTTAATTTCTATGGGGAATTTTAAAAGATTTTATGAAATTTGAAATAATCTCTTTAGCCCTTTTTTCCTTATAGATTATATGGTAGGTGTCACCATCTACCATATTGGCCTGAACTAGCAGTGTCTTGGAAAGTTGTTCCACTTTCTCTTTGGCAGAATGTCTAAAATCATGTGAAAGAAAATACCCAGTTTTGCCTTGAGCTCTGGGACACTGGGCATTTAGTTTTGAATACTTGGAATAATTTGAGCTTGGAATATTTTGTACATCCCTGCTTTTGTGTGTGAATGGTCTAATCATTTATTTCATTAAGGTGTAAAACTGATGATGAAAGGGCAAAGTATTTCCTTTAAAATAATTACTAATTACTATTTTCCACAATACAAAGGAAAGTGTTGCTTAAATAATATCTAACAAGGGCACCTCTCTGCACCCCCCCCCCCCATATTTGTTGCTCTTATATGCACTTGTACTGCCATGCATCTAACTTAAATTGTCCCATACAGATATGAAGTTGAAAAATAAATCACTTCCTTTTGCTCCTCTGCAAGAATAAGTAACTTAAGTGTCAACCAATTAAGATAGAACATGTATCACATCTGCCAGTCCAGATGAGAAGTGTTCAAGAAAACCTGTCAACTGGTTTATCAGCAGATGGTGTCATACTAACCTTTTCCTTCAATCTCTGTTCAAGAAAGACTAATAATTAAACAAGTTACTTTGGACTCTCTCAAGTATTTCTCTCTTTCCAGTCGTGTTGGTCTAGTGGCCAACAAAGATTTTTTCTGAGTGGCTTAACTTCTGATGTGAACAGTTTCACTATTAATCATTACTGCAAAGATAAATATTTACTGAAAAGTCTGTGGGTCTCCCTGTCAAATGCATGCATTAGTAGTTGAGATTATAGATACAGAAAACAACAAAGAAACCCAGCACTGAGTTTGATGACAGGATGAGCGTAGGATACTAACAAATCAGCACCTTATATTTAAATTATATATATTTTCTGATATGTGCAGAATATTTTATTGTCCTGAATGTATACGAAGGTACAGTAAAAACCAACACTGGACAGCTGTAATAGCCAAAGTGCCAAATTTTATTCTGCATGTTTCTACATAGGTGCAGTGCAGGTTAATTAAATTTAGCTACATCTGGTTAAGGGGTCTAAGTGAGCTATGAAATGGAATTTCAAACTTGCCAACTAATGGAAATTATTTATAAAAAGAGATTGTGCAGTTATGTTAGTGGGAAACTACTATTGTTCTGCTTTCAACTACTGCTGCTAAATGCCAAAAGGAAAAATCAGGAGGAAAGGAATCCCCTTGGACTTTTTATATCAGAAGGCATGGGCACTCAGGGAGGCTTATGGTGAGATCTGTAGCATAAAACTACGATACCCATCACTTTGGAACAATAAGCTCAGAGAAAAGAATTTCTAAACAAAATTCTAAGAATGAGGTACAAAATCCAAAGCCTGTTTTGAGAACACATTTTCAAGAAACTGGGTGATAGTATCAGTACAGTATGTGTTCTAATGTAACGGTAGCACAAGAGTAACAAATGATTTTTATCTGTTCTGGTTCACAACCACGAGGAGAGCATAAAATAGTGGTGACTAAATTGAACAGATTACACATATAGATTTCACTTAAACTAGTCAAGGGATGAACAATATGTGAGTCTCTGCTGTATGATGCTTCCTACTAACCCTGATTATGGGCCATGGCGTAGCAGGCACCTGAAGGGGCGTACAAGAACTGAAAGTGTGTTTTGTTTCATGTATGAAACAAAGACATTGTGGTTGGAAGTTCAATCAGACCAGTTTGGGTGGGTTGCAATCCAGCTGAACGGAAGCCAGGAACATTTGATTGTTCCATCTTTCGCCCAAGAAAAATCCAGTGAGGCCGCATGGGCAAAGAAGGCTAGGCTACTGCATCTCACCACTCTCTTTCCTTCTTTTCCACAGGGCCTGTGTATCACCCCACCCACTGAATTTTTAATGCCTTGCTAAAAAACTTACTGTCACCCTTGAATTCAAGCCCAGCCCACCTGACCGGCCAACTCACACCTCTAGTCATTTTTCCCAATACCTTTCTTTGCTGTAGTCATTGCAACCTTTGGTCAGCAGGTTGCGGGGGGGGAGGCAAGCTGCAGGTGCTGTCGTGTCTGCCATCTTTCCTGCTCCTCCCCCTCAGGTAGGACATCCCAGGGAATCCTTCCCTTCCACCTCTTTCTGCATCAACTGGCTGCCCTGGCCAACATGTCCTGGGGATGCAACCTGATGCTGCTGCTTCACCCATCCCTTCAGCACTGGCTGGCCAAAGCTTCTTATCAGCATGTCCTAGGGGAGCTCCTGGCCCAGGGTTTCCAAGCTGCACCCTGCCTGAGGTCCCCTTGATGCCTGCTGAAGGTCCAAGGCCATCCAAATTGCTTCAAATTGGATGTCATTCTTGCTTTGATAAGTGAATCAGATTGCCTCCAATGGCCTGAATTGCTGTTACTTTATGGATATATAATGTGAGAATTGCTCTTTTCAACTGTCTGCAGATTCCATTTCTGCCCCTTTAACCAATTATCTGCATTCAGTTTTAGGATCACAAAGTGATCTGTTACTGAGTCAATTTAAGTTACGAAGAGAGGTTCCACTGCTAATGCCTGCAAAAGACATACGTTTGAATCTGCCATTTGCTTCGGTTTGCTGATAAAACTACTTTGTACTTGATAGATGGCCTGCAAGGCAAACATTTCTATGGAGATAAGACTATTTGGAACTGGAGGAAAGAAACCTAATTGCCAGATACGTGTTTCATTAATGAGTCTGATAACCTTTTGTCCAGCAGATGTTCACAAGAACACAGATAATGATCCTACTAATCACTATAGGGTATCTTGCCTTATTTCTCACTGTCTCAAGGGAAGATAGAAAAGTCATATGATGTATATAATATAGTTTTCACACAATTCATCTTGCAAACAAGGGAACAAAACTGCACTTCACTAAAGACATACATACTTTTACAGAAACAAAAATTCAATATTACACAGTTACTGATCTCACTTTCCACTAATTGAAGGCAAGGACCATAATTTCAGTCCACCATGTTCAAATCACATCATTATTCTTTGAATAATTCTGTAGGGACACTGATATTGTTTCAATCCATGGATTACATAGAAAGTAAAATGAGTAATCCACTGCAGTGATTGAAGTTTTATGAAGTATATGAAAACCATCATGACTGTTTTTTATTAGCAGCTGATACATATCTCTGCAAGGAGAAAGGACCACTTGACATGGTCTAATTCAAGCGTCTAATGGGTGCAGATGTTTTCCTGAATGCACTTGAGGATTCTTGCACCTTGTCTGTCAGTGATATTGTTGAAGCCTTCAGTGAACTGTTGCATATGGAGACAGCTTAGGTGGTTAAATGCTATTGGCCCTAAACCTTCTTCTTTATTTGAAAGATAAATAATCTCCTGCTTTACTAAGGTCTGAGATTGATAAAGAGGACAAAACTGGACAATAGTTGTCCAGGACTACTGGGTCCAATTATGGTTTCTTGAGAGAGGATGCACCAAAGCCTCTTTTAAGACTACTCCTTCACTCAAGGAAACTGACAACACTGCATCGACCCAATCACAGGTCACCTCCCAGGCAGCTTTAACTGTCCTGGATGGAAGGGCCTAACAACAGATATCTGAGCTAACAGAGAAGAAAATCCTGTCTACTTCCTTGAGAGCCACAACATCAAACTCAGTTTGGCTTTTGATGAATATTTGGCTTACCAAAATTTTTAATTCATTCATTCTCATTCTCATTTTCATTCTCTCTCTCTCTCTCTGTTGGAAAAAATGGTAAGATGAAAATGGTGGGACACACAAGGAATTGGTCATAAACTTCAAATGAAAGCTTTTCAAGAAAGCACAATATTATGTATTGTAGTTACAGTGAAAGAAACTAATGCCCAGCTTTGCATTCTTTTACTATATTCAACTTGTATAAGAATAAGAGAAAGGAATACACATGATTTTAAACATTTTTATTTGTAACAGTAATACATGGTGTCTTACAGAAATCAATGGAAAATCTCTAAAATTTTCTTCTGATGAATGCATTATACATAAGGGGAAAGAAGATGTTCAACAAATGTTAACAAATGGTTTTCCTCTGAGGTAAAGTTAAAGTAGATCTAGAAATGTACTGTAAAACAGTCATTTTCATCTTTCTTCTATTAAAAAATAAACATGTGAGAACACAAAAATCAAACAAATCAAAGTAGAGAGTAAACATCTTTGCAAAGAAGGTGCCCAGTATATTATTCAATCATAGATTTCATCAGACAACTGAATGACAACAATGAATCAAAATATTTTAATAACATAAGAATCGAGAAACTATTGGAAACAGGACAGGATGGGGATGGAATTCCCTGGTTTAAAGTTTAAAGTGACAAGCTTAGTGCTAGTGAAGATGAGCAGGGTTCCTGTAGATATATTTCCTATCTACAATACTTGTATAGTGCAGGCTTCCATATTGTTTTTCTTCTAGATTATGGCAGAAAGGAATAATCTAATGTTGGATAAGTTAATAATGGGATGTCTTATCTCAAGAAAAGACTTGTGGTTTGTATGGAGCACATTTCCTTATGAATTCTAAATCTGAAATCCCAGTTTTATTTCTTTTTATAGATACATACTGTATTGATTAAGTAGACTTCTCCCATCTTGATAAGTCCTTTGGAACCCAGTAACAACCACCACCACCATCAATGAACTGACTGAAAGTCCACACCATCCTACAAATATCTGTGAATGAATATTTGAAATTCCGTATGTTTGTGTTTCCAGATAAAAACCTTAGTTTAGAAAGATCTTACTACTGACTATAAATCAATATTTCAAAGTTTTTTTTTTTTTTTAAAAGAAATGTCCTTTCAAATGATGTCATCTTCTTGCTAGGTCTAAAACAAACAAACCTAACATTTACATGCTACAAAAGAGATAGCTTTTTGCATTTTTCTTCTGATGCAAATTTGCCATAGAGATCCTGACAATGACTACAACATGGATGAATATTTTGGGCTGGGAAAGCTTCACCTTTCATAGATGTATGGTAAGCAAGTTAAAGTTAAATTAAATTGATTTTCAAGTTGGATAACAACAGGGTGGGGAAAGGGGAAATGAAGAAAAACAAATTGACTGGGGCATAAGAAATATGTTAATTTTTATTTTGGGCACAACTACCTTCTGCTTTAACTGGACTCAGGTTTGCCTTTGTTCCTCTCTCACATCACCACTCATATGTTCTGAAACATCCACATAGAGTCTTTTACTGAAACAAGGTTGCACACCAAAGGACTACAGAGAGGAAATGACTGGAAAAGTACATTAGATCTGCATTGATATTAAAGCCTATAGTTCATTAACTGTTTAACACACATTTTGCATCAGTACCTACTTCGAAAAAACCAACTGGAAATATCAAGTTCAGTTTCAATATCATCAAATCACCAGTTTTCAGCTACTCTTGTAAAATGCTCTAATCATTCAAATGCATGAAATATAACTCCAGGCCTATATAATCAAAACAGAAAACACAAGCATATTGGTATTTTGATTTTAAAAACAAAATCTGCATAATCCTTGAAACAAGTCATCATTTGAATTATTTAACTCTTCTTTTTTAGTGCTAAACCACTAAAGTTCAATATATTGTAATCTGCATAGGAACATCAGGAAAACATATTTGACCTGTATAACAATTCTCTGTAGGGCAAAAATATATAGATTCTTTATGCAAATCATGTGCGAAGAATAGAAACCAAACACTGCACTTTTCTTACATAAATATATTAAAAAAAAACAGTTTTAAAAAACTTGCTTCTGTGGTGTGTAAACAGCTTTTATTAAATTAGGAAATGGGTATGAAATGTGATTTTTCTCCAAAAATGTAAAGTATGTAATAATAGTTATGTTATAAAAGCAAGATCATATGATTATGGGTTCTCCATCAACCTAGCTAGTTTCAGGCAACAAAATTATGGTTGGGAAATGCACTTAAGCTTTAGCCCACTAACTATAAGCATGTGAAAACAAAACCAAGCAAATGTGATACAAGGACCACAAAATGGGGATTTCCACACTTCTGAAATACCATCATTTACTACCTTCCCTACAGTGTGATGGCATTATGGAAAAAAAAAAAATCTCCTAACATTTATATTTACAAAACAAAAGAAAACCTGGCAATTTTCATTCGGACTCTTTAAAGCCATTTTCCCTTAAACATTGAAAGAGTTTTAACAGCAAGATTTTTTTCTCTAAATTTCAAGTTATAAAATAAAAATCCAATTTGAATTTTTCTGATGTACAAAAAGTGATAAAGATGAACAATTTGATCGCAGAATAAGTTCATTATTTCAAAATTCATGCCATCTCCATCCTGTTATTAAAGTTCAACCCAATCAAATCCAGATGTAGAAGTATTTGGCAAACAGTTTTTTCTCTTCAAAAATGGCACACAGAGAAGAAAAAAACACTTGTCTGCATAGCATTACAGCAGCAAGATATCAAAGAAATAAAAAATATCCTTTACTGGTCTTTGTTTCAAGAGTTCCCTAGGAAATCACACGCAGTTTGTTTTTCCATCAAAAGATCTGATGTCCTTCTCTACTCATAGCAGTAGTATTCAAAACAGAAAAGCAGCATTTCATCTCTTTGATGTACTGAAAATTAAAAGGTCCATTTGGCAACATATTCAATCAAAATCAGTGATTGGTGGAATGGGATTCCATGACTTCAAGTTAAGAATTATTTTCACAGGAGGCATTCTGCTGCTAGTGTCTGTCACCAGTTTTTAAGTAATGGGGGAAAAATGAAACTCTTGAATACTTTTCTTTCATATATGCTGTTATAGGCTGGCATAATGGGTGCGAATACAGAAGGATCAGTTTGTGATGGCAATAAAAAAGTTACCATATTTTCAAATGTGCAGCTGTAGCTTAATAACTGGTGACCGTGATGTCTTTGCTTTCTCTGTGTTTCTGTATTATAAAACAACGAGTTGTCATCTAATAGATTTGGATTGCCTACTTTCGTTATATGCAGTCCTAGAAACAACAAAAGGTGACAAGAAGAAAAGGTGTTTGGAGAGTTCGGAGTTGCAGGAATGCAGATGGACATTTTCTTCCCCTAGGAAAGAAGGATTTTAAAAAATAAGAAAAAGAAAAGCAATGCTCTGCCAAAGAGTTGCCAAAACATCTTGTTTGTTGAATTAATCCAGTAATGTGATTATCCTTGATTAGCTGGGATAACTAAATAATAATAATAGGAGCCAAAGGCCTGTCAAGACTGTAGTTTTCATTTGAGTCTTGAAGTGCCACGAGTGTGGGCCAATGCTAGGTCTTAAGTCTTAGGTCTGTTGATCTGGGCATAGAGTGGCTCTCTTTCCTAGGAACAACAGAAAGAAGAAATGAACAGAGATATTTCCAGTCATCTGAATGTGAACAGCAGACCCACAGGACACAGTGTGTTAAAGTTGTATATAAACACACACACACACGCACACAATCCTATAGTTTTGAATTATGATAATATCCAAAAAGAAAATTTTAAGGAAAAAAAAGCAATCACTCTAGACTACTTGCATTTGTAAAGACTCAATAGCATATGTAGAAGAAATGATACCCTTTAGCTGTGAAAAAATGTGATTTGAATGTACAGGAATAAATTGTTTTCCTAGACTCAAGATAATATTTAACATTTTACATTATGTGCTTTCATGCTAATATATTGTAGTATTAGATTTAAAATTATTCCATCCCAATTTTTCCCCAGGTTTATAATACAAGCATGATCTATTGAGTTCAGAATGATGTCTAAAACACTAAATATGTATTTATTTATTCATTTAATAAATGTGTAGGTGGCCCATCTCATATACATGACTCTGGGAAACTAACAATTAAAACAGAGTAAAAAACCAGTAAAAAAGAACCAGAATTAAAAATAACAGAAATACCTCCGTCAAATTCTAAAATATAATATAAATTCAAAACTTCAGTAATTTTAACTTTGATGTTTCAAAATTATGATAGATGAAATGCATTACAAATGTTGGCAAGTATTGATTATGCAAATGTCAAGCAGTGTGAAAACATGTAATGAACACGAAGCAGCAATATACAATTTGGTAAATTGTTACAATAAACTAATATCAGTATCTCATCATCTTAGGAAAATCTTAGTGCAGTGCAGAGAACATACTCTAAGCCAGGCTTCTAGATGTATTTGAATTGGGCTTCCATAATTGTTGGCAACCATGCTAGCTTTGGAATTCTGGGAAAGTCCAATGCATCTGGAAGGTACCAGGTTGTGGGAAGTTATTCTAAGACAGAGTACTTACATTTTTGGTCCCATCTGGTTTTAGTAATTTATTAATGCAAGAAGTGAAGATTCGGGAGAATTTTAGAGCTTACTCACATTTTTTTTAGGGTATTATACTCTGGCATTTGGATTTTTTTTTCTGATGCAATGCACGTCCTATTTTTCTGTGTAAAGTTGCATAAATCCTGTTTGCTTATTCTTTAAGGATCTCAAGTGATGATAATACAGTACTTCCCATCTTGAGTAGACTTGTACTTTGCTTTCTGGGCTGTAATCTAAACAACCTATGAGTAGGTACAAGGGTAGCACATTTTGCATTTCACACACATCTTTTAATAAGGGACAAGATACACTTATTAAATCCAATCTTTATGAATCTACAAACTAGTGAGGAACAGTGAATCTTAACATTCCACATCTGGCTTCACTGCACAGAGAGTATATGACTTGTTCGAGACAGTGAATAGTAATCTCTTTTATAGATTTTGCTTACAGACTTTGCTTACAGATAAAAAAAAATCACCACTTTACTAAAGTACTAAAATAAATTGGATTTTGCCTCTTTAAGTGTTGTTCTACTCTTTTCTGGGATAATCTCAATTTTATCCCCTAGAACAAGATTTTTGGACTGTATTCCACAGAACCTGAGGGCTCCAGGAGAACTTGATTGTGCTCCATGATAGACTAAAGGAAAAAAAACGTTCACTCAAACACAACCAATTTTCTATCATTAAAGTTCTGTCTCTTGATGAGGGGTCCAGGAAGTGTTCTTTTTAACTAACAGGTTCAATGGCCTGAAAACGTTAGAAAACCCCTGCTCTGGAACAAAGATTTTGTTATTTCTCCCCCTCCCCCCAAAAGTTCCAATTAACTCTTCTCCATGCAAACAGTTATTGATGGATATAGCTTTAGAAGCAAGTAGGAACTATCAAAAATTATTGTTCAGAATGTTGCTAAAGAATGTTAATACATAGATGGAAATAACATTGTGATTACAGAAGATCCTTCCACTAAATCAGCATATTGTAGAATGTTATTAAAAAATCAATATTAAGAAACTTAGGAAATGACAATGTAATTGTGTTTGACAGTTAGGAAGTTCCAAAGAGTAAAATTAAAGTTTTCATCTTTTCCAAAAGTAAGAATTGCTAATAAATTGTAAAATATAAAAATCATATTAATACTAACCAATTTGTTCAGTAGCTCTGTATTACAGTGAATGCAGACTCAGATAAGACACTGAAGGAAAATATTAAACAAAATTGAGCATGGAAAAATTATTCCAGAGTATCAGTTGATTTTTATGTTCAAAATTTAATATTCTTCATAGCTTTTGCATGAAACAAATTTCCTAATAAATCTCTGCTATTATGATCGCATAGGCCATTGTCGTGTCTATCTGACATAAGTAAGAAACATTTCTTATTTTTCAAATTTTCCTCTGCCTCTCAATTTTTTCTTAAGGTATCAGCCTCAAAATGATAATTCAAAACTTCTATACAGGTTGGCTTTCAAACTAGTGAACATGTTGCATTCAGTATTATTATTCTAAGGAAATTGTACTTAAGCAACTTAAATTGATTAATGGATGTAATGTACCTGGTATGCTTATACTAGTACTCTTTATTAAGATAAAGGAGATGTATACTATACAATAGATGGATTTTACTTACTAATGTAACAAGAATGGCAGAAAAGATTTATATTATGAACTTAAAGTTGCCGTTCTCCAAAGGACTGCTTGTCCATGTGTATACAGATATTTAGCAGAATGTTCTCCTGGCTGGCTGAACAAAGAACTCAAAATAAGCTGAGAAAATAAATCTTCTATTTCCTGATCACCAGGTCAGAAAGAAAGCCCTGCCCAAATAGTTCACAGCAGAGAAAGGAGATAAGGAAGCTCAAGGGAATAGCACCTCTGTCTTAAAAAGAAAGTTATTTTTTTACGCTAAGTATTTTCCTAAAGAGCTTGATGCAATGGGAACTGAGAGGTGTGGCAGTCTTTTGCTATATTTTGGTGGTAAAGGGATCTTGCTTTATGTAGTGATTAATTAAGTAATTTTATAGATGCAGAAGTGGGCAATTAGGGAGGCTGCAGAGACAAAGATAGGGAAAAAATACACTAGAAGGTTTAAAAAGAAATTAAAGCTTTTTTTTTTCTGAAGGGAAGAAAGCTTTGGAGAAATTAGAAACTTTGGAACAGTATTACTTTTATGATTAACTGTGTTTAATCAGTACAACTCCTCTAATGAGTTCATAGACAAGTCCAAGTAAAGTAAAAGACTAGGGTCTATTCTGCAGGTGACAAGTCTTCTTTCAGTAAGAAAAACCAGGTCTAAAGATGTTTAATAGTATCATTGATTTTATCTTCTTTCTCTGCCCAGTGGCAATTTTAGCAGTAGCTAATGAGAAAATATCAAGGACACACTCTAACTGTGGGTGCTAATTACTGCTAGGGTCCAGGTCTTATGCTGAAAATCCTGATAGGATCTGACATACGAAATGTGAAGATCTCCTATATTATAAAACTCTTGCTTTGGCTTGATGGGCAAAGGAATAAAATACTGCATATTTTTTATGATGGCTATAAATATGCAGGATAAACTTTAGATGAAACAAGAATATGTTAAGAAATAATAAAAGTATACAATTGTTGTATAGTGTTCCACCTTATCTCAATTTGAGTTAGAAATTGATTATGCTGTCCAAGAACAGCTCTTGTAATTTCAGTGCATGTATTCAAACAATTTTCCCAGCTTCTGCTTTGAAAAATAATCCAAGGGAAAGATTTGATTTATGAGTAGATTCCAGATTTGCGTATGAGAGATCTGTTATTTTTTAAAAGGATAGCTGTGGAATTCAAGTTGGAAGGCTTCTGTTTAGGATTGTAAGTAGATAAGAGTAAAACAGTCTAGGAATTGGCAACTGATAAAGCACCCAATTACTAAACAAACAAACAAACAAACAAAAACATTTTCAGATACTAAAGAAAAAAATGCTAATAACATTGAAAGTACATGAAATTAAGGATTATCAAGTATAAATAGAATAAAAACAAGATCACAAACAACAATGTGGAGCAAATCTAAAACCAAATGGGGAATGTGAGTTCATTCTTGCATTTAAATTATTATAAAGTTAGGATACTGAAAGTTTGATCTAGAGTGTCCCTTCCATGAACATAAAGTCTACTTTCCTATACAGAAGGAACCAGGATCCAATAGATGTGAGGAAGTATTTCTTTCTTAATACTCCTTGTTTTTCCCCATACCACTCTCTCTTTATTCATAAAAATCCCCACCTCCAAGCAAGCTCTTTATTAGCCAAAGGAGGCTGCAAAACAAAGGTAGCATATTGCTTTCATAATTTCACTAGTAGGAGCATCCTGTGAGTGGAAATCCACTCACAAGAATGTAAAGTATTAGTGCACGTTTATGTCGTCCAAATTCAGAGGTTTAATATTAAAAAAGACAAAACACAACTTTCAAAATAGTTTTTTCCACTGATTATTTCAAAATGGAAAGATCAGCAATTCCTCTTCCACATTCAGAGGCCACAATTAAAGATAGCAAACAAATGCTTTCCTCATGATTTTTAATTAATGTAGTTACAATGGCTAGCTAGGGAGGGAAAAAAAAAGGATAATAGTTTAGATAGTTCAGTAGTGGGCAAATTTAAAGTCATTAATGCCATCATGGAGAAAAGTAAATTAGATCACATACTTGAGCTCTTTGGAAATTTATGGCTTGTAAAGCTAGCAATTGTTGGCACTGGGATTATACTACTTAAACTAGAGAAAAAGTGATTGGTTGATAGGGTTGGCAATGACTGGGCAAAGCAACAAAAATGGAATAACAAAAGATTCAGATGTGGTTGCATTTTCATCAATTTTATCAGAACAATGAAATACAAGCTGACTCACATCACTTGTTTCATTACTTGCCCTCTTTCCCTCCCCTACACATCCAGAATAATTGTAGTATTAATAAAAGAAAAATGTGGGGTTCAATGCTAAAGTTCAAGGACCTGTGGGTCAGGAAAGCCTGGTGGACTCACATATTGTGACTGGCATAGTACATTAGCAACACCCCCCCTCCCCTCCAGTACATACACATTCTTAAGTCTGGAAATCACTACATTTTATGCACTAAAAATAAATCCTTCATTTTTATTGATTTGCTTCAGATGTTTTATACAGAGAGAGGAGCAATAAATCATACCACGTTCAAACTTGTTCAAATCACAATGTACAATGTTTGAAGTAAATATTTTTCATATGGCAATAATAGAATACACTGAAATTGGATGGGAATGTTCAGCACTCACAAGCACTGCAGCTTCACAATCATTCGGACAAACACATATACCAGTATAAAAATAGCCACAGTCAATTAAAAAAAAAAACTATCAACATGCAGAGTGAGCCATTAATGATTAGAGCAACATGTCATCTTAAATTTTGTAATGGAAAATGTATACCTAAACAGTAGCTGGAAATGATAGAAAGACTGCTGTATGACTTAACCACCTATATATCAAAAAAAATTTTGAATCAAATTGTGAGGTAAGAAGTTTGAAGAAATCATTGATATAGCTAGGAAATGAGAAGGCATATTTCAATTTGGATTATGTCATTTGAACCAACAATCACAGTTAATAAATGTATAGAACATTTATAACTCATAATGAATACCAGAAATTGGAGACTGAAAATAACAAATGCATGGTTTCCTCCTGGGTTAATGATAACAATCTCCAGTTTCACTTTAATACATGTTTCCCTTACTATTGTACTGTAATTTCAAAAGCCAGTATTTTGACATCACCTGCAAATGGAATTATGGTGTGAGAAGTAGTGAAGTGAAAAAAATGAAATTCTGCACACACAGCACCCACGTAAATGAAGGCAGGCAATAGTGAAAGGGAATGGCTGGAAAGTGAGTGAGTGAAAGAGACAGAGAGAAGGACAGATACCTACCCCAACCTGCGCTATCTAGCTATCGCCCTGTGGACTTACAGTATCACCAATAGGTTCACCAAATGGATCACTGTTGGATGAGGCCTGAGATCCATCAGGCTAGAATATAAGAACATAACACCTTTTTTTTTTCAACAGCAGAAAGGAAAACAACATCAGAGGTTATTTTCATGCCATCAATGCATTTCGTCAAAGTTACCCACTGTGGAGGTAAGGCCAAAATGGACTGAATATCCATGACCCTGATTTTATGGGATTATTTAGTCCCCATGATAGTATTGCTGGGAAAATGTGCAATATCTTTTGGGAATGGGTGGGGGAATCCTGTGACAGCCCTTGAGAATGACAGAATCATGATCAAAAGTTCCCAAAGGGAAATCACTCTAAAAAATGCAGAAAGCCTGTGGGAACATTTTTTTAATATTTAAAGATAAGATCATTCTAAAAGAAAATTAGAAATTGCCATCCTGAATATAAAACCAATTTCCAAGTGATACTTTAGTTGATATATGTATGGATAACACTAGCATTGTAAATATTATTAAGTAAAACAACTGCTATCAGTGGGCAGACAACTTTTAGGGGGAATTTAATCTGTGGACATAAAAACAATGTTTTAAGATAGTGCATTTTTGAACACAGCCACTAACCTCTGTTATTTTGTTAATGTGATTTATTATATTATTTTATATAAATATAATACATATTTATATTATTTTCAAATCACCTTCCAATTTCTTTGTGCCATTTTATGATGTTAAAATAGTCTGTAATTATATGTACTTCCTTCTCCTGGGCTCTATCTAAAACTATTTCAATTTTTAACATATTTCCTACTGAATGCAAATTAAGTATGGCTAACAATGAATCTCTTTCCTTGTCCAAGCACAGAAGAAAGGGTATTAAAAGGCTATACAGAGAAGGTCACCCAAAATCTTCTCTCTGCAATTGGAATACTTTATTTTGCATTCAAATCCTACTTCCGTTTCTGTTTAAGGAAACTTAATGAGGTCTAGGTACTGGTGCGGATTTTAAATTTAACCCAGTTAATAGATATAGCCACCAGGTGATCTGGATGGTAGAACAAAGGAAGATGCAAAAAATGACAACCATTTGATGGCAGGAAAGAGAAGGGATTTTTGCTGCCAATCAATGGTCACCTAGATTTATGCAAGCCAGATCCGGTAGCCCAACTTAGGGCTGAACTTAAAATGTGGCCATACTCTTAAGCGGAAGGTCCTGTTTTGCACTGCTCTTAAGTTGCCTATGCCTTTTCTCCCCTCCCCCCCACCATATCTTTTTGTCTTTATCAGCTAGGAACCATAAATTTAAAGGAACTCTATATCCTTTCATATCACACTCTTCCTATTCTTCCTAAATCTTATCTCTTTTAAGAGGTAGCAAGAAAATGTAGTTTTAGACTAATGGACCAAGAAAGTCCAGTTTAGTACAAACATACAATATGTAGAAACATCCCAACAGACTGTATAAGCTGACATTTTTGTAGATGTAAATGCCAAGCTATTGTGCACAGCCTTCAGGTTTAACTCTTCCGTAGTGCGCATACCTCTCTGTCATATTAGTACACATCAGGGCTGATAAGAAAGCTGTAAAACTGAGGCGAGAAGACTGCTACACCATACTCCACAAGTGATATTAGTTGTGAATAACCAAGAGAATACTGAAAGAACTTTGAGTGGCAGTGGGAAGGAGAGGGAAAGGAAGGGGAGGACTAAATGATTTGTCTGAATTTAACTACTTGTGTATATTTCTCTTAAAACTTTAAAGGCACAAATCTATGAATCTGCCAAAATAAATGAATGAATATATTAATAAATGGGAGCTGTGCTACTTACTGCTTCTTGTTCTTCACTTTTGCTTGGACTTTCAAAGCCCTCTTCAAAGAGGTCATCTGCAGCAGCATCACTGGTATGAGATGCTGAAGATTTAGATGGAGAACTCTGTCTAGGAGCAGGAGTTGGGGCTAACAAATCAATCAATCAAACAAATACACAAATAACAAGAATTAGATCTGTGAGTTCTAAATGCCGTTTAGTAACCTTTTGAATTGTTGTGGGAAAAAATGGGGTGGTTTGTGAACTTGGTGACATTGTGTGATGAAAGACAATGTAGTTATGACAAGCTGGCTTAATTAAAAGTTAAGATTTTCCTTAATAAAGTGCTTAGAGACCACTCACTTTGAGAATGCAACGAGATTTTTAAAACAACAGGATTTAAAATGTTAATTTTATTGTGTCTTCAGCAAAACTCATAAATCATTCATCTTTCATATAACAAGTCCATGGATAAAGGACTGATATAATTGGGGGGGGGGGCAACAAACTAGGATGCTGCACTTCCACTTTGATTCTAACATCTTTAGAAAGAATAATATATATTACTGTAATATTTAGTTTTCTACAGTCCTTAAAAACTACTGCTGTTGTTGCTGACACCATCTCAGATACCTCTGTAACTACATTGTGAAAGAAATCAAATCTAAAATCATCAATAATGTATTGGACTATCTTGATAGGCAACTGTTGCAAAACAGAAATTCAAAGTGCGCACAGCACAGTATGGTCATGAGCCAGCAAAATTATTTATTTATATATCAAAAATATTTTTAACCTGCCGTTCAATCTAGGATATCTAGGCTATACATGAAGGAAAGTTCTTTCACCTGCAATTCTTCATACAAGAATTGATTCACATAAAACGTTTTTGCAATAATGCTATCACAATAATCAAGTAAGGCTGGAGATTCCAAATTCAAAACCAGCAAGTTATCATTACATCAAGTATAGCTACTATTGGAAGAAAAATGTATTGAATCAATAGTGAATACAAATCTAGCTCTAGTTCTTATGCCTATTTAAGGTAGCATTACACTGTTATTCAAAATGAAATTCATTAAAGCAGTACGTACAAAGTTCCATAAATCTGATGTAGTTATATGAAGTTCATGTTTTCCCACCTTCAAACACGACTCAGAAAAGAGAAAGAAGGCTAGAGGAGAAATACTGAGGTACTCACGTGAATTCGTTGATGGTGTTGTAGAAGTCACAGGAGTCAGATTTAACTGAGAGATATCAAAGTCATCACAATCATCTGCATCCTGTGCCATTCCAACTTTGTTAAAGTAACTGGAGAAGGCCTCTGAGGTACAACTGAGGGAAGGCTGATCTGGTTTTCGTGATGGTACTGGAGGTGCCTGAGCCATCTGGAAATCTTTAAACATTTCTTTTCCTGCTTGCTGCCTTGGGCTATCTGTCTGTGGACTTGATCTAGTGGAATCACTTGTAGGTGGAACAGTAGCAGTGGGAACAATAGTACCTTGAAACATGGCTGCTTGTAAAGGCAAAACAGTTTGTGTTGGCATGAAGGCAGCGGGCTGAAACTGACCAGCTACAGATGGCCATGGTTGTTGGGTGGGAGGAAATATCCCAGGTTGTCCCCATGCAATTGACTGTCCTCCTTGCATCACCTGAGCAACTGGAGGCTGAGCACCCATGGCCAGTTGTTGTTGAACAAGTGGTTGCTGTCCCCAGAAGGAAGGCAGGACAGCTCCCATTGCAACATAACCTTTGGAAGGAATAGAGAATGGGCAGTGAGGACAATTGCAGAACAGGAATGGCAAAAACAAGGCAGTGGAACAAACAAACACAAATTGACCAGATAATCAAATGAGGAATCAGTGACTTCATTTGCTTCACTGATTATATAACCGAATCTTTTTAAATATTACTGGACTGATGGCCAAAATTATAAGAAGGATCAAGCTGAGAAGTTATGACTAAACTACTACAAAACTACATTTGTCTTAACAAGACTGTATTCCCTGTACATAATAGCAGGACAAGAGCGACCCTAATTAGATTTTTCTTGACAATCTACTTGATCAGATTTCCTTTGTTTCAGAGTACTTGAGATACTCACCTATGCCCCAACTCAATTATCCAGCCTGGCACAGATCACAGCAACCTGTACTGTGATTGCAGTGTTTGTAGCTTGATGTTCAGTTGTAAGCAGCTCAGAAGCTTGCTTTATTCTTTTACTTTTAGCAAGTTGGTTAACTGACAATATTCCTTTACCTGTTGCATATTCATCATAGCTCATAACCTGGGGAAAAAAGGCTTTTCTAAGTTCCTAACCCACTTGTTTTTCTTAACAACCAAGCTTGTTTATTTCCTCTTTTATTTTTAACATTATTTTACCACCCAAAGAGTAATTTTGATGCTGAAAAGACCATCTGAAAAGACTTATGCAGTTGGTCTTGTTTTATGCCAGAAACTAGGTCCATATTCCTGTTTGGAAAAATGACAACTATACATCCAGACATATATTCATACAAGTTGCAAGCAGACAATGTTTTTCAGACAGAGAGTGATAATGATATGACAGAATCATAATTTTCCAAAGGGTGTATGAGTGCACATATGCCAGTCTCCATACGATATGAATTGCATTCCTCACCCACCAACTTGCTGTGGAATGGATGGGACTTTGCATTTGACCTCTCACTGCAAGCAAGATGCAACAAAGTGTCTCAGTCATGTTTATTTTGACACCCATGAACTCATGAGTACAGAATGAAAACATCAACAGTTTGTTGCAATATAGAATATTTCTTCTGAAAGATCTATAGGTGCCCAGGGCCTAAGGCATTTTTGTTTTTATCCTATAATGGGCAGAGAAGAGCTTAGTTAAGGTAAATATTAACAATGTGAGTACAACAAATGTAGGTGCCGTGTTATTTACAGGAAAAAAAAAAGACAGTAACAATTTCAAGCCACTTGTTGAAAGTAAGAGGACTTCCATAGACCCAGCTGCTGCACCTGTGAAGCTAGAAGAGACAGTTAGTGCCATATTTCAAGGATCACTGAGCCTTAATATTGTTTGTTACAGGATAAAATTAGCTAAAATTGATATTACTCTGGGTCACAAAGCCATGGGAATTTGTTCAAAGCTTAAGCCATAAGAAGAAACAATTGGCTATCTCAGATTGCCCTGGTAGAATAGGACTGAGAGGCCACAGTATCACCCTTGTGAGCATTTATAACTACAGTTAGTGAACATGTTGTCAATTGAAAACCAACCAGATTTCTCTGTTCATGATTGTGGGAGACCCGACTGCAATGATTATAATACTTCCAAATGTTTGAATCATCATCACCATCATCATTGTCATCATCACCTATATCAGCTGCTGATTTATGAAAAAAACCCACCTTCCTGGGCACATGTTATATCTTAAGACATTACTTGGATAATTCCCAGGTTCCTGGCTGGAACTCAAATATCCAAAGAATACCAGTCAAATATTTTTGTTCATTCTTTGCACCAAGTTATTCTTTGATGAATAACAACCAAGTTATTCTTTGATGATGATGATGATCATCTGCTTCTATTCTGTATGAAGCACAGAAATATAAAGGGAATCAATAACTAACATCAATATAAAGTCAAGGTCATCTAACAAGGTAAACAAGACATTCTGCTGCAAATCTGAATATATATTTACTATATATGTAGAGCTGTTTACAGATTAAAATAAGAGTGAATATGGCAGGTGTTGAAGTTTGGACACCTTTTTAGTCAATGCTTTGTAACACCTGCTTTGAGAGAAATAAGGTTTTCCAAATTTTTCGGTAGCCAAATAGGAGTCTTTCTATTCTTGTGTTTGGAATGTTCTTCCTTGCCAAACTCTTCTACCTCAGAGATATTCATAGGTCTTCTTGTATGCGCTACACCTATATTTTCAGTAAATTCAAGTTTGGGGATTGTGAAGGCCATTCCAAAACCTTTTATCTTTATTTTCTGTAAGAACTTCATAGCTGACCTGAAGGTATGTTTTAGACTGTTGCAGCACATAATTTCTATATGCTTATAACCTTTTTTTTTTTTAATCTAATCTTCATTTGGCAGGGATTATCAGAGTTGTTTTATTTTCAGATAAACAGCCCCCATTTTTTACCTCCAAGCAACCCTGTAAAGTACGTCTAGTTGAAAAACAGCAATTGATTCAAAATCCTCCAGAGTAAGAGGGACTACAGCCAAGCATCCTGGATTATAGTCCAAGTACTTATGTTATAATACTCAGTCTCTGCTTTAAAAATCCAGCTTTTGACTATTTTATAATCATTAATTGTTAAAATCCCAATAATTCAAATGTTTTTTCATAGGAGTGTTTCAGAATTTTGCTTTTTGGTTATGGGCTATGTACAGCTTAAGATATACATACCTTATGCATAAATGTGAAATGATACCTTTACCTAGGATTAGATCAGTGGCAATCGTTTAAGAATTCAAAAATAGCAGGACCAAGCAAATGTAACCTCTGTAAACTTTTTTGAGCTTCAAAAATAAGGCACACTATTAACAAAATTTGTATTTTGGACTCTGAAGAATACTAAACAATGGTTTTCATCTTTTATTGCTACTGACATTCCAGATAAATCAAAAGAAAAAAAAAGATCTTAAGGATCAAACAACCTTCTAATGATTAGGAGTAATTTGATTTATTACTTTGATTATGAAATCAAATTCTCAAGGTATCCCCAAAATTTGCAAAATAAAAGTAATTGAAAAATATATTGGCTGAGATGAGGTGAATATTTTGTCTGTGATGTTAGGTCTTCAATGGCTCATATGATATGTGAGCAAGCAGGTATGAATCAGTACCTAATTACTACAATTGCAAATCATACAAGGTCTGTTGTCTAGAGCTTTGAATGTTCTGATGTGTAACACAATAACATCTCTTGGTCCCAGATTGAGCTTCAAGTTTTCAGTGAAATAGCTTGATGTAAATGACTCACCTGAGGGTACAGCAGCAGTGCTGTAAGGTACAGAACTAAATACCTCTGTACCAGCAGGAAGTGACTGGGATGAAGATGGGATAAAGGCATCACCTGGAGTCGCAGGGGTCTGTAAAATAAGGAAAAATTAAAATGCCTTAATAAGCTTTCACTGGTCACATTTCATTTGCTGCTTTCACTGCCAAGAACCAGCTTCACATCCTTTCCCTAATTAAAAGAGTTAGTGCATGAAAGAGAAAAGCCAATAGTGGCTGAAGGGCGGGAGTAATATGAGAGAAGGGATAAATGAGAGTGAGCAACAAAGGAAGACCACCTATAATTATCAAGAGGATGAGCAATGGTATCACCAAATTCTCATATAATTTGTAGATATTTGCCAAAATTGAAAGTGCTTTTTTGCAACTTATAAAATATATGCAAATTCTTTCAGCACCTGTTTTTTCATAAAAGTCTAAGGCTGTATAATTTTAGTAACTTCACAGGGGATCAGCATCAGCATAAGCAATTAGGGTTTTAAAAGTAAGATAATTAGCAACGTTATAGAGGAAGAAATTCCAAGTGAGTAATATGACTGTAACCCTTTTTGAAAGTCTGTCGAATTTCGTCTTCAGTAGTGGGTCATAGTTTCTCATAAATATCAAAATGCATTACATATTGATATTATAAAGATGTTGACATTAGCATGCAAGAAACAATCCAGACTTTTAACAGCAATACTTACAGGGGGAGAGGTTATATCAGGAGGAGTGGACATATCCCCAAACAGTTCTAGTTGGGGAACAGCCTGTAAATAATTTCAGAATGAGAAAGAATCAGTCACATCCTTCTTATCCACTGAGGATGGAAAGCAAGTTCAATTTCTCAACATTATCTATTATACAGTACTTAGGTACTGATTGCCAACTTTTGAGTACCTAGAGAGACACTAAAAAAAGTAGATAATATTTTTACATTTTAATTTTTAGTATCTTTTCTTCATTGAAAATATATTACTTTTTTTTGTTTTTTTCATAGGGGAAGGGGTTTTCTATTCATCCAGAGAAGAAATAAAAAGAATATCAAACCTCCAGTTTGATTTCTGTATTTAACTGAATTTAACACAGAACAAGCCTGTGGTGAAGAACATCCTCGTGAAGCTTTACACCATCACTTATGCAGTGATTTTTGCCAATACTGGTTTATTTTTTATTATTTGAAACAGTTTATTCCATTATCAAAATATTGTCATTTCCCATTTTCAGCCATTGAAAATTAGCCTATAAATATTACAAACTAAATAAGGAAACAAATAAACAAAACCAACAGTAAACATAGACTGCCTTCTGTCCAATTCCAATAAAACAATCTGAAATCAGTGTAAATAAAAATGGCTTTTTATCATATGTCCAGAAGAGATATGAAAGCATATATTTATTTATTTAATTAATTGGACTGATAAGCACTGGGTTGAACCTCAGAAACAACACTTTTGAAATGATACCAACCAAAGATATTTAGTTTTGTCCCTTTGAAAGGAAATGACAGTTATAATGCTTAATATATACCATCCTCTTAACTGCCATGATCACAGGACCGTTCATCTTAATTAATACTCAAAACCCAAATATGACTTTAAAACATAATTCATATCTTTTCTTTGGCCAGAATGTACAAAGTAACTATAATATTCAAAAAAGTATTTTCTCTGCCCTGTGGCTTCCAAGTTTGAAGCTATTTGTTTTCTTATGCACATACTTCAGGGAAAGGCTACTAACTGCTTGAGCCTAAGGTAATGCAAATAAAAGGCCTCAGAGGTAAAAAACTAATTAGATTCTTTCTGTAGCATTTTTAAGGAACCAACCAAAATGTATTTATTTACTTACATAACTTATATGGCTGCCTATCTCTTATAATGATTCTAGACAGCACACAACAATCCATAAAAACAAAAATAAAAACAGAAATACCCTTCCCCACAGGTACCAGACCAAACAACCTCCCAGCTCAACCCCCATCTTAGCCCAATGCTTGGGGGAAGAGCCAGGTCTTCATAGCCCTCCGGAAGGCTAAAAGGGTAAGGATCCCTCAGATCTCAGGGCTGTGGCAGCCACCAAGAAGGCATGCCACCACAGTCCCATCAGTGACAACATTTAAGGGAGGGGACCTGCAGTGTGCCCACCCTATCTAGCCTAGTAGGGCAAGCAGATATGGTCAAGGAGAGGTGGTTCCACAACTAACCTGGCCCTGTGCCATATAGGTTTTAAAGGTGATAACCAGCACCTTGAACTGCATCCGGAAAGCAACTGGGGGCCAGTGCAGCTCATGTAAACAGTGGTGTAAACTCAGGTGAACTGCGGGGCACCCAAAATTCCATGTGCTGCTGCATTCTGGAACAGTTGCAGCTTCCAGATAGTCTTCAAGGGCAGCCCCATGTACAGTGCATTGCAGTAATCCAAATAGGAGATGACTAAGGCCTTATGTATGACTCTGAACAAGGCCTTCTGGTCCAGAAATGCTGAATGTGTACAAATCTCTTCTTGGCCATGACTGCCACCTGCTCCTCCAGCAGGAGCCGTGAGTCCAGGACCCCCAAATTGTGCACCAGATCTGCCTGGGGGAGTGTTACCTCACCCAGTCAAAGATGTCAACTCTCCTGACATGGGGGGCGGGGGGGGGGCAAAGACCCATAACCACTCCAGCTTGCTAGGGTTGAGTTGCAGCCGGTTTCTCCCCATCCAGGAAAATGCCAGTATTTTCTGAATTTGAAGGGAAAGGTACTAGCTTTTCCACATAGAAACTGAAAATACAATTAGTCCTTCCTTATATAAATACCAGATGCTTCATTTTAAAGGTTTCATTTCCTGTGTAGCAAGCAGGCATAAAAACTCTACTCCTTAAAAGGATGTGGCATAGGCATTGATTTCCCAGTTGTTAAGGGAAGATACTTCTTCAACTTTTAGAATTCAAGAGAGCTTTGATAATAAAGCAGGACTTTGGTTAATTAAAATTTTATTCTAAGAAGAATAAAAACACCCTGTACATGCATACTTCTTACAGTCAGGTTACAAGTAGGTTATTATAAAAATTGTGGCTTCAGTGGTAAAGGACCGGTTGTACAATGTATGTCTGAAACTGAAACTCAGATAATCCTCACCATTATATGAACTTAATGATTTGTAAAGGCAAGCATATTTGGCAAGGTGAAATTTGTTATATGTTTTTCGAGTTCTGAATGAGTCAGTGCTCAGCAAACTCAGCCTTCAGCTGAATTTGCAAATGTAGCACACCTATTTATATTATCATTGTAATTGCACAGTGAATTATTAGACATTTATGGAATGATGTAAAGAAAACATGATGATATGACAAACTGATGAACTAGTTGATGAGTTGCACTAGCATGCAAATAATGAAACTGAAGAAAATTAACTTGACAATATAAATACATGGTCTGTTTAGAAGCTAATAATTTTCTTTGCAAGTACATATTTTATTTGAAGTAAATTAAAAGATTGCCTGCTTTCATCTGAATTTAATTTAACATAAACTGTTCCTATAAAAATTGCATATCGAAGGGCTTTCTGCAATAATGAGAACTGGACAGTTGAAGAAACATCCTTTGATCATAAGACTATATGTGATCCTTCTCAAACTATAAGCCCAGCAGTTAGCCCCTATTTGTGTTGGGAAGTCATCACATGGGACATGTTGCATGTGGGAATTAATGAGCAGAAGTTCTTTCCTTGGAGCACATTGCTGCATTTTAAATATTTGAGAACAGGTGTTTTCTCTAACCAGGAATAGACAACTTGGTACACTACAGATGTTTGCGGGCTACAACTCACATAAGTCCCTATTGGCCATGTTGGCTGAGACTGATAAGTACTGAAATAGAAAGGCATCAGATTGCCTACTCCTCCTTTCAGCTATTCACATCTGGACAACTTTACTTTTCATTGCCCTTGTAACTATACATAAACATGAACATATTTTAGATCTTGGATATTTCTGAATATGAATGTATAATAAAATCTAATTAATATAAAATTTCCCTGTTTTGCATAGGCTTACTAGTCCAATGTTCTGCCAATGTAGTTGAATATGCTAACATTTGTCTATGTATTAAAAGCTTAAAGTGTCACTCAGTAAACATCCTAAGTTCTATGTAGATAGAAGAGTGAACTTATATGTCATATTTTAGAAACATACATTGTGTTTACTTCTTTGCCCATTACTTAATCATCCTCTTTTTAGGCATGAGAATTTTTTTTTTTCAGTATAACAAATGAGAAGATAGAGAATTTACAGAATTAGAGAATCTTGGATGGTAACTCTATTATTGTTGACAGTACAGTATTTTGAAAGCAGATTGGTCACAACTTCCAACCTGGCTTAAAGTAAGCCAAGTTCAATAATTCCTTCATACACTAAATCTAATTGTTTAAGACCATTAATATTCGAAGAATGACATATATATGTTGCATTTAGAAGCAAGGATATCTTATTAATATTATATAAAATATGACTATGTAAACTTGAAAAAAGAGTCCTGATTCAAAGACGAAAACACCCTTTTGAACTGCATCTTCAAATAGATGAAATTGTAATTTTTTTTTTTTTAAGAAAACGTCCCTTTGAACAACTCTGAAGAGATTCAATGCCTTTGGAGATTCGCAGACTTTATAGCTTTGTAGAGAAAGCCTGCAGATATCCTTTCATATATAAACTAAGCTGGAGACAGGGGTGATGTTAATGAGAGTACCTGGTCAATGAATGTAATCACTGTCCCAAATACAGAAGTGCTACTCTCACAATCCCGCAGTTTAGGTGGGATCACCGAGAAGGACAGGAACAGGGGAAGAGATTTATTCATCTGGGGTTTTTAAATCTGATTTGCTTCTTTGTTGTGTGATCCTTTTTTGTTTCCTTATTTTTGTTTTACACCTATGCCTTATTTTTCTTTAATTCACTACCCATTTCTCTGACTTGTGGCATAGATCCTTCTCATATCTCTGTCTGATCTGTAGCTCTTTTCAGTTCCCCTCTGTTGCCTTATTGCCTTCTCATTAGTCAAAATCATAATAATTATTCGTGTTTTCTTTCTGCTACTTGTCTGTCTCTATTTTGTCTTGTCCTGAGTAGATCAATCTGCATATCTTCATCTGGGATACCCTTAGATTCTTCTTAGACTATTCTGCATAACTTTCTTTTACAGCACAGGGTATTATGTACTGAATAGTGACAATACGCACATTTCTCAGTCTGTTTTTTTTTTTTTTTAAAGTTTCTATATAAGCACATGGTGCTTATAATACATGGTGTATTATTTCCAGGAGAAGCTAACTCTGCCATTGAGCCAGCCAACAAGTTTGTAAAAGAGCTTACATTTTAAACAATTTTTTAATTTTATTTTATAAGTTGGAATATGACACTTTTTATATTGTTTCATCACAACTTCTCTATGAATTTTGCTGGACAATTTGAAGGCTGTTGCAACTGTCTTAAAAGAAGCACAAGGGAAACATTTAAAAAAAAATACTGCAGTCAACCCTTGAAAACATCTGACTGAAAGTTTAATTAATATCTTCTAAATGGTCTACCTTCTCTATTATTTTCTCTGATTTTGCCAAAAAGGATAGCAGTTGCAGACATTTTGATGTTTCTCCATCATAGGATACAATCCAATATTTTATTACATAGACACTTACACCTTTATTATGGGTCACTGACCAAATTAGAGCATTGTTTCATGACGAAAGGTCAGAATTCAAATCTAAATGGAATTCTTAGAGGCCTAGAATTCTTTTTAAATCTACTTCACCAAGTCATTAAGAACTGACCATACAGATAATCCATGGGCCACATTACACTGTACTAGAATTACATTCTATAGATTGTAACTCAATGATCTTTCACAATGAATCCTGTTAGTTCCCTACCCGTATTTCCTGATGTATGTGCTTTGGCATAACATAAAAAACCTTAAAATTCAATTTCTGTTGCTAGATGCAATGTATAAAAAATATCCTATTTTTCTACCACATTACGTTAAGTAGTCAATGTTTATTTAGAGAAAGATCTATGAACAATTGTTTTCACAACTAACAGAGAATTAGCTTACCTGATTGATTCTATCAAGATTTTCATCTATGTCCAACAACAGGTTTCCATTCTCCAGCTGTAATGGATGATTGATGAAAATGAAAATGGATGATTTATGAAAAATGGCACATACTACTGAACATATGACTGATGAGTTCAACAATTATTGATTTAACATCTGGGCAAAAGCCATTCCACAGCTTTTAGTAAGATGCTTTTGCTCATGTTAATGATAATCTAATTAGATTGAATATATATATGGGGTTATTTTGGTGCCAATGCAACGGACTGAAAATGGGGCATGAACACAGGCGTATATTAGAATTTAGAATGAATCCAATTCTTTTTCTGTGGATACAATTTAAGATGACCCCTATTTATACCACCTTGGGTTTTCAGAGAAAAGATGGGATAGAAACACAATCAATCAATCAATCAATCAATCAATCAATCAAGTAAGCAGGTAAGTAAGTACAAGTGAAACTCGAAAAATTAGAATATCGTGCAAATGTTCATTTATGTCAGTATGGCAACTCAAAAGGTGAAACCAATATATGAGATATTACATGCAAAGCGAGATATGTCAAGCCTTATTTTGGTATAATTGTGATGATTATGGCATACAGCTTATGAAAAACCCAAATTCACAATCTCAGAAAATTAGAATAGTGTGAAAAGGTTCAATATTCTAGGCTCAAAGTGTCCCACTCTAAGCAGCTAATGAATCCATAACACCTGCAAAGGGTTCCTGAGCCTTTCAATGGTCTCTCAGGCTGGTTCAGTAGGAATCACAAGCATGGGAAAGACTGCTGACCTGACAGTTGTGCAGAAAACCATCATTGACACCCTCCATAAGGAGGGAAAGCCCCAAAAGGTAATTGCAAAAGAAGTTGGATGTTCCCAAAGTGCTGTATCAAAGCACATCAATAGAAGGTTATGTGGAAGGGAAAAGTGTGGTAGAAAAAGCTGCACAAGCAGCAGGGATGACCGCAGCCTGGAGAGGATTGTCAGGAAAAGGCCATTCAAAAGTGTTGGGGACTTTCACAAGGAGTGGACTGAGGCTGGAGTTAGTGCATCAAGAGCCACCACACACAGACGGATCCTGGACATGGGCTTCAAATGTCATATTCCTCTTGTCAAGCCACTCCTGAACAACAACCGTCAGAAGCGTCTTACCTGGGCTACAGAAAAAAAGAACTGGTCTGTTGCCCAGTGGTCCAAAGTCCTCTTTTCTGATGAGAGCAACTTTTGCATCTCATTTGGGAACCAAGGACCCAGAGTCTGGAGGAAGAATGGAGAGGTACACAATGCACGATGCTTGAAGTCCAGTGTGAACTTTCCACAGTCTGTGTTGATTTGGGGAGCCATGTCATCTGCTGGTGTTGGTCCACTGTGCTTCATTAAGTCCAGGGTCAACGCAGCCATCTACCAGGAGATTTTGGAGCACTTCATGCTTCCTTCCGCAGATGAGCTTTATGGGGATGGTGACTTCATTTTCCAGCAGGACTTGGCACCTGCCCACACTGTCAAAAGTACCAAAACCTGGTTCAATGACCATGGGATTACTGTGCTTGATTGGCCAGCAAACTTGCCTGACCTGAACCCCATAGAGAATCTATGGGGCATTGCCAAGAGAAAGATGAGGGACGTGAGACCGAATAATGCAGCGGAGCTGAAGGCCGCTATTGAAGCATCCTGGTCTTCCATAACACCTCAGCAGTGCCACAGGCTGATAGCATCCATGCCACGCCGCATTGCGGCAGTCATTGCTGCAAAAGGGGCCCAAACCAAGTACTGAGTACATATGCATGCTTATACTTTGCAGAGGTCCAATATTGTTCTATTTCCAATCCTTGTGTTATTGATGTCATGTAATATTCTAATTTTCTGAGATTGTGAATTTGGGGTTTTCATAAGCTGTACGCCATAATCATTACAATTATACCAAAGTAAGGCTTGACATATCTTGCTTTGCATATAATGCGTCTATCTCATATATTGGTTTCACCTTTTGAGTTGCCATACTGACATAAATCAACATTTGCACGATATTCTAATTTTTAGAGTTTCACCTGTAAGTAAGTAAGTAAATAGTACATTCTCAATCTCTTCCCATGAATGTATGGGAGTAAGTGGTTTATCATATAAGAAAGTTGAGAGGGGATAAAACTGGCCATGTTCTCTATATACAGTTTTATGCTCACACTGCTTGTGCTTTTCATATGCAGCCTTTACTTTTCTTCCTCAAAAGGTAACAGGATGTGTGAGAAAAATAAAACCCTGTGGTTGGGGAAGTTACAGTGAGCTCATCTGACGTGGAATAGGCATGCATCCATTAACAGTATTTCCACGATGCCTTCTGTACTTCTGGCAAGTTCAGAGAAATGCATCCCGCTCTCCATACATATTCCTCCTATCATGACCGCTTGATTACGCAATATATCCACCTATCATAATTGATCTGGTTGTTGTTTAGTCGTTAAGTCGTGTCCGACTCTTCGTGACCCCATGAACCATATTGCGCCAGGCCTTCCTATCTTTCACTGCCTCCCTGAGTTTGCTCAATTTCATGCTCATTGCTTCAGTGATGCTATCTAGCCATCTCATCCTCTGCCGTCCTCTTCTCCTTTTGCCTTCCATCTTTCCCAGCATCAGGGTCTTTTCCAAAGAGTCCTCTCTTCGCATTAGGTGACCAAAGTATCTGAGCTTGAGCTTCATTATCAATCCTTCCAATGAGCAATCAGAGTTGATTTCCTTTAAGATTGACTGGTTTGACCTCCTAGCAGTCCAGGGGACTCTTAAGAGTCTTCTCCAGCACCACAGTTCAAAGGCATCAATTCTTCGGCGTTCAGCCTTCTTTATGGTCCAGCTCTCACAGCCATACATTACTACTGGAAAAACCATAGCTTTGACTATGCGGATCTTTGTCGGCAAGGTGACGTCTCTGCTTTTTAATATGCTATCTAGGTTTGCCATAGCTTTCCTCCCAAGGAGCAAGCGTCTTTTAATTTCATGGCTGCAGTCTCCGTCTGCGGTGATCTTGGAGCCCAAATAAATGAAGTCTGTTACTGCTTCCATTTCTACCCCTTCTATTTGCCAGGGATTGATGGGTCCAGATGCCATGATCTTAGTTTTTTTAATGTTGAGTTTCAAGCCAGCTTTCGCACTCTCCTCTTTCACCCTCATCAAGAGGCTCTTTAGTTCTTCTTCACTTTCTGCCATTAGGGTGGTATCGTCTGCATATCTGAGGTTATTGATGTTTCTCCCTGCAATCTTAATTCCGGCTTGTGATTCTTCCAGCCTGGCATTTCTCATGATGTACTCTGCATATAGGTTAAATAAGCAGGGTGACAGTATACAGCCTTGTCGTACTCCTTTCCCTATTTTGAACCAATCGGTTGTTCCATGACCGGTTCTAACTGTTGCTTCTTGGCCCGCATACAGATTTCTCAGGAGACAGGTAAGGTGGTCTGGTATCCCCATCTCTTTAAGAATTTGCCACAGTTTGTTGTGATCCACACAATCAAAGGCTTTTGCATAGTCAATGAAGCAGAAGTAGATGCTTTTCTGGAACTCTCGTGCTTTCTCCATGATCCAGCGAATGTTGGCAATTTGATCTCTAGTTCCTCTGCCTCTTCGAAACCCAGCTTGTACATCCGGTAGTTCTCGGTTCACGTACTGCTGAAGCCTAGCTTGTAGGATTTTGAGCATAACCTTGCTAGCATGTGAAATGAGTGCAATTGTGCGATAGTTTGAGCATTCTTTGGCATTGCCCTTCTTTGGAATTGGAACGTAAACTGACCTTTTCCAATCCCGTGGCCACTGTTGCGTTTTCCAAACTTGCTGGCATATTGAGTGCAGCACTTTAACAGCATCGTCTTTTAGTATTTTAAATAACTCAACTGGAATACTGTCATCTCCACTAGCTTTGTTGTTAGCAATGCTTCCTAAGGCCCACTTGACTTCACTCTCTAGGATGTCTGGCTCAGGGTCAGTGACCACACCAGCATGGACATCAGAGACATTAAGATCTTTCTTGTATAGTTCTTCTGTGTATTCTTGCCACCTCTTCTTTATCTCTTCTGCTTCTGTTAGGTCCCTGCCTTTTTTGTCCTTTATCATGCCCATCTTTGCCCTAAACGTTCCTTTGATATCTCCAATTTTCTTGAAGAGATCTCTAGTCTTCCCCATTCTATTGTTTTCTTCAATTTCTTTGCATTGTTCATTTAAGAAGGCCTTCTTATCTCTCCTTGCTATTCTCTGGAAATCTGCATTCAGTTGCTTATATCTTTCCCTTTCACCCTTGCTTTTCGCATTCCTTCTTTCCACAGCTATTTGTAAAGCCTCATCAGACAGCCATTTTGCTTTCTTGCATTTCTTTTTCTTTGGGATGGTTTTAGTTGCTGCCTCTTGTACAATGTTACAGACCTCCGTCCATAGTTCTTCAGGCACTCTGTCTACCAAATCTAATCCTCTAAATCTATTCATCACCTTCACTGTGTACTCACATGGAATATGATCTAAGTCATACCTGAGTGGTCTAGTGGTTTTCCCTACATTCTTCAATTTAAGCCTAAATTTTGCAGTAAGAAGCTCATGATCTGAGCCACAGTCAGCTCCTGGTCTTGTTTTTGCCGTCTGTATAGAGCTTCTCCATCTTTGGCTGCAAAGTATGTAATCAATCTGGTTTCGGTATTGACCATCTGGTGATGTCCATGTGTAGAGTCGTCTCTTGTGTTGTTGGAAAAGGGTGTTTGCTATGACTAGCTTGTTCTCTTGACAGAACTCTATTAGCCTTTGCCCTGCTTCATTTTGTACTCCAAGGCCAAACTTGCCTGTTATTCCGATTACTCCTTGACTTCCTACTTTAGCATTCCAATCCCCTATGATGAAAAGGACATCTTTTTTTGGTGCTAGTTCTAGAAGGTCTTGTAGGTCTTCATAGAACCGGTCAACTTCAGCTTCTTCGGCATCAGTGGTTGGGGCATAGACTTGGATTACAGTGATGTTGAATGGTTTTCCTTGGATACGCACTGAGATCATTCTGTCGTTTTTGAGGTTGTACCCCATTACTGCCTTTCCCACTCTCTTATTGACTATGAGTGCAACTCCATTTCTTCTAAGGGTTTCTTGCCCACAGTAGTAGATATAATGGTCACCTGAATTAAATTCACCCATTCCCGTCCATTTCAATTCGCTGATTCCCAAGATGTCGACGTTCAATCTTGTCATCTCATGTTTGACCACATCCAGCTTGCCTTGGTTCATGGATCTTACATTCCACGTACCTATACAATATTGTTCTTTACAGCATCGGACCTTCTTTTCGCTTCCAGATACATCCACAGCTGAACGTCCTTTCGGCTTTGGCCCAGCCGCTTCACTCTTTCTGGAGCTACTTGGAATTGCCCTCCGCTCTTCCCCAGTAGCATATTGGACACCTTCCGACCTGAGGGGCTCATCTTCCGGCGTCATATCTTTTAGCCTTTTAACATTGTCCATGGGGTTTTCTTGGCAAGGATACTGGAGTGGGTTGCCATTTCCTTCTCCAGTGGACCACATTTTGTCAGAACTCTCTGTCATGACCTGTCCGTCTTGGGTGGCCCTGCACGGTATAGCTCATGGCTTCACTGAGTTACACAAGCCCCTTCTCCACGACAAGGCAGTGATCCATGAAGGGGAATTGATCTGGTAGGTCATAATTATATAATTAAATAGCAATCACAATTTATGACAGAAATGCCAGTATTGAAGGGGAATACTGTGTTGCTATGTAATGTCTTTAAGTAGTTCTTTTGAATTTAACAGGTAAGAGCTGAACAACTGCGCATAAATACATAGCTAAATTGCTTAAATACATATAGACATACATATTTTCCTCTGACTCTTCTAGAGTGAACGTAGCCATTACTATCTGGATTTCTCCTTAAAGGTATCACACATTGTCCTTGGGTATACCAAGTTGATTTATTACATAAAATATTTGCCCAAATCATTCTAATTCAATAATATCAATATGATATGAAATCTGATTATTTGAAAAATACAATTTAATTAAAATTATTGATCAAGACAGTACAAAATCTATATGCTTCCTTCTTATATTTTTTAACTATTGTAGCCTACCTTTCAAAACTGAGTTTTAATCAGAATATCAACATTCTGAATAGCAATTAAAATACACAATAGTCATTATTAAAATTCAGAATAGTAAATGATAAAAGCAGAAGCTAGAGTATAGTAAAACCTTAAACCAAAGGTTTAATCAAATTCAAACAGATCATTTTGGGGAAGGAGTGTCAGTTAATTCTGAATGTCTGTTAAATACAAATTGACATTATTTGCATCCATGTATGTCATCAATTTATATCATTTACATACTTATGTAATTGAAGCTTTTAGGCCATCTATATCAATTTATACCATTTGCTTCATCACACAAATGATATTCATAATGTAAAAAACACCAAGTACATTAGTTATGCGCATAGCATAAACTAATGCAAATTATGTCAATTATGTCAATTGTCTGGACTGCTTCAGAAACAACATACATTCTTTAGGTATTCAATTTGAACTAATTGTTGTTTGTTGCATCTGAAGTCTGCTAAATTTGGACAATCAAGATTTTATTGCAGTTAAAAACTTTCATGCAGCATACAAATGTAAAATTAAGATACTAATCAATAATATGTGTGATATACAGTAATAAAAATTTCTTTTCATGGCACCAAAAAGATAATAAAGTTAGTATTCTCTTTGGAGGAGTTATTCCTGAGTGAGGCGCTACTACTGGAAAACCAATCTGGTATAGTGGTTAAGATGCTGGTGTAGGATTGGGGTTACTTTGATTCATGACTATCCTTATCGAAGTTTGCTATTGACCTTGGACCAGCCATTCCCATTCAGCCCATCTTACCTTGCAGGATTGTTGTTGGGATAAATCAAGGAAAATCCCCACATAAGCTACCTTGAGGTCTTGGAAGAAGCTAGTACAGTGGAACCTCGAGTTACGAATTTAATCCGTTCCGTGACTCTGATCGCAACTCGAATTGGTCGCAACGTGAAGCACGTTTTCCCATAGGGTTCAATGTAAATACGGTTAATCCGTTCTGCCCTCCGAATTTGGTCGCGCCGCGAGGCAAATTTCCCCATAAGGTTCAATGTAAATACGGCTAATCCGCCCTCCGAATTTGGTCACTCCGCGAGGCACATTTCCCCATAAGGTTCAATGTGTCAGCCGGCTTGCACGGCTAGGAAATTCCCCAGGCGTGCTTTAGTCAGTTTCACCGCTCCAGCCCTAGCGCAGAAAGAGGGAGTGCTAATGAAATCTGAGTGCGCGGGGGGGGGGGGGGAGCTTTTGTCGCGCGCGCACACAGCCTGGATCGGGAGCTTTCCCCCCCTTCCTCAAATCTTTCCTTTGTCCATAGCCCTTGGCGTGGTGCGCGCGGCAAAAGCCCAGTGAAATCAATCAGCACGTGGCCCCCCCCCACTGATTCCTCTTAATTCCGCTCTTTCCTTTGACAAAAGCGCAGTGAAAGCAATCAAATCAGCGCGGGGGTGGGGGAAAGGCCTTTGTCGCGTGCGCACAGCCGGGAGTGGGAGCTTCCCCCCCCCACTGATTCCTCTTAATCCCGCTCTTTCCTTTGTCCATAGCCCTTGGAGTAGTCATTGCTGTTCTTGGGCTTTTGTCCTGCACACAGCTGGGAGTGGGAGCTTTCCCACGCGCGCGCACGGATTGCTCTTCAATTCCCAGCTCTTTTCTTTGTCCATAGCCCTTGGTGTAGTCATTGCTTTCCTTGGGCTTTTGTCCTCGCGCTCAGATTTCATTAGCACTTCCTCTTTCTGTGCTAGGGCTGATTTGATTGCTTTCACTGCGCTTTTGTCAAAGGAAAGAGCGGAATTAAGAGGAATCAGTGGGGGGGGGGAACTCCCGCTCCCGGCTGTGCGTGCTACAAAAGCCTTTCCCCCCACGTGCTGATTGATTTCACTGCGCTTTTGCCGCATGCACCACGCCAAGGGCTATGGACAAAGGAAAGATTTGAAGAAGGGGGGGGGAAGCTCCCGCTCCCGGCTGTGCGCGCGTGACAAAAGCCTCCCCCCCCCGCGCGCTCAGATTTCATTAGCACTTCCTCCTTCTGCGCTAGGGCTCCAGCGGTGAAATTGACTGGTGAAATTTGGAAATTTCCTAGCCGTGCAAGCCAGCTGACACATTGAACCTTACGGGGAAATTTGCCTCGTGGAGCAAGCTTCCTTGCCACCGCGATCTCGCCCACAGGAAGCCGCGACCACGTGGCAGCAGGGCAAATGGCCACGGATCCGGTTCGTATCGTGAGGCGGAGGTCGCACGGCGAGGCAAATTTTTGCGGCCGGAGCTGGTCGTTATCGCGAAATTTTCGTAAGGAGGGGCGTTCATAACTCGAGGTTCCACTGTATATAAATTTATATAAATCTAACAAATAAATAAGGACTGCTTCTGGATAGGCAATTGTTACACATCTGGGACTCTGAAGATGACTTCAGTGAACAGGTAGGAATTTATGGGGAAAGGCACTCTTTTAGAAATTGTAGTCCCAGGTCAAGGAGGGCTTTATACGTTAATATTAACACCTTGAATTGTGATAGAAAATGAACTTGAGGCAGTGTAAATTGTAAAATAACTGGCATAAAACTGCTTCAGTTTAGATCAGATACACAGGAGACCTACAGCCTTGTGTCACCAATAGACTGATGGCATTTTATTTATTTACACTCTTTACAATATTTATAGACTCCCCCAATCCTGCAAGACTTGAGTAGTTCACTAGAAAGCAAAAATAAAATAACTGAAGCAGTATAAGAACAAAACTCACAACCTAAGATTATGGACACTCCTATGACGGCGCCCACAATCAACTCAGGCCGATGGTGCACTGAAAAACAGTTTTGCAGCCTTGTGAAATTCAGAGGGATGGAACCAACCAAAACTCTAGGGTAAGTGTGTTCAGTTGCATGGAGGCTACAAACCCACCTTACAAGGTTGTTGTTTTGAGGAAAACAGGGGGACAGAACATTATGTATACTGCTATGAGTTGTACAAAATAAAGGCGGGATATAAATCTAACAAAGAAATAAATGACAAAGCCTGCTGTCTAGCTCATGTCCCATAAACCTAAAGTGACCAAACATCCTTTATTACAAAGAGAGTCCTTTATTTCAGAAAGCTGTCCTTTAGATTTATTAAATTTAATAATTTATTTTCTTGGTTTTGCTCTTAGATTTTCCTTCATAAAGCAAAGTCATAAACATAAACGTTTTTTTAAATCCTTATGAACCTCTCAGATTTGCCCCTTTTTCAGTTTTGCCTTTTATTTTTTCCAAGAAAATATGATCACTGTTCATATATCTCATGGGGGTTGAGAACAGATGACACATAGCAGGCCCTCTCTAGATATTTGGATTATATAGGCAAATTCAGCTTTTGCAAGGTGCTGCCTGATGTGTCTTGGTACCTCATTGTCTAGGGCATTAAAGGTAATGACTGCGCTTTGAAATGCACCTGGAACCAGTGCAGCAAGCATAAAATAGGTATTATTCTCCACTGGCAAGATTGTCCTGCCAATAATCTGGCCACGATCTTCTGTAGCAATTTCAGCTTCCAAGTCCTTTCTAAAGGCAGTCCCATGTAGAATATGATTCAGTAGTCTAACTGAGTGGTAATCAGGTTATGTATTACATTCACCAGAGCATCCTGGTTGAGATAGGATTGTAACTGGCAGACCAAATGAAGCTGGGCCCAAATCGCCAGGCCATGGCTTCCACCTTCTGCCTTAGCAGGACCTGTGAGTCCAGGAGAACTTGCAAGTTATAAACCACCTTCTTAAGGAGGAATGTGATCCCATCCAGAGTAAATACTAGGACTGATGTTGCCAGATGGTTGCTGACTGTCTTGGTATGATTTCTGAGCTTATTATCTATTTATTTATTCAATTTGTATGGCTGCCTGTTTCACCTAAGTGACTTAACAGCCCAACAACCTCAAGACACTGACTGAGGGTTTCCACATCATCTCCTGCTTGATCTGGAGTGGGTATACATAGCTGGATTTGCCCCAAACTGATAGAGCATTCAAAATTCAAATGGCCTTTTCAAGAGAGGGTGCAAAAACAAAGTTTCCCTCTCATCTTTTGAAATCTTTTTCAAAGATCTTCCTATTTTTCCTATTGATTTATACTAGTAATAATGAAGTAAAAATAATAATACATAACTTTAAGGAAGGGCTACGTAAAGACAAAAATTGTACCTGATTTGAAAGAAACAGGAAACCAATGAGACATTAATAAATTACTTTGGTTCAAATCATGGTCATTTGTCAAATGTAAAATTGAGTTCTGCTAAATAAATAGAATTTATTTTTATTTTGAACAGCACTTCACGTTTTGTCCCAATTCTTCACGCTGCCATGTGGTCTCACAGGGCATCCTCACCTGCATCAGTGAAACAACACCGAATGCTATTTTGAAGATGTCCTCGGAAGCAGAACAGCCTAACTAGTGAGGAACATGTGTGCAGCATTCAAAGAGCATTAACAACGGCAGGACTGTGCAGTGGCACGACCTCCCAGAAAACAGTTGCCTGGCATGTTACTGCAGGTCCCAAGTGTCCAATTATCATGTAGCCCTTGGGCTGCATCTTCCATCAGTTCTTGTTCTGCATCACTTGCTGCCGAGGAGACACTTCCTAAGGGCGAACCATTAGTGTCTATTAGACCATGGAAATGTCTTCAGTTGAGATTTCAATGGGCCACATTGCACTAACTGGGGGCAAATATTTGCCCCTATCTGTCTGTCTATCTTTCGACATTTCAATGGAAAAGATTTTGCCAATTAAAGTAAACAATCCTACTCCCCCAGCACCTTGCATGAAACTATGAGAAGAATGAGAAGATATGTGATTGCATGATCCTTCTATAGGTGCAAAACATCATTTTTAATTACTTGGCAATCTGTCTCACATAGATAAAAATATACACAAACACAGCTGATAATTAAGTCTGTAAAGAATATATGACCAAGCTACAATTGCCTGAAAGAAAATCTCTGGCAACAAACTTTGAACCTTCCGGTATCAGCTTATCAGAATTAGATTGTAATTTCTTATTTGTTCTAATAGTTGTATATGTGTCTCGGTGGGTAGATGTTGTGTGTTGTATCCAAAGTATCTTTGTCCCGGACTTTGTGTGTTATGCTAAAATGCTGAGGACATCTTTGCATTAAAAAAATTAGAAATATATACAATTTCTTTATTAAAATACAGACATTCTATTTTTCTGTCTCTAGTGGTGTCATTAAAACAGCAACAGACCAAAAACTACCACTACAAAACAGCAGTAATGTACATTTTCAAAAGAAATGAGAATCCTCAGTGGGCTACTAATGATGGATACTAGGGTGTATTAATCAGCTAAGACCCAATTTAAATTTGATTACTGGATCTGGCAATATCTGATTCGAATGTGAGATTTGAATGTAAAGAAAAGATCTGATTCAAACCAATTTGAAATTTGATAAAATAGTCTTCCTTATAATGGGAAGAATATAAATGCTTTAACAATTTCATTTTTATTGTATTGTATTATATTTTTTGGCAGAATGGGCTAGGTTTAGGGCTTACTAGCCAGTTTAGCCTCTTCTGGGAACAACAGTTGTAAAACATTTTTTTAAAAAGCCTGAAATGTATAAGTTATCACTATTGCATATATAATATTCTATGATAAAAATAAGTAGCTGGTATTTTATGCAATAATCTATGTGGAAGCAAGTTATCTCAGGCCCAACATGTAATGATCTTCAGTCTTTTTTTTTCCTTCTGTCCTCCAAGAAGAGTGAGACCCATAGAGCAGCACTCCCCCAAGAAACGCTACCCTAACAAAGATCTCACAAGAGATCTTCAGACACAGTCTGTCAGAGATACTCTAATGGGATCTGCATTTAGAGTTGGAATAGAAGACTTCTGTGTTCCTTTTACAACTCTACGAGTCTACGATTTAACTCTGATAGGCAGGATTTGCAGTAGTAATAACATTCACTGGTTGGCTACTCATACCTATATTAGAAAGCCCACTGTCCATATCCTGAAGGAAAGCTGTAACAATGTTTGAGATTCTGGACCTACAGAGAGGTCACTGAAACCCCAAATGACTTCTGAATCTATCTGAAATTATTCAAAGCCACATCTTCAGTCAACACATTGTACTGTTTTAAAGATGAGATTCAAAGAGATGATGCCACTGAATATTCTTCAAACTGAATTATCAGTCTGAACCTCTGTACAACACTAATACGCTGGTGTTATCTTAAAATATGGAACTTCTCTTTAACATGGGCATCTGTTCCCAAATACTTGAAAATAGCTGATGTAGTGGTGAGACAACTCATGGAATACTGTGTACAGTTCGGTTCATCACACCTCAAAAAGCATATTATAGACCTGGAAAAGGTGCAAATAAGGACCACTAAAATAATTACTGGGCTAGTGCTACTGCTGTGCAAGGAAATATTACTTCATCTAAGACATTTCAGCTTGGAGCAAAGATGGGTAATGAACATGAAAGAGATCTCAAAAATGTGAATAGACAGAGCACCCTCTCTCTGTCTCTGTCTCTCTCTCTCGTAGTTAGAATTAAGCACATTCAGTGAAACTATAGTATAGGGCAATTCAAAACTTACAACAGGAAATATTTCTTTACACAATTCTCCATGGAAATGAGCACTCCATTTCTTGAGCAATTTTTATTCATTTCAGAATATTAGCTTGGTTGGTCGGTCATTTAGGATATGTGTATGTGTGTTTATCAGGAATCTATTATCTGAAGCTTTGAATAGCTTATATGCAGCTATGGACATGCTAGAAGAGTAATTGTTTCTGAAGGAGCTCATGTTCTTTTCTATTATCAATGGTTTGGAAATGAACAGGAGAACAATGTGAATAGTGCATGGTTTCGATTCCTAAAAAAATGTTCAAGGCTGGAAGAACTTTTTTTCAATTAATTATACAATGTTCTGAAGGACTCTCATCTCTTTCTACAGTAAACTAAGATTTTACTGCTGCAAGTCTGCTATAGGGATTATTTAAATATGGACTGCTTAAAGTAGTTTATGTGCTTTTGTATATGTGTGTGTGTGCCTTCATGTCTTCTGGTGACTGCCTGGACTAGTCCCTACAGTTTCCTTAGCAAGATTTTTGGAAGTAATTTGCCTTCATGTCAGTCATGACTTCTGGTGACTGCGTAGACTAGTTCCTAAAGTTTCCTTAGCAAGACTTTTGGAAGTGGTTTGCCACTGCCTTCTTCCTAGGGTTGAGAGAGTGTGACTCGCCCAAGCTGGCTTCGTGCCTAAGGCGGGACTAGAACTCACAGATTCCTGGTCCAGGCTGGTGCCTTTCAACCACTATACCAACTTGGCTCTCATATAGTTTATATGCTTTATTTCCCAGTGTTATTATTGTTCGGTGAAATGAGTTAAAATGCTATTAATTATATAAGATGTCCTACAGATTAGTGTTGTTTAGTTTATAACTGGGAAGCTGTTTATAATTTTTGCATATAATGGTCTGTATGCTGCCTCCAAGCTGCAGAATATCTATTAAGCAATTAATTAAGTTTTTAATACTTAAGATCTTTGCAACAGGAAACATTTGAACAAATCATAAAAATATCTGTCTTGATCTAATGAATGGAGACACAAATTCAAAAATGTAATAAAATAGTTAATTGCTTTGTCTCTCTACTCAATAATGCATTATTAAAAAGCCTTTTTAAAACTGACGTATTTCATAAATGCAAACTCTGGAAGATGGGAACAAAACTGTTTCTTAACTCTGTTGGATTTTCAGTATTGAATTGCATGCTTTATTTGAAAATCTCCTTCACTAGCGTAGTAACAGGACTCCATGTTATATTAAAATGTAAGTACATACATATGAACATAAAATGTCACACTCTTAAGAAAGCTATTGTCACCTAGAATGGAATACACTCAGGGTACCTGAACGTAATTTTCATTTGTATGAGCAAATTAAAATAGGTTCAATAACTATTGTAACAAACAAGAATGGGAAACCTCATATTGAAACATGGTCTGCATTAACTATGCTTTGCTATTACATAATAGCCAGCATCAAACTTGGCTTATTCTTCACACCATACCCACTATCCACTTATCTATATCTTATGTCAGAAAAGATGCCACAAAGTTCAAGAAGATGCCACAATCTTTAATACTGTCAGAGGACATAACATAGACACAAAGCCTTAAAAACAAACAATTGAGAAGAAAAAAAAAAGGCATATCCCTGTTTTGGCTTGCCAAATAAGACAAAGAGTGATAACAAGAAATGAATTTAGAAGCTTTACAGACAACCAAACATGATACTGGGAGAACAAGTGTGTTGAAGGGGTTAAGGGTCTAAGACTGGGGAAAACCAGGTTCAAATCCACTTATGGTCATGGAAGCTCACTTGTTGATTATGGACCAGTTATTCTCTCAGGCCAACTAACCTCACAAGATCATTATGAAGATAAAATAAAATATATCATAATGTAAGCTTCCTTGAGTCCCTAGAGAAAAGTTCAGATAGAAATATAACAAAGGAAACAAGGGAAAAACCTGTCAGAGAACTCAAAAAATCATGCTTGGAAAGAAATGTGAATAGATCATTTTTTCTCCTCTTCATGGTGTTAACATTAGGATAATTCAGTGAAACTAAAAATAGGATAATTAAATATTGATAACAGGAAGTATTTCTTTATGCAATTCATAGTTTAACAGCAACATTTGTTCTCATGAGATGATGCCCAACAATTAATAGTGTCAAAAAGGCCCTGGAGAAATTCATGGATGAGAGAAGTATTAATGGTTGCTAGTTTTCAAAGGTTCAGACTACTTCCTGAATCATGGCGGGCGGCACTAGCTCCCAAGGAAAAATAGTGAAAGAGGACAGGCTGCTTGTTAGTTTCCTGAATGAATCTGGTTTGTCACTACATAACACAGAATGCTGGACTAGATGGACTGTTGGTCTGATCCACCAGGATTCTTATGTTACAGAGACATGAGGAAAGGAAGGCTGATTGACTGATTGATAATGTGCCAAGAGTTGGTGTCAACTCTTCGTAACCATATAGCTTTTTGCCATAACAATCTGTTCCTAGCCTGGTTCTTCAGGTTTTCCAGTGGTGTCCCATTGCTGTTGTAACTGAGTTGATCCACCTTGCTGCTGGTTGTCCTCTTCTCTTTCCTTCTACCTTTTCCAGAATTACAGACTTCCCCAGAGACCTAGGTCTTCACATAATGTGTCCAAAGTATGTTAATTTGATCCTGGTCATTTGTGCCTTGAGTGAGAACTCTGGGTTGTTTTGTTCAATGATCCATTTGTTTGTTTCCTCGGCTGTTCATGGTATTCTCAGCAGTTTTCTCCAACACCAAAGTTCAAAAGCATGAGTACTCTTTCTGTCCTGCTTCTTCAAGGTCCACCTAATAATAGAACTGCCCATGTATTTTTTCCATGTATGTCTTCTTTCCCTTGTTCTGACAACAAATTCTTTTCCTTCTCATCTGTTCACTGACTAGTTTTATATCTGGCTGCCTAGTTGCACTGTAGTTTTAAAAAACAAAGATGTACTGTACTCTTCATAGTTCATGCCATATATGTTAAAAGTTCATATTTGTTCTTAGCAGAATCTAGACCTATGTATAGTTCTGAGCAGAATCTAGACATCTGTATTTAACCACTAGCCGGCTACGTGCATAAGAACTGTAGCACTGCATGCTTACTGCTGCATTATTGGATAAAGATTTCATCACTGGAAACTTTGTTTCAGGGACTGTTTCTTTCTTATTTTTAATGACAATCTCTCACTTATGCCTGAGACATTCATCACAAGCAGTCGAACATCCAGACCAGGTCTGAAATGTGAGTAAAATGTATTTATAAATATGTGATCAACATCCACAAGTTACAAGCTATTCAAGAAGTGATTAACATCCCAGCTCATTTGCTGACTTGTTTCTAAGGAAGTTCTTTAGATAATCAAAATGTGAATTGATCCATTTAGGTTTGTACTACTCAACACAATCTGTAGTCAAATTAATTCTAAATTCCCTCTGTGTTGTATTTGTTTACCTTTAAATCAGAGTCTCATTAAAAGGTAGGAACTAAGACCAGGAAATAATACTAAAAGCAATAGCAGTAACTACCCTAATATCTTTATACCACTGTTCCTGGTATAAGTCCCTTTAGGCACTTTGAGAACTCTAAACATTTATGTATCCTTGCTGTATTGAAGATTTATAAATGGTCACAATAATGAGAATCAATTATCAAGCTTGTGAGGTGGTAAAATGCATCCTCAGGCTAAGCACTGTGAACCAACAACAGTGTTTAAAAATGAGTGAACAACAAAAGACACGCATGCTAGAAAATATTATATCTTGACTGTTTTCTCAAGGCAGGTGATCAGCAAGGAAGAGCTTTTAGAGGACTGTTCAAGCATTTGGTGGCAGGACTCTAAAGGAAATAATGGGCTAAAGCTTGGGGTTTTTTTTTTTGACTTACTGATGGTATGGGCAGGGTTTTGATCCTTAAGTCCTTTTTAATGCTGAAAATTCAGACAAAACTATTGAAGTAAATGAACTTGGATCATTTTTTTTATCACACCTCTTCCTTCTCTTTATACTCTTTTTGTTGAGCACAAAATACGTATATTTTGCCATGAATTAGTAGTGCCTGCTTCAAAGCCTGATAACTGATCCCTCAAGATATTCAGCATAAAGAAAAAGTCAAGATGGTATATTAAGGACATTATATCAGAATTTATACTTGAATTTTGCATGGTACTGGTGGCAGGACAGCATCCTCTAAAACAACTGAGAACAACAGTATAGTGGTTTCTTTAAATTTATTTTAAGAGTGTGGAACTGCCTCTGTGGCAAACACCTTCCCACTGCTGTTTGCACACTTCAAAATCATCTGCCTGAGGTCACCATCTCACGTCGCTCAACAGTTGGGGTAGCCCAGTTTACAACTTTATATTGCTATAAAACCAATCACCCAGAATATGACACAAATATGGTGGATTCAGATCCAACATTAATTGATAACTCCTCCTATGAATATGAATAGCCATGTGCTATTTGTAATTACCTGTTTTAGTCTTTATATAGGCAGGATGTTTTTTTGAAATCACTTACAGATTATTAAGAACAAATGAATGACTGTACTGCAGATATGTATGCATTCATTGGAAAGCATAGATATATTTCTTACAAAGCTGAATAACATTATTTATACTAACACAGCCTGCTTATTAATAGACTCTGAAATTTATATTGTAGAGAAATGAGTATGTCATTTCTGTTTAACAATTATAGCCATGTTGCTGTGACAATGGCATTTTTCTTCTTTCAAAAAAGGGGCTGTAAGGATAGAGGAGTAAGGGTAGATGAACTTAGGCAGAGAATGCAGGCCTGTTTATATTAGGCATAAAGTATGCGTTTTCAACAGAATATGCCTGAATTTCCCTGCATCATATACATTTCGGACCAAAAATAATCCAAAATCCACATTGAAAATATTACCATGCTATATAAGCATTGCTGATTTTACACTACATTTTGCCCCTGAGACCCTGTGATTGACAGAGCTCTCTTGATTAGTTAAATTCTGTGAGCACTATTTTCTTGTCTAATTGATTCTTTTCCATGCCATGATGCTGAGACATTTCAAAAGGTTAATATTCTTTCTTATTTCTACTTTCCTCTAAGAAATAAATAGTTGAAGCTCCTGCTGGTACAGTCTGGAAAAAATCTTTTTGGATGCAATTTATTTCCAGGTTCCTTATTATAGGGTGGACCATGATACTGCAGCATTCCCCAAGGCATTTTTATCACTTTCAACTAAGAATCTCTGCTGGGCTAAGCAGATATGCTTTGTTCCTACGTGCAAAGTATTTGCACACAGTTAAAATACTTCAGTTTTAAGAAAGAACAAGTACTGGACCTACTCTTCCTTATAGTAAGACCACTCACTGCCTTAAAATTCTTTAATTTGGATCTTCCAAGGATTAATTTAATCTTTATTTTCAGTGTCTCCTGAGTCCCTGGATGTACCAAAAGAGTTCAGATAAAATTGTTGTTGTTGTTGTTTAGTCGTTAAGTCGTGTCCGACTCTTCGTGACCCCATGAACCATATTGCGCCAGGCCTTCCTGTCTTTCACTGCCTCCCTGAGTTTGCTCAATTTCATGCTCATTGCTTCAGTGATGCTATCTAGCCATCTCATCCTCTGCCGTCCTCTTCTCCTTTTGCCTTCCATCTTTCCCAGCATCAGGGTCTTTTCCAAAGAGTCCTCTCTTCGCATTAGGTGACCAAAGTATCTGAGCTTGAGCTTCATTATCAATCCTTCCAATGAGCAATCAGAGTTGATTTCCTTTAAGATTGACTGGTTTGACCTCCTAGCAGTCCAGGGGACTCTTAAGAGTCTTCTCCAGCACCACAGTTCAAAGGCATCAATTCTTCGGCGTTCAGCCTTCTTTATGGTCCAGCTCTCACAGCCATACATTACTACTGGAAAAACCATAGCTTTGACTATGCGGATCTTTGTCGGCAAGGTGACGTCTCTGCTTTTTAATATGCTATCTAGGTTTGCCATAGCTTTCCTCCCAAGGAGCAAGCGTCTTTTAATTTCATGGCTGCAGTCTCCGTCTGCGGTGATCTTGGAGCCCAAATAAATGAAGTCTGTTACTGCTTCCATTTCTACCCCTTCTATTTGCCAGGGATTGATGGGTCCAGATGCCATGATCTTAGTTTTTTTAATGTTGAGTTTCAAGCCAGCTTTCGCACTCTCCTCTTTCACCCTCATCAAGAGGCTCTTTAGTTCTTCTTCACTTTCTGCCATTAGGGTGGTATCGTCTGCATATCTGAGGTTATTGATGTTTCTCCCTGCAATCTTAATTCCGGCTTGTGATTCTTCCAGCCTGGCATTTCTCATGATGTACTCTGCATATAGGTTAAATAAGCAGGGGGACAGTATACAGCCTTGTCGTACTCCTTTCCCTATTTTGAACCAATCGGTTGTTCCATGACCGGTTCTAACTGTTGCTTCTTGGCCCGCATACAGATTTCTCAGGAGACAGGTAAGGTGGTCTGGTATCCCCATCTCTTTAAGAATTTGCCACAGTTTGTTGTGATCCACACAATCAAAGGCTTTTGCATAGTCAATGAAGCAGAAGTAGATGCTTTTCTGGAACTCTCGTGCTTTCTCCATGATCCAGCGAATGTTGGCAATTTGATCTCTAGTTCCTCTGCCTCTTCGAAACCCAGCTTGTACATCCGGTAGTTCTCGGTTCACGTACTGCTGAAGCCTAGCTTGTAGGATTTTGAGCATAACCTTGCTAGCATGTGAAATGAGTGCAATTGTGCGATAGTTTGAGCATTCTTTGGCATTGCCCTTCTTTGGAATTGGAACGTAAACTGACCTTTTCCAATCCCGTGGCCACTGTTGCGTTTTCCAAACTTGCTGGCATATTGAGTGCAGCACTTTAACAGCATCGTCTTTTAGTATTTTAAATAACTCAGCTGGAATACTGTCATCTCCACTAGCTTTGTTGTTAGCAATGCTTCCTAAGGCCCACTTGACTTCACTCTCTAGGATGTCTGGCTCAGGGTCAGTGACCACACCAGCATGGACATCAGGGACATTAAGATCTTTCTTGTATAGTTCTTCTGTGTATTCTTGCCACCTCTTCTTAATCTCTTCTGCTTCTGTTAGGTCCCTGCCTTTTTTGTCCTTTATCATGCCCATCTTTGCACTAAACGTTCCTTTGATATCTCCAATTTTCTTGAAGAGATCTCTAGTCTTCCCCATTCTATTGTTTTCTTCAATTTCTTTGCATTGTTCATTTAAGAAGGCCTTCTTATCTCTCCTTGCTATTCTCTGGAAATCTGCATTCAGTTGCTTATATCTTTCCCTTTCACCCTTGCTTTTCGCATTCCTTCTTTCCACAGCTATTTGTAAAGCCTCATCAGACAGCCATTTTGCTTTCTTGCATTTCTTTTTCTTTGGGATGGTTTTAGATGCTGCCTCTTGTACAATGTTACAGACCTCCGTCCATAGTTCTTCAGGCACTCTGTCTACCAAATCTAATCCTCTAAATCTATTCATCACCTTCACTGTGTACTCACATGGAATATGATCTAAGTCATACCTGAGTGGTCTAGTGGTTTTCCCTACATTCTTCAATTTAAGCCTAAATTTTGCAGTAAGAAGCTCATGATCTGAGCCACAGTCAGCTCCTGGTCTTGTTTTTGCCGTCTGTATAGAGCTTCTCCACCTTTGGCTGCAAAGTATGTAATCAATCTGGTTTCGGTATTGACCATCTGGTGATGTCCATGTGTAGAGTCGTCTCTTGTGTTGTTGGAAAAGAGTGTTTGCTATGACTAGCTTGTTCTCTTGACAGAACTCTATTAGCCTTTGCCCTGCTTCATTTTGTACTCCAAGGCCAAACTTGCCTGTTATTCCGATTACTCCTTGACTTCCTACTTTAGCATTCCAATCCCCTATGATGAAAAGGACATCTTTTTTTGGTGCTAGTTCTAGAAGGTCTTGTAGGTCTTCATAGAACCGGTCAACTTCAGCTTCTTCGGCATCAGTGGTTGGGGCATAGACTTGGATTACTGTGATGTTGAATGGTTTTCCTTGGATACGCACTGAGATCATTCTGTCGTTTTTGAGGTTGTACCCCATTACTGCCTTTCCCACTCTCTTATTGACTATGAGTGCAACTCCATTTCTTCTAAGGGTTTCTTGCCCACAGTAGTAGATATAGTGGTCACCTGAATTAAATTCACCCATTCCCGTCCATTTCAATTCGCTGATTCCCAAGATGTCAACGTTCAATCTTGTCATCTCATGTTTGACCACATCCAGCTTGCCTTGGTTCATGGATCTTACATTCCACGTACCTATACAATATTGTTCTTTACAGCATCGGACCTTCTTTTCGCTTCCAGATACATCCACAGCTGAACGTCCTTTCGGCTTTGGCCCAGCCGCTTCACTCTTTCTGGAGCTACTTGGAATTGCCCTCCGCTCTTCCCCAGTAGCATATTGGACACCTTCCGACCTGAGGGGCTCATCTTCCGGCGTCATATCTTTTCAGATAAAATACTTCAAGCCTAATAAAAACTGCAACTAGTGATGGCAACAATTTTTGGAAACAGAAAATTCAAAAGATTAATCTGACTTCTGTGATGCTATAAATTAAGCCAAAAGTCTTTCTTCTACTTGACAGATGCATAATGGTGTGGTGCAAGTCTCCTGACACCACCTTCTCTCTTCTTTGCTTAAACATACCAAACTGTAAATTTAGGTAGAGAGCAAGAACCAAAATTCAAGGGTATGGAACATGATTTGCATGTAAAAAAATCCCAGATTCCATCTCAGAAATCTCTGTCTATGATTAGGAAAGATGATTTAGAGATCCTGGTGAATTATTTCCTTTATTGAAAACAACAGTGAGTTAGACAGATCAATGGTCTGACACAACTTAAGGCAGTTTCATATATTGGGGGAAAAGAACCCTAAGAGCTGGAAAAACTGGCTGCAATTAATCCTTCTGATAATGCTTAAAGCTTCAAGTTTTCAGAAAAGGTATCAACTTTCAAGAAACAGCCTTCAACAATCTTCATGGCTTCCAGCCTCATCCTCCTATTGCCCATCATGTGAAAGTGAAGGACACTGCGGCTTTTGCATAGTTTTCTCTATGTTGTGATTAGTATCCATATACACATAGAAAACAGATGACTTTTCAGAGTGTATGAAAATGTATTAGGGTGAATCTAAAATAGCACTTAGTTCTGCTCTCATGGGATGAGAGACAACTACTTTCTGATTATCTACAAGAACTGTGACTAATGACAGTGGAAGCCTCAGGAACTTTAAGAGCAACATGGGACAAGGGTCTTCATTGAAAGGAAGAATCAGTGAAGGTAAGTTTCCTGCTTTCTGCCTCTAGAAGAGAGTTTGCACTGGTTTCTAGTGTTCTGAACAGAAATGAAATGGCCAATCTCAACCAATTTCACTGTTAATGTGGAAAACTGGGGGGGGGGGGGGGGGGGAGGAGGATGCTTATGAATCATGTTGCCTAAAAAGCATTTCTCCTCTTTTCAACTATGATGTATAGCAAAATTTCCCTCCCACTGAAACATAATACTGGAGTTGAGAAAATAATGTCTAGAATGGGAGGTCATGAAAAGAATAAACACAGACACATCACAGAGCTAGTTCAAAAAGGAAGTGAAACTTCGGAAATAACACTCTGTATGGTTCAGTGCTTATTTCTTTCCATAACAGAGCTGAATGTGCTTCAAAAATGTTTCAGGACAAGTGCTTCAGACCTCATGCATGCATGAAGACAGCATTCTCTGCTATTCATTAAAACAGCCTCCCTTTTTAATGGCTACTGTGCAAGGCTGAATAATAGTTGTGGCTGCTTTAAGAAGCACATTTACTTTAAATGCTACATTTCATGTAGAAGCCTGGAAAAGTTGGGCTTTGATGAGTAGCAGGGAGATACAGCAAGATCATAAGTACTTCTTCTGAATCATTTTCAAATATACAAATAGCCATTGTGCATTGCATCACTGAACTCAGGTCTCTGTATTATTTCCATAAAGATGGTTTTCCGGTGACTAAGCTTTCCACATTATGAAACAATTATAACCTGCTCAGTGAAAAATTATTTCATAATAAAAAAGAAAATCAAATTAATAAAAAAAGTTAGAGACAAACATAAGTGAATGTGAAAAACAGAAAATGAAGTGATATAAGAATGGATAATGAGAAGGGTATAGAGAAACAGCAACAGATGGTCTTCAGTACTACTGTAGTTCCTTTTTTCTGTTGCATGATATTTCCACAAAATTTTGCCATATTTCTTTTTATTCTTCTTCTATAACTTGACTTCTATAAATCACTTTGTCCATCACTGCCAGGTTTTAATAATGTTAATATGTCAAGGAATCTATGTCAGGTCAGATCTGATTTCAGGGTGTTTTTTTTGGGGGGGGGGGAGTGGTGGTAATCCATGCTCTTTCCTAATCCATTTTTTTAAATTCCCTCTTTATACACCCTCTCTTCATTCAGTGACCACAATCTGTTCCTTAAATCATAAGTGAAATGGTTGCTAAGCGAACACATGACTGAGGCAGAGAGAGAGAGAGAGAGAGAGACAGAAAGGCTGCGAAATCACTGATTCCTGCTATTTCATTTAGATAAAGTTCTCTTGTACAGCTGCACCAGAATTTCTCTCATTCCAGCATGCATTGTCAGGCCCATGAAATTTGGTCCTAAGTGTGTGCATTGGTCAGAAAATGATTTTTTTTATTACTGCTATATTTGTGAACAGTCGCTAAATGAGGTAGCCAATAAATGAGGAGTGGCTGTATTCACATATATGCCAGTTTGGTGTAGGGATGAAGGCACCCAGCTAGAAACTGATAGACTGTGAGTTCTAGTCCTGCCTTAGGCATAAAGCCAGCTGGGTGACTTTGAGCCAGTCATTCTCTCTCATCTCCTAAGAAGAAGACAAGGGCAAACCACTTTTCAAAAATCTTGCCAAGAAAACTGCAGGGCCTTGTCCAGGTGGTTGCCAGGAGTCAAGATTGACTTGGAGGCATAAATTTCTGTTTTGTTTTATATTCATTTAGCTGCCTACCAGCATATCTTAGCATTTAATTAACTAATCTATCCTAACAATCTACTTCCAGGATGAGTTGGATTTCTAAATTACTTGCAAACTGTGATTTATATTTGCTTCATCAAACAACATATAGTTACTTAAGAACCAATGCTAAAATATTCACATGAGACACTATCTAATCACAGTATACAGAACTCTAAGTCTCCTAGGTGCTTCTAGTAGAACTTGTTGTCGTTGTTCAGTTGTTAAGTCGTGTCCGACTCTTCGTGACCCCATGAACCATATTGTGCCAGGCCTTCCTATCTTTCACTGCCTCCCTGAGTTTGCTCAATTTCATGCTCATTGCTTCAGTGATGCTATCTAGCCATCTCATCCTCTGCCGTCCTCTTCTCCTTTTGCCTTCCATCTTTCCCAGCATCAGGGTCTTTTCCAAAGAGTCCTCTCTTCGCATTAGGTGACCAAAGTATCTGAGCTTGAGCTTCATTATCAATCCTTCCAATGAGCAATCAGAGTTGATTTCCTTTAAGATTGACTGGTTTGACCTCCTACCAGTCCAGGGGACTCTTAAGAGTCTTCTCCAGGACCACAGTTCAAAGGCATCAATTCTTCGGCGTTCAGCCTTCTTTATGGTCCAGCTCTCACAGCCATACATTACTACTGGAAAAACCATAGCTTTGACTATGCGGATCTTTGTCGGCAAGGTGACGTCTCTGCTTTTTAATATGCTATCTAGGTTTGCCATAGCTTTCCTCCCAAGGAGCAAGCGTCTTTTAATTTCATGGCTGCAGTCTCCATCTGCAAGTGATCTTGGAGCCCAAATAAATGAAGTCTGTTACTGCTTCCATTTCTACCCCTTCTATTTGCCAGGGATTGATGGGTCCAGATGCCATGATCTTAGTTTTTTTAATGTTGAGTTTCAAGCCAGCTTTCGCACTCTCCTCTTTCACCCTCATCAAGAGGCTCTTTAGTTCTTCTTCACTTTCTGCCATTAGGGTGGTATCGTCTGCATATCTGAGGTTATTGATGTTTCTCCCTGCAATCTTAATTCCGGCTTGTGATTCTTCCAGCCTGGCATTTCTCATGATGTACTCTGCATATAGGTTAAATAAGCAGGGTGACAGTATACAGCCTTGTCGTACTCCTTTCCCTATTTTGAACCAATCGGTTGTTCCATGACCGGTTCTAACTGTTGCTTCTTGGCCCGCATACAGATTTCTCAGGAGACAGGTAAGGTGGTCTGGTATCCCCATCTCTTTAAGAATTTGCCACAGTTTGTTGTGATCCACACAATCAAAGGCTTTTGCATAGTCAATGAAGCAGAAGTAGATGCTTTTCTGGAACTCTCGTGCTTTCTCCATGATCCAGCGAATGTTGGCAATTTGATCTCTAGTTCCTCTGCCTCTTCGAAACCCAGCTTCTACATCCGGTAGTTCTCGGTTCACGTACTGCTGAAGCCTAGCTTGTAGGATTTTGAGCATAACCTTGCTAGCATGTGAAATGAGCGCAATTGTGCGATAGTTTGAGCATTCTTTGGCATTGCCCTTCTTTGGAATTGGAATGTAAACTGACCTTTTCCAATCCCGTGGCCACTGTTGCGTTTTCCAAACTTGCTGGCATATTGAGTGCAGCATTTTAACAGCATCATCTTTTAGTATTTTAAATAACTCAGCTGGAATACTGTCATCTCCACTAGCTTTGTTGTTAGCAATGCTTCCTAAGGCCCACTTGACTTCACTTTCTAGGATGTCTGGCTCTGGGTCAGTGACCACACCAGCATGGACATCAGGGACATTAAGATCTTTCTTGTATAGTTCTTCTGTGTATTCTTGCCACCTCTTCTTAATCTCTTCTGCTTCTGTTAGGTCCCTGCCTTTTTTGTCCTTTATCATGCCCATCTTTGCACTAAACGTTCCTTTGATATCTCCAATTTTCTTGAAGAGATCTCTAGTCTTCCCCTTTCTATTGTTTTCTTCAATTTCTCTGCATTATTCATTTAAGAAGGCCTTCTTATCTCTCCTTGCTATTCTCTGGAAATCTGCATTCAGTTGCTTATATCTTTCCCTTTCACCCTTGCTTTTCGCATTCCTTCTTTCCACAGCTATTTGTAAAGCCTCATCAGACAGCCATTTTGCTTTCTTGCATTTCTTTTTCTTTGGGATGGTTTTAGTTGCTGCCTCTTGTACAATGTTACAGACCTCCGTCCATAGTTCTTCAGGCACTCTGTCTACCAAATCTAATCCTCTAAATCTATTCATCACCTTCACTGTGTACTCACATGGAATATGATCTAAGTCATACCTGAGTGGTCTAGTGGTTTTCCCTACATTCTTCAATTTAAGCCTAAATTTTGCAGTAAGAAGCTCATGATCTGAGCCACAGTCAGCTTCTGGTCTTGTTTTTGCCGTCTGTATAGAGCTTCTCCATCTTTGGCTGCAAAGTATGTAATCAATCTGGTTTCGGTATTGACCATCTGGTGATGTCCATGTGTAGAGTCGTCTTTTGTGTTGTTGGAAAAGAGTGTGTGCTATGACTAGCTTGTTCTCTTGACAGAACTCTATTAGCCTTTGCCCTGCTTCATTTTGTACTCCAAGGCCAAACTTGCCTGTTATTCCGATTACTCCTTGACTTCCTACTTTAGCATTCCAATCCCCTATGATGAAAAGGACATCTTTTTTTGGTGCTAGTTCTAGAAGGTCTTGTAGGTCTTCATAGAACCGGTCAACTTCAGCTTCTTTGGCATCAGTGGTTGGGGCATAGACTTGGATTACCGTGATGTTGAATGGTTTTCCTTGGATACGCACTGAGATCATTCTGTCGTTTTTGAGGTTGTACCCCATTACTGCCTTTCCCACTCTCTTATTGACTATGAGTGCAACTCCATTTCTTCTAAGGGTTTCTTGCCCACAGTAGGAGATATAATGGTCACCTGAATTAAATTCACCCATTCCCGTCCATTTCAATTCGCTGATTCCCAAGATGTCGACGTTCAATCTTGACATCTCATGTTTGACCACATCCAGCTTGCCTTGGTTCATGGATCTTACATTCCACGTACCTATACAATATTGTTCTTTACAGCATTGGACCTTCTTTTCGCTTCCAGATACATCCACAGCTGAACGTCCTTTCGGCTTTGGCCCAGCCGCTTCACTCTTTCTGGAGCTACTTGGAATTGCCCTCCGCTCTTCTCCAGTAGCATACTGGACACCTTCTGACCTGAGGGGCTCAACTTCCAGCGTCATATCTTTTAGCCTTTTAACATTGTCCATGGGGTTTTCTTGGCAAGGATACTGGAGTGGGTTGCCATTTCCTTCTCCAGTGGACCATATTTTGTCAGAACTCTCTGTCATGACCTGTCTGTCTTGGGTGGCCCTGCACGGTATAGCTCATGGCTTCACTGAGTTACACAAGCCCCTTCGCCACGATAAGGCAGTGATCCATGAAGGGGCTAGTAGAACTACATGCCATTAAAACTTTAGATGATACTGTTTTTTCCAGGGTTGTCATTGTCCTTCTCATTTAAAAAAAAAAAAAAAGATTTCAAAGCATTCATTCTATAAGTTCCTTGAATCACAATAGATGTGTTCTCCATGTTCTATACCTTCTGTATCACAGAAATTCATTCATCCTATTCTGATACCTATGCTTTTAACATCATAATTAGAAATCAGCATGGCAGTAATCCACTAGGAAGTTTTCCTGAATAAGTCCCACTCAACCAGAAGAAGCGGTCTAAGAACAAATTAACAGTCACATTCAGAGGAGACCTTCTTGTCCATTGTACCCTCTATCTCTGACAGTCTTAGGGAATATCTATTAGGGCTCTGCAAGCTTAAGAATGTTTTAGAAGAAGTATTATGGACCTTAAGCAAGCATAGCATGTCACTGCTATTAATTAAAGCATCCTGTCTTTTTCAGGCTTCTACAAAAAAAGGTGAGTTGTTTTAAGGATTAATTCAATATGACTGTTAAAGCAGCTACCTCATTTTTAAGGCTCATATGGAAGATGGATGCTTTAATGAAGAGGTGACATAACATGCTTGGGCTTGCATGAGATGTGAAGCTCTACTTCGGACTCATTTTTGAAGTGGGAACTGCCCACATACTTGTATTAGGGTGATGATGCTTCATTCATATCTGATAATCTAAATATGATTTCAAAGGAGTTGAAAATTCATTTTTACAAATTAGTATTCTTTAAAACTAGCTTTTCCTCCCAAGTACACAGGCAAAAGAGATCTTCTAAAAAGTAAGCAAAATACTGTACTACCTTTTTAATTTGAAATGTGCTATATTCAAGTTGAGAGGATCTACAGCATTTCATGAAATTCATTTTTTTTCAATTTTGCCAACCATATTATTTTATATATTTATATGTTTTTAATTTATATTCTATTCAAGATACAATTAAGAGGAACAGTGTTTCTTTAATGCTATTTACTTTTCTTAATATATATTTCAAGTACAAATTTAAGCTTCTGAGTTAACAATAGGATAGATAATCAAGTAAGTAAATGCCATACATGCCATTTTAAGTTTAAATACATTTATTCAATTCATTGTGTTAAGAATGGTGTTCTTATAATCCATTCGGCTTGAACAAAAAGAAGGAATGCATTTCCATCTGTTCTGGGCCAAATTAGGAAAGTCTCAAGAAGAGCTATTCTCTACTTCCTCTCTCATGACAATGGAAAATTTCTAAACAAAGACAAAAAGTAGCAATAGTTGGTGTAAAGGAGCTGAAATTAGAAGTAGGTTGAATCAGCCCTGAGTAAATTTAAATTAGAGATTCAAGATTTGGAAAAAAGCTGGCCCACAGGCTGTAATAGGGAAGCATCAAAATGTCTGCAGCTGTTTCAGTCTTTGGTAGCATGAAGTGAAAATAGCAGGAATGGTAGATCCTTTAGAGGACATGTTGCCTAGCTCCAACTATTATTTTTAAGGATTTTACTGTGCTTGAGGTTCTTTTTTTTAAAAAAAATCATTGGCTTTTTGTAAGATAGAGATAGCAAGGATTAGAAAAGGACAGTAGCCTCCAAACTATCCAGAAAAAATGCCTAAGTTGTTCTACATTAGCTGCTAAATTGGCAGAAGTATGAAAACACAGATGCCACAGACATAGGCAGGTCACAGAGAAAGAATGGCATTTGTAGACTAGTTACTTTTTATTTTTAAAAACAGTAAACATTTTGACCAATGCCTTTGAATATTAGCCAGGCATCTATTTACTAACTGGTGCAAAATACATCTCAATCCTGCAGAATTTAAAAGTAAGGCTTGACCTAAGAATGCATGCTTGTTTGACCTAACCGTGCACATCAGACTAGTCAGCCTTAAACCCACATTCAAAGTGCTAAAAGCGAAGTTGAAGCTTCAGTTGTGTCAGTAGCATCAGATTAGAAGTGTAACATTCCATTAGCGCAAGACATAGCAAAGTTAAGGCTGGCCACATTCAAGAAATTTGAAAGCTGAGAAAGTACATGATGGCCAGAAACATTTACCACACTAAAAGATCTCTGCTAGGCAATGAGGTTAGATTTCATTAGGCAATAAAGCTCACTGGTTAACTACCCATGTTAAAATCAGAGATCCCACCATATCTGTCAACCCCCAATCCCAGCAGGGAACCCACCATCGTGCCCTTTCTTTTAATAAAGTCCCTGTTTTGATTTGCAAATCTGCTTCAGTGGTTGACTTAATGTTCTGTTAAAGAAAAACCTCCCTCCAAAGCTTTGTGAAACTAAAAAGTGATGCCTGTTACAATTTCCTATCTTTCTCAGCAAATCTAAAAAGAAAGAAAAATGGAAAGAAATCACACAATATGCCAGACACACAAAAACATTGTTTATGAAGACCGGCTTGCCTTTCTGAACTGCCCTGCTCAGAAGAGTCTTATCAATTGTTCTCATTTAGAAAGATAGTTGTTTCCATTAAAATCTGGGCTGGTGCTCTCTTTCCTGAGTATGGCCACTATTACAGGGTGGCTGTTGTGTAGCAAATTGAAGCTCCCATCACATAAAAAAGAAGAATGAGTCCTCAACATATTTGCTACTTGGCTTTACTGCTCACTGTGCCTTTACTTTTCCTCTACCATAAACCATTTCTTCTACTGTCCCTCCCTTGCTCGTATATTTTGTTCCTCTTCTTCCTATACCAATTTTCTGTCTGAAGTAGTGTCCACTTGGTAATAAATGGCCTTCAATCTGCTGACACTTACATGATTCAGAGTGGGTAAATATATCAAGAACCAGGAAGGAAAACATAGACTCTCTGCAATATAACACAACATGGTCAAATTGATATCAAAACTAGAAATGACCAATGTAGAAAAAATGAATGGCATATTTTCAAGGAGGTGTTTTAGAAAGGTATAGCAACATTAATTGGTGAATAGCAATAGTATTAAAAGGCCAGTTAACGTATCAGGAAGACCAGGTACGCACAGCTTCCTCTGGTCTGAAATGCATAAGGCCTTTGAATAGTGTTCCAGAAGCTCAGTTCGAAAAGCAATGGAACGGGCCAGGTCAAAAGCCAAAACATGACTTCATTTCATTTACATGTAATTTAAATAAAAGAAAGCATATTTTAATTACTCTCTATCATGTAATTAATTATTTATTTCTTCCAGTTTTCAGAGGCAGAATGCTCAGGTCAAGGATATCTGCATTTAAATAAGATCATCATCAACTTGGGAATACGATGAATGTTTTAAAGATAAATGTAATGGAGACAATGGTATTTGCTTTTTAGCAATGTTAGTAAATGTCCTGATGCCATAATATTTTTAAAATAACCATTTGATTCTGAAAGGATATGATTAGACTATACCTTCTGTATCTGATATTATTGCAACCATTTCAGTCTTGGAAATATAGTATTCTCCTTCTCCTAAATCCCATAAGATAAATACATTGAATTAAATTTAGTTTGTATCCCCATGGACATTATTACTTTTGAAGCACTTCCACATATATTTTTTAAAGCTGTATTTTAGTGATCAGTTTTGCACTGAAATTTTTGGGCTTTTCCTGAATTATTAAAAGAATTACAGTGTATTCTATTCATTGCTTTTTGTAGAAATGCAATGTCACCAGCTATTTTTGTGATATAATTTGATCTTACATAGAACACTATTTTTGAACACCAACCAGAGACTTTAGTAGTAGGTGGTAAAAAAAAACACCTAATAAATAAATCATAAATAAATGATAGTACAAAATCAGGAAAACTAAACAGAATGCACTTTTACCAGTTTAGTTCTTAAAACTGTTGGATTGCAAACCTACCAATAGCAGGCTTACTAAGTGTGATTGGGAAATATGTAATGTCAGAGCAAGGTTTTGATCTGGGATGAGGTAAAGATTTAAATCACAGGAGAAAAAGTGTGACTAAAATTTTATTATTGTTCTATTTGCACAGAGAGGCATTGCACTACTCTCACCACTACCCAGCATGCTCTGTGATCTTTCTTCTCAACTGTGACAGGTCAGAGCTGGGATTAGAACAGCAAATCCTGGTGCTGTAGCAAGAAGATATTTGAAACCCTTCTGCATCAATGGCTGAGAGTGATTCCAAGAGATATAATAAGCCCGAGAAACAGCTGTTCAAAAAGTCAGATTGTGGCAGGTCAGTAAGATCAGAGTTTTTACGTGACCATTTTATGCCCAGGGAAAAAAGGCAAGTTACAAGATCCCAGGGTGGGAAAACAGGAGCATAATTAGGATGCTGCTGGCAGAAAGAAGTGTGTCATTAATAGTGGAGGTTTAGCTGCAGAAAAATCCTTTTCATACATAATGGAAATGTGAATACACACCTCATTCTAACTTAAATAGGTTACACAGTCTCTGCTTGTTATATTCTGGTCTCTCCTGCCTTTTCTTCTGCATTGTTATTAAAAATGTACTTCACTGCCAAGCAACAATGGCACTGTTGGTATTATCAATTAAAATGAAAGTTCAGAGCTAAGATGATCAGCCTTTAAATAGATATACACAGCATCACTCATTTTTTTCTCCCCCACTAGTCCAAGTGGCAATCTATTAAGGGTACAGCTTCTAATGGTCTCAAATCCCAACATACGGTATGTGACAGCCTCATTGTGTCCATATAACAAAGTGGACAAAGGTCCTCTGCAAAGACATATACTCTCTCAGAAACTCTTATCAGCAAAGAATTCTGCACATATTCTGAAATGCAAAATTATAGTCAAGCACATAAAATGTAATATATTTCTTTATTTAAAACATTTATATGGCCTCCTCAAACTCTGGGTGGCTCACAATCAAAAGATAAAAACAATATATACAGACAACAAAAACAAAAACCAAGAAGAGAAAAACCTGGCGCCAAACTTCCTGATGCAACCCACAACACTCTCCTTCCTTTCCAATCTTGCCCTATCCCAACACTTACATGAAAAGCCAGGTCTTAAGTGCTTGTTGGAAGATTAAAAGAGACCTGAGTTAAGTTAGTTTGATCTTTTTCATACACTAGTGAAAGTGTGCAAATGATTTTTGCTATATACTTGTTTATTTATGGAATTCAAAGGCCACTCCAATCAGTCATGACTTTGGGAGGCTTACAAAATACAACAATAAAAAACAGAAGCTTAAAAACAAAGACATGATGCCACCAAAAGGTGAGAGTCTGGAAAAAGCCAACAACTATTCAAAAGACCAGAACACCACACAAGGGTCTATCACCCACTCTAGCCCAAGGCCTGGCAGTAGAGCTAGGTTTTAATGGCTTATTTCTAGAGGGCCAGGTTGGGAGCCATATAAATCTTAGGGGGAATGTGTTCCAGAGAGCAGGTGACATGATAGAGAAGTTCCACATCCTGGGTCTCATCAAGTAGCATTGTTTAATCTATGGGACCTGGAGCATGATAACTCTATCAGGACGTTTGGGTTGAGCAGAAACTACTGGAGATAGGTAGTCCTTCAAATAGGCATAATAGTTTATCCTGCTAGATTCTGGACCAGGTGCAGCTTCCGAGTGGTCTTCAAGAGTAGCCCCACATCATTAATCTAATCTAATCTAATCTAATCTAATCTAATCTAATCTAAACTAAACTGTTCCGTATTTCCCCAAACAATATTCTACATACTTGATATTTGGCTTCTTCTAAGGTTTCTATTAAATCCAAGAAGCCTGTGATAAGTATTCTCCTTCACTCAAATTTATTTTATGCCCTCATATCTTCATGCTGCATGTCCCCACCCAATAACACTGGCTCTTGCTGATAAACAAAGTGTGATGAAGAAAGATAGGAAAGAATAAATGTTTAAAGGTCATTTTTGCCCTTAGAAATTAAAAGGAATGAGGGAGCAAATGCTTAAAAATAGTTTTGTTTCTTTTTCAGTTTTGCAGCTGGGAATTATTGCATTCATAGAATAGACATCCAACAAATGTTATATAAATTCCCAGGAAAAATAAGTGCATCATTAATGGGATGATAAAATATCTGTATGGAGTGTGGAATAGGTTTTCAGGCTCGCTTAAGCAAGTCGCCTACATTGCTGGAGGGCAATGCATGCAGATGCTACTCAGAATGCCATCTGGATGCTACTTTTGAAGATACAAGAAAAGCAAAGCAAGGTAAACTTAAAATATGACAAGGGAGTACAAGCAGTCAAATGCAAATGAGATGCATGTTGCTAGAGATCACCTAGCAACATTCAGTGAAAAAATATGGAGCATAATATAATATAGGATGGAAAAAAGTTTAGCTGCTTGCTAATTGATTATGAATACCTCTGTTAAAATGCTACCCTGTGTATTGAACCACTAAATGACAAACATCTCACCTTTAGAATTCATGCACTGTTATTTAAAATGTTATGGTTCTCCTAATAAACTGTAATACAGGTAGTCCCTGGGTTAAGAATGCCCAGTGTAAGGACAACCCATAGCTAAGAACAGAGCCTATTGTAGCAAAATTCAAGTTAAACACACAATGATTTGAGCTAAATACACAATGGTTCGAGTTAATTACACAATACTACTTATACAGTATTATACAATAATACCCTTCCGGCTTACATACAAATTCAACTTAAGGAAAGACCTTGAGAATGGAACTTGTTCTTAAATTGGGGACTATGTGTACTCTTAAATCAAACCATTCAACTGCTATCAGCCATAACTGGGTCAAATATGTTAGATGAATGCTGTAGTCCATATTTCTCATAGGGATGAGAAACCTATGGCATTCGTGATGATGCTAAATTACAATTCATAGCACCTTTTATCCTTAGTTATGTTGTCTGGGCTGATGGGAGCTGTGGTTCAACTACATCAGGAAGGTTGCACATTCCTTACTTGTCCTATAATGCATTTTTGTTTTTAAATTGTGGAAACGTGTTTGCATGTGCCACTAATAGTACTCTATAATCAAGCAAAATCTAGAGTGACAGAAATCTTACAGGGGACCTATACCCATTAAAATCAAAATTAGTGTGCCTTGCGTCAAAATATCCTCATTTGCAGACAGAGGTTACCTTCTCTTTGTAGGAATACATGGTTAATCAATTGCAGGCAGGACTTAATCAGGAGAATGGGGAATGGATAGATCTTAATATAGCACTGCAAGTCATTTGAAAGCCTTCATAAAACTGTAAACAGATAATCTGGACATGTTGATGGGAAGATTAGGTTTTATTGTATCTTGAGTGACAGGCTTAGCGAAAGATATTTGTGGTTTGCCTCCTGTTGCTAAAACCCAATGAAAAGCAAAACCTGACATGTGTGTATAATCGGAAGGCTTTAGGGGAAATATGAGAAACAGCTCATTAAGAAGCTTGTACTTCAGTGAATTTTAATTTCACATGATGATAGAATTGCAATATTCAGGAGATGTGCAAAATATTGAAAGATATCATTTGGTGAAATCTGCTTTATTTGTCTTTGCTCACATGTATTTGAAGAGTGGAAAGTTTTATCTAAAGCAGCCCTCCTTGATTTGGTGCCCTTCACATGTCTTGAACTTCAGGTTCCAGATTTTGGCTGGGAATTTTGAAAAATGAAGTCCACACATCTGGAGGGAAGCAGTTTGGGAAAATTTGGTTTGAAGGTGATGGTCAAAGGTTAGGGGAGACTGACCATAATCCCAACAGGAAAAATTTCAGGAACAGCATAAAGTGGCATAATATCCAGAGCCAGTATAGACAACAAATCAGTTTTGTAGCATACAAATGTTTGCAGCTGTTAAATTCAATTTGTTTTCACAGCAGATTAATTCTGACATTCATATACAGCAGCAGAACAAGAAAATAGCTTTGCCAGCGCTAACCTTCCTCAAGATGAAAACAAGTACTATCTTAAATCAGCTGCACTGCTAGAAGGTACAATGCACTAAAAGGAGAGAATAAGGAAACAATTTTCTGCTGCTTAAGATATTTAGGCAAAGTCATTTAGACATTCATAGGGACAAGATCTACTATGATTAAAGTAAGTATCCTTGGATATGTAAATCAGACAGAGGTAACTAGGTAATCTTGACACAAATTGAATTTTAAAGAATTGTCTAATAGAGAAAGCAATAAATAGAGGAAAATGAATACAAATGTATCTGTTCAGCTATAAAAAATAATTCAGTGCATGTTTCATTTTCTTTTCATTCAAAGTGGTCATTTCATTCATTTTTCTGTTATAATTTTTATTTTTTTTCTTTTAAAGGAGTATATTTCTCTTAATTTTAAAGATGTTCAGAACATACTAAGCTATATCTGGAGTAGCCCCAATGAAATCAATTGGATAGAAGGACTAACTCATCCCATTGATTTTAATGCATCTACTATAAAAATGGGACCATGATATCCACAGTATGCTGCAGATGCTGACCTTACATACTTGCATTCCAACGTCTGATACTAATATGCAAATCAAGGTAGTTGCATGATGCTCATGAACATTTTGTCATTTGTCCCCCACTGCCCCCACTATGGATACCTATGCACTGGGATTTAGAATGCACTTTAATCCCACATAAGTGTTTATATAGGACTGTACCTTAAAGGCCAGACTATCTCTGCCTCCCACTGTCTCTCTTTCTATTTCTAATTTGCTCAAATGTAAGTACCAGAAACCTAATTAGGTTTAGGACAATACACAGGGAAGATAAGCCTATATACTCTTCAGCCTCTTCTTTCACATACTGTAGAAAAAAAGATACTCCATTGGCACCAACAGAAATATGTTTAATGTTCCTTCCCTGAGAGAAAAGCAGTACAATTTTTAAACAAAGGGCCTTAAAGGCAGTATGCTTTCTTCTCTCTGTGCAAAATGGCCTTCTAGATTGGGGCCCCACTGCATGATATTCTTTATTTTGTGTAGTTTGAACCTACATGTGGATCTAACCCGGTATTTATAGCAGCCTACACCTATCTGAATGATTTCTAAATCTGTGGACTTCAGCTTAAATAATTTCTCAGCTAACATGATCATTTCTGGAAATTGAACTCCACACATTTGAAGAAGTCCAGGTTTGGGAAGGCAAATTTATAGAAAAATGAGATCGTATGATCCTTCCAAATTCCTTATTCCTTAGTCTGTTTTTCTTTTCATTTTTATCCCAAAGGTTAGTCTCCCCAGTCATCCAATAAAGCTAAACTTAATATAAATAAAATGTGGGAGGACAGATAGTTCTTCTGTACACTTAAAGCAAGCATGGCTTATATAAGTAAACAAATGCTGCAGGTGTGTTTTAAGACCTACTGTGATAACTCTGCTGTAGTAATTTATGAACATCCAAAATTTGGGAAAATGTGTTTCTTCTGTAAATATATTATGTACTTACACTTACAGGTTGACTTTTTGGCACATCATAAACACCTTCTTTCTTTTGGCTAGTAGGAACCTGTGGGAGGAAAAATGTAATTAGGATCAATCTGAAAAATACTGGAAGCTCTATTGGGAGTTTAATGGATGATTTGAGCAAAACTGACACATTCTTGTAATGAATGAGATGGATGACCTTTTTCCATAGTTCTTGGAACTCCACTATGCCTTTATCCTAGCCTCCATTTCAGACAACACGGCCATACGGACAGATGCCTTATTTGGGTTTACTATCTGGTACCCTAAGTTTAAATTTTAAAAAAGGGCTCCTTCACAAGAAATCTGTAATTTTACACATGTGGTACTAATATATTGTAATATTGTACTACTACTTATAATATTACTGTATTCTTTTTCTATGTAGAGTTGGCACATCTAGTCCTGATCCACATTTGTTGCTCAAATTTATTATTTGGGAAGAGAAAGCAGTAGAGCAGTATGTCAACCTTCTAATTGTAGGTAATGCTTTATCAATGGCTGTCCAATTAGTGCTTTGTAGGAGAGATTTTATATTTTGTTCACATCTGCTCTGTACTCATTAGAAGCTGGGTTTTTTCCCCATTTGACGATGAATAATTCAAGAACTTTGGTGGAGTCAATAAAAGATATTTTTTGAAACTTCTGAATTTTCCTGATTTCTTATCCTTCCAATGAATCCTTATTCCAGTTTATTGGTCCTTTTTTGTCTGTTCCAATGTATTCATTCACAGCCTGATCCTTTCTCTAGAAATTAAATTTCATTTATTGGTGCTGCCGCTTAGTTTATCTGATATCTTGTTAGACTTTATTTGTACTGGCAGCATCACCTTTCCCTCATTTAATTTTTTTGACCTTAATTATTAGATTAGGTTTTATATTTAATCAAGTTCTATGTAATCTCTTCTTTTATTACTTGTAGGTATGCTATTTATTTGAATATATACTCCACTAAGATGTTTAACTGTCTACTGTGGAGACCTTTTATTTAGCCTGTTATGAGTGCACATCATTTTATTGTATAAGTGGATTTTTATATTACTTCATACATATACTATTATGAATTATCTGGTGTGATATATATATCATATCATATTATATGATATATATATTCATATTCAAAGGACTATAAAGGGAAATGTTGGAAGACTTGCTTTGTGCTGTGGAACATTTTGTCAAAGGAAAGCAACTCAATGAAGCAGAATGTAATACCTGATTGAGGTGAACTATGTCTTATTAATAATCTTATAATTTATGAGAGAAAAAAAATCTGTGTACAATACTAAGAGGGGAAAGTAATCAAAGCATTAGTCTGTTCTGAACTTGAGAAGGCAGTTTTATTATCTACTGATAAGGGCAGAAAAGTCAAGTAAAAAACACAAGACAAGTATAAGAATATATGGAATTTTCCTCTTAGTCATTAAAGAGATGCAGAACATCTCATTTCTAAACATTGTGTTTCAAATTCTTTCTTTCTTTCTATTGTCTCCTTCATCAAAATTTCACAAATTCTAATTCTACAGATTCCAGATGCTTTAGAGTTATAACATCTATTGGGCATACTAAGCCAAATACATGTACCAACTTTGCCCTATACTGTTCAAGAACAAACTTATTACACACAATGTGTATCATAAATTTATATATAATAAGTTCATTTCAAATTGTTGAAAGGCAGAACAGCAGCTTCCTTATTGGACTTTTTCAACATTTTATAGCACTCATAGCAATGATAGCTATTTTGTCATGGAAGACTGGATCATAAGTGCTATGATACACTTCTTCTCTGCCTTTATGTCTATGAGTGGAGGTACTTCTGGCTTCCTTACTATATTTATTTAAGAATTTCTGTTCTTCTGAATTGTTTACAAAATTATACACACACACGTGTATGTATGTATGTATGTATGTATTTCTACTCAGATTTTTATCTCAGTTCTAAAAGCATTCATTCAGATATGCTTAACTGGGTGCTTAATTGAAGGAGAGAAAAAGTGGCTATAGGTGACCAAATGGAGTAACTTTATAAACTCAGCTTCTTTTTAGGTCAAATTAATATTATAAATTTTCTGATATTTTGTCAACTCATAAGATAATTATAAAATACAAAGATGGTATAAAAGAGAATAATTAATCGCAGAAATACATTTCCCAAAATATATCCACAGCACTGAAATTTCAATCAGTTCTATAACTGTATTTTCTTGCCCAGGACGCATAAATTACTGCTAATATTAGCTTGATATAATTAAGTAAAAAGCTCATGATTATAGACATGTTTATTCCTAGAAGCCATACACATTTTATACTAATAATACAAGTGACTCACTTTGTTAAACTGGCTAATATCTATTCTTACTGAATATGGGATGAGTTACATCTTCCTCTGGAATAAAAGATGAATGAGTTATTTAGCTCTATCCTTAATAATTTCATTAAAAGAAGTCTATTCAGTTTGTGTCAACAACAAGTATTTACATGATAAAAGAAGCTGTAGTTACAAATACAAACAAGAATGGGTTAAAAGTGACAACTCTATTGGTCACGGCTCAAGAGGTTTGTCAGTGACAAAGGGCATGGATCCGATCATCAGCAGCTTGCATGCTGGTTAACATTGGTGAGAGAAAATAAAGATCTTCAGCCAACCACAATGTAATGGACAACCTACTGGTGGCCCGAACGTGGCAACCTATTACAGGGCATCTGTGCCTTTGATAAGCTGATTGCTATGTGTACATTTACTGGATATCTGTGTCTTTGATAAGCTATCACCTGTGTGTGGTGATTTCTCTACTCCAAGCAAGCAGGTCTATCACTTCAGAAGATGACACCCTCTACTTCTATAGAGAGTAAGGAAGATAACCTTGATGGAGATAAGTAAGCTCTGTTACCAGGGTGATGACGGGTAAAACATATTTTAAGTCTACAACCAACAGATAATATTCGGAAGTGGCTCAGACAGACACCTCCCTAATTTACTTGAACTATAAGCAGTAGAAGGAGGTACAGCATAACGAGACTTGCAAGATTGATGTCATCCCACTAAGTAGACCATACCAAGGAATCAACTCCACAGGAAGACCACTTTTATTGAGATTGCTATAGTAACAGTAACTGTGCCAGAATGCAGTGGTGTGTGCCATTCTGGGTGCCCCATGGTTTGCCTGTGCACTGGCTCAGTTTCTTCTCTCAATGAAATTCAAGGCAATGGTCACCACCTTTAAAGCTCTCTATGGCAGAGGGCTAGGTTACCTATGAGATCGCCTCTCCCTGAGGACATCTACCCATCCCACTAGATTGGATAGGATGGTTTCGCTCCAAGTCCCCTCTCTTAAATGTTGCCACCTGGTGGGACCTAGGTAGCAAGTCTTTCCCATAGCTGCCCCTAAGATGTGGAACAGCCTCCCCACTGAGGTGTGGAGAGCCCCTACCTTCCTTGCTTTCTGGAAGGCTGTTAAGAACTGTCTCTTCCCTCAGGCATTGGGTGAGGAGGGGAGGGGAGGGGAGTTTGGCATTTGTGGTTATGTGATGTGATTGCTTTGGTGCTTGGTGGCTCAAAAGGGTTTTTATTTTTATTTTTTGTCTTTTACTATGTAATTGTAGTTAGCTGCCCAGAATTATTTTATATCATATGGGGTGGGGTGGGGGTGGGGGTGGGCGGGCATATAAATCCTTTAAACAAATAAATAAAGAAATAAACATTGCCTTTTGGAAAAAAAATATTTAAAATTCACCAACATAAGTTGCCAATTGCTACAGTTAAATGCTTTTTCAACATCTAAATATACAGGTGAAACTCGAAAAATTAGAATATTGTGCAAATGTTCATTTATGTCAGTATGGCAACTCAAAAGGTGAAACCAATATATGAGATAGACGCATTACATGCAAAGCGAGATATGTCAAGCCTTACTTTGGTATAATTGTGATGATTATGGCGTACAGCTTATGAAAACCCCAAATTCACAAACTCATAAAATTAGAATAGTGTGAAAAGGGTCAATATTCTAGGCTCAAAGTGTCCCACTCTAATCAGCTAATGAATCCATAACACCTGCAAAGGGTTCCTGAGCCTTTCAATGGTCTCTCAGGCTGGTTCAGTAGGAATCACAAGCATGGGAAAGACTGCTGACCTGACAGTTGTGCAGAAAACCATCACTGACACCCTCCATAAGGAGGGAAAGCCCCAAAAGGTAATTGCAAAAGAAGTTGGATGTTCCCAAAGTGCTGTATCAAAGCACATGAATAGAAGGTTATGTGGAAGGGAAAAGTGTGGTAGAAAAAGCTGCACAAGCAGCAGGGATGACCGCAGCCTGGAGAGGATTGTCAGGAAAAGGCCATTCAAAAGTGTTGGTCCTTTCACAAGGAGTGGACTGAGGCTGGAGTTAGTGCATCAAGAGCCACCACACACAGACGGATCCTGGACATGGGCTTCAAATGTCGTATTCCTCTTGTCAAGCCGCTCCTGAACAACAAACAACGTCAGAAGCGTCTTACCTGGGCTACAGAAAAAAAAAAAAGAACTGGTCTGTTGCCCAGTGGTCCAAAGTCCTCTTTTCTGATGAGAGCAACTTTTGCATCTCATTTGGGAACCAAGGACCCAGAGTCTGGAGGAAGAATGGAGAGGCACACAATGCACGATGCTTGAAGTCCAGTGTGAAGTTTCCACAGTCTGTGTTGATTTGGGGAGCCATGTCATCTGCCGGTGTTGGTCCACTGTGCTTCATTAAGTCCAGGGTCAACGCAGCCGTCTACCAGGAGATTTTGGAGCACTTCATGCTTCATTCCGCAGACGAGCTTTATGGGGATGCTGACTTCATTTTCCAGCAGGACTTGGCACCTGCCCACACTGTCAAAAGTACCAAAACCTGGTTCAATGACCATGGGATTACTGTGCTTGATTGGCCAGCAAACTCGCCTGACCTGAACCCCATAGAGAATCTATGGGGCATTGCCAAGAGAAAGATGAGGGACATGAGACCGAACAATGCAGCGGAGCTGAAGGCTGCTATTGAAGCATCCTGGTCTTCCATAACACCTCAGCAGTGCCACAGGCTGATAGCATCCATGCCACGCCGCATTGCGGCAGTCATTGCTGCAAAAGGGGCCCAAATCAAGTACTGAGTACATATGCATGCTTATACTCTGCAGAGGTCCGATATTGTTCTATTTCCAATCCTTGTGTTACTGATGTCATGTAATATTCTAATTTTCTGAGATTGTGAATTTGGGGTTTTCATAAGCTGTACGCCATAATCATCACAATTATACCAAAGTAAGGCTTGACATATCTCGCTTTGCATGTAATGCGTCTATCTCATATATTGGTTTCACCTTTTGAGTTGCCATACTGACATAAATGAACATTTGCACGATATTCTAATTTTTCGAGTTTCACCTGTAGATCTGTACCAAGAAATTACTTAAAATGAGATGCAGATATATTTAATATTATTCATTCCTTTGCCTTTTTTGGAATGAATCTACTTTGTACAAGTTAGTATTAAAACGGATGTATTTATGAGGGGAAAAAACAGATAAAATGATAGTAGCAAAATTAGTAGCAAAACTGGGTGATACTACTACTGAATAAAGGAGTTTTATCTAGGTGTTTTCAAAAATCAGTAGGGTAGTAGTTAAGATATTGGACTAGACCTGGTGAGATCTGGGTTCAAATCCACCCTCATTCATGGAAGCTTACTGGGTGAGTTGAACCAGTCACTTTCTTTCTAACCCAATTTACTTCATAGTCTTGTTGTTGTGAGGATAAAATTAAAAGAGATTTCCATGTAAGCTTGATTTTTTTATTTTTTTTTTTGGTTTGCCTTCGAGTCAGTTTTGACTCCTGGTGACTGCCTGGACTAGTCCCTGCAGATTTCTTGGCAATATTTTTCAGAAGTGGGTTGCCATTGCCTGCTTCCTAGGGCTGAGAGAGAGTGACTGTCCCAAGGTCACCCAGCTGGCTTTGTGCCTAAAGTGGGACTAGAACTCACGGTCTCCCAATTTCTAGCCTGGTGCCTTAATCACTACTCCAAACTGGCTCTCCCCTGAAGAAATAGCAGGACATAAATCTATCAGATATATTTTTGTGCAACGAACACATCTTATTAGTTTACTATTTTGGAGTCCAAATAAAGATAAAGATATGCTTTAAGAAATTACAGGTGTAGACCAAAAACAGTTTTAATTTGCCAGTTATGATAATATACAATGCAATCTATCTTTTGTCCTAGCCCATTTATAACACTGAAAAGTGTTAATCTCTCAGTTAAAGGAGACTACTGCAATACAGTAGCACACTCTACATGGGGCTATAGTACCTCTGAAAACTACTTGGAAGCTGCAACAGGTGAAGTGGGCAAGAGCTGTTATAGCTGAGATGCAGCAATATTTCAGGTATTGCATTGATTTCTAGAAGGCTTCCAGCTACAATTATGTTGTTTTTTACCTTTAAAACGTAAGTGGCTTGGTTCTTAAGTGCTTGAAATCATGCCTTCTCCAGGTAGAACTGACCTATCCTGTCCTCTTGTCCCAAGTGGGAACATTGCAGGTTCTCATTCCATGTGAGATGAGATTGATTTGGGCTCACAAATGCTGCTTTTTAATGGTGGCCCTTATTATTAATGATGTATTTATGGAAAAAAAAACAGATAAAATGATAGTAGCAAAATTTGTAGCAAAATTGGGTGATACTACTACTGAATAAAGGAGTATTAATAAAGGAATAAACGTGTTAATAATAATGGCCCTTATTATTAATAGTTTTTTAATGGTGGCCCATCATTATTTCAATGATGTTGAAATAATGGTTGTGTCTCTTTTCTTTTAATCTTTCTAATATCTTTTTATTATGTTTTTTCCTGCAGTGTTTTATAATTACCATACATTGACAGGAGTCTTTGAATTCTAGCAATATAGATAAGAAACAAGTATTTGAATATAGTGACCAACTTATGTCCCCAATCACAAAAAGCATGAGACATACAGAAAAATGAAAGAAAACTTTTAATTAAAATTGATTAAATGGGCCAATCCTAACATTTTTTTTAATCAAAAATCATCTCTCTGGAAAAACCTTCCTGGGGATTTCCACCTTGATATTGTGGAAAGGCTCAGTAGTTTTAGTGACCCAGAGAGTGATGCTAGTAGGAATGATAGCTCCTGGTAGGACCATCCTTGCTGATAAGGTCAAAAGGAGAGAGGTGAAGCTAAGTGTCAGGCTTCTTACATCAAGGATAATTCACAATGGGTCTGAAGTCAGCTGGGGCTCTGCAAGTGTGTAGAAAATTGACTCAAGGACAATGTACTTGCCAAACAAAATTTGGAAGGCAATGACAAACCACTTCTATATTGTTGTCAAGAAAACTATGGATTTGGCTGAAACATTTCATTTAGAGAAGCTAACATGAGAGAGGATGAGCTGCTTGAGCTTAGGCATCACTCCTCTAGTTACTGGGGAAGAATTCTGACATCTCATGAGTAGCTCTGGAGGCAATGATGTGGGCAGACCAATGCTTCAAAGAAATTTGACTACAGATAGTGCCAATTATTGAAAGAAGATTTTTCTCATTTTATATGGGCACATGCAGTGTGAACTTGAAATGTGAACCAAGGAAAATTGGAAATGAAACCTATTAAATTAAAAGCAAGTAAGTGAATTTATGTTAAATGGAATGGGTTATTTAAATCAAATGATTACATGATAGAGGCATTCCTTTGAAGGAATGAAGCAGTAATGGTACTTAAGAAAAATATTGCTATGTGCTCAACTACAAACCCAATAAAGGGCATGATTATATCTATTAAAATTAGTGGCTATCCATGAAACATCAGTGATAGGTTGACGCTCCTTCTATAAACTCTGAAAGATATTTAAGAATCTATGACAAATTTTAAAGGTGCTAATGAAACTTCAAAAAAGATACAGTACTACTAATGGGTGATAGAATTCAAACACTGGGTGAGTAGCGGGACTAGAAATTATAAGAAAAACTAGATTGGGTATGAAGGAGATATGTTATAGGTAAAGAAATGAAGGCGATAGGATATACAGTAGGAGTTTTGCAAAAGGAACATTTCCAACCCCAGTTTCAGCAGCATTAACTCAGACTCCACAGATGGACATAACTGAATGTACAACATCAGAAATAAATTGACTACATAATAGGAAAAAGAAGATGGAGAAATGCAATCCAGCCATTCAAAACCCATCCAGCTAGAAAATGTGGAACAGATCACAGATTTGGGGGTTAAATATAGATTTGAGGACAAGAATATAAGATCAATGTAAGATTCGGTACAAAGAATTTACAATGAAGAAGTAGCTACAATGAAATAACTGAATTTGGAGAAACAGTGGTTCAGGAAAGGCAACAGGGTGAGACAAGGGTGCATAGTGCTTTCATTGGTTTATCTTGAACAGCAAATACATTATAAAATTAGAAAGATTAGAGAGATGTCAGATGGAATCAAAACTGGAGGCTGAAGTGCTAACAATCTGAGATATGCAGATGATATTACTTGTTAGCTTAAAGTAATAAAGGTTTAAAGGAGTTGATTCTGAAAGTGAAAAATCTGGGTGGATGTTAAATATTAAAAAGCCAGAGATAATGCCAGCAAACATGCTTAGTGAACCCTAATGTTGACAATGAAGTAAAGGTAATGGATAGTTTTGGTTTCAGAAATAAAGATGGAGAATGTGCTGAAGTAAAGATTTATCCTAAGAAGGAAGGCAATGAAAAAAAGTATCATGAAGGATATGAATATTTCTATCATTACAAAGATCAGAACAGTTAAAACAATGGTCTTTCTACTGGAAATGTATGGTTGTGAAAGCTAGACACTGAGAAAGAAGAGACAGAAAAGGTACTTTCAAATTATAGATATGGAGATTGTTACTAAGAGTATGACAGATTGTGAGAACTAATCATTTGGTCTTGGACCAAATAAAGGCTGACTACTTCTGTAAGGTGATGACTGGAAAATAGAAATTTACATATTTCGAATGCGAGGCAAAGGGATGATGGACTAGAAAAAAACACTATGCTTGGCAATATTGTGGGAAATAGAGAAGGGGTAGGATAAAAACTATATGAACACTGTCAGAATCCTCGCAAGATTTAATAGCAGATTTTAATGTTGGCTAGTTTAGTAATTTTTTTTTACATGCTGCGGTTCTGCCATTGTAAAAGGTGGGGGCGGGTGGGGGGAAGGGATCCGTTAGAAGCAGATGGCTCCTTATCACAAGCGCTGGAATGCCCAAAGCCATACCAGCGAGAAAATCAGGAGACCAGGAGGGAAGAGGGGTGAGAGAGGGAAAAGTAAAGAAAAACAATTTTTGGCGCGCACAGGCTCAGTCTTAGCAATGCTTTGGAACTGTACACTTGTTCTCAATAAATGAACTTTCTTTTGAATCAATATTGGTTGCAAGGAAAGTTACTGGACTTGGGAGTTGCGGGTGGCAGATTGTTACAAACACAATCAAAGAAATTACATGATTTCCTCTGGAAACTACAAGTTAGTAGTAGTGACAAGTCAAGATGGAGGACGTTTATACAGTCACCAAGAGTGAAGCCTGATTCAGTGGCATTTGACTAACTAAATCTGGAAAAGCTGGGCATAAAATGGGATACTTATTGTGGATCTGTATGTAAAAGAGAAAGTTTTAAAACCATTTGTATACCTCTAGAAAGAATTCCAACTGTATGAGGAGTTATGGACAGGTTTCTTTATGCTCATGTACCACCTCTCCTCCATGAGCTGCATGTATTACTAGGAGGTTTCCAAGTGCAGTTCGAGACACTGGTTATCACGTTTAAAGCTTTACACAGTACTGGGCCTAGTTATTACTATCTCCCATGGACTCTGTCCACCTGTATGAACAGAGTTGGCATGCTCCAGGTCTCATGGATTAAACTGTTATTGAGAAGGACCCAGGAAGGCTGACTTCTCTATTGCAGCACCTTCCCCCAGGATAGCATCCCACCGGAGATTAAAATAGCCTATATCCCGCCAGCCTTCAAATGAGCCTTAAGAACCTGGTTCTTCCCTAAGTTTTGGACTGGGGTGGTTATCAGGCCCCTTTAGGTTGGGTGTTGTATGGAGAAGAGGGTTTATTGTTCCCTCAGAGCAACTATCATCCTTTTCTGATATTGTGAGGCATCTTGCCTTTTTAAGTTTGTAAGCCATCCTAGAAATGTGTTTTATTAACACACACACACACACACACACACACAAATAAATAAATAAAATAATACAATAACAAATGTTATTGCAAAGCTGGAAAAACACTCAGATATAAATAGGCAATAATAATTCTTGTAGCAAAGGAAAAGTATTATAAAATCAAATAATTGCCATGAAAGCCCATACCTCTTATGATCAAAAGCCTGTTAGGATTATCAAGGGTTTCCAAAATTACAATTGTAACCTGAATTCAGGAATAGAACATTACCTTTGTTCTTAATTCTGTGAAAAGAACAGACTGAAACTCTAAATCTTGCTGGTTAAATAGAAATAATTTTGTCTAATTTTGGATATAATGTGGATTCTAACTTCTATTGATCAATTTGGCAACTATATGTATGTATGTATGTATGCATGAATGCATATATATGTGTGTGTGTATTTTTTTTTTTTAGATTTTTTATCCCGCCTTTCTTATTGTTATAAATAACTCAAGGCAGCAAACATACCTAATATTCCTTCCTTCTCCTCTTTTCCCCACAACAATCCTGTGAGGTGAGTTGGGCCTAAAGAGGGACTAGACATGTCTAAGGCAGGACTAGAACTCACAGTCTCCTGATATATATAGCCAGTTTGGTCTAGCGCAGGGTTTCTCAACCTCGGCTACTTTAAGATGCATGGACTTCAGTTCCTAGAATTCCCCAGCCAACCATGCAGGCTGGGGAGTTCTGGGAGTTGAAGTCCATGAATCTTCAAATGGCCAAGGTTGAAAAATGCTGGTCTAGTGGTTAAGACACCAGGCTAGAAAGCAGGAGACTTTGAGCTTTAGTCCCGCCTTAGGCATGAAAGCAGCTGGGTGACTTTGGGCCAGTCACTCTCTCTCAGCCCAACTCAATTCACAGAGGAGTTGTATATATTCATATACAGTATATAGGCTAAACCTCTTTTTAAAAGGCTGGGGAAAAAAGATATCTTAAATGATATTCTACAAACTAAATCCAAAATCTGTATGAGTATGAAATGGAATTCATGTCTTTAGGAAAAATAAATGAGCTTAAAAGAAACTTCAGTCTACAAAATATGCTTGATGAATTTCTGGAAGCAACAAGAACATGAATGTACAAATTTTATACCTGATAAATGTTTTCTTCTGTTTCAGGCTCACGAATTGGCTCATGTCCAGCCTCAAACACAATGTACTATTACATCAGCAGCAAAAGAAGAAAGGTCAGAGGTGAAACAGAAAGGAGAAAAAGGCAGTTTTGAACTTTAGAAGAAATAACCACCAGCAATAGAGGAACAGCAGTATAAGCTGGCAAAAGAGCAACTTACTTTTTTCTAAAAAGCAAAAATGTGACTTTTTTTTATGGAAGAGAAATAAAAGAGATGTAAAACTTCACTAATTGTCATTGGACAAATTTCCTGCTGTTTCCTCAACAGAGATATGAGCACAGTTCAACCTTGTTTTCAAAGAAGCCTATATATGCCTTATAGTACTTTTAATCATAGTTAAGAAAAACAGGGAGAATGGACTTCAGCAGTGAGTTTATTTTAAGTGCCTGGTTTCTATACTGATTCTGAAGATGTTCCATGGGACCAACATCACAGATAGTTGTTTCAATGCTAATACTCATTCTAATTATCATCATCATCATTTCCTTACTCTTTCCATTTTCTTGGAAAGACAATTTTCCTATATCGTATTTTCAAAAACATTTCTTCCTTCTAACATGTTTCTATAGTTCTTTTGTTCTGAAAATATTGCTGAAGGCCTGAATTTTGTTTTCATAAAAACATGCAACATTAAAGATTTGTTCTTCAGTGTTGCCACAGATCTTTCAACTGTATTAAAAAAATGGTATCCTTTGTTTTAGTTAGCCCCATTGTTTCTTTTCTTCCTATGTTCATAGTTTTCTATACAGTGTGTACTGGCAATCACTATGGTTAATGCTACCTAGAAAACACTATTCAGTGTTTGTTAATCAGCTTCAACTCCTAGTTTCCAAAGCTGAATCCATTCATGCCATAGCATGTATCATGTTATGCAATCAGTAAAACTAGAAAGAAAAGGGAATAAGTATAAAAATATTGGATTATGGGATGAGAGTAGCATTCAAGCAATGGCCTACTTCCTAATTTTTAATTATGATTAAAAGATTGCCAGTGTTACATCCTGGTGCGTCTCGATATTTAAGCTATTTTAAACATTTGTGATTAGGATCCAAGCTACATGGATTATATTTGGTTCCCATCTTAATTAAGATGGGATATGAATTTATATACCTTTCTTTTTACATTGACTCCACATACAAAAGCTAAGCCAGAATTTTCAACCGTAGCTGATTAAATGACCCATATGCATGGTATTCATTGAATGCAAAGCTATAATGGAAGAGTTTACACATCATGCTAAATCAAACACACTTCCCAAACCAACATTATAACTCAGCATTGCAAACCAGGTTACCGATTTCTAGGGCCTAAATGCAACTAGCAAATTCTTAATTCATGCCAGAGAATTGGTGCAAAATGTACTAAAAAAATTCAAGAGAGTGAGGAGAACAATCTTACAGCAGGCAGAGGGGGAAATCTGTGGTGCAGATTTCCAGGCTTCCTAGAATCCTTTGGCTCACTTTGTCCATGGAAATGAATTTCTTGATCTTTTAATTACCACATCCAGTTTTTAAAAAGTCATTTTTGGACAATCGATGGGGCATTGACTACAAAAGCTGGAACTAAGGTCTTCCTTGATCTCCCTTGAAGCACCTGTCTTCTCTCCTATTGCCACAACTACTTACAATGGCATCTTCCACTATTGTAAGGAAACCACAAACTTTGCAATTCCTTCTCTGCCTGCAATTTGATAAAGGCATGGGACACCCTATTTCAGGGATAGAAAACTGGATTTTTGTATGTCTTTTGGAAAAGCATAAATCTCTCATTCTTTTTTTCCTATTTAGTCAGTGTATGCATTTCTTCATTAATCTTTAGCATGAGCAGATTTAGCATCTCATACCATTCCAATAACTGTCCTAGATTATGAACATAGGCAGACTTTCACCAGCTCTGGTGTGGACAGAATATCTGCTTGACAGCTACGTTCCTCAAATGACCTCCCAAGTCAGTAAAATTAATTCAGAATGACTCATCTTTGAATGTAAAGCTTTTTAAAGAGATGACTTATTTGCTTTAAAGTAGTTGAGTGCAACTGTCAATCTCTTAAAAGGACAATCTCATCACACATGTAAAAAAATATACATAACCCTAACAAAAAGGAGTTATTATTTTTGAAATTACTTTTCAATTGATGCTATGTATTATTGCTAAGCATTATTTTTACATTTCAGTATTAGCAACATTACTTGTGTTTCTTGTTCTTTATTATGACATTTTCCATTTTTAATGTTTTGTTGCTGATTTTTTAAAAACCAAAACTTTATTTTGAAAGCTCTTTTTTATAATTTTCCGCCCTGTCTTTGATACATTATTGATCTGTTTTTAAAATGCTGAAGTTTTGTTTTATAGTTTTATATTATTTTATAGTTAAATCATATCCCTGTTTCTGAAACTTCACAAAAAATGGCTTCAAAAATTACCTGATAAACAGGATCCTCTACATCCTCTTCCAAAATTGTCTATCACAGAGAAAGTCAAAGATAAAGACAAAAAAAGGAGAGAATATGAATAGCAGATGCCTAAGAGCCATATTCATAACTTAAAACACAAGGGAACTGCATATAATATAGATGTAAAATGGATATTCACATTTGTGTCTTCTCAACCTACAATGTATATAATTATGTATGAAATAACACCAGAATAAACTGTGGAGTTCTTAGTGCTCTCTGAGCTTGGTTGTTTGATTGCAGATGTTTCAATACTCGACTAGATAACATAATGAGCACTCAAACAACCAAGTTCAGAGAGCACCAAGGACTCCGCAGTTCAACTCTGAGCTACATGTATTCTCTTCTCTTGGTACCAGAAAACGCATCACAAAATTACCCCAAAGATCTCCAAGTCTTAGATATAACATAAGTCAACAAGTTCACATGATTAAATTTCTCACTAGAGCAAAGACTGTTTTAATCACCGTCAAACATTATTGTAGTAATACCAGCAGTATCATCCTCAGACACAGAAATGAATGTTGTATAAACTGGTTTTCAGTTTTTTGCACTATAGGCTCTGTACAATGAAATGCCACCAGATCTAACACATATTAATTTTTTGTACTTGCCTACCAAAAATTATTAAAATACCTGATATACAGCTTGTTCACATTGTTTATCTTTTTGTGCCTTCTTCTCCAGTTCTTCTCTTTGTTTCAACTCATAAATAAGTTGGAAGAGGTCTCGCAAATCCAAAATTACAGGTTCTGCCTACAGGTAGTACAGAAATAATCAATATTGTATATATGTAAATTTATGTATATAAAATATGAATAGAAGGCCTAGCTAATAAAATATGGTATTTCTGACAAGACAGGTCTAAATGACAATAATCAAACCATTTAGTTTTTTACAACTACACTGAAATCAATGGAACTAATATTGTTTTGCAAAGAGTTACCCATTACATGTGGTCCTCATTTAATGACCACTTGTTCAGTGACTGTTTGAACTTGTGATGGCACTGAATGAGTGGCACTTATGACCAGTCCTCTGTTGCAGCACCCTGTGGTCATGTGTTTGTGATTTCCAACCGTCACAGCGTTCCATGGTCACAATTTGCTGGCTTCCCGTTGCAAAGCAAAGTCAGTGGGGAAGCCGGCAGGAAGTCAGAGGTTGTGATCATGTAAGGTCCTTGCTCCTAATGACCAGCATGGTCCTCGCTTAACTACAGTAACTGGGGACTGCCAGAACTGCTGTCACTAAGCGGCATGGTCATGTGATATTGCACTTTATGACTGCATCACTTACTGGCAAAAATTCCAGTCCCAATTATCATAATTAAGCAAGGACTATCTGTAAACAAATTAAGCTGGAATGTATAATGGTGCTAAAATTTGAAATTATCTCATTCACTAATCAAATTTGTTTAGTGCATAACATTTAGTTATATTACAAATTGAGCACCATTTTGATCAGAGGTTTTTTTGTTTGTTTGTTTTGCTAGCTTGGCATGTTCTGTCCATGTACTCAACAAATTTCTGTAAAAATGAGCTGCTTTGTATGCACATTTACAGAACTAGTTTCGTGTTACTTCCTTATTCTCAGCTAAATTTTCACTGCTGGCACTGAGGCAATGTGATTTACAAAGCAAACCAATTTTGTTGTGAAGAAAAATTCTGTGAAAAATTCCTTTCTGTTACTCCATGAATTAAATAATCAACCCAGCTAAGTCGTTTTTACAGCTGAATATATTTTTATTATTTATTTGTATGCTACCTACTCATCAGACTCTAGGTATCTTACAGAATTAAAATGTTAAAACACCATACAGCAAAATATTAAATTAAGAATATATGTTGCTGTCCCCCAATTAAAAGTCTTCTTCTCTGAATGAAATAGACCTGAAAGAGTCTATTTTCACCCATTTGAGAAATTAAAGGGTGGGGCCTAATCTGACTTCAGAGGGCAAGCTGTTCCACAATGAGGGGGATGCTGCTAGGAAAGTAATTGTCTGGGTCCCAACTCTGTTGATATTTGGAGGAGTAAGTATCACAGCATCCTCTCCTGGCTAGATTGCTTGAGGCTGGCAGATTGTACCTGGAGAAGATGTGCCTGGAGGTAACAAGGGCCAAGCTGTAAAAGACCTTACTATCAGTACCGGGAATTGGGCCTGGAAGGTGACTACCAACCACTTCAGCTCCTGCAAAATAGGTATTATTCTGTTGAACTGATGCAAACAGTTGCGTGCCAGCTGAAGCTTCTGAGTTACACACAATTACAGTAGCCTAACTGGGAGAAGGCAAGGGTGTGAATCTCTCGCCTTTCATTCCAGAGAAGAATGCAACTGGTTGACCAGATGGAGTTGGCTGAAGGCTCTCTTGGCTATAGCCTCTATGTGTTCTTTAGGAGGAACTTTGAGTTCAGAAAAGCTCCCAAATTATATTCCAACACTTTCAGAGAAGTGGAACTCCAACTAGAACAATAGATGGAATATCCATACAGCCAGATTTTTGTACTAACTTGTTGAGCTTCTGTCTGTATTTGTTCCAACCCTTCTGAATCTTTATAACCACTAGGCACTGGGTAAGAACTTCTACTGCCATCTCTTGCTTGGCCTGGGGTACAGATGTAAAGTTGGATGTCATCAGCATAATGATGATAACTAACTCTAAACTGATGGATGATCTCTCCTGGCAGCTTATGTTGATGTCAAACAACTCTGGGAAGGGAAGTTAGCCCTGGAGCACCCCAGACTGAACTATTCCAGGGCTTGGCCTTTCTTCCCTCAATAACACTGATAGAAGCTGCCGGCTCAGGAAAGAGCAGAACTGATAAAGAATAGTGTCTCTGATCCACAATCCTTGCATATGGCCAAAAGGATATCATGATCAGTGGTATCAAATACTGCTGGGACATGGAGGGGTACACCATCCAGTTCCCAACAAAGGTCATCCAAAGGCCTGAATTCCAGTTGGAAGAGATTCAGATTCTATTTTAGTCAGGACCCTCTGTAGTTGGAGCCAAACCACCTTCTCATCAGCCTTGCCTAAAAATAGTAGGTTGGAGACTAACTAATAATTTTCTGTCTTTTGTATGTGGGTCAATCCTTACTAAGACTTCATGTAAAACTTCTGTGTGGCTGCAATCCAGATTTGAATGCCTCTCTTTTTCTAGATATATTTCAGTGCAAGGATTAAATATTGAAGTTCTTCTCTATTATGGATAGTGCTGTGCAATGAGTGAAATGCAACTGAAACAAAAATAAAATTGTCAGAAGGTAATGCAATAATTCTCAGATTAAGATTCTTTCCCCCTAAATGTTTGGAATGAAATCTCAAACATAACCCAAGTCAAAAATGAATCACCCAGCTTCACCCATCTCAAGCTTAAACGTATTATTAATGTTTTAGTGGTGATTCTATTTAATAGTTTGTGCTATTTAAGCATTATTTTAACTTATTATATATCCCAAATGAAATTTTCAGTTCAAAAGTATTATAAGGGATAGCAATAACACTGGTTGATTACATATTATCTGAGATTGAAACTGATGTGTCTGAATTCACATCAGTAAATACTGTACCTTAACTTGGCTTTGTAAACTTACAAATGCAGCCTTAGGCATCTCTGTGAGGTGGGTGGGAGGGAGTCCCATCTATTCTTATTGAACTAATTTGTACTTTGTTTATATTGGTCTAGCTGCACATCTTAACTAGGTGAAGGTACATTTCTATATACTGAAAACTAATTATATTTGCAAATTAATGGTAATTAAAATTATGAACATAAAAGATGTTGCTTATATTTATTAACTTTTTTTAAATACAAAGAAATTAGAGTAGGCCATGCAAAATAGCTATTTGTTGTCCATTATTTTCTATCTAAATGAGTGGAGGGGACTAAGCAAGCTGATTTGTATTCAGCTAGTGTATACAGCTTAATTAGAAAGGAAAATAATTACTAATTAGAAGGAATACATCAAGAAAAAACTGGGAAGGATGACTGTGCTCATTTCTTTCCAAGACTGATATTGCTAAAGTGTCATTTCAGAACATTTATGTGGGCACTTCTGACAGTATTATATACTATATAAACAATGCTTGCTGGCTGTCCTTTCAAAGCAGCAGTGTTCTAGACAGAGCTATCAAATTAAATTAATCTACAGAAAATGACAATAATCTTGGTACTTACTGCCTGGGCTGTTTTTATTGCCACAAATCTATGATTCCCTTCCTTTCCACACACATATCCAAAGGCCCGATGGTCTGTGATATCCTTTGCGATGTATGAAATTTCATGTACTGCATGATGGTGCTGTAGTAGCTGTTCATAAACAAAGCACAAGAAGAGCATTTTTAACTGAAGCTCAGGTTCTGATTGAGGCACATGATTTATTATTATGAGGATAAATTTGAAAAACAAAAGTCTCACAATGAAACGCTCATGTTTTGATTGAGGCATGTGATTTATTTTTATAAGGATAAATGTGAAAAACAACAGTATGACAATGAAAAGCAACGCTTCCAGCACATATTCTTCAAGACTACATCTGAGTGGTTTGATCGTGTTTATAATCATTTCCATGCCTTAGGTGCTTTAGGTGTTTCATCTAGTGGTCTGTTTTCAATTAGATGAACCTTCCTCATCTGTTATCACAAGCTCTCTGATACTGTGTCAAACTTCAGATCTTTCAATGATGGGTTGCTTTTCTTGTGATCATTAAGACAGCCTGAGTTATAACAATTCCTTTACCATTCTTTAGTATCTTTCAACTGGCCTTTCAGGCAAACCTGCTTTATGGATGAACATATCTGTATATCCTGAACTAGCACTGAAATTATTATTGCTAGTCTTTAAGTAAGATTTAAAGGGCAGTCCAGCAGGTTTCTGGATCTTTATCTCCAAAAAATCTTGGACAAGTACTGCACAGAGAAGACTCCAGCACTAATATATACTTATTTATATTACAAGGCAATTTGAGTACAAATGTACACATGTAGCCTCTAGTTGGATATATAAAATAACATGTGTATGACGTGGACAAAAAGGCAATGTGATATCCATATGTGTTTACTTTATTTCAGTTATATATAGCTTTTTCTCAGATATAAACTGCATCACAAAATATGGTTCCCCTATACATTCAGAATATGCAAATTTTGTATATACTTCAAATGGAAAAAAACTTGTCATTCATTCCTGTCATTTGTACTCAATTTAGTACAAGACACTTTTTGTACTCAGACACTTATCTCTGCTTATCTCAGGTCACTAACCGGTGATTTTGCATGCATTTTTGAGGTAAGTGTCTGTGTTGGAAATCTGCCTTCCTGGGGGTCAGCCCTGCAGCTACCATAATGCCAAGGGTAGGGAGAATGCATTGCTACTATACTATATTTATGAAATTTTGGCAGCAACCAGCAGCTCTATGCCAGAGGCAACTAGATACAAATCACTGTTTGTAAAGTTGGGCCCTAGGGATAAGATAGGACTGTTGCTGTGTTGTGATGTGTTGACTGCCTGTTGCTCAGTAGTGGCCCTCCAGAAGCTCCTAGGCTTTATTTTTGGGCTGATATTGGAGTTGTTGGTACTTTACTGCTTGGGGACACCAATCTCCATTCCCTAGAACTGGGTCTGCATTAGCATGGGAATTCACGGTTTACATGGACCTATCCCAGATAATTTATTCACCAACTCACCAAGCATAGTGATGTTACTCAAAATACAATTGTACAATGGCTAAGCTGGAGATGCTGTAAAAGTCCTGAACTTGTGCTTAGAGTATGAGAGAATAGATGAAAAAAAAAGCCTCAGACGAAACTCTAGTAAGATGGAGCTGATGGTTATTTGTAAAGAATGAAATCATTTCCCTGGAATGAGCTGATCCTTGACTTGAGTGATCTCCTGGACTCATGGTTCTTGCTTAAACAGAAGGTGGAGGTCATGACCAGAAGGGCCTTTGCTCAGCTTGGGCAGGTGCACCAGTTATAGACCTACTTGATCCATGAAGTTTTGATGGTTGTAACTCATATCCTTATGACCAGGTAGTTGGACTACTGCATGAGGGCTGTCTCTGAAGACAATTAATAACCCAAAGCTGGTTCAAAATGCAACAACCAGACTGCTGACTTGGGAATCCCCTACTCCAGGAAAATAATAATGAGTAGTTGCTGCATTAGTTAACAGCCAGCTTTTGATAATTTAAATGTAATGTGCTGATTAGGATATGTAAAGCATATAGCACAATGCTGGGTTATTTAAGGGATTGCCTCAGTCCAATTTTGCCTGCTTAATGAGGTGCTGTAATGGATGGCATGAGCGGGGAAGATTCTGGAATGGAAGTTCAAGGTTGTCAGGAGTGGGGAGAGGCATTCCAGGGAAAGCGCTTCCTCAGCCCGCAACAAGAGTGTGGGAAGATGAAGAGGATGAGGCTGGCCCCTCCCTAGAGTCTCACACAGTATGTCCACAAGTTGCTTTAGCATAGGTTTAGTCTGGCGAGATTCTGACTATTAGATGCAAGCTAATAAAGGAACTGAACTGTACTGGATTGCCTCATTGATGTTCTTGGGCTGAACATGACAGGTGCTGATGGTTCTGTCTGGGCAGGAGGTGAGGAGAGCATGGACAGGAAGACAGGTCTTCTCCCTAGTTGCACTCACATTATGGAATTTACTGCCCCAAAGATGCATCTGGCTCACTCACTCCTGGCACTCAAGAAGAGATGATGTTAAAAACTTTCTAAGATAAGTATTTGACTCTTAGTCCTTGTTGGGGGCCATCATTATAAGCATGATTTTTATTGCATTGTGAATTTTTAACTGAGTTTTAATTGAGGCAATTGTTGAATAAGTTTTTATATTTTTTGTCCAGAATTCTTGGATTGGGTGGTGTAAAAGTTATTGTAATAAATAAATAAAAAATGTAACTCTGTTTTTATAGCTCTCAATTTCTTCTCCAAATTTCTTGTTTGTTTCTATATACTATTTTTGGTCTATTGACTAATTCTACTTTGGATAGCTTGTTCTCTATTCCTTTGACAGTCCAACTTAGACTATGCCTATTGGTAAGAATGACTGTACCAGGACAATAATGTTTGGTAATGAAGATAGGAATCTTGCACAAATTCATTCTTTTAGTAAAAAAAGGCTTTGCTTTTTTACTTAATTTATATCATTTAATTAGCATTTTATTAGTGTTCAGAAATAATGATTCCTAATTTTTTTTTAAAGGTGTGGATATTATTTATCTTGTATAAAAACAAAATATTTTGATTTTAAAGCCAGTGCAGACTTCATGTGTTTAATTTAAACCTGTAAACACTTCATAAAGCTGAACAGAATGAATGCACACAGAGAGATCATGGTAACTAAATTTGCAAAAATCTTTTCATTAAGTTGTTATACCCTATTATAAATTATACTGATTAAAAAATCTCATGCCAGTCAATGGCAATAGAAATATAGAGAAGCAAAGAGAAATATCCTTTTTGCTAAGTTTTATCTTTTTAATTAGCACAGAAAAGTGAATTTAAGAAGGAAAGTTTAGCAGAGATTAAGATACTATCCTCAACTGACATTTATCTCAAGGATGAATTTTCTAGACATTTATACTCTTTAGCATTTTATGTCATCATAAAAATATATGAACCACATATTATGAAGACTTAAATATGTTGCAGAATTTATTTGACTTGCAATCTACTAGTAAGACTCCCAATGGTGAACAAAATATACATTACATAAAACATCCATGGTAAGTATAAATAAGAGAACTGGTCTGGTGTAGTGGTTAAAGCACCAGGCTAGGAACTGGGAGACTGAGTTCTAATCCCACATTAGGCGCAAAGCCAGCTGGGTGACCTTGGGCCAGTCACTCTCTCTCAGCCCTAGGAAGTAGGCAATGGCAAACCACTTCCAAAATCTTGCCAAGAAAACTGCAGGGACTAGTCCAGGCAGTTGCCAGAAGTCAACACTGACTCAAAAGCACACACACACACTCAAAAGTATAAATAAATAATCTGTAATAAATAGCATTCCAAAGTTAAAAACAAAACCAGCAACAGTGCAAACATTCCTAAGGCAGCTGCTTACACCATGAAAACTATTTGGAGGAACTATCATCTTTTTCCAGAATGAGCACACTGGCTGAACTTGAGAGGGAACTGTTCAACAGAGCAAATACTGTCACAGAAAAAGAGTGCCTTTATGGCTCAGCCCCCCCTGACTTTGTGGAAGTAGGGTATTAGCAACAGCTTCTCCCAGGACAACTGAAATGACTAGGTAGATCCAGGCTGGAGAATGCAATCCTGGAAATATTTAAGTCCCAAATAGGCCAAAAAGTAGCTATTTGACTTGTACCTGGATGCCTAATAGAAGGTAAGGCATGGCCCACAGCACAGGTGTAATGTGTCCAAGCTAATAAGACCATTGCATTTTAAATTAACTGCAGCTTCTGGTTGGTCTTCAGAGGCATCCCCGCTTAAAACACATCATCATAATCCAGGCAGGTGATGATTAGGGTGTCTGAAGCTACTTCCTCTTTCTCCAGGAAGGGCTGCAACAGACATAGGAACTGAAGTTGGAGAAAACTGACTCACCCACCTCCATCCAAGGCCCCTGCACGCCCAATCAGCAATAGCTGTAAATCAGATTTGCTGCTTTAGTGGTGGTACCTCTCCATCTAGAGAAAGCACTGGGGCAATCAAGAGAGCAACAATGCATCAACAGCAACTCTGTCTTGCTTGAGGCCAACTTCAGAATTAACCAAAGATCTCCTAATTAAAACAGTTTTACTATGCGATTTGTTTTAAAGGGAATGCATTTATTAGCCCTATATAGAACCTCAAACAGTTGCCTTGTTTTGGTTCAGGCTTTGATGAAATATCTCTTGTTTTAACTCCATGAAACAAAAAATGTCCATATCTAGGGGCCATATAAAGAAGACCCATGCCCTCTGCTGTGTGCACAGAAAAACGACATTTCTATCAAACTGAATGGGAGAACAGTGCAGTTAAACAGTGTTTATGGAAATGTTGGGTTACTCATACTGGATTGCTCCAGTGTGCAGAGTTGGATGCTAGTCCTAGTATTTATTTTTCTATTTCTATAATGAATTTTCCTAGTCATATTTTAATGCAGCAGTGTTCCCAAATCAGATTACAATATTAAACATGCAATTTAACTGATGTTCTTGTCAATGCAGAAGTCCAATCCTAGCTAAAATATACTGTACACTGGCTATTACAGATAAATATACAATTTAAATATCCTTCTTCCTTTATAATTTATATCTTTCTTCACAGGAATCACTTTCCGTCAGCTATTTTTTGTTGGATTACAAGGAAGAGAAAGAGAAGGAAGCAGGAGACAGAAAGGAGATGAGGAGACACTGCATAACATCCAAACTCCACCCAAATTAGAGAAATGCCCATAATACTGGACCCAAAGTTAAGCAGACAATCTATGTTGTCTAAATTGTCATATCAGCAGCTATATAAATTGTTTAAACAAATAAATATTTTCCAACACACGGAATTCAGTGGGCACTCAAAACTGCATCTTCTGGATCTTTTTTTTCCCGTTCCCTGCATCTTTTTAGCTATGAGAAATCTGGATTCTGCACAGATTAAGTCCATGTGAATGTTGGTTTAACCAGAACTTGGCTGGTTAGATTCCTTTTTTCGTTTTGTTTTAAGAAATGGTAACCATGTTGGACCAAAAAAAAAAAAAAGATCTAATTCAGTATATTGGTTTCAGGGTTTACAGGGAATTTATTCAGAATCTGTGTAAGAACTGCAATCCTAAAAACAAAAAAAGGAGAAAAAGAGAGAGAGAGAGAGAGAGAGGGAGAGAGAGGGAGAGAGAGAGAGAGAGAAGCTGCCTGTATACATGTACAATGATTTGCAAACATTATCAAAATTTTACAGAAAAATGAGCACAAAGAGACTGTCTAGTGCATCTGCTCTGAGTTCTACAGCTCTATTTCTTTACAGGGCATAAAAAGCAAAACAGAGAGACACGAATCATTGTATTCCAGTACAAAGTAAAATTGAAAGACAGTGACAGTAACTGCATAAAAGATGGTCATGCCCTAGCTTGCTTATTAGGAGTTTTGCAATAAGGATAACTGAAGATATTTTGGATGAATGCCACACAAACCACTTAAGAACCATAATTATTTAAACATTTGCACAATAATGGAACATAATGGAACAAATACACTATTGTCAGACCCCTACTTGAATGAATGTGTTTCTAGAGACCTGAACTGATGTTTCTACAGTTCCAAAGTTTTTAGTAATTATCCAAATCCTACGTAAACAAACAAAGAAAAATCACATTATCCACAATAGCTTACTTATATCCTACTGATCATATATTGTGACATATCTGCCAATAAATTCAGCAGAGTAAGTTAATTTTGTTGGAAGGGATAAGCATTCTTCACGAGGGCTACATATTCTCTGGTGTATTAATTATATTATCTTATTTACATAATATAATTGTATTGATTTATTAGATTTTCTTCTGCTTTCAAGCTATATGCTTTCCCTCTAATTGTAAAATTAGGTATCCTCCTTTCTTTATCTCAGGGTCCTATTAAATCAAAATTCTCTGTCATTATCTTATTGATTGCCAAGTAATATTTGCAAAGAAATTAAACTATGATCACATTCTTTACTTGTGGAATTAGACATAAAGATTATTCTGTTATGGTAAAATATCATCTATAATGCAGAGACAGCAGATGAAAACATTTTTATTTATTCAGGAAAGCTCATTAACTCTTGGAAAATCATTATATTTCCAATGGCTGATGCCAAAGTATTACCTTGTAACCTGTACCAGGTTATTAAGAAGCAGTTAAGCATGCTTACAGCCACTATTCTGTCAGTATTTATAGAGAATTTAAATAAATGGCTGTCAAGAAATTCTTAGAATCTATTAAGCATTTTGTGTCCAGACACAATAGGTATAGAATGTAGTATTTCGTATGGGTTTAGAACATCCCTCTGTTTAGACAATAATTAGTCATGAGCAATTTCTAAATTCAAGCAAAACCTCATTAAATATAGAACATATCAACTGTTGACAAACTACTTTAAATAATTAGTTACATCATTTAATTCAGATGTTTTAAGTAGTTCTACAAAACAGAGATGATTCATATTATTCAGAGCATATGAATGTACAATCTTCACACTTCATATATACCTGCTTGTTACTATTCTGCTAGAAAACTAATAATATTTTAAACAAACAAGAAAAACACACTTTGATTGAAATTAGCTACTGATTCATGTTTTCAATCTATATGTATGTAAAGGAGACCTGTGAATTATTTTTAGATTTGTAAAATGGATTAAAGTAATAGAATGATCAGGTCCATAGGAATAGCCTTTTTAGCATGCTATCATTTTCTATTCTCTTCTAAAGGGTGTAGGACTCTTGGAATACTTTAGCTTCAGGAAAAAATACATTCCTACTATACAGTGTTTGGTTGTACATAACTTAAAATTCAGCATTTAGGCTCAGTTGCAGAGTAGAAACAAGAATTCAGGAATGCTTGGTGTCCACAGAATTCCTAAATAGCACATTTCTCTTCCACTTCAAAGGACTAGAAAAGTGCTATTCAAGAAGCTGAGTGAAGCTTTTTTCCTTTTCCTTCCTTTAAATTTTACTCAGGTTTATTTTTTAAGGTCAAAACTCTTAAAGAAAAAAGAAATCAGCAAGGGAATATTTATGCAGTGCAATAAAATTCAGTTATTGGTGATGAGGATGGCATATCAGTGTCAGTGTCAACTCTTTAGCAACAACACAGTCTCCAGGATAATCTTTCTCCAACTAGGCCTTTCAGGTCTTCCACTGTTGCACGCACCACTGTAATTGAATCCATCCACTTTGTTGTCCTCTTCTCTTTCCAGATTTCCTAGCATAATGGATTTCTCAAGGGAATTTGGTCTTCATATAATGTGTCCAAAACATGATAATTTGAGTCTGGTCATCTGTACCTTGAATGAGAACTCTATAATCCATTTGTTTGTTTCCTTGGGTCCATGATATTCTCAAACTTTTGTTGCTGTGCCTCAAACTTGTTAATGGCTACATATTTCTAAACTTGTGAGCACATATTGCAACCGTTACTATTTCATATAGAGTGGCCCTGTATTTACCCTGCACCTATGCTGATTTTGGTCTATATAACTAATACTGTTTAAACATTACATGGTGTTGTACAGAAGACACAAACATCTGTCTACTGCTCATCAGCTTTGCCAGTGAGGAATTGCATTCTGTGAGAAAAGCCAGTCTTATCTGAGTTCTAACAGATTATCTAGCATTGTGAAATAAAATTAAATGTTCATTATTCTAGTTTTGAACTGAATGTTCAACGGTATAATAAGATACGTAAATCTTCATATCCAAAAAACCATTTCAAGAGCTTACTATGCAAAGTGCACAGACTGAATATGAATAATTCATATCCTATCATTTTTGATGTTTCCTTATAATTCTCTGACATTATTTATTTAGCAGTATTTAGTAGTATTTCGGGGCTGATATACTAGATTCAAGAATGACTTCTTGAGGCAAGGTATATTTTGAAACTAGTCAATTCTTATTATGTGTGGAGCAAGCATACAAATGTGGTGCACACTTATGTCAGCTTCAGACTGTAATCCTAACTATAGCTCCCTTCCAAATGTATGCAAGATCAACAAGATTAGCAGAAAACACTCTGAACCCCAATTTATCCCCAAGGTAAAGATGCTCTTAACTGACATATATCATCCTAATCTGAATTTAGATCTGGACAAACAATTTGTCTATCCTTCAGTCTGATCAAGTTTGATGTTGCAAATTCTGCCAAGGATAGGCCAGGAATCTGGGAAAAGGTTCTGACCCAAGACCTGTATAATTTTTCTTCCACATGGCCAGATCCCAATTTTCCTTGCCTGTTAGCTTCCTTATCTTACATCCACAGTGTACATTCAGATCTCTGGGTCTATGGACTAATCTTGACACACTTCACCTATACACACCTTATTCACCCCACCTGCAATATTCAGTGTGGTTTCTAACTCTTCTGCAATCTTTTGAAGGGAAGCAAAACATTTTAATATAACAAAGGAACAGCATTTTAGTACAACATCTACAGATTTCTACAACGTTATAATCAAGGTACTTAATACCTCTTCATTCTTGCATAAATGTATGTTGATTTATAACATATCACAACTTTCTTGATATGACCCTTAGTGACACTGGATTAGGAATATGATTAATGATTACGACAAATCTTAGGACTTTATTCCAAACTTGAAGGCTCTGCTGCAACAATGAATATATACCATGCGCTGCATAATCTTAGCTTTCCATAATTTTATTTTGTTTTTCTAAAGGCAATTTGTCAGCTTAGAAATGAGCCTATGCAATCTATGATATACTATAATAAGAAGGCAGGAACACTTATAAATGACCTACCTAGGGAATGTCCTCAACAGGGGGCAAGTATGAAAGCCCCATGTCTGAGGTCCTGGGTGAACAGTATCACTGTGGTCAGCTCTAAATACATTGCATGATAGGTAAACTGAGGTATCTATCCTGTGGTAAGCAAAGTGTATAATTTCTTTCCTAAATAGGATGTATGAAGGTAATCTCTGTATAGCAATACTCTGTAGCTATCCACTGGTGTATCCGCTCCCCCCCCCCCCCCGCTGGAACACTGTATAATAATTTATTTGATGATATACAAGAACATGAGAAAATATTATTTCCAACAGTTAAAAGCTTTGCACAGTTGTTCAGTGTGCCTCATGAAAGTGAAAGAGGAAAGGGAATGTAAGCACACATCCAAATGTCTTTGTCTCATCAGTCTTCAATCTTCTTGTACTGAACAGACTAAGGTAGTGAGACTGTATTCATAGTTACTTGGATCTGAGTAGAAGTTGTTCCATGAACTAACTCTGTTTCCTCAGATTCACTATCACAAAAAGTGATAGTTTGTGCTCAAGTGAACAGATGTACACTGTGGACTCTTACATCTAGTACAGGAAAGTTTGACATGTTTAACTCAGGGACAGGGAAGTTGAAGAAACATTTATATGCACATCTACAACCTCTCTGCATTTTAACCTTCATTTAAAAATACTGGACACTTACATATTACTGAGAAAAAATCCGTACAGGTAATCCTCGTTTAATGTCCACTCATTCAGCAACTGTTTGAAGTTACGATTATGCTGAATGACAGGTACTTACGATAGGCCCTCATAGTTGTGGCCTTCACAGCATCCCACGGTCACGATTGCCATTTGCAACTTTTACTGCAGGCTTCTGACAGAGTCAATGGGGAAGCTGGCAGGAGGTCACAAATGGTGATCACATGACTGCAGGATGCTGTGACTACATGGGATTCACTTAACAACGGCAACTGGGACTGCCAGAACTGCCATCATAAGTCAGTGCAGTCACATGACATCATCCCTTACAACTGCATCACTTAGCAATGGAGTTCCTGGTCCCAATTATCATCAATAAGCAAGGACTACCTGTACCTGATTAATGGAGTGCCAGGTGAATGTACCATGTTTAGTGTATGGTATATGGATGGAAATTTTCAACAATTGTAACTTTCTAGCACTGGTGATGTTATCTAGTCAGGTAATGAAATGTCTATAAGCAAGCAACCAAGCTCAGAGAGCACCAAGGACTCTACAGTGTAACTTAATATCTTGAATTTCAACAACAACAACAAAAAAAGCACAATCTAAAACTCTGAATGGGTTTCTTAGTGCAAAATGAGCCAGTTTTTCAACATACCACAACAATTTTATAATCTTATCTGCACTTTGTTAAATAAAATAAAAAGACACAACCAATTAAATATCCAACTAATAATTTGTATGTAACATTATTTTGACTTCCACAGTATTCTTCAAACTGAAATATGCCACCTATGATGAAGAGATTTAGAATATCCAATAGAGCTAAGTAGTTAGCTAGACAGAAATATATACTTTATTTATATTTATATATCATGATTTACAATCATACACAGGCTTTCGGTGGCCACGACATAAATAAAAACAACAATAACAATAAAAATGAATTAAAAAACAATATAATGTAAGGTTAAATTTATTATGAAGACACTGAGGGCTGCAACTCAGTCTCCATATGTCTTGGAGGGTTACGGAGTCATCTGGCTATGTGATGATGTTACTGGAGGGGTGGGGCTGACATTTTTAACCCACTGTGTTCTTTCAGGTTGAAGGCAAATGAGAAGGAATCAGAGGCCCCTAGAAGACAAACTACTCCATTTTCAGGCCATGTTTTAGATGGAGTTTTAATGCTGGGAATAGGAGTTGTTTTCTTCTCAGTGGCAAATTCAAATGCAAACACTGTGAAAATACTGTAGAAAAATCAAGGCAAGTCAATACAAAGGGGCTACGGTACACATCTATTTTGAATAATTATGGTTCTATCTCTTTATAGGGCTACCACATTTGGACTGCAAAAATCCAGATATTTGGGTGATGGTTTTAGCCAGAGGCATAGAGAGAACAAGACAGAAAGAGATGGAGAGAAAGAAGGGACCAAATCTGGTCTCAGGGTGGTGCAACAATTATTTTGATAAATTTGCATAGCTCACTGAAATAAAGCTTATTACATTTAACATTTCTTGTACTTTTCTGTGAAGTGACTGACCTGCTTTTCTATTCTTACTTTGTACTGGCATGCTCTGAATTCCTAAATTTGAGATGTACAAATATTCGGCTTCTAATGGTCTATAACTATAACTCCTATTTATAATTAAAAGGTAAACCTTCCCAATCTGGCGCCCAGTTATATAAATTATAGCACATGAACCACACTGAGTAACAATAACTTAGACATAAATTATAACATTTTGATTTTAACCATATAATTTTGGGTAAGAACTGAGGATCTAGTAATGAATTACCCTTCCTCATATCTGTCCCATTCATCGTGAAATTACTTTGACAGAAGTTTATTCTATGGATCTACTTAATCATTAATTTTATTTTCAGTTTCTACCTCTCACCTTATGGATTACTGAATGGATTTTACTGCTTCAAAGATCTCTTGATTTTCCCATTTCTATTAAATTGCTATGTATTTTGTTGCAATGTCTCGCTTGAAAAATGCAATAGTCACATATTTCCTATATGAATGATGTGCAAAGTAAGTTGTGCAAATCGTATGCAAGAGTGACTCATAAACCTGCTGTCTGGAGCACCGAAGAGGTAGATCTCTCAATGGTTTATTAAAGCCAACCTGAGGCCCTTTTCTAGTTTTCTGAGGACGTATATGCAAGCACATAAAAATTCCACTGCATTACAACAAATAAGTAATGACTTGCAATGAAGAATGCAACTTGCAACGCTGACTTTTTAAAAAAAAATTCTCATAAATATGAAAACCACAATAAAATGTGGGTTCAAAAGGAATTTATGATGCACTTTATCTCAAGAAGATATTCAAAATCAAAAGCTTTGCTGGACATAAAACCTTTGCTGTTTCCATTGCTGATTATTGCTGCTTTTGTTTATCTCCAGTTTTACTTTGTGACCATATATTTTCATGTTTTTTTTTTAACACAGTCTAATATGCTAGAATTGAAAACTAAAGGGCAAATATTTTAAACAATACATAAATAAGACTGCTATACAAGATTTAAGAATATGCAAGATCTTAGCCACTGAGAGTTGCACATAAATCTGTATATTTGGTAGCAGGACCCCAATACTGCTTTAGAAAAATCTTGGTTACAGAATAAAATATAATGTCAAACTAGTCCTTAGGCATATCTACAGGCATAATCTATCCATTTCAATGTCACTTCATGCAACGTATTGTTAAAAACTGCAATGATGGGAATCTGAGAAACAGATGCCCTGTGGTTTTCATAGTTACATGAATAGCTTATACAGCATTTTTAATGTCTTTGACAGTAATAAAGCCTTACATTTACCAATGGCTTCTTTGCATTGCTAACTATACCATGGCAGAAAGGGGGTGTGGTCACGGGAGTCTTGCCTGCCACAACTTATATCATGAGCTTCTGCATATACGGGTTGGCAACCTGTAAGATTATAACAACCGGGGTGGCAGCTGGGAAGCAGTCTTCTTTCATTTCTCTTTTTAAATCATGAGCTAGGCTGATGTATTAAGGGGCTACGTTATCTGAGAGTTCATGATCAGCTGCTGTTTCTCCTTTTTGCATCTTAAAAATAACCTGATGGCAAACAATACTGATTATAAGGACTCTACGCCCTTTGTAACAATGCTTCTAGATAAGGACACTACAGAAGGATAGCCATAGATTTTATAAATTTTCACAGACAAGTTTCAAAGTGTTTAGAAGGCCATTCTTCAGCAAGAAGACTTTAAAAAAGCCATATTCTTTTAAAGGAATTTAAGGAGCATGAGTAATGCTTTCTAATCCATTTTGTCCACAGATGATCAATTTCCCTTGATAAACAAATTATTCTTAAACTGGAAGAAACTACCTGGAATTAAAAAAAATACATATAATAAATGGGTTATATTTTTGAAAAACACATAAAGGTAACAGTTGGAATAGTTATTTTTGATATGTTTTAATACAGCTATTTTTAGTCCCTTACTTTTTGAAATGCCTCTAAATCTCTGTCTTTCTATACAAAATCAAAACAGTTGTCACCTACCATATAGCATCTTTGCAAGGACTGAGAAAATGAAATATATAAATTATGGCTCCCCGCCCCCCCGACCAACCTTCTATCAGAACCAAATAAATATGGGTTCCATTGAGGCTGATGCTAGTTACTGAGATGTGCAGGGCAGAGTTCCAAAGATGTGGTGTTCATTTTCTCCATACTGCTTCTAAAATTCTGAATTTTCTGTAAGCCACCCAGAGTCACTTTGTTGAGTTGGGCACACATACAAATCTTATAAACAAACAAACAAACCTTGCAGTCCACTATACCAACTGGAAGCTTTACAGCCTTCCACAGTATAGACAACCAAAATTCCTGAATGAGAATACCATGGAAACAAGATAAATATATTCATGCTGACTTGATATAGTTCATCATTACAAAAACATTGTGTGGTAGATTAGGATAGCTTATGAATTTGCAGAAAGTAAATGAAAGCTTATAGATTTGTCCAAAGCTATCCACAGAAGTTATCACTAAGCTGAGATAACTATTTTTTTTACAAAACAGACTGTTTCACTCAAAGTTGTGTATAAATTGGTTACCATCTAAATAAATTAAAATTATGAAAAAAAAACCCCTATACTTGCAAGAGGTATAGCTTTGTTAGCCAGCTGCAGCAAAACTACAAAAAAATCTAACATCATATTAAACATTAGCTTTGATATTGTAATACACTTTAATTTTTTAATTAAATAAAACTATGTGATGACTATTAAAATAGACTGTGAGCAATTTGAAGATATTTATTTTCTTCAAGCACTCTCTGTGCTTAGTACAGGAACAATAATCTAGTGTACTGGATTAAGTACTTTTACCGGTATGTACCTTTTCTGTGTTCCACTCTAGTACACAATTCCTGTCCTGTCTATTCATCATGTGGCTTTGATGGAAAGAATCACACTGGTATGTCACAATAAAATTACCCCATTAATAGCTATGATAAACCATAGCCTTCTAGAGGCAGCAACAGCAATTACCGGATTTTTGAAGCAGAAAGTGCAGCTGTAGATTTCAATCAGCTAAGTTTCCCTGAGGGTTGAGGTTCAAAACTGAGTTAAGTTAGATCATCTTCACGTTCTTGAACAGTGCAGAAATTTCAGCACAGGGAGTTTATTTTTTTAATGATATCTGTCATTTAATTTTCCTCTGTGGACATTATTAATACTATACACTGGAGTTTAAGTAATCCCCTAATTGTCACTCCATGAAAGTACTAGATATATTCCCAGATAACTGAGTAAAATCATTTCCTTCAATTTCTCTATTCCACCACTAAAAGTAAAGCATTTTCAGCAATACCAGATCTGCAATGAAAATAAAATGGGGAAAGTAATCTGTTTTCTGCATATTTGTTTCATTTCCCCAATTTAGGTGTTCGGGTTAACAAGTAGATATAATTATAAAGTATTTACCCATTGCTACTTGTGGGACATACCCCCCAGAAATGCCCCCCCAAGCCTCTCTCTCAGAACCCTTTCTTATCCATCTTCAGAAGAGAGAGACAGACAGACAGCACTTCTAGTCATAGAATATCCAATTCAAGTAAACAGAGAGAAACAGCCAGTGTTTTAATATATTATGCCTTACATAAACATACAAGCAGAGAGGATGCCATGCCAGATGTAGTTCATCTTTTCCTGTCACATCCACAGCATCTGTCTCAATTTCAGAAAAAAGCCATCTGCTCTGTTTAAACACATTTTGTTGTAACAGCCATTACAAAATATGCAAAAAAAAAAAAAAAAAAAAAAAATCCTCAAGAGAGGAATTCCCTTAAACACAAGGAGACTTCATTTTAAATCTAGATTAAAAAGCAAGAAGCACCAGGATCCTATATATTTTACTAGCCAGCAACCATCACCAAGATCTGCAACATCTGTCATTGCTCCTAGGGAATACTGTAGTTTCAAAGATTTCCCTGGTCACTCTTGTGGCAGCTATTCTTGCCTGCCATAGGCATCTAGGCAACTGGCCATAAACAAGTCAGCCTTAAATTATCCCCTCACTGTCTGTTTCTTATTGTTCCAGAATCGATTACACCCTGAGAAAAAGACATTTTTCCCTTCAAGATCCATCAGTTTACCCTTACTGGTAGCTGAATGAAATGTAGATGCCATGTTTATATTGTTGTAGAATGGATAGATAGGTCTGCTGAAGCTCCCAGTTTTCAGTGCTACCTGTCCATTTTCAGGACACACATTTTGGGCAGAAATCATCACACTTGGGAGACACAAGCTCTATTTGCTAGTTATAAAAAAAATAACATATTACTACATTATCATAACAACATACTTTATCCATGGAAAAATTATGCAGATCTTCAGTGGGGTGCTTCACATTGGTGAAGGCTCACAAAATACCATTTTGAAGCTGCTTCATAATGCAACATGGTACCCTGGCTTATAAAAGTGAAGTAGGCTTTATGCTGCCACAGCTTGTTACCAGCATATTGCAAATGCTAGCCGACACTAACTGAAAGATGATGCAAAGTGCTGCATCAAAGCCAACTGTGTTGCTTCTTTGCTTTGAGGAGGTGCATCATAGCACCTTCATGGCACAAAGTAGATCAAGAAGGCAAAATCAGTCCTGTTTCCTGCAGGACTAATGCATGATTAAATGGGTGTCATGCAATGTAAAAAATGCTTAAGCCCTCTGGTTCTGAGAAAAACAAGAACCTGAAGCCAAATAGCTATATGAGCTGCTATTATAAATTTATTCTCTTATAATACCTTGTGATATAAGTGACTTTTTTATTATTAAAAAAATCAGAAAAATGTTGCACAGTGTATAAGATCTACAAGATGACACTAAAAGAAGTGACTAAAACAGGGCAAGCAGCAGGACCTCTATACCGTTACCTTGCTGAATTCCTTCTTGAGAAATGGCTGTATTTCTCAAAAATGGGCAAAGTACTATGTGACTGGAAACTAATGGACCACATTGAATCTGTGTGACCTAGAGCCATTAATTCTCACAATTAATGTAGGCAAGATAATTTTTTCACTTTTGAAAGACACATATAGGAGGCAAAAGAAGGTGTAATATCAGAACATTCTCCAAATATGAATGACTGGCTTAGCTATAAATAGAAATCTTTATTAACCAATGTGTACCTTCTGTCTGGACTGGTTCTACTGAAAAGTAAATAACATAAATGAATTTCATTAGGACATTCTCTCCAACCTAAAACTGGAAATGGCACAATCATCAAATACTGTAGATGCAAATTAAATGGCCTGTTTGAACAATAAAAATAATATACATATGTATTTGACATCTGTATATCAATAGTCAGATATATTACTCTGAAATAATCAAGGAACTTAATGAATTAAGCATCATGCATATTAATTCCTCATCCAGAAATCTGCTTAAACTAAAGCACGATGGAAATTTTGTACTGCTAGTATTAAGACTCTCTAGATAACATATGTACACCCACAGCCACATTCAAAGCAGATTTAATGGTAACCATAAAAGGTATGCAACTGAATAAGAAACTTAATAATGTGGGTGTTACGCATTAAGATTTGATATTATCACATAGGGTTTTTTTGTTTTGTTTTTGTTTCTGTCCCTTCAAGTTGGTGTTGACTCCTGGCGACTGCCTGGACAAGTCCCTTCAGTTTTCTTGGCAAGATTTCAGAAGCGGTTTGCCATTGCCTGCTTCCTAGGGCTCAAAGAGTTTGTGTGAGAGAACAGTCTGAAAGTGCCTTTTAAAAAGTAATTTCAATATTATCCAGAGGTGGTCATTTCTACTGTCCCAAGGAGCTTGTCACATTGAGTTATAATATCACTTTATTTCAATTAAACCAAGATGGTGTACTAAGAAACCTATGCTGAGGCAGCATTCCCACAACATAAGGTTCCAAGGACTTCAAGAGCAGAACCTAAATGCAAAAGCCAAGTTTGGCTCTTTCTTGTTTTCATGTAAATTAGGTTTGGCATTAAGTTTCACTCCTTCTCTTCTAATCTGAATCACAAAGCTACAATCAGAGTTAAATACCCAGTACATCAACTTAGTTCAAAATGGGCAGAACTCCTTTGAGTTGCCTCACTTAAAAGTACCTCTTCCTTTGTCTTGCTCTTTTCTTTTTGCTGGAAAATAAGTGGCAGGTCTCTAATGCTGCACTGTTCTCACCTTGTAGTTAAACACAAGCAATTATTATTTCATGGCTGTGAGAGAAGAGTGCTCGCTTCCTGTTCATTATTTATTTCAGGTGGCAATATAGCCTTTGTTCTCTCCAAGTTTACAATTTTTGTACAGTCTGCATTGATTTATTTCCCCTTAATCAGAACTATGACTTAATTCAAGTATTATATGGTTCATCTTATAATTTTATTCTCCAAGTATCAGCGTTTACATCATTGTAGAGAAGACCAAGATGTGCTGCCAATTTGTTCGCAATGGGCTCTGTCCTGCCAAAAGTTTCCCAACCACTTGCTATCTCTCTAAACACAGACAGCAGGTTGGGGCGGGAGAGAAAAGTTTGTACTTCATGAGCAGAAGAACAAGCACATCCTGTTTTTCTTGGTTTGTCTTTCCTGCTCTTCATCTGTAACCAAGTTAGTCAAGAAATATGAGAATGATCAATGCCATCCAACAATTATATGCGATCTTGCCCACTCTGTGGTTTTCCTCAGTTCTCCCACTTGGTGTCCCCTATGAAGGATTGAGCTCAAATGCTGAGAGGGCTTGTCTTAGCACTTTCTTTTCTGCAGATGTGACCAGGAAATTGTAAGAAGATTGTTCCTCAGTACTCCTCTATGCATTGTCTCACTACTGTTTTTTTTCAGCAAGTGACCCAGATAATCCCTCTAAAATTAATAAGGGGCTCATATGAGCCCCCTTGGAGAAAATATGTTGTCACTAAGAGTCAACACCAACTTGATAGCCCATAATCAATGAGTTCCCAGTCCAGCACACCTCTGAATAAGACTCACTGAAATGGTCAGGGCCTCCTCTAAAGAAAATTCCAGGAAGGAAGAAGACAAATCAGGTGATTGCAGCAAGCCCTCTGTATAAGACAAGTAAGAGTTTGGCCAGAATCAGTTTCCTACAAAATAGAGTCTCTGTTTTTGAAAACAGCTTTCTCCCATCTGACCTCTCTGTACCCTACTCTATAAAGGTCTGAGAATTAAAAGGAAATGGGTGACATTTATTTCTGTATAGCTTATTACCAGAGGCTCTATGACTCATATCATGTAAAATAACATGTGGTAAAAATTTCAAGTTAAATAAAATCACAGCAGGTACAGACACTTCAGGTAAGTCAATAACCAGAAAACAGATTCCCCCCCCCCCCCGGTACTATTAAAATAATGCCAACCTCCATATGTATTGGTAAAGTAGCCAGGAGGAAGATTGAGAGGGGAAAAAAATTCATTTAAGAATCACTTCATCTCTACTTGCCCTACATATGATCAGCAATACTTTTAGTTTGACAACCATGAAAACACAAATTACTCCCATTCCTCCCACATGCTAAAACTGTCCTTCCAATCCAAGTGCACTAGAGAGGAAATTGAGATATAGCTTTATGCTTAAGCAACACTTAAATCTCAATGTTGAACAGCATTCAATGTATCTTTATTGTCACTTACTTTCAGGATCATTTTTGATACAAAACTTGCTTATAACTTTCCATAAAAATAAATAAAAAAAATACTACAAATCCTGCCAAAGAAAAAGTAAATTCCTCAATAAATATTTAAAATAAAATAATATTTATTTCTTCCTTGTAAACACATGCCCAATCTGTGTCCATCTCTCAGAATAATTCTGTATAGTTTTATCCAATCTGATTCCCAACCTATATTCCAAGATATCAGTAAAAATAAAACATATTAAACTGGTATATATTACATATTTCAATTACTGCAGCAAAACACACCTGTCAAAATGTCCTTTCTCAAAAACCTAGTATCTGTCAGCAAAACTGGAAGAAAAAATGATGTGAAATATAACATAAATAAAAGTATACATTTTATTTTACAGTTTTGACTTTATCACAAATCTTTGTTTTTCTGACATCACTGTAAGAAGAACAAGGTCATATCAGTAGTGATAAGTGTAACACCAGGTCAAAATTAAAGTTGTTTTATAACCATGCACACCAAAAGATAAATTATTTATCTGACATAATTTTATACTGAATAAGAGATTTCTCTAGGCAGTAATACAACCAGTTCCATAGACAACAGTGCAACAAATAATACAAAAGCAGGACTGTTAGAAGAATAGCAGTAAATACAGTATTAAATCACTACAAAATATGAAACCTGTAATAGCCAGATAGTTCTCAAAATGCCTAAGAAACCAATATGTCTCTGTTTTGGAACTAAAAAGACTGTAATGTAGGTGCCAGGCAAATCTCTTTAGGAAGGAACACACCACTACTAAAAAAGGCCATTTCTCTTGGTTGCCTCATTGAGAGAAGCTCCTAAAAAGATTTTAGGTTAAGCTCTTAGGCTTCTAATGGGTAAATTTAAGAAGAGACATTACTTTGGGTAGCTAAGCCATTTGGGGATTTATAGATTACTACCAGTACTTTGAATAGGACCTGGAAACAGTCAATATAAATGACAAAGTACTAGCATAATATTATCAGTTCCAACTAGTTACTCTATTTTGAACTGATATTTTCAAGCTTTTTTAAAAGGCTGCTACTTATATAGCACTTTTTTGTTTTTGTGTGCCTTCAAGTCAGTTTTGTTTCCTGATGACCACCTCAACTAGCCCCTGCAGTTTTCTTGGCAAGTTTTTTCAGAAGTGATTTGCCATCACCTTCTTCCTAGGGCTAAGAGAGTGACTGGCCCAAAGTCACCCAGATGGCTTCGTGCCTAAGGTGAGACTAGAACTCACAGTCTCCCGGTTACTAGCCTGGTGCCTTAATTACTACACCAAATGAAAAGTTACCAAAATGTAAATAATCACCACAAAGTAATCTTTGCCCATGTTTGATCATAGCTGGTATGGGAAGTGGGGGGAAGGACAGAAATGCTTTGTTCTGTTCCATTTGGAAGATTCTTTTGGAACTGTCAAAACATTGGAACAGAACTTGAAAGATTTTGAGTGTTCCATCACAAGGAACAGATAACTTATCTGGTATTATCTATCACTTAACTGAATGAAAAATTGACCAAAAAGATTACTTTTAAAAATGTATACATTTTAAAAATTCCATTAGTCAGCAATGAAAACATAGTTAAAAGTATTAGAGCTGTTTAATGTTTCAGATTTAATTTGGAAAAGATGCTTTAGAATGCATGGGAGCATGAACAGAGCATCTGTCTATGACTCATTAAAATCACATCTGTTTCCAGGCTCACACAGCTGCAGTTGGAAGCTTCCACTTTAATGAGTCATGAATATTCTGCTGTAATGAGTCACAAACAGGTGCTTCTGCTTGTTCCAAAGCACCTCTTCCAATTCAAAACCAAAGCATTACAGAGCTGTATTAAGTACAGTTTGCTGCCTACCTGTCTCCAACAGCCACAGAACTGAGCCTAGTAAACAAGTAACAACAATGCACAGATTCACTTCAGCATCAATACTCCTGCACAGTACTTACTTTTTGTATTGGTAAACCTGCCTATGTATATAACTGCATGCTAGTTTGCTGCATACATCTCTTAGCTGATGTGATATAGGCAACAGTAGGTAATGTGTGGATCAGAAATCCTTGCTTGCATAGAACAGCATGAACATGCCTGGATTAAAACTAGGGTTTGGTTGTGCTTGGTTGTACTGGCCCAGCAACATTAAAGTTGTCCTAATCATTAGCAGAGAATGCTGCACGTGGCAAGGGTGGTAACTTAGTGTGTGCTTTCTTTATCATATGAAAAAGCATTATGTGAAAGCCTGAATTAACCAAAACCATGATGGGTAGGGAAAGCCCATATCTGTGGGCACCAACTGGCGATAGCCACAGTATATAGAAAATTGTGAGTTGGAATGTAAGAGGAGTGAATAGAAAAAAAGTAGACATCTGTGTGAAACTAAGGAGAGGAGGAGGATGTTATAGGGCTGAATGAAGGCAGCTAATATTATGAAATTGATTAATGCATTCAGGAGAGTGATGGTATAAGTTTAAATATGAATGAAAGTGCTAAAAATGTTATGTCAGAAGATATGAATTGATAGCCATAGTTGTAGGTGTAGTCCTTGGGGTTCTCTGAGCTTGGTTCTTTTCTTGCAAACGTTTCATTACCCGGCTAGGTAACATCTTCAGTGCTAGAATGGGATGGAATTGTTCCCCCGTTCCCAAGGTCTGTCCTTAAGTCGAATTTGTATGTAAGCCAGAACAGTATTATTGGATAATACTGTGTAATTCACTCAAACCATTGTGTATTTAACTTGAATCATTGTGTATTTAACTTGAATTTTGCTACAATAGGCTCTGTTCTTAACTATGGGTTGCCTTTAAACTGGGCATTCTTAACCTGGGGATTACCTGTATTAGAACAACTACAGTAACAGAATCTTGCAAGTTTGAATGTGCTTCCCTTCCTCTCTATCTTCATGTGAATTGAAGTGGGGGTGGTTTTGGAGGCATTTTCATAAGCTACTTTCTTGGTCTGGGCTCAAGCCATGTTTATCTGATTGGTGCTCTGGTAATGGATCTTCCCTCTGTCCTTCAAGGCTATCCTCTATACTCTTTACACAGGAAACTGAACAAAAATTTGGGAAGTGCAGTGTAGCTTTACACTGGAGAGTGGGAGTGCAGATATCTGCTCTTCAGCAGGCCTTTGAAGACTGTATAAATGTGAGAAAGTTTACTGTAATTTGTAGATTGACAGAAAGCATATGATAAGGTAAATAGGCTTGAATTATGGAATGTTTGGCACAAGTATGAATTTGAGGGAGCAAATGATAGCAGGCTTACAATTCGTGGTACATGTATAAATGGTGGCAGAAAGATGCTGGAAATATGTGGAACATTGCAAGGAATGACTATTTGTCAAAAGAAGTGAAAATGGCTAATTGTTAAGAATATGCTTTTGTCCAGTTTGTTATACAGAAGTAAGAATTAGATAGGTCAGGAGAAATGTAAAATTGGATACAACTGAGAGGGGTAATTTAAGAATTGTGTGTGGTAAAACAAGATGAGATGGGTGCTGAATGAATGTGGACTGAATAGCAGTATTAACGATTAACATAGAAGAAATATGTTAAAGTGGTCTCATCATATAGAGGGAATGAATGAGGATCAATAGCAAACAAAATATGAGAAGGAAGAGTAAAAGAAGTAGAGAGGAAACAGAAACAGTTGTATTTGGAGTGGATGAAATTCTCAAAAAGAAAGAGGTGAGAAGTTTAAAAAACAAAAGAATGTATGAAGTAGTGTGTGGAGGTGGTGGAAAAAAGGATGATTTAGAAAAGCACGGAAAGGAGTAGTGAATGGTTTAGAGTAACTGGATTTAGCTGTATTTCCTTCTCTTGTTCTAATGTTATGCTTTAATATTTCTTACTCCTTTTCTGTGCTTTGCATAACATTGTTTACCTGAAAGTGAACAGTGTGATGACTATGTATGTATGTACATAAACCTGCCTACAAAGAAAGCAGCTCTCAGAAGCAACTGAAGCATAATTTCCATCTTGCAAACTTCTGAAAAAGTAAACTCAAATCAGTACTTATCAATGCATTTGCATTTGTTGACTCCTCTGTAAAGAGTTCTCAACAAACAGCCCAGGAACACTTTTACATCTGAGACAACTTTGGAACCAAACACTCTCTTTTCTTCAGTTTTGGAGAAAAAAATCTTTGGAACACACTTCAAACTCAGAATATTTTGCAGAGTCCTATAGCCTCAGCTGATAAAATACATCTTGAGCCACCAAACCCTTCCAAATAGCATGAATACCACTTAACCAGAGAGATGAACTATTAAAACACTGTCTTGTTCTTCAGTGGATTCCCACTTTACTTCATCCATTCTATTGAACTGGCTTGATGTCATGACATATGACTGACATTTTTACGTATGTTCATGTATCATATATATTAGCTTTATAATATATATGCTTTATAATAATTTTATAGGTGACAACAGGTATAATTAAAATTGTTTCTCGTTAGCTACCTAAGACTTATACAATATCCTGGTATCTAAAGGTAAATCACATTCTAGTAATGCAGAATATCTGAATGCTCCAGACATATTGGGATTATGTATCTATCAAGTTGGCACCAAGTTGAGGAAGGCTGAAATGAAGAGTAAACAAGAACTCTCAACCAGAGTTTTAAAAAGTGCCAATTTCTCTCCAGAAAAAAGGACATTTGGTGATTTTCATGAGGACTATGGTAAATATCCCAAGGGGGCTAGGATACAGTGCCTCATTTGCTCTATATTCATTATAGGGAAAAAAGTGAATTGCTTTACTTCAATATTTAATTTATTGGAGGTAGGCTTTGCTTCTTCCCCTCCTTGGTAATTCTAACCAATCAAATATTATATTTGTATAATGTACATGAGACATGTAAGTATCTGTTCTTAATGTGCCTTCAAGTCATTCTTGACTCCTATTAACTTATGAACAAATAAATCCATGCAGTTTTCTTGGTAAGTTTTTTTCAGAAGTGGTTTGCCACTGCCTACTTCCTAGGGCTGAGAGGGAGTGACTGGCCTGAAGTCACCCAGCTGGCTTTGTGCCTAAGGCAGAACTAAAACCCACAGTCTTCCAGTTTCTAGCCTAAAATGCCTTTAACCACTACTCTACACCAAACTGGCTTTCTTGATATTAGTATGCAACAAACACTGGGAAGTGACAGTGTACTACAGTATGTATATTCTGAAACCACTATTCCAATTAATCAGTTATTAGATACATTCCAAAGTTTGTGTTTGTTTCATATGCACATGAATCACTGAAAACAACAGTCCAAGAGACTTTTAAAAACTAAAAAGATTTACAGCATAAACAAGTCCATAAAAGAGTATTCCATAAGAAATCTACCCAGGTAGATCTCTGAGGTGCCCTCAGAAATGAACAAATTTGTTACTGGACATTTTATATTGGAACTACAAAAGCCTCTTGGTGATTTAATAAAATAAAATAAAGTAAAAACCAAAAATATTAACAATAAATTATAATCTTCAACAATTATAAATCTTTCCAAATAGATGGGCTTTTTATATCACCATACAAATCCTTTAAATGTGGTGCTTTACAACACCCAAGAGAATGCATAAAACATCTCTTCGATCAATAAAGCCCTGTACCTTTCTCCTGGTTTTCACAGCTCCTTCATAAGCTGCTCCAAGCTGTCCCCATATGCATGTGCTTGCATAGCTACTTTGCTTTGATGCTTGAAAAGCCAACCAAGAAACCAGTTCCCCCAGATCATTAGAAAATATACTCCAGAAACCGGGGGTATCTACAGAGAAGTTCTCTCATGTATGTGAAAAGCAGTTATATAATTTGGAGAAGACTATAGAGAACTCATAAAGCTATTAAATGAAACTATAGAATATGTAATATTTAGCATGCTTTCAATCAGTGCTGTCAAAATTGTAAGAAAGAAACTGCTATTCTGGTTAGTCATACTTTGACCTGCTTTGATGTACTCTTACAAATATATTGTACGTGGAAAATTTTAGATTATTCTTCCTCCAGGAGGTTGCTAAAAAGCCCAAACCACAAACTTTAAGAATTCACCTTGGCCCATCTTTGCAGTGTCATACTGATAGCTGGTGGAACACAGTGGCTAAAAATGCCCTTATTCCCCTCTATTCTGCACTGGGAAAATCACACCTGGAGTATTGTGTATGATTCTGGGCACTACATTTCCAGAAGGATATTGACAGGGCGAGTCCTTGGTGCTCTCTGAGCTTGGTTGTTTGCTTGCAGATGTTTCATAACCTAAGTAACATCAACAGTACTAGTGAGTGTGCGCTCACTAGTTCTGAGTGCACTCATTAGCACTGATGTTACCTATTGGGTAATGAAATGTCTGCAAGCAAACAACCAAGCTCAAAGAGCACCAAGGATTCCACAGTTCAACCCTGAGCTACACATATTCCCTTCTATTGGATATTGACAGGACAGGTTCAGAGGATGATAACAAAGATAATACAGGGACTTGAACACGTGCCTTATCAAAACAGACTGAATGAACTGGGGATACTCGATCTGAAAAAAAGAAGACTGAGGAGAAATATGGAATTAGCGTTCAGATACATAGAAGGGTGTCATAAGGGAGATGGACAGGAGCAAGGACCAGAAATAAAGGGTACAAGTTGCAACTTTATAGATTTCATTTAAATATAAGGAAAAACAATGGAATAGTTTACCTATGGAGGTTATGGATTCTCCATCTCTGGAGGTTTTTAAGTGGATGCTGTATAGCTATCTTCTGAGGGTGACTTCATTGATTTTCCTGCACCCTGCTAATTGTTAGATTGGATTATTTGTGTGGTCCCTTCAAACTCCACAGTTCCACAAAGTGAATTCTGATTCTTGTTCAAATGTTATGTCAGAAGCAAGGTACAGGACTGTACACAACAAAATATTTACTTACCCTCTGCCCCTTATTTACAATATATGAATAATACTAGCTTAGCTTACAACAATGACACAGTGATGGCTATGATAATGTGGATGAAGCAGTTGATCTCACTTCAATCATAATGTTAATTATTTTTATAAATTTTAAATAGTAATTGTTAACATAAAAAGGAAGTGTAAAGTGGATAAAATGATATCCAGCATCTTTTAGCCCTCTATCAGTAACTCTGGACTGAAAAGCTCGGCTTTTATGTAGGAATCAGTTGTCTCCTGAGACAGTGCTGGGCTATTTTATTTTTTCAAGTTGTGTTATATACCTGGGATTACTTTTCCAAATGATAGATTATTTTTGTTTCTATGCTAATAAAGGCATTAGGACCATCAACTTTGCAGAGAGCATATTCTAAAGCCTGCTTTTTACTGAGGACTCTTCTCTTCATATCCTCTCCTTATCTAAATTCCAAGAAATACAAACCTTGATAAAGCCTGTAAAATGCAAAGAATAAAAGGGGCAGCTTAACACAACCAACACAATTCTGCACAAGGGAAGCATTTAATGAGAAATTCCTTTTAAAAACAGAGACCAATGGTTAAATACAAAAGAGAGTTTATATAAATGGGAGGAAAAACACAGATGGGGAATGGTAACAATCCCAGATTCAAGCACAATCAATAAAATCAATATAATTTAAATTTACATGTAGTTTGAGTTGAATCTTGGGTTTAGAACATTCAGAGATCTGAGGTTCTGAAATCTGGGTTCCTGATTTCCAGGATGAGATGATAGATTGTGATGTGTTAGCAGAGGAAAAGGCAGTAGTTAAGGGAGCAATGCTCAGCTTTAACAGCACAACCTTGATGACCTGATAGCCACAGCTGAAAAAGAGGGGCAGGGGCAAGACTGAGGAAAAAAATACCTATATAGGATGAATGGTGGAAGAAAAAAGGAGGGAGGTTTGGGAAAAGTGGATGAGAATGGCTGAAATTGTAAAGGCAACTGGACTGGAGGATTTGTGGGTATGTCAGTTTGAAGGAACTGACGGTTCTACATTCCAGAGATTCCTATCAGTTAAGTGAATGGCTGACAGGGGAAAGGTTGTAAAAAGCTCTGATTTATTGGCCTCTTGCTGATGTCATTTCCCCCTACTATGGTTAAGAGAAAGTGTGTTTTGCTCTTTTGGAATTGGTAACAAATACAAATTCCTGAAGTTAATGTGATATGGAAGAATCGGTTAAATAAAACTATTTGGTAAGGGACAAAGAATTATCATTTCTAACCGTCAGGTATAAAGAGACAAAAGAATTAACTATACCTCTGCTTTCATTTCTGACACTAAGAAGTCTTAGTTTCAGGGGAAACTGAGGTTAGGAAAAAAAAAATTAATTGTTGCATACATATTTAAAAAAAACCTGAAATAATTTAAGGGGAATAATTACATTGATAAATGTATGGGATGGCACAGATTACTAACTACCTTTCTTTTAAGCACTTCTTAAAAACAAGCAACAAGAACAAAAACCCATCCCTTTCAAGCATACTCTCAGTTGAGTGGAATGATAAGAGTTGGGAGGATTTGCGGAATCCTTGTAGGGTGAGAGCAGTATGAAAATCTCCAAGGGGATGCTGTTCCAAGAGGGCAAGCACTGCAACAGAGAAGAACACTTCCAGGTTCCCACTAGATCATTTTGTTTTGTTTGTTAAGTGGAATGCCCCCATTCTGCCAAATCTCATTGGATGGGCAGAAATCACTGAAAAAAATCTCACTGACAATTGTTCTCATTTAGTTAGATGTTGCCTTGAATTATACCTTCCATCTAAGTGCATGTGCTAATACAATTAATATTTTCAAATACTCAAAATGTATACTTTCTTTATTAATGCTGACTTGTCCAACATGAAAGCAATAAAAAAAAGAATAAGCTTTTAATAATTTATCATTATTAAAAACATCAATTTTAGCCACTAACTAGAAAATTATCTAAAAATTGTTATTGGCAGACCTGATTTTAGATAGATAGTTTTAGAAGAACTTCTCTATAAAGAACATATTTCACTTATAGTCAGAAATATGTTCTTTATAGAGAAGTTCTTCTAAAACTATCTATCTAAAATCAGGTCTGCCAATAACAATTTTTAGACAATTTTCTAGTTAGTGGCTAAAATTGATGTTTTTAATAATGATAAATTAAAATGTAATATTAGTCAGCAAGATACAGCACACATAAAATCAACACCTGTCTCTTTTAAATTAGGTCAGATACACATGAATGAATGAGCAACACAGGCAACAAAGACAAATCAGCTATGAACATTTTAGAAAAACAAGCAATAACTTTGCAAATGATTTAACAATGAGTTTATTCAAAGTAAGGTTGAATAGGGGTAGATTACATTCCATGCATTATTAATGAATTCATTTCTGCAAAGAAAATCAATTAGTTGCAGCTGTTAAGCATATCCAATTATTCTATCTACCTACCTACCTACCTACTTTCCTTCCTTCCTACCTACCTACCTAACTACAAACATCTGTATGCCATACACTCCAGATACTCTGAGCTGTTTACACTATTAAATCAATACATTAAAATCTTGACCCTAGTAAAACATCCCAAGAAAAAAAAATATAATAAAGCAAACATAAATCATCTCATCAATGCAGTCCAGCATCACAGTCAACATCAAAACCTGATGGAACAAATAGATCTTTATACCATGCGAAACACTAGTAAGTTGGGCCCCCTACAAACCTCAGGGGGAAAAGGTTCTCTACAGTGTAGGTTCCACCACTAAGAAGTAGCACCACTAGGCCACTAACCTGGACCTTACTCAGGTTGGTGTATGCAGCACCCCCTTTTTGAAACAATGAACAATATAGGATCCATCTATTTGGGAAAGATAGTTCTGAAGAAAAATGAAAGCCAAGTCAAGTAGGGCTTTATAGGTTGTAATCAGTGCCTCAGATTGGGCCTTGGCAATTGGCTATTGGCAACCAATATGCCCTGGTGTTAATATCCTTATCTCCATTAGCAGTCAGGTAATTACATTTTGGTTCAACTGAAGTTTCCATATTACCTTCAAATGCATACCCATGTAGAGCTTGTTGCAGTAGTCTAATTGTTTAGTGATGCACAAGTCATTGTTGTGAGATTTCCTGGTGCAGGAAAGCCTGCAACTCTGCATCAGCCAAAGTAGAGCATACAGCATCCTGTTTGCGGCTTCCACATGCTGCCTGAACAGGAGTCATAGTCCTCCTTCAGGGGAGTGTGCTCTTATCCAGAGTGAAGGTTGGCACTGAAACTGAACCAAACTGATTACTAAAAATAGCAACTCCATCTTGCTGGGTTCCTATTTAAGCTAATTTTGACCCATTCAGCTCCTCACAGATTCAAGGCACTGGATAAAGACTTCTACCATATATGTAATCTGGGCTGGGGTAACAATGTACCAAAGGACTATTATTAACATACTGGAAACACCTCACCACAAATCATCAGATGAACCTCCCTAGAGGTTTCATGTAGATGCTAAATAGTACAGTAGTCCTCCATTAACAATAGTAATTAGGACTGGAATTTCCATCACTAAGTGATGAGGTCATAAAGCATGACATCACATGGCCGTATTGCTTAGCAACTGCAATCCCTGCAGTCCCCATTGTTGTCATTAAGCTGGGATATGGAATATAAGCAAGGAAGTCCTAGCAACTGCCTGCCGGCTTCTAACAACCAAAGTCAGTGAGGAAGCTGCAAGTTCCAGGCAGCTTTCAAGCAGGCCAGCAGGCAGGTAATTAGCTGCTGGCAGGTAGGGGAGGGTGCATGAGTGGCCAGCAAGTCACAGCAGGGTTGTGGGTGGCTGCTGCTGGGTGGGGGAAGGTGCGCAGGAGTGGAAGCAGCCCCAGAGCCATGGCACAGCAAGAAGCCCCAGAGCCACAGTGTGGCAAGCCCCAGAGAAGCGCCTGATTAGGAGTCTACCCCCTCCTGTGCCCCATCAACAGCTTACCTATTGAGAAGTGCCCCACATCACATGCCTGGGCCCATCTTGCCCATGACTCTGCTGCTGTAGGAGAAGTCTTCCAAGAGCCATGCCTCCTACAGTGGTCCTTGTGCCCTGGCCTGATGTCACCAGTGTGTAATTAGAGCAGGATGAACAGAAAAAAATAGCATGGCTCATCCTGGCTGGGATCATCCTGGCTGGCAGTGGCATGCAGTGAGGCACAGTGCAAAGGATTGCCCCAGCCAGCAGGGCCCAGCCCCTTCCCAGCAGGTAAATGTAGTCTTTTTTTAGTCAAATTTTAGTCAAATTTTTGTAGTCAAAATTTGTAGTCAAATTTTTATCATGTAACTGCAGGGGTGTTGCATTGTAAGTTCAAGGACTGGTCGCAAGTCCATTTTTTCAATGCCATCATAACTTTGAACAGTCGCTGAATGGACATTAAGTGAGGATTATCTATTTGGAGAAGAGAGCCAAGTCCTGTAGCACTCCACATTGGAACTACCACAAGCTTAACTGCTTTCCCCCCGAAATGAATGATTAGAATCCCTGGAAGAAGTAGAACCATTATAACATGTTGAATCCACCTCCCAAATCTTGCAGGTGCTACAGGAACATACCATGCCAATAGTCTTCCATCAAAAGTTATCTAGCAGCCTGATCGATGCTGTCTTAATCCCATGCCTGTGGCATGAAATCTGACTGGCACGGGCCCAGATAATTTACTTCCTCTAGGATGTTCTGTAGCTGAAGTCATATTACCTTCATCTTCCACAAAAAGGATGGATTTGGGGAAGATGGGATGGGAAGTTGTCCAAATACAAAGGAATTATGTTTGGCATTCTTACTGCCAGACCCAAACTTGGGTCTGACCAAGGCAGAGTATAGTGGTGCTTCTGTTAATGCACCCCAAGATAGCATTTGTATTTTCAGCAGCTGCATCATACTGCTTGCATGTGTTGATAAGATACCCAGATCCTTTTCATACATACTACTGCTAAGATGACTTAGAATTTCTTCCGAAAAAGCTTTCCTTTTCTCCTATCCTGATGCAGAACGTGATATATCTCCCTGTTAAATTGCATTCTATTAATTTCACCCTAAGGCTCAAATCTGTCTAGAACTTTTTGAATATTATTTCTTTCTTCTAAAGTAATAACCATCCTTTCAGATTTGTATAATCTGCAAATTTGATAAACATCATCTCAACTCTCTCATCTAAGTCAGTGATAAAATAAAATAGCCCTGTGGCACTTCACTTAATACTTCTCGGTTGAAGTCGATGTCTAAAAGTATCTAGTTTTATTTGGCTGAACTGTTTAAGTTTACAGATAGTTACAGAGTCTCAGCAAGTACTGTACATGCGAAAGGAAAGGAAGCATTTGTGTGTTTTGGGGGTGAGGAACCTTGAAGTATTAAATGTTAGTTTTTGAAAGAAGGCTAAAATTACACCTTCCTTCACTCCTGCCTCCTCCCAAAATACATGCTTCACAGCCATAGAACCTAAATAAAGATTCTAGATAGAAGTTCTTTTCCTGTCAATTAACATGTAATAACAGCCAATAACATTGGAAATTTATAGTAGGGAGTAGTGTAGAAGTGAGACAAAAGTATAGAAAAAGTTGCAGATGGGATGAAGCATAATACAGATTTGCTCACAAAAGAATTTAAGCATGAATTAGATTGATGTAGGGAGCCATGGAGACAACCTTGAAGAAACCATTCAGGGACCATTACAACAATGTCATGTGCAGAAACATGCTTTGAGCTTGGCAAAGAGGGAAAGCATTAGGTAGAGACTCAGACTGGTGTCTCCCTGACTCTTTGGGATATAATGGGGAGGGGAGAGAGGGAAAACACAGTCAAGCTTACAAGATTCTATTACAATAGCCTATCTTAATAAAGTATAGTTGTAGTCTTCTTGTAGAATCTGTTTCTTGGTCTGGCAAAACAAGCTGAAACATTTTTTTTAAGTCCAGAGCAATGAGACAACATTTAGAAGCAACTCAGGCAGACACCTCCATAATTCACTGGAGTATCAGAAGGGGGAAGAGGTATAGCACAATCAGACTTGCAAAATTCTGCTATTATAGGCAATCTCAATAGAAGTAATTTCAGCTTTCCTGTAGAGTAGATTTCCTGGGCTGATCTACCTAGTGGGGCTGACATTCAGAAATAATGGACAAAATTGTCATTCTGAATTTGAATGAACGACAGATCAAGCTAGAACAAGAGCAGAGAGAACAAATGTTAAGTGTACCCAGCAATACAAACCAGATTTTGCATGTAAGCTGCCTAAAGGACTGTAAGGTCTGCATTACTCAATTCAATGTGGACTTGTGTGATATGCTGGCAACTAGTCAACATACCACATGTCACTTGTTACTACAATATGCACCAACTTGTAAAACTGTTTTGAGGACAACAGAGACAAGTGTAACATGAACATAATTTATATCTTATAATCTGAAATGTTTTAAATAAGTAAATGAGTAAGCAAGTATCCCACATGTCTATTTGTTGTTTAAAAAAAGTAAAGTGGGAGTACTCATTTTGTGGCAGGGTGAGTTGCCGTGATGGGATGATACAACAGTCTCAAAATTAAAGGTGGTGCTCTCCCCCCACCATGGGCCAAATCAGGCTCATGTCCACAAACTTCATGTCTAATTAAAACACCCACTTTATTGCTATAAGGGCAGAGGCATTAACTAACAGAGAACATTGCTGGCCAATCCTGGAGTTGTTTTTATATAGCAAGGGCTGGAACTATTCTGTGTGTCAAGGGGGAGTGATTTGCATTTTGAGACCTAGCAAGAACAAACAGGACTTGAGAGAGTGATCTGTTGAGAAACTGGCTGTTGGAAAAGACTGCAGTTTTCAGGGAACAAAACAGATGTCAGTGAGGACACCTGAACAGAGGTGCTGGCAGTCTAGAAAAGAGTTATTTTCCCTCTTCTCATTCTCCTTCTTAGGACAGAAGTGAGATGTGTTAAAATCTCTGTTTGTAATGTCCATATATAACTGTATATGCATACGTAGTTTGTTAAGCTAAGGACACTGTACTTTTTAAGTATCACTGTAAATAGAGAAGAACTCTGTGGATATGCCTGGAACATTTTTGAGGAAGCAAAAATAAAAGCTTTGTAGAAATAAAGAGATAGGTTTCATAAATCTGTTGTATTTCATATGGACATTTTGAGAAAAACAAAGAATTCTGAACGGAAATCTGTCATCATATTCTGAATATGTGAACTAAGGCTGCATTGAATATTCTCTTTTTTATTTTGGTGTAAAAATTGCTCATTTGTGAACATATTTAGCTCAACAAAAAATATATCTGGAGGTGGTATGAAGGATGTTTGTCATTAACTGAAACTGTTTGTACATATTCACCCCAAATATGCGAATGCTTATTTTTTTTAACAGTGAACATTGTCTATTTATCCTGAAATAGGAACCCTTCTGTACATATTAATCTGATCTTTGGCTGACAACATGATTAATCTCTCTGCCCAGTATTTGTAGAAAGTGATGTGAGGCTTGTTGCAAGGAATAGATTGGTAAGAAATTCTAGAGCATTGTAAAGGAAATTATATGTTGGAAAGTTTTAAATATTTTTTGCCTGATCATAGAAACAGGAAAACCTATTTTCAGGCCCAGCAACACCCCTCAGAATAAGAGTATTAGTGACAAGGAAAGTTAAGGGATGTTGATCAATTTTTAAAGCAAGCAGAGCTAACTGATTACTTATTTCTCTCTGAGTTTTTCAGTACAGGATGGAAAAGTCAGAATCAACAGAAGGTAACTACTATTGTATGTACAAGTAGAATCACTGAGGTGGCTCCACTTTTTATAAAAATAACCTTTCTACCAGGCCTTTCTTGAGAATGACAAAAGATGACCCTTGATTTATGACATGTATTGGATTAAATCAACTTCTTTATTGCTTAGATCATATAATCTATGGATGATCCTTTCTAGGCTGCTAGTTCCTCATAACCTTCTTCCAGCAACTCATAATGAAGTCCCCATCCCACCCCAAGAGGTCTACAGGGAAGCAATCTCTAAATCCACAGTAATTGATATAATCTGGGACTACCCTGCCAAATAATTTTAGACCCCACCATGATCCTTGTAGCTCTGTTAATTACACTGGGAATATGAACTTGGTTGACAAGGTCATCTGACATTGACAGTTTTGCTCAGTACCATTTATCTAGTATGCTACAGGAATTAAAATGCAATACTTGCAGAATGCTTCAAGCTTATATGGTCAAATAATGCATCATATTTTAAGTGTATAGTAGTTTTATTCCAATAATTCTTTGTAATTGACACTGAATTATTTACTTGTAATTTTAATGATCCTGGTTATACAGTAACACAATATTAATTAGGAAAGCTAATTCTAACTGCCATCAGACTGGTTTATTTTTGGCATCATGTTACATAGTTAATTTATATAAAAATTTAATTGAGTTCCTTATTAAAATTCAAGAGAGGGCATAAGCCATTGTGAAGATAATTATAGTTAAGAAAAAGCTGTTTTCATGTATGCTCTGGTATATTTGCAGTGTTTACCTTTGGACTCTGTTAATATAGAATAGAAAATAGTTTTAGTGATAGCAATATTATGACTTGACTACAAGATACTTCTTAATCTCTGTGGTATGAGCTTCCCCAAAGAAACCAAGCAGGTACTTAGATTAATACACACACTTCCAACACAGTCAATATAAATGGAAAACTCTTACGCTAATACTTATATTTTACTGATTTTCTTTCATTAATATTACTGCATTAACACTGAAGCTAATTATAATTACAGCTGCATTCAACAAAATAAAGGTCTTAAGAAATAATTATTTTGCTATTAGCAAATATAGATGAAAACCTACAGATTATTATGCATAAACACTGCATAGCTTTTATCTTTGCAAAAAAAGAAATGTCTTAGTAGCTTGCCCATCTGTCTACTCTCTCCATCATTTAACCTGAAGCTGACAGGATCTCCTTCCTAAAATAACACTCAGCTAGCACCTCTAAAGCATCAACATTTATCACAGTGTAATATTAGATACGGCTTCGTCCTACATTTCTCCATGCTTGCTCTCTCTTTATAGAGGGTAGATTTGAGCAATTCTACCAAAATGTAATTTACAAAGACTGTCATTGTGGTGCCATAGCATCACTTCATCTTCCTTTTAAAATGAGCACAGGGGCAACTTTGAAGCTTCTCTTACAGCAACTGACTGGCTTGTTTTGAACTTGCCAAGAAAAATCAAGGCAAAAAACAGAGCCTAAAAATGGAGACACGGGGTTAGTAATATCTGGATGCTGATTTCTGCAAACCCTCATGGTTACTGGAAGGAGTGCAGATAAGCTCACCAGAGGTTATTTTTTAGAAGAGGGCTGCAGTTAACACAACGATGAACTGCTCTGAAAACATTTTAAGGGCTTTTGTGATAAAAGCTATAGTTATATGGATGTGGAGAAAAATTAGATAGATAGACAGACAGACAGACAGACAGACAGAGATGATTTCATAGTGATGCTTAAGTAGAACATCATAGTAACATATCCTGAGCTCACTGGCAGTACTGATAGTTTAGTATTTAAACTCAAAGCAATATGATAATCAAAAAGTGAAAGCAAGGGTGCCTTTGAACGTATCTGGAATATATTTTTGTAATCTATGAATAAATAAAGCTGATCTCAATACCTCTAAATGGAGGAATTAGTTTTTTGGGATCACGATATCTAGCTTCCAAAGTTTTTCCAGCGTTACAAATGAAGAGCCAAATGCTGCAACAGTCATGATAGGAATGAGGTGATTATCTATGTTTTTTTGTTACAAAAGCAGAGGACTACAATCAGCTTTACTGTAAGTTTTGGAAAGGGAGTTATTGTTCCACTCTCTGTTGCAAGCCCAAAAATTCCTTTCCAGAGCATTTATTTGCATCTCAAGGAAAACCTCTATTTGTGGCACAAAAAAACTTTCCAAAAATGCAGATAACTTTAAAAGATTTATTTTTTCTACACACAATGGCAGGGGAAGAAAGAATTAAACCTTTCCATGTCCCAAAACTACTTAAGTACCAGAAAACCCACTGTATACTATAATAACACTCACAAAATTGATCTCCTGTTTGCTTTGGCAAAATATAGTGGTTGTGTGCTATTCCTCATTCCTGTTTATTTCATGAACATCTTACATTATGTCATCCCCACCCTAGTCCCTCTTCAATGTATATATCAATCCAATTGTGCAAACTCTGACACAAACTTTCCTCTCCCTCTTCTGGTTGGATAGAGTAGTTCCAATTTCACTGCATACTGCAGCAGTCCTGATTGTCTTACAGATGGATGTGACAAAAGCACTAAAGTGTCTAGCTTCTTTTTGCGAAGTATTGATTAAAACAAAAACAAATACCAAAAGGTTCACCAGCCAAATTAATGGAAACAGAACAAGTATTCATCTATAAGTAACTTGGGGTGCTTTTTTGGGTCTCGTAATGGAGTGAAAATCTCAAGTATTCCATCATTTGTGTTCAAACAAACTATGATCTTTTTCATGCAAAGACCAGGGTATTTTGTTTCACCAACTCATGATACATTTGAAGATACAGCAATCCTTCAAATCTATACACTCACTGGAAACTTGTTGCACTGGAAACTGTATAATCAAAGTTTCTCAGATCTATTTTAGTTCTCTCCAGCTATGTTTGAAATGCAGCTCTTTGCCTTGAGGTGGTAGCAATTTCTCTGGAAGCCAAAGCCTGGATTATCTTCTCACTCTATTTCTGAAATTTCTTTCTTTGTTTCTTTGTTTCTTTCTCTCTCTCTCTCTTTCTTTTTTCCTAGTAGGTCTTGCCCCAGTAATTCTATAAGATATTTCAAACCAGGCTAGCTAAAAATGTGATGCAGATGTTCCATTGCTTGAGTTTCTTCCCTAATAGTATTCCTCCTTTGATATCAATGATGGTAATAGTCTTATTAGACAATGTACAGAAGTGTTTAAAAGTCTGTGAACCCTTTTGAATTTTCAGTATTTCTGCATAAATATGACCTAAGACATGATCTGTTCTCCACATAAAACTAGATAGAGAGAATCCAAATAATGAATAAAAAATATTACACTTGTTCATTTATTTATTGAGGAAAATGATCCAAAGCTACATATTTTATAATATCTATGCCCAGGTCCTTTGAAAATGCTGAGACCTATAATACTTTATTATTCATTTCGGGGTGATTGGTAGGTTCTGCTGCTTTATCTTATTTTTCATGGAACCCCAGGAATCCTGAATACTATTGGTATTATCTATTAGCTGACCTCTGTCCTGATATTACCTGTAGAATTTCTAAATCAGTGCTTCTGTGTTAAGCACTATCTTAATAAATTCAATAAATTGCATCTTAATACATTCAAATCATTGCTTTGATCTATAGTTAAAAATTTAGGAAATATTTCATGGTATTATTCAATTGGAATATTATTGCCTTCCTTGAATAACTTTTAAAAAGAAAGCTACCAAGAAATGTTTTTGTTATAACATTATTTTACTTACTCCTGTCTTCTCATCGAAGATTTTGATTCCTCCAAAGGAAATGGTTAGAAATATTTTCTGTTTATGTTCACCTTTTGAACGAGATGCAGCAACAATTCCCTGTTGGGAGAAAATAAATGGTTCACATTCAAAATTATTTTTCTTTTTTTTCTGGGTGTTCTCCTACTAAGAACTGTCAGCTTCCCATTGCCTTCAAGTTGGAGATTTGGGGCAATGTATTTTATTCATTTGAATAAAACAGTACTTACTTCTATTTAATATGCATAATATTTATTTCTATTTAAGACTGGGCTGAACACTGGTTTCAATATATATGTCTGTTCTCAAAATTTTCCACCCTATTTATGCAAGTGGACTGAAGATATAAAAAGGGCTGAGTGAATGCATACCATATTAATCCAGGAATTTCTGCTTATTTTGACATATGAAAATTATCTAATTAATGGTCTAAGTTATGATGTTGTGATTAATTTCTATTGCTTCACTTTTTGGCAGTAAAGCTTGTGACACTATTTACTAAACTATGGGGATAACACTACTGAGCAGAATATCCTATCTATTCACAGAAGAAATCCTTTATACACATGCACAAATCTGTGAAATGCCGCAAATAATTGTATGACATTTTCTGACAACAGAATATGCTGTTAAAACAAAGGAAGAGAGGTACAAAAGACTGAGGACATATTTGCTGAAAAACATAGATGCCTCTGAGGATTAGCCATTATTTGATAGAGTTGCTTAATGCATTTTGTAATACCTACGTAAGCTTCTCAAATTCATCCTTTTTTCCCCTAATCTTTTGCCCTCCCCTAATCTTCACCCACTTCTTTCCCTCCATATCTTTTTCCTTCCCTTATAGTAATTACCCTTCTGTTTCTATTTATTTATGCTTTTTGGTTGACTATATTGGAAGGGAATAACAATAACAATAATAATCATAATATCCTGTCTATTTTATACAACTCAAGGTACCTACATAAATGCTACCACTTCTTATTTTTCCCACAAAAACAGTCATGTAGGCTGGGCTGGGCTGAGAGAGAGAGTGACTGTCCCAAAGTCACTCAGCTTTCATGCCCAAGATATGATTAGAATAAATGATATCCCAGTTTCTAATCCAGCCCCTTAATCACTATACTGTACCAAACTCACTCTCTGGAACATGTCTATATATACTTCTCTGTGTGAGAGGGAATGGTTAGTTTATGTAAATGGACCATACATTTTATTATTTTTCAATTAAACTACAGATATTCATTCAATTCAGTATTGTTATTCATTTTGTCCCGATCCTGCTCTTCCTGGATTGCAAGTTTCAGAGCCAAAGCTGTAGAAATCATTTAAAGCACAGGAGTACACATGAAGCACATCGCTTCAAATCAACAGACAGCCATATCTTTTCCCAGGCTCATAAGACTGCTGTATAAGCTCTGTGTGCATGTATTGCCACTTTTCTCCCTTATGAACAGCCAGGTGAGTCTGGAAAAAGGCATGGTTAGTTTTCAGATTCAAAGAGAGGTGTTTTGAATATGCTTCTGCATATTGTTGAGCATGATTTTTACAATATTTCCACAGCCCTAATATATACAAGCATACATATACTATATATATAGACAAGTTTGTTTGTGTGGATGATTTATATGGCTGCCCATTTCATGATAGTGACTCTATATAATAATCTCCATTACATAATAACCTTCAGGTTGGTTTTAGTTGGGGTTGGCCAGTCTAGGTTGACTAGGTGTAGAACTGGCTGATACACAGTATTTTTATCAGTGTGGGCATCATTCCTTTTGAGGGAAGGGGATGTGTTTACCTGAAGGGAAAATAGATGGGCATGGACAGCAATATGGAATGAGCCAGGACCCATAACCAGAAGTCTCCATGGCTAAGCAGTCAAATCCAGGGATAGTGATGTAATGAGCAATTAGGATTAGAAGGCACACCAGAAGGAAGGACTACAGAAAAAGCTGGTCGATGCTGAAAACAAGACATGCCAGAGACCAGTTTGATCTTGCTTATGACTGCAATAGGAATCCCTTTATATTCCTTTCTCAGAAAATTCCAATACTTAACATAGATTGGTAGAGTCAATTTTTATAACAGCATATTCATTATGCAATTTACCATGTAGGCAGTGATCCTGACAATTTTTTGATCGACTGGTCAGCAATTCCTAATCAAATGTTTGTGGCTTAGGAAGCTTGTCAAATTGGCTCAAACTGAACCTAATACAACCTTATGGGAGAAGAGTAGCTATAGGAAAGAATAATAATTAGAAAGTAAATATGGAAAGTAGACAAATCCAAGTGGATAGCAAATTGGTGTAAAACAGTAAACAGCTATGAAATCTGACAGGAGGAGGAGTAGAATAGGCAGGAATAGGAAAAGGCTTGAAAAGGGGCAGACAATTGTAGGTTTCTAGTATAAATTCTGGGGATATATACTGAACTGTTAGCATGTTTTTCTTCTAATTCGATATTCATTATTTTGTTTTGCAAATTAGATTCAGTACTTGGAAGCCCTTGCATTGGTATTTTACATTATATTGATACCACGGAAACAGATTCTTGCAGTAATTTTTCCTTGCAATAATTCTTTGTAATATGAATCTGAAAGATACAGGCTCCATACTTGGTATGCTTTATTTGAATTCATCAATATTTCATTTTGTCTACTGAAGTAAGCAACACTGTCAGACTATGGTATATGTGCTTTCCAAATTACTAAACTCAGCCTTACATATGAGATAAACTCTTTAATTGCCTAGTATTACTGCTTACTCACAGAGCTAGCTGTGTATACATCCCTGGAATAGCCAGTCATTCATAAGTTACTTTAAACCCAAGGCAACAAAGAAATGGATGTTCTCTACAGCATATTCTCCCCATCCCTTCCCCCCCCCCCCCCTTCTGGAACAGGATCACCCATTAAATATATTAAATTCATATTTTTACATTTTTACTCACATTTATATGGAGGCATACAAAAATAAGGCATGGATAGAGAGGAATTCTCCTGCTCTTACAGGGCTACAACTCAAGGTCATTTCACAGAAGGAAATACTTTTTCACACAACACAGTAAAACTATGAAATTCACAGCCAGCTGTGGTGCTGACAGCGGCCAATTTGAATGGTTTTGAAAAAGGATTGGAGGACCAGACCTCAATAGCTACTAATATTGATGGCTGTTTACTACTTCCTGAATCATAGGCAGCATGCCATAAATGCTGATTTCTGGGAAGCGACAATGGAAGGAACTGTTGACTTCTAATCCAAGCCTGTGAGCTACTCAAATCAATCCAGTTGTCTAAAATGTGATACCAAATGCTGGTGTCAGGCCTATGGCCTGATCCAGCAGGTTTCTTCTTATGTAAATATATATTCATATAGGAATATCCATCCATTACTCAATACATATTTCTGATCTATTCTGCTTATATAAATTAATATTCACAGAATATGATCAAATGATTTTTTTTTAAGGAATAGTTCATGACATATCTACCAGTTAAAATACATTTGGCCCAGTTAGGCATTTCAAATATTTATATCATAATACACACATAAACACATAGTATTCTCTCTAGTAAAATGAAAATGACAGTCAGCAGCCCCACAAACCAATTGTTGGGCGGGTCAATGGAATGAATGAGAAGAGTGTTCTTGTTATGGACCACTGGATCAACCCTGACTCTTGGTGACTAATGGGAGAAGTTTTCTTGGCAACATTTTTAGAAGTGGCTTGCCAGTGTCTTCTTCCTAGGTAGACAGAGCGTGACTGGTCTAAGTCACCCAGATGGTCAATGCCTAAGGCAGAACTAGAACTCACTGTCTCCTGGTTTCTAGCCTAGTGCCTTCCATGAAACAATGCTTAGATACACACTGAAGAACATCCAGAAGCTGCAGCTGGTCCAGAATGCAGTGACACAAGTAATTATGGCTGTATCTCGATACACTCATGTTACATCTATAAGCATGCTATAGTCATATTTAATAATTCTCCAGTTACACCATCTATACCCCATACCCAATACACCACAGGTAGTCCTCATTTAATGACACTAATTGGGAACAGAATTTCCATCGCTAAGTGAAGTGATTGTTAGACAAAACATCATGTGACCATACCACTTAGTGATGGCAATTCCAGTAGTCCCAGTTGCAGTCATTAGGCAAGGACTGCACCATCATTAAGCAATTATCTTGTTTCTCCTGCCCTGCCATGCTTGCCTTTGCTTCAATTACCCTCACCTATCTCTGCCCTTCTGGCCACCCTGCACTCTGCTGCCGACACCTACCTCTGCTACCCCCTGCCAGCCCCAGCTGACCTTCACCATCTTCTTCCTCCCACTGCTGACAAGGTGCACCTGGCTGAGGCAGCTGCTAGTCCTTTGCAAGGCCTCATGCCTGAATTTTGATCATGTGATCACAGGGGCACTGCAATGGCTGAAACCTCAAGGGCAAGCTGTAACTACAATTCATGCAGCACCACCATAACTTTGAATGGTCACTGAACGAATGGTCATTAAGCAAGGACTACCTGTATATTAATCATATTGGGAGCATGACGTACTATTGTTTAATCTTGTCTATAAGGAATGATTGTAGGCAATAAACCAGATGAAGATGATAACTGCAATTCCTAGCTACCAAAGCTACATGGGTTTGGACCTCAAGTGACACAAATAGGTCAAAGAGCACTCCAAGCTCTTTGGAGAGCTTGACAAAAGCGTAGCTCCATCTAAACCAGGCTGAACATCTGTCTATTATTAACATTAGTGAGGGCCACAGAAAGAAAAAGCTATAACAAGTATACACTATAAGAATCATCTACTCAGGATTCAGTCTCCATTTAGTGGCCATCATCCCACTCGTGATTGCATCAAGATATGGATGTCACCTAGCAGCTTCACAGAGACTTTAAAATACGTGGTGGGCTAATACAAAAGACTGCAAATACAAATCACATGGGGTCAAAGAGAAATCTCTAAATAATATCATGCCCTCCTAAATCTAAACTGTAGAATTTTACCTATATAGCAAGGTGCCATGATTGATGGTACCAAAACTGCCAAATCAAATAGAATCCAAAGCGTGGGGCTTCTCCTACTTATTTCCAAAGAGAGGTCATTCACTAGACATACAAGGCATTCTAATGCTGTTTCAAGATTTGAAGCTGGATTGTAAAGAACCCAAATACTTTGTTCCACCTCAAAGAGTTAAGAATGCTATCACTTTCTTCAAGACCTTATTATTTTAAATGTTTAGATTGCTTCTAAATTAATCCACATAAACTATAATCACACATACATGCACACACATAAACACACGATTGCATATATAATGTTTATATAAACATTATAAATACTACTGAAAATTAATATTTAAATGTTTTCACAGCACCTTTAATTTCATCATGGAATCTTGACATAACTTGTCACCTCGTGCTGCAGAGACTTCGTCTATTCCAATGAGTTTTGCTTTGTATCGAACACCGTCGCCTTTAAACCTCTTTATTAAAGTTGCTTCACTACGATCCTGACCTGAAAAAAGAGGTGTAAGCCTGTAACCCACACAATTGTATAAAAATACCAAAATTAAATACTTATAGTCAAATTTAAATTTATTATACAGATACGTTGTAGCTGCAAGCATCTCTCCCATCTGTTATTCTTCAGTCCCCTCTTGTTTTGGCCATAACAAATGGACGAAGGGGAGTGATGAAAAAATTAATAGAGTGTCATATTTCTCAATGAAACTATAAAAGCCACTTACCAAATGACATTTTTAAACTAATCACTTGTCTCTGAATAAAGAAGAAGACATAGAATCAAAGGATACATCTTTGCTTTTTTACTATACTAAGACTCAATTAATGATGCCAGAACTTTAGTAGTTGTTGCATCACAATCATATCTAAAATAAACCAGTCATAAATTTATCAAATCAAGCAAATTTTCTTTGTTCTCCTGTAGACTAATTAAATTATTATATATAATCCTTGTTTGATAATAACACAGTCTAGATAGGAATTAAAATTTGTGATTTGACAGTGTTATATCTTTGTGGCACTTAAAATTACCATTCAAATCACATATTACTATTTCCTGGCTTCCAGCCAGGCTTGTTCATTGACATGCTAAAAATATTTTGTTTTCAAGTTACAGACTAAGTCTTAAGTCCTCTTTAGCTGGGTCCTATACATGCAAGTTTTTAAAGCAGCAAGTAAATAAGTTAAAAAAAACACCTTTTTTCATATTTACATCACATCTGATGAAGTGTGCATATGAATATAATTCCTTGTTTTACTATTATAGTATCCTTTTCTGTTTTGGAAGCAAAGCAAGGAGGAATCTGGTTAGAAATTGGAAGAAAAACAGAAATTCTAGGGCAGTAGGTAAGGCTGTGGAGGTCTAAAACATCCCAGAGGGCAATGACACATCACTTTGCTTCCCTGCATGGACATTTCCACACGTTCAGTAGAAACTGAGCTCTGTCAAAGTAGATTTTATATTTTTACATAACATTTTTGTTTCTTCCCAAGTAAATTTGTTGGGGATCAGGTGGGGAAGGGAGCTGCAGAAATATACTCCAAATTATTTCTGTAGCCACATGAGGGTCCCATGTTTTGAGTGAATACAAAATATCAGATGGCACATGCTTAGAAGACTGGACTAAAATAGACATAAAAAATAGAAACAAGTCACAAAACATGGGATAGTGATGGAGAAAGCAAAGTTAGTTATGCAATTTCCAACTGAAGTGGCTTTCTAAAAGATAGCAACAGAAGACCATTATGTTAAGGTCCAAAACCACTTTGCTGTACCAGAGCTAGCTAGCTCTCACAATATCAAAAGAAAACATCCTGAAAGCAGACACCTCTGTTACTCAAGCAATGGAAATGTGGAAATTGTCCCTCATACCCAAGAGAGAATTGTTTCAAAACTGTTACGCCATGTGCATGGAAGAAAAGGGCACAGGAATTTAAACCTTGATTCCACTCTAAATAGGGCTTACATTTCAGATCTAGCAGTTGCTGGAATTCTTTCATAATGATTTGTTTCATTTTCCTACAATAAATCTTTTTGACAGAGCTCTTGTGCCCTTGAATACCTATTGTGTTGTTTCCAGTTTTCAAAAGAAGGATGATAGATGAAAATGATCTGAATTTGAAAATGTATTTATTTTCTTATTTAAAAATTAAAAAGAAAAGCTAATGTGAACAGAGTTAGCTAAGTAGGGCCTGGTACATTCATGATACCCCAGGTATCCCGGTGCTGGAGCTGTTCGTCATTTTCCTGATAGGTGATGAATAAGGCGCCCTTCTAGTTTGGGCAGCTATAGACTTTACCACTAAGGATATGCCCTAGATGTATTATGTACTTTCTGAACTGAGGATAAGGGCTTCTACTAAACTTCTTTATCTATTTGTTTTAATGAGCTAAGGTGGAATACCAAAGTAGACATGAACAGAAGATAAGACTTGCTTAGACTGTCAATATTTCATAAAGAAGATTGTGATCATTATATATTTTAAGGTATATTAATTTTTTAATAATCTTTAGTTCACATAACTTTGTCCTAGTACATGAGTATGTGTCCAGCTATCTAAACATTTCCAAGTTTAACTTTAATGAACTTTAATCTCTGCTCAAAATCCAATGATCTACTCATCAAGTAGAATGTACACTATCCTAAAGCCACACTCAATATTGTCAAGAAATTCAGCTAGCAATGACACCACTTTCCCACAGCTTTGAAATCCATAAATACTAGATTCTCTTTTAAAGTTTCAGTATTTGTTTCCCCCTATCCCATCCTCGCATATTGTTTTGAAATATACATAGACACATCCCAATCCTTTTCTGTTTTCATTGTGGGAAAGAGCATGATAGCTTAAAACATTTGTAGTGGTTTACAAATGTAAAGGCAATTGAATAACACCAACAATTTATCACCTATCTTGGTCCTTTAAAGCACCATGTTTACCCCTGAATTTCCAAATAGAATTTATCAAAGGACTGTGCCTACCTGCTCCTGGACAATATTATCTAAAAGACTAATGGCACATTGATTACTAGTCAGAAACTGTAAGTAATGTTTAAATTATGCGGGAGGGAAATGCTGAGGCAGATGTTACTAGTGAGAGCTAAGAACAATAAAGGAACATTAGCAACACTAAGCTCTGAGGGAAAAAAAATCACATCTGGATGCACAACAATGCTTTACTTAACCATCAGGCTATTCTACAAGTTGTTTGCGTGTGTAAACATTCATGTTTCAATTTGCTTGCTTGATAATAAATAAAACTTAATTTGTAAATTCTTTGTGTTAACAATTTCCAATTTTCCAATGTCATTATATATGCTGTTCTCCAAATATTTTATATGCTTCTTCAGTTTCACAATAACTGCTTCTCAATTGTTATTGGAACAAGACTATATTGGAGAGGGAATAAAATATAATTCCACTATACAGAAGTGATAAAGATGTTCGACGAGAACTAGAAAGCACCAGATTTAAGTACTATTTCAGCCACAGAAGCTCACGAATTGGGGCCAGTCATTCTCTCTGTACCTAACAACCTCACAAAGTTGCTGGGGGAAAAATTGGAGAAGGAAGTACTATATATACCAACTGCAGATCTTAAAGGAAAAAAAAAAAAAGGAATATAACATTGATTAATAAATTGATCAGAGCCCAAGGATTTTTAACAGTCTTTTCTAGCTGCAACCTCCTTACTCTGGGGAAAGGAGAAATGAAACTAAATTGTAGCTTATATTTTAGAGTATGTATGGAAACATATTTCCCTGAATGTTTGTACGAGATCTGATCTTCTGGAGTGGATCAGAAGCAATCCAAGAGCAACACTGAGCTCATTGTGCACCGCTGCTGATAGAGGATCCAAAGCATCAACATATTAATGGACACTGATCCTACAGATCAATGAAATTAGTGTTGTCTATCTAAATAATCATTATAGCCTATTCTGGCATGCATGGCTGTAAACAGAAATCAAATATTTAAAACATAAAAAACTCAAAAGAATCAAGAGATAATTAATCAATTATTCATATTTTTTCAAAACAAACTTGACCTTTCTACAGCCTACTAACTAGGACTAATCAAACAGCTAAAATAAGATTCTTTCTGAGTCTGAACATTGTGCAAAAACAAAACCAAACAGCAACAATGTCAAGTTCAAGGATGGCATGACAGAAAAGTGCCAGTGTAAGTAATGATGTAACTTCAGACATGGGAAATGTGCAGTTTTAGAATAGGGGGGAGGAGGAGGAGGAAGAGCCGCCACCACTGTATGTGAGACAGGAGATTCTGAAATGTGCAAGTATGTTTGCTACAAGTTTGCACTAGACTGCCCAAACAATGCTTGGAGCCTATATTGGAACTCAGATTTTGCTCATCTTTGTTTTTAATAGCAAGTTTAATTTATCTTCCATTTCAATAATATGGTGACATCCAGTTATGTGAAATATATACAATATGCACATGCAGAAAATACAATACTTTGGCACAATTGAAGATTTGATCTATAGAGATGATGCATATTTATATGCCTCTTTGTCCTACACAGTGGAGTAGAACTGGGATATTAGAAAAGGTTCTATGAGACAGGGCCCTGGGTATTTCACATGTAACAAGTCAGGATGTTTTGTTTCATAATTTACTTTAAGCCTGAGAAATATATGTATTTGCATCACATGTAGAATAAATAAAGGAACAGGAAAAAACAACCATTTAAGCATTTAAAGCATTTAAAAGAGGCCCATCCTTGGATATGGCTGAAAAGCAGTATAAATAATACCATTCTGAATTATAATACATTGTAATGCTAAATGAGATGGAGAATAGTGGAAAAATCATTAACCTGATCAACAAATCTAAAACGGTATATGGAAACCTAGAGTTGAGAGAATTTACCAGTTATTTCTTCCTGGTAGATATGTCCAGTTTAGTTCAATTTTTCATCTGTCTTTGTCTTTGTCTTTCCTTGTTTCCACAGCTCCCTTCCCTCTTCTTTGTCACTACAGTATTCTATTATACATGGATATTAATTTACTTTTTTTTTTTTTTCCTCTTTATGTCCAACTACACCTTCCTGACTGGTGGCAAACTTCCTTGAATTTTTTTTTTTTTTTAAAAAGCAAGAGATTTCAGATCTTAAATGATTATCTGCTTGTGCAGCCTATATACAGAATTAGACTTAGATTAGAGTCTAATTAGAATTAGATGCTCCAGATTTAAATCAAGTGAACATATTTCTTATTGCCCACTGTTGTGGAATACAGGAGTCCTGTCTCTGAACATGAGTTATTAATGAATCTATCAGAACTATGAAACACAGTATTCACCAAACTTCATGTTGAAGGCTGGCTAGTTAAAATGTGCAACTATGCAGAAGTACAGATTTTCTGAATACCTTAGCATAGGAACATTTTAAGAAACATGTAAAACATTGCCATTAGCCAATTATGTGGGGACGTGTTGTTCTCCTTTAAGACATGTATGTGTCATATGGAAACATTTCTCCTCTGAGACAAGAAGTGATGTAGCTTGCTATCAAATTAAAACAGCACACATGGCTGTCTTCATCCCTTGTAGGCAACTAAAACACAACAAAAGAACTCCACCCTTCAACATTACTTGCATTTTTTAATTGCTAAGTTCAGCAATGGCAACCCTGTTATCCCTGGCTTTTTTTTAAAAAACAAAAATGTTCATTTACACATTGAATATAGCATGGAAATTACATGCATAGGACAAAATTCTACATAGATCTCTTAGGATGTAAGCTTCATTTAATTCCCTGGGGTTTTCTTCGAGGTATGTAAGCATAGGATTGCAGCCTAGGTGATGAAAATTAAATTAACATGTGGATGTTACTGATGACATCTGATGAAATTTAGCACTCATTTGAGGTTTGGCTGGAACTAGAATACTGTGGGACAATTTACCACAATTCATTCAGATTCTGGGCCACCATGGAACTCTGATCTTACTCTGTTTCTCCCTAATACCAACAGTGCAAGGAAGGAAGAAAGCTTTCATAATTTATGTAAAATGATAAAGTGGGGAGGTGAAGAAAGGTATAACAATAATGGATTCTAAAAGCAGAGTGATCCTTCATTGTTTTTGGTCATTCTAATTACATTTATTGACAAATAGAAAGATCTTGGAGTTTGACCATTCTTTTACTTCACAATCAATCTCTCACTCTGCCGCACTTTGTGATCTGTTGGAGCTGGTTTGGCCTAGCAAATTATTTTATACAAAACAGTGAATTAATGTCCTAGTACTCATGCAAAGTCTTGGAAATGTTTAATGGTCATTAGGGAGGTGTGCCAAATTTGGCTGAAGCTTGGGTACCGAGGCATAGTGAGATAAAGTTATCACAATGAATTCAGATTCTGAGCCACCACACATTTTCCCCCAAAGGTTTTTTTTTTTTTTTTTAATGAGTGACAAGGATTGGTGTGGGCAAGACACTGATTAAGGAATTCCCTGTGATTATAGGAAATTTATTTTTAAGAGCATGGGGGCAGGCAGATACTTCAGAGCAATGTTTTTTCAAACTTGGCAACTTTAAGATGTCTGGACCTCAAATCCCAGAATTCTGGCATCTGTCTGGGGAATTCCGGGAGTTGATGTCCACACATCTTAAAGTTGCCAAGTTTGAAAAACATTGTTTTAGAGTGTTTCCAGTGTGTTAAACTTAAAGGAGCAGCTTCTCATTTTCATTCTCTTTCTTTTGCTTTCACAGAATAGCAGGAAATTGTACTTGTGTTTCTTGGAGAAGAAAAAATGCTACAGATATACAGTATTTATTGCACATGAGGTTCCAACATATTTCATCGGGAAACCTTTTCATCAGGGAAACATTGCAGTACAAGTGGTGTTCAAAACATGGACACACACTCTGAATGTCACTTGTACAGGTTTCCCCTCAAAGTACATTGGGGCTTAATTATAGGTACACCATTTTTTGTTGTATATCCTTTTGTTTGTCAGGTTCTATTGCTTAGCCATTGAAGAGCACAATTTCTGAGAGCTCTGAGGATTGAAAAAAATGGGATCAGAAGCCACATGTGGCTCAGGGCTTGCATCAGACTCTAAGGTTCAATATTTAGGATTAAGAGGCATGCTTCCCAGGTAAGTAGATGAAGATGCATACCAGAGGCAGAGTGGAAAAGTAAAAGTCATGAAGAAGCTGAGACTAGATCCAAACCCTATGGAGAGAAGGGGTGAACAGGCCTTTGGATTCTGTAAATCAGAAGTGTGAACCCAGTGTTCTTATATTCAAACTTGAATAAGTTGTTCTTAGCAAAGTTGTTTCTGTGATTTTTGCTATTAAAATGATATTGTTAGGCTACTACCATCACTTAGCCTAGAATCCACTAAGAAGCCATTGTATCAAAATGCTGCATATAACTTCTTTATCACTGAGAAGATGTAAAAGAACCAGCATTGCTCTGAGACCAAATAGGAATATTTAAATCCTTTTCAGCAAAAAAGAGCATTTTTTTCCCTAGATTTTCCCAGATATATTGGAAAGAGATGGATATACAGTATACTGCAGAAAGGAAGAGAAAAAAACACAACATTATGCTGCACATCTCTTGTTTCTTAAAAAACTGGATTAAACATTTCTCAGCAGCAACTAGTAATTTACAACAATAATCCTTTAAATGGCTACATTCCTTTATTTAAATCTGAATGCCCCTCAGGGTATAATGTGAATTGCCTAATTTTAAAACTGCGAAGTATATAATGATATTGCCAACAAAGTCAATAGCAATCAAAATTCTACATGATGGCACTACCCTATCTTCTATCCTAATTGTGCCCAAGCACAATTTATACATTTGAGTTATAATCATGAGATGACTTCTTTTTGAAACCATAGAGAAGGTATGATCCAGTGGCACACACTGCCAAATTATAAACACTGCATTTTCATGGAGGCAATTAGCATTTTTATAGCAGAATCGGAATGAGAATGAAAAACACGGCTGCAGCAAATGACCTCAAAGGCATTTCAACACCTTAGTTAAGAGAGAGAGAGACAGAGAGAGAGGGAGGGAGAAGACTGGTATTTTTCCACATTTTCTTAATGAGTATGTTTCTGTGTGTGTTTGTGTGTTCATATATATAAACACACACACACATACATACACATGTATATGTATGTATTCTCTTCTATGGGATACACATATACACACACTATACATTTGCATTACTGGAACTCTCATCAAATAAATAGGCTGTGTAAAATTTATATCATGGTCATTATGCACACTACAATTCAGCTGGCTGTCCTGGAGGTCAGAACTAGGCAACTTTTAAGGTTGGAAGCTGATCTGCCAGCCAGTCTAGTCTTCTTACTACTTTTGCCAATCTCATGCTGCTTCCAAAATCACTTTTGATAACATATCTAGTTTTCTGAGAGTCTCCAAGGACGGAGATGCCTGGAGGAAGTAACTGAACTTCCTATAACAATGGCAATCCAGAGTAGGAGGAGATAGTTTATACTTATGGATGTATACTTTGAGAAAAATAAAAGGAGCTGATTTTGGCTGGGGACTTGGAAGCTGATCTAGTAGCCAAATCAAATATTTTGCAAGGAATCTACAATTGCACTACCAGCTATGTATTTTAAAAGTTTATAAAGGATTTTACCACTGAATATTGGTTTTTGTGTCATGGATCCAAAGTAGAACTGAGGAAATGCACTGATTGTATATACTGTTTAATCCTCTCGGCACTGAAATATACACACATACTAAAGAATGGACTTGGTGGGCTCTTAAGAGTTTCTTTCTACATAACACTTGCCAAATTAGAAACTTTTGTGCAGATACTACACAAGGGAAGAAGCCTCTTCAGGTTTTGGTAGTGCCTCCTTAAGGCTGAGCTATCTGCTCTTTAGCATGGTTTGTCAAAGTTTGGGAGGAAGTGGGCAAGCAGCTTATTCTCCTACAGTACTCACCAAAGCTTCTGGTGAGTGATCTACATGAGCTCACCCTGTCTTCTGTTGTGTGATCTGTAGGAAGTAAACAGTGGATGACTTGCAGCGTTCGCCAAAAACTTTGATGAGTGGTCTTTTGTAGGTGACAAGTGAATCCTCTGTAGCACTTGACAAAGATTTTAATGAGTACTGCTCCCCTCTTCCCTTGGCAAATGCTGTAGCAGATGCACTTATTTGTGCTTGCCAAAAGCATTAAAAATAACATCAATGACCCATTATCATCAAGCATGCAGAAAGTCCCCCCCCCCTCCAAAGGAGATTAAACAAGCTTCTGCAGTGGTAAGTCTAGTCCCATTAGTACACTATGTTCAAGCACCATGTGGATAGGGGTTATCTGGTATTTGTTATAGCCCTGTTGGACTTATCTTCTGAGAAGAAGGAAGGGGAGGAAGTACAGCCAAGGGCATCTAGAAATAATAGTCCTGGAGGGGGTGATTCCAGCAGTGTGGAAGATAATTACTCCACTCTTGCTGAGGCATATTCAGCAAGTCCCCAGGGCTCCTTGCACCCACTGACAGTTTCTCAGCCTCTGAAGGCCACCCCATCCAGTCTGAAGCAGATACAACAGCAAAGGACTGAGCAGTGCAGACCATTTAGACTGGCCAAAAAGCAGACTAGCCAGAGAGTTGACTAATGAGTAATGTACCTCAGCTGTACATGTAGGTGGAGGCCCAGCTTGGCCTATTTATTGGCCTGCCTCCCTGAGAGAAAATACTGGGAACAACTTTTCAGTCTCAGCTCTGCTGTGTTTACCTTGCTGTGAACTCTGGATTCCATCTCACCATGTCTCTAGTGTTTATTGGATTCCTGGATTTTGACCTGTGCCAAGCCCGTGACTACGTGCACAATTGCCATCTTGAGACATAAATAAAAAGGGCTCTTTTCTTCTAAAAGTTCTGCCTGAACTGTGGCAGACATGCAGCTTGCAGACAGGCAAACAGCCAGCAGTGCCAGTATGAAAAGTATCTATTAGCTTGGTCTTTAAGAAGGTGTTTTACAAAGCCCTGAGTGCAGACTTTCTAATTAAAGAACAGGAAGTGTCATAACAGGTTTCTGCACTTAAAAACATATTACTGTAGGAAAATATTGTCTATTACTGAAAAGCCTGATTCTAAGCAGCCATCATTTTAATTTAGCATACAAAGAGATTTAAAACAAGCCTTCTGATTATGCTTTCAGGACTTATACAGGAAGAAGATGACATTATATGGGAAGAAGATCTCCTTTGGATACCATGGCCACAAAATGTGAAAGCTTTATAGGTTAATTCCTTCCAGAACATGGAACTGAATTTATATTATAGAACCAGCATGTAAGAGTAATTCTTACCAATTGGAAATATCTAATTAAAATGCAATGAAGTGTATATAAATTAAGTCCCAAGACAGAAACAGGAAGTTCAAAAATATCTATAGTGGCGGTAGTAATAATTAATATTAATTAAAACATTCCCACATAGGCTTATATTCATCACCTTTCCCCTATCCAGATACAATTACATTCTTAATATGCATGAAGTCTAATTTTCTCTACCCTAAACAACAGAAATATACAATCAAAAACTGCTGGAATTAACTTTTGTGGTTAATTTTGATCATCATAAGATTTGTTGGTCAGGTAGTGAAGAGAAAGGCTGAGCAAGACTGAGAAGCAACAAATACAAGAGATATTGCATTTTCCAGCATATTAAGGAAGGATGACATAGGAATGTCACTAATGCAGAATACAAGTTAGATGAAAGGCTGAAATCTAAGCTACTGTCAGAGGAAAAAAAATCCTACTTAATGTAGTGGGACATATCTGAGATCAACATTTACAACTGGACTCTTAAAAGATTAAGGGCAAGCAAATTTTAGACTATGTACAATTTAGATGATATGCATGCTGGAGCAGTATAGCAGATAATTTTTCAAGTGCAAAAAACCTAATCATATACTTTTGTATATAAAAATGCATCTGCTTAATTAACAGGCCTGTAGTTATCTAACACAGTGCATAGGTTTAAATCTTTCCTGAAGCATTATTTCACTCTTTACAAGGCTTTCCCTTAGGACTTGTCCAGTAATGCAGTCTACTTATTTGCTTTAGAAAGTAGTTGACGCTTGCTTCAAATTCAAAGTGCATAACTAAGCAACTTTTCCTGTCTCCACATACTGATGAATATCAACTCATTGCTCTCAGTAGATCTCTAACACCTGCTTAGAAGCAAGCAATGAGACACTCTTTGTCATTTATATAACATCCACATGTGTGCACATGTTTAAAGTGAGTATTTGTTTGCATGGAAGAAGATAACCCAAATGAATCTGCTTCTGGTTTGTTTTTTTTAATTTCCAAGTTCTCACTGAATTAAAGAGGATAAGCGTTTGTGATGAATAAATTTATACATATGAAGATTGTTTCAACGCTTTGCTGAATTGCATTAAGGTTGCATTCAAAAAAGAAAAATCTATATTTATGTGTGAATAACAGTAATACCTGAACTGTATCATCAAGTTATTAGATCATCCTCCAAGCAGTGCTTCCATTTCATTTAGCACTGTCATTCATAGTAAATTCTATTCAAGAGCTTTATATAGCACTTGGTACAATTAGCACTTAAAATAATAGCACTATATTAAAATAATACATTTTTTCTGTGTTTATTTGTAATCAGTTGTTTTATTGCAATCTTCCCATAACAGACTCAGTTTCATATAGAAGTCAGCTTTGCCCATCACAGTGTGTATTTGTGTTATTGCGGTTTCTTTTATTGTTCTGTAATTTTATATCTTCTATTTTCTCTAAGCAAACAGAAGAAGAAAGCCAAGATGTACAATTCATCATTTTTTTGAGTTAGACTAATGGTTGATTAAATTATTTCTTAATAGCAGAAAGATGAATTCATAATTAAGACAAGAGGGCAAATTTACTGGGATGACCTCCTCATGAATTACATTTGATTGAACTTTACAGTAAATCTCAGTGAGAAATTATATTTAGAAGTCTACAGGAAGAGTCACTGACACACTTTTCAGACTAATGAAGGAAAGGATAATGATACATTCCACACCCTTATTCATAAGAGCTCACTAAATAGTTTTAATTCATGACTTTCAAGTTAAAGATATATGAGCATTCACAGAAATATCATCTCAGCTAGAAGCTATTATGCTTCAGTTTGGCCTTTTCTTCAAATGTTTGTTAACACTTGATTTGGGCACATCATTTATCTTCCTGTGACATAGAAGAGCATTTGAAGTGTAGATACAAACCTATTTTTAAGTTATTTGTGTGAAAAATGAAAGAACATGCAGCCTGTTCTCGTGGAAATGTACTTAGAGGAAATGCTATAATGTTTAGTAGTATTTATTTCTATATAATAATACATAATATTACAGTATCAGTGAAAGTTTGAGCAGCTAAATGCAGTCCCTAAAGCCAAGATGCATTAAAGAAGAAACAGTGTACATCTGATGTAGATCAACTGTTCCCTGCTGCAATGCAGAAACGAAAAGATAAATCAATTTAAGTAGGCTGAATGTAATGACTAATTTCTAAAATGAGAATTGTGAAAGCAAGTCTTATTAAGAAGCCTAATAATACTTAACATCTAGCTCAACTGTGGTTAATCAATAGTGGTATCAAGACAATAAATCTATGCATATTTGTAAACACATCCATTTCCTAGGACCGGCCTTTGTCATACACAACCAAATTCAGGACTAAGTCAAGGAGGGCTGTGGCTCAAATTTATGGACATATATGTGGTGTAGAGTTTGGCACCTCTTTGAATCTGCATGTAAGCAGAATCAAAGGCTGTGATCAAGAAACAGCATGTGACCGGGGTGAGAGTACCAAATTTCTTTCCCTCTTAATATTTTTATGGTTAAAATTGCATGAATCACAACTATGTATCAAAATTATTTTTTTGTTTCTTTCTTTATTAGATTTATAATATTTTTAATCTGTACAACTCTGGGCAGCTTACACAATAAAACACAATAGAAACAGAATAGCATCCAAAAGAGTGTGTGGAGATAACGAGCAATCAATTTAAAAATTCAGAGCATCCCACAAGGGGGATGCGGTGGCGCAGGGCTTAATGATGCTGGAGCTTGCCAGTCAGAAATGGTCAGCACTCTAGCAGTTCGGGCCTGGCTCTGTGTGATGGGGTGAGTTCCTGTTACTCGTCCCCAGCTTCTGCCAACCTAGCAGTTCAAAAGCGTTTCCATCTGCGAGTAGATAAAGAGGTACTCCCATTTTGGTGGAAGGAACCGGCGACGCTGCATGGGGAGTGGGAACTGGTGCTGGACCCGACCTAACGCTGGACGCGACCAATGTGATCGGTGGGAGAAGACCTACGGAGAAGGAAAAAGCCCGGATGTGCTGTGACTCCCTAGCGACTGCTGCTGGCCATATAGTATAGTTGTTAATGTTAGATAGAGATAAATCAATTGTATATGTACGTGTTGTTAAAGTTGTACTTTGTGAGCCACCCTGTGTTCCCCATTGGGGGGAGATGGGTGGAGAATAAATCCAATGTATTAGCAGCAGCAGCAGCAGCAGCAGCAGCACCTACCATCCGTTCTAACCCAGGATATAGGGACAGAGCCAGGTTTTAAGGACTCAACAGGGTCAGATTGTGGGACGTACGAATCTCAGGTGGAATGATTCCGGAGGGCAGGTAACCTAACTGGTAATCCAAGAGTAAAACAACACATAAATAGTAATGTTAAGCTTCTGCATATTACAAGAATGTGCTCTTCTGCTTTAGTTTGCTTGTTTGTTTGTTTTATAATGCCAAGGTTTTATTCAACCTCTAGAAACCTGGAAACTTTGTCTGAGCAACAGAATGACCTAAGGCTAAACTGAAACAGCTCAACATTCTGATCTCTTTTCCTTCACCATTTATACAACAGAGAATTGGGAAATTGCTTTTACTTTTCAGAGATGCAAAGGAGGAAAAACCAGCAGGAATTCTTCTAAAATCTCAGTTTGTGCCATGTTAAACTTCTAATGTATGTTCAGAAGCTAAGCATGAAGTATTACCCTCACTCTGACTGATGGAAAGAGTCATGAAAATAAACAAAACGAGGATGTACATTCTTCCCTTACTTGGGGGATGTAAATAAGGAAAGAAAAAAGATACCTGCTAATCCTCAAGATTCCAAGAACATCAGCATCACAAGGACCAAAAAAATATGTGATGATAGTTGAGCAAAAGATACACTGTGAAAGAGATGAATTAGGGACATCTTTCAACCCCTTTTTTAACCATACAATGTTTCTTTAAAAAAAAAAAACTTTTTCAATTTTAGAAGAACTTAAATGTTCCTGAAGTTATAAAATCTGCTGGGAAGGCTTTTCAGAAGTTGGATAAACAGCTTACACACTGCACCTGACTTTGTCTTTGGGAAAATCATTGAGTGTCTTGAATGCAGAAGGAACCTATTCAGATGAGAATCAGAAGGATTCTGCCTCAGTGATTCAACAGGCCTGCCTTAGGGCACAACCAGAGAGTATGGGGGAAACAAGGAGGAACTTTTGACAGCTGAGAAGGAAAACAAAACTTCACAGAGAATACAGTCATGGCATAAACATCTCCCCATGCCAGAATTAGGCAGCCTCAGAGATTATGCACTCTCTCCTCATTTTAGCTTTAATATTCTTTAACGTGATGTGTGAAACATATTCAGACTCATATTGTGGCCGTTTATTAATCATACCGCACTGAAATGCTGGTAGTGTGTGAAGTGCAATTTGCCACATAGAGGATCATCTGGGGACAATTACTATTTATCACAGGCAAGATACAAATTGCATAGTTGGATTGTACAAAAGTGCATTAAATATTTATAATGTGTTAATGCATTCAGTACTATTCTATCTGTACCTACTTCTTTCACACAGAAGCAGCTATTTACAAGAACAATTTTTGCTGTTGTAATTGTAATAACAACACTGTGTGTTCAAGGACAGTATGAATCCAAGAGTATTTTAAGGAAACACAGAAGTGAATTAATAAATTGATCCTCAACAAGGACTTTAAAATTACAGAATACCTTTTATTCACCAACGGGCTAGTCAAGTATCCTGAGAACGTGTTTCAGGGGCAAGCAAAAATCACTATTTTACTTTTTGCAATCTAATGTTTCAGACAAGAAATTACTTTCATTTTGGCATCCAACTGTCTCCTCAACATTACAGAATGTCTTTCTCTGCTGGAGAAGCAATAGGAGTCCAACAGAAGAACTGCATTTTCCCTGAGACTTTGGGCTACAAATGCTGTTCAATTCAAAATTACAACAGTGGCAAAGTGCTTCTTTCAATTGGTTCCTTTCGTTTTTGTTCCCTACCGTCATTCCTATTATCAAAGGGGCAGCAGGAGACAGTTAAACAAAGCAAAGCCTTACACACATTCACACATAAATGCACATCTGCACATATATACACAAAATGTGTGTGTGTGTACATACACACATACTGTGTATGTGTATGAATAAGAGAATCAGCATGGTAAATAGTTAATATGCTGGACTAGGACTGGGAGATCCAGGTTCTAGTCCACCAGAGCCACTAAACCTGGCTGGGTGACTTAGGGCCAGTTACTCTCTCTCAGCCCTAGACTAGGAAATTGGAAAACATCTACCTACCAACCCACATTGGATCAGTACTGTGGATTATGGTCTGCATCATTTAATGAAGGGGCTTTCATCGCACACACACGCATACACACACACATATGCATCCCTCCATCTATCCCTTCCTCTATCCCAGGGCCAAAAGAAGGATTCTGCACACTCTTAACAGTCTAAGAATTCTTGGATTTGAAACGCTGCTGTATTTTAAAATGGTATTTGTGAACCTAACTATTTAGTTATTACACAGACTGTTCAGAAACAGAAACTGAGAACATTGTAGACCAAGGACCCATAATTTAATTTAATTTAATTTAATTTAATTTAATTTAATTTAATTTATTTAATTATTTTAAGCATTTATATGGCCATCCAACTGAAACAATGTGACTCTGGGCAGTGTACAACAAAAAAAGAAAACTGATAAGAAAAAAAGAAATCAAAAACACACATAATTAAAAATAACCCAAATATGCAAAATTCTTATGGGATAGATCAAGGAATAAATAATGTATAAGAATATACATACACTCATGCCCTAGTAATTTCCCATATAGACGATTGCAATGCGCTCAACATGGGGCTACCCTTGAAGAGTATCTGGAAACTACAGCTGGTTCAAAATGCGGCCATGCAGGCAATCTTGGGTGCCTCAAAAATGGCACGTTACACTTTTGCTACGGGAGCTGCATTGTGTGCCAGTCCACATCTGGATCCAATTCAAAGTGTAATCACCTTTAAATCCCTATATGGCATGGGACCAGGTTACCTGAGGGACTGTCTTACCCCCATTATATCAATCCGTCCCACCCGATCAAGCAGAGAGAGTATGCTATGGATCCCATTGATAAAAGAATGTCAATTGGTGGGGCCCACAGGGAGACCCCCTGCCCTATGGAATACACTCCTCCCAGAGGTGGGGCAGGCCCCTACTCCCTCAACCTTCCAGAAAGGGGTGAAGTCTTGGCTCTGACAACTTGCATGGCGCGAGAAGAGGGGCAACCAACCCTTGGGGTGGCTAGCACCTTGAAGATCCTCCTGTAGCTTAATAACCATCAGCACCTTGGAATATATTATTATTTATGTATGAATATGGTTTTTATTGTATTTTAATTAATAGTTATTCTTGTTTTTACTGTAAACCACCCAGAGTTTATCCTTAGTGAGATGGGCAGTGACTAAATTTGAAAAATAAATAAATAAATAATCTAATTGTTCATGAGAGTTCATGCTGGAAGGTATTAAATGCAGGTACTTTAATTCAGAAAAATAAACATAATTTGGAACTCAGGGAATTAGCATTACCACAAACATTTTATTCTAATACTTAAAATTCCTGTATTTTTTTCTTTATTTCTAGACTATCAATATAATACCAGGCCCTTTATGCATAAAGTACTTAAAGTCTAAAAACTAACTAAGAGAATGGTAGAAGAATGTAAAAAAAGCAACAAAAACATATACATATATTATATCATAAAAATTAAAATGGTAAATTAAAAAGTTATAAAAAGTCTTCATTTGTGTGTCAAGTATGACTTGCCAAAAATTCATGAATGAGGAGAAAACCTGAGAAATAGTGAGTGCTGGGAGGGCCTCATATTGCAGGTTAACTGCTATTTGAAATGATAGCATAGTATTTGTATTATTAACAGAAAATGGAAAACATAGAAAGCTTTTCACTGCCTCATTTGAAATAACTGTAGCTGCCTACTCATAACCAAAAATTAATGGTATATGTTTTTACCACAACTTAACCCCAAAGTATCCTCATCCTCATCTCTTCTAGACAACAGCATTCATCCCCCTGTACCAAATGCTGATATCCTGGTTGATCAAATTTGCATCCCACAGCAATCACAGGATTCTAAGCAGCTCACAAAGTAACAGGATACAATAACATGTAAGGACATAAACAAAGGACAATTAAAACCCACACACAGCACATGACATCAAGCCCGTACGTTCTCCAGAAAAGCCCCATTGTCAGCTTTTTCCAGAAGGTGAACAATGTGAAACTCCAAAGGGAGGCCATTCTAGAGGGCTGGTGCCATCACCAAAAAACGCTTCTGGGTTTCAGGTCACCTGACCTCCTGAAAGTGGGGAACACCCAGATGCCTCTCTGAGCATGATCAAAATGGTCTTCTCTAGTGGGAGGATGTGGTCCTGCAGGTAACCAAGTGCCAAGCCATAAAAATGTTAGTTTAAAACCAACATTTAAATTGTTTTGTTGTTCAGTCGTTAAGTTGTGTCCGGCTCTTCGTGACCCCATGAACCATATTGCGCCAGGCCTTCCTGTCCTTCACTGCCTCCCTGAGTTTGCTCAGTTTCATGCTCATTGCTTCAGTGATGCTATCTAACCATCTCATCCTCTGCTGTCCTCTTCTCCTTTTGCATTCAATCTTTCCCAGCATCAAGGTCTTTTCCAAAGAGTCCTCTCTTCACATTAGGTGACCAAAGTATCTGAGCTTGAGCTTCAATATCAATCCTTCCAATACCTGGAAGCTAAAAGGAAGCCAAGGTGAGGCCTACAGAACACATGTAGTATGTACACTGCAGTTCACATCCATAAATGCCCAGGCCATTGATTTTTACATCAACTGAAGCTTCCAGGTAGTCTTTAAATAGCATGTTGTGGTTGTCTAGTGCACTAAGAAGGCATAAGTCACTGTAGTCAGGTCCTGTCAGCCTTTCCAGGTAGTCCAGACAAGAAGCACAAACCTTGAATATTAATACTACCTTTATTGTAAGGTTATAGTAACATAATCTTGCAATTCTGAAAGGACTTCTCCCCTCCATTACTTTTACTTTCCACAAAACTAGGAAGGGTCCCCTCTGAGATGCTTCCCCTCAGATGCTAAACCAACTGAGAAAAAGTCAGCAAGTGCACTCCCTTCATTCTAGAGATATAATTTCCCTCGTGTTCTTTCTAATTCCAAACAGCCTACTTTTATGAGCTATATATTTTGCTGTTGACGTTAAAGATATTCAGATAGATAAGAACATCCACAGAGAGAAAGAGTGGGTTATATAGAGTATGTACAGAGATATAGTTCTAAAAAAATTAAATCATGTTCAATTATATGAATGACAATTCTGTCTGGGAGGGAGGAAAATAACATGATATTTAAACAGTAAGTTAGGGTTGCCAGCTAGATTCGCACATGGAAGCATCAGAGATAATTCTCTGCCTCGGGGTGAAGTTCTAGTCCAATATAACTATATAGCCTTGCATTGAAGAAGATTGGTTTAAACAGGAGATACTTTACAAGTGTTCACCAACATTTCAGAGTTGAGCTGAAGATACTCAGTTTATCTAAAGCATGAAGATAAACCAGAGAACCTCAGTTCTAAGTAATCCAAATCAGATGGAATGCCATAGGTACTCTGTATTGCTAAATTTAAACTTCCTCTCATTTTTTAAAAAATATTTTCTAAACAGTTTTCTAAGCTTCCTTTCTTTTTAAACAAGAACAATAATTAAACCACTCTCAAAAGATAACCCATGAGGAAACTTTACCTTTTGAAGATTAAAAATTGTCACTATTGTGTAATTCGGACAATCACTGAAATAAAACACTGGGCAATATATTTCTGACAGTATGTATTGGAGAATTTGCTCAGCTTCCATAGAAAAAGAAACAGTGTGCTTCACAGGTTACTTTGCAAGACCCACGCCAACATGGTTTTCATGCCTCTACTTAATGAAATGTGCATTCACTTCCCACACTATTTATAGGAACAACACTGACGCCTTTGATATGACAACAAGATGAGGCATGATTTTCTTTCTGTAAATCCCACCTGAGCCATCAACTTCAGATATTTTTTTAACCGCTGGCTTTTTCCACATACTTGCTTCTCTTTCTTACGGAACAAAATTGACTGCATCTACTCTTTGGTGAGAAAACAGACTAATAATTTAACATTTGCATGCAGATTAGAGCACAGTAAGATAGAGCATCGCTGTGCTAGGTTACTATGCTATTAGCTAGAGGATTCACAGGCATATTGCATGCTAAGTAGGTCAATTTCTAGTGATATTATTCTGATTATATTTATTCATACATTTCTTAATTCAACCTATTACATATTTATGTTGTACAGGTGAAACTCAAAAAATTAGAATATCGTGCAAATGTTCATTTATGTCAGTATGGCAGTTCAAAAGGTGAAACCAATATATGAGATAGACGCATTACATGCAAAGCGAGATATGTCAAGCCTTACTTTGGTATAATTGTGATGATTATGGCGTACAGCTTATGAAAAACCCAAATTCACAATCTCAGAAAATTAGAATAGTGTGAAAAGGTTCAATATTCTAGGCTCAAAGTGTCCCACTCTAAGCAGCTAATGAATCCATAACACCTGCAAAGGGTTCCTGAGCCTTTCAATGGTCTCTCAGGCTGGTTCAGTAGGAATCATAAGCATGGGAAAGACTGCTGACCTGACAGTTGTGCAGAAAACCATCATTGACACCCTCCATAAGGAGGGAAAGCCCCAAAAGGTAATTGCAAAAGAAGTTGGATGTTCCCAAAGTGCTGTATCAAAGCACATCAATAGAAGGTTATGTGGAAGGGAAAAGTGTGGTAGAAAAAGCTGCACAAGCAGCAGGGATGACCGCAGCCTGGAGAGGATTGTCAGGAAAAGGCCATTCAAAAGTGTTGGGGACTTTCACAAGGAGTGGACTGAGGCTGGAGTTAGTGCATCAAGAGCCACCACACACAGACGGATCCTGGACATGGGCTTCAAATGTCGTATTCCTCTTGTCAAGCCGCTCCTGAACAACAAACAATGTCAGAAGCGTCTTACCTGGGCTACAGAAAAAAAAAAAAGAACTGGTCTGTTGCCCAGTGGTCCAAAGTCCTCTTTTCTGATGGAGCAACTTTTGCATCTCATTTGGGAACCAAGGACCCAGAGTCTGGAGGAAGAATGCAGAGGCACACAATGCGCGATGCTTGAAGTCCAGTGTGAAGTTTCCACAGTCTGTGTTGATTTGGGGAGCCATGTCATCTGCTGGTGTTGGTCCACTGTGCTTCATTAAGTCCAGGGTCAACGCAGCCGTCTACCAGGAGATTTTGGAGCACTTCATGCTTCCTTCCGCAGACGAGCTTTATGGGGATGCTGACTTCATTTTCCAGCAGGACTTGGCACCTGCCCACACTGCCAAAAGTACCAAAACCTGGTTCAATGACCATGGGATCACTGTGCTTGATTGGCCAGCAAACTCGCCTGACCTGAACCCCATAGAGAATCTATGGGGCATTGCCAAGAGAAAGATGAGGGACATGAGACCGAACAATGCAGCGGAGCTGAAGGCCGCTATTGAAGCATCCTGGTCTTCCATAACACCTCAGCAGTGCCACAGGCTGATAGCATCCATGGCTCGCCGCATTGCGGCAGTCATTGCTGCAAAAGGGGCCCAAACCAAGTACTGAGTACATATGCATGCTTATACTTTGCAGAGGTCCGATATTGTTCTATTTCCAATCCTTGTGCTATTGATGTCATGTAATATTCTAATTTTCTGAGATTGTGAATTTGGGGTTTTCGTAAGCTGTACGCCATAATCATCACAATTATACCAAAGTAAGGCTTGACATATCTCGCTTTGCATGTAATGCGTCTATCTCATATATTGGTTTCACCTTTTGAGTTGCCATACTGACATAAATGAACATTTGCACGATATTCTAATTTTTCGAGTTTCACCTGTATACTTACATTTTAAATTATAGTTGCCTATTCAGATTAATCTTCTATACATCCACTGAGGTTGCTTACCTTGATTAATAATTTTATTGGTTAAAATAATTAAGTAATAATTAAGGAGGTGTTTTAATTTGTAAAAAATGGAGCTAAGAAAGGAATTTTTATACTAATTCAGTGTGATAATTCCCTTCCATACATTTTTTTAAAAGATGCCTACCTGTAAATGGGTGCCTTTGAACTGTGGTGCTGGAGAAGACTCTTAAGAGTCCCCTGGACTGGTAGGAGGTCAAACCAGTCAATCTTAAAGGAAATCAACTCTGATTGCTCATTGGAAGGATTGATAATGAAGCTCAAGCTCAGATACCTTGGTCACCTAATGCGAAGAGAGGACTCTTTGGAAAAGACCCTGATGCTGGGAAAGATTGACGGCAAAAGGAGAAGAGGATGGCAGAGGATGAGATGGTTAGATAGCATCACTGAAGCAATGAGCATGAAACTGAGCAAACTCAGGGAGGCAGTGAAGGACAGGAAGGCCTGGCGCAATATGGTTCATGGGGTCACGAAGAGTCAGACATGACTTAATGACTGAACAACAACAACCTGTAAATGGTAGGCATTTAGGAGTTTAGTATGTGTTGTATTTTGCAATTATAATATATCAAACAATCCACAGTTGTACATCTCTTCTACAGATAGAATGTGAGAAACTCAATCTCTATGAACTCTTAATATTAATTGACCTAATACATATCTCCTAGGGATACCCGAAGACATTTTGAACAGGAAAAGGCATCTGACCATCAAAAAATTCAGCAACAAAATAATATGAAGTGGTGTCTGAAAACTTCTGGACTATCTATCTATTAATCATTATATTAGTAATGATTAGTAATTATTATTTAATTATATATAAAATTATACACACACACACACGTACATTTCTGCACTTGTTTTGTTTCAGTTATAAGATTAAAGAGGAAAAAGATTAGAAAACAAATGTTGTAACAACAAGAATTTAAGTAGCACTCATAGACCCACACTCAACCTTTCTTTATGAACAAGCTCTTAAGGCTGCTAACAAAATTCTGTCCAACAGCCACAGCTGTTTCAAACTATAGGAGCTGCAGTGTGTCCTTGTTGATAATGGATAGTCCAGATCCAAAGTCAACTTCCATCTTGCAGTCCTGGATTGTAATAGTGTTACAAATTGCTGTTACTGTTAATTAATATTGTTATCACCTAATGTGATAGAGCTCCTGACATTCATTATCCCATGAAGACTCAAATTCATCTAAGGTGATACGTCTCTCTCTACTAGAATTCCTAAATTTCATACTAAAAGACTTTAATGATACTTTCATGGAAAATCTGCATTTCACATCCTTGAATCTGCAGAGTGAGGATGTAATCCTCTATAGCTTGAGCTAGGATTAGTATGTCTAGATCATTTCCTAAATTCCACTGAAATTGTCTTAACTTCACTTAATGTGGAAAGAGTTTACATTAGGTGCTGTGTCCTTGATTTCTCTGACTTGTATGGAAGCAATTTCACTGGCTTTCTTGAGATACTGCAAAAATTAATTTTGGTTCAGAGAAGAGTCTCCATTGTAGCACTTTATCAGAAACACTTATACAAGTTGATCCTTCAGGATTTTTTTCCTAAAAAGTTCCCAAAATGGCAATGTTGAAATAAGTTATACAAATCTAAGATATAAACAGTAATGCATTCCCCAGACTGCTGAACTCACTTGTGAAATTTAAATCTCTACAATGACCAATGGTGCAGGAAAAAAATGATAATTTTTTATTGAAATTTTGCAAATTCATCAAATATTTTAGATTTTGGGGAAGCAGAAACAGTGGATACTCTTATTATAGTAAATAATAATGCCAAATAATGTTCTTATTATTACTAAATAATAATAGTCACATTTGTTATTTATTTTGGTGATGGTCCCAAGGATACTGAATAAGGCAAAATCAACATTAAAAAAAAATCTCCTTTTTAAAAAAAATATGGATTACTTAAAAGTATGCGCCATATCAAAAACTTAAGTGGAATCATTAGTAAATATTGTTCATATATTTAGTAGTATTATTGCAATGTAATTTGGACTTGGTAAATGTGTTATCGTTTAAATAAAGGGAAAATCACTAACTCAGAAAAAAGTATTTAATTCATAAATGAAACAACCATAAAAGATCTAACACCTGAGCAAGGTTACAGATATTTGAGAATCTTCAAAAGATCAGATATTATGCAAATCATAACACAGCAGACATTATTATCATTGAAAAGAAATATGTTTGGTTTATGGATGTAGCCATTCCAAGAGACAGTAATGTTGAAGATAAGGAATTGGAAATGATTACAAAATACTAAAACTGCAAACAGAGATTGCAAACACTTGGAAGAAGTTGACATTGATACCAATTGTTATTAGGGCACTAGATGCAACACCATGAGGATGTAAAAAGAATTTGAACTGCCTAAATTTGGAACAACTTACAATAGCATAAGTAGACGATTCCCAAGCCCTTGGGTAAGGCTCAAATCATTTAGAAGAAAACCAGCCAATGTCGGCTGTGACACACAATTAGTGTGTACTTCAATTCCACAGTTAAATTTCAAAAATTAAAAAAAAGTAAATTCCATTAATTTAAATTCGAAGAATAAAATTTTAATTATCTAAATTAGATGACATCCTGCAAAATTTTATAGGATGTCCTCATAGCTTTGGAGAAACAAAGTTCTAATTGGAAATGTAGTTATATTATATTCTTTTCTAATAAGGAAGATCATTCAGAGCAACCTCATTTTAAGCCTTAAATCCGAAACTTTATTGAACAGCTGAAGTATGAATGAATTATGAAGAACAAGGAACAAAATACTCAGCTTTTACTTCAGAAGCACTTCAACTTAGTCATAGCCATATACTGTGTTGGATAAACCACTGAACTGGAACAAATGGAATGCAAGGCTTCCCATGTTTCAGAACCTTAACCTTAACACGTGCTGAACACTAAACTGAGGAAAGAATACAATATCTATCCAAAATATATGTAAAAACTTCCATGCAGTAAAGCTTATAACTATATAATCACAGCTGCTGGGAAAAACGAGTTAGGGAAAACATGTAAAGTATGGCTTCTTGAATTTTTTCCAACCCCCTTTACCAGCAGTAGCCATAAGAAAAGTCTTATTTTCTTCTGTGAATGAAATAACATGTTGCATCCGCATGTGTTTCTAGTTTCTTTCTGATTTGCATTAGTGGGTATTAGGAAAGATGGATGTGCTACATGCTGTCACATGACCAAGAGGGAGGGGGATTAGGATGAAGCAGTCATCACCCTTCCAAGTCATTGTCCAACTGCCTATCATACAAGGATGCATTTGGAGTCCCGCCCCCGCTGAATGTTTTTCTTCACAGTCCCAAGAGCCAGCCATTTTTTTTTCACTCAAACTTTATGCCAGCCTCTCCCATCATATGTAAATTTAATTCAGTTCAGAGCATTATCCTGCTAGCAGACAGGCAGGCAGACAAGAATCCTGAGTCCATACATACATACATACAGTGTAAGGACTGTAACAAACACTACGTACGACAAACAGGCAGAAGACTAGCAGAACGCATCCATGAGCACCAACTAGCAGTCAGAAGACATGATGAAAATTCCTTAATTGCACAACACATGGACAGACTCAACCACAGTTTTAACTGGGAAACTGTCAGCATTTTAGACCAAGCCAAATCCAAAAATGCAAGAGAATTCTTGGAAGCTTGGTATTCAGACAAGGCAGCAATTAACAGACACATAGAGATTAAAAGCATCTACATACTATTCAAAAGAGACAAAAGACCAGAAGATCGCCTCACCAGCATTCAATCACCAGCAATCACCTCCAGCAATCATCACCCAGATAAGCTAAGGTCACCACCAGGCACACAATCAAGCAGTCAACAGATGCTAATCAATAAACTACCAGAAGAGCAAAACAGAACCCCCTCCCCCACCAGCACTGGCAAAGCAGGCCACAGCAGATAAATAGAGAGCAAACCTCATCCCATTTTAGCACTGAAGATGTTACCTAGCTGGGTAATGAAACATTTGCAAGAAAAGAACCAAGCTCAGAGAACCCCAAGGACTCCACAATTCTGAGTCCCTTTACCCATTTTTTTTCCAATTAAGTTGGAAAGAATAAAACACATATCCATGATCCTACCTATTACCCACAGCCTGTACAGAGGATTTAAATGGTACAAAGCAGCCTGTAATATCTAAACACCTAACTATAAATAGAAAGTTTTGCTTCTTTTGAGAAAAGTGAACTGTAACATTGTGCCCTTAAGATCACAGTTTGACTCTGTTTCACAGGAGGAACGACTCAGAATAAATGGGTGAACCTACTTGCGTCATTCCCATGTATTTGCTTCAGTGGGTTTGGATAGAAAATGAATGTTAGTACTTTGGTTTGCCAGTGACCTTTTTAATCAACGAAAAACAGAGGTTGTGTTTATTTTTAAATACTTTCAATTATCAGGGTCCTAATGTGAATTTCCTAAGTGTTCTTTCTGCTATAGTAATCAACTGCAATCATTATCCTTTTTTGTCTAGTTAGTCCTCCTGCTATGATTTAAATGGTATGTTTTGCTTTCTCTTTAATCATTTTTCTAAGACCTTTATGCCATGTCTGTAGGCATTCAGTGGAATCTAATTGTTGATTATATACATAGTTATTATTTAACTACCTAATGTAACAATTAGTAAGCCATTTATAGCATGCACAGCAATGCCTAATAGGGGCAGTATTAGAATCATTCTTCAATCCTTTTTTTAAAAAAACATGCCAATATTTTTCTTTAATTGTCCTTGTGCATACTGAATAAAGATGGACATTTCAATATTAACACTGTATCTGCTTAAAGTATACATATTGTATTATATCAGAATTAAAAATTAACTTTGGAAATGCAATTAGCTTCAAGGTCAGTTGCTCACAATACAACTGCACAGATGTAAAGTTTGTCTTCCTCTAGCACCCACAATCAGAGTGATAAAGCCTCTACAGCTTTTTGAGAATGTTCTCCATTTCAGGCACCTCATAATGTGATATGGTCATCAACTTCAAATTCAAATTCAAGCAAAATGCATAATACAGGGAATTGTAGGTGACAGGAAGATCAAGAAACGTGTAGGCAGCAGTGATAAAGGAAGGCACCAGAATTACAGGAAAAACTAGGAAGATGGTGTTGGTGGCAGGATATCAAAACTATTCAAGTCATCACGTCAGGAATGCTCACCCGATTCTCCCTTATTCTATTACTTAAGCTGACTGGGTGGGAAATAGACTTCTACTCAAAGGCATCTTCCTCCATCATTTCCTTTCATTCTCTGCCTCAACCTGAAGTAATGCACAAGCCCACCAGGCTATTTTGAAACTTTTCTTCAACTCTTGAGGAGACTACATTAAAGAACTTCAACTCATAAAGTCAAAAGGCATCCTTGTGATGGCCAGAAATTCATTGTTTTGCAGCTCATTCTCTTCAAGTGATGGACTGTAAGCATCTAAAAGGGTGCAAACCAGCAAGTGACTGAGAATCTGTGGTGGATGTTTCTAATTTCATCACTTTCCTAGTTTCTTTTCCTATTTTCTCACCATATTCATGCATCTCACTCTGCTACCTCCTTCCTATAGCCCCGTTGTCTCTGAGCTTCCTATTCCTTAGCTTATTCTCACATTCCAGACATACATTTTTTTCCCCTCTTCATTTTATGGTTTCTTACTTTTAAAATGTAAGCTGCCCAGAGTTATCTGGGGATCAGGCTGCCTCTAAATCCAATAAAATAAATGAACAAATAATTTTTACTCATATAGCATCACTACTTTGTCCATTAAATTTTACCACCAGTCAACTGAACTCTTATCACTTTCAATAAATTTTTAATCATAAAACATCTGCTAATTTTCTACATTGCAAGCTACATTTTTCAGCTTTGTTGAACAGAAGACATCACATCAATTCAGAAATTAGTGCTGTAATATTTTGATTCAGCAGAGGTGCTTTAAAATGTGCAGATTCCTGAACACAGCACTGTTGTGACTCATTAAAGCAGCTGCATCTTTCCCCAGGATTGCATAATGACTGGAAAGAAGTTTCTACTGCAGCCACGTAATCCTGCAAACTGATATGGTTCCTTTAATGAGATTTTATGGGATTAGGTGCTGTATGCACTCCTATATATTCTAAAGCACCTTTTCCAAACCACATCCACAGAATTACACGGCCCTAGTCACTGTCCCCTAAACATTATTACTGATATGTGTGTTTTTAAGGCTCCTCCTCTATAGCGTCTCTACTACAACATACTGAAATGAGGTTTCCCCCTGAGTTCTAGATGGCTGATGACATTCCAGAGGGCCTTAAAGACCTGCCTTTTTTCCAAGAGGTTGGGCTAGGGTAGTTGGAACCTCTTTTGGGTGTTATTGATAGAATTTGTCAACTTGTTACTGTTATATGCTTTTTTGACTTGATTTTATGTTGTGAGCCACCAAGAACTGACTGGAGACATGCGGTGCCTAAGTAGAATAAAAAAAAAAAAAGTAAATAATACCTCTATTAACATTTATGTTATTGTGATGTTCAAAAATTTTTTTTTTATTTTTAAATTAGGTGTCTATTTCCATACGATATTAAATTTTATGTTGCCAATTTTCAAGAGAGAGAAAAAAAGGGAAAGAATATGAATAGCAACGGATGAACTACAATTAAATATCTAACCCACAATTTATTAGCAAAGTTCTGCTAAATGATTAGTGCTTAAAATGGCTTTTAAGCATGGTTATGAGCAACACAGGCAAAGTAAGTACAAAGTTGTAAAAAGTTTATTATAAGAAATATGTATTGTTTGCTATGCAGGCAAAAATAAGATTGTCATAGGGAATCAGCAAAATATTGCTTTTTGAATGCAATAAGCTCTTCCATTTGTGGAAGTTCTGCTATTAATCCAACCAAATATTTGGAATGCTAGTTTGCAGCTATTTAAAGTTTATTTTTAAAATTATGTGTATAACATCAAATAGGATTAAATGCATTCAATTTGTACAAGTTGCTTATTTACCACTGCTAACGACAAAGAATTTTTTTAATTGCATGAAGATGATTTCCTAGTAGTGTGCATGTAACACTTTTTTAGTAATGAAACATTACTAAATCTCAAGAACTCACACAGGCCACCTTAAGTATTTCCTAAAGGAAACTAAGGCAAATGTTAATAGGAGCAAATTCTATAAAAATGAATTAGTTTTCTTGAAAGTAAACATTCATAGGATGAGGCTGTAAGCTCTTACTACTGAGTTGCCTGGTGAATGCATGGCTATATAAATTAAAGAAACAAATGAACACATTTGTCTGTTGCATTGTTTTAATGTTATTATTGAAAGATGCATTAACACACATTTTAAGGAGAGACCTATGAACTTCAGCATCAGTAATCAAGATACAACCATCAAAATGAACTGGAATTGTTCATTAATTTAATGTGAATAACTTAGATTAAAGTTCTATGAAGTTCATAGGGGAGTCCTGGGTAGGTTATTTCAATTTCACAAGCAGATAAAACTTTAGAATATAGATACAAAGTGTAAACTTAAAAGAACATTAAAAATGGTACAAATAAACAGTTTTGTTTGTGAGAAAATGAAAGTGTATGTTCAAAAGCTGCTTCTGAACTTCAGGAGTTCATCCCAAAAGAAGAAATGTCACACACAAAAAGGATGAAAGAGGCCACAATTGGTTTAAGTGTGCATATTTAAAAGTGCCCATTTAGAAAGTATATATAATAATTGTTAATTTAGTGGGGAAGGGTATGGCCATGTGATAAAATGGCTGCTCAATTTTCTGTTTTGAGGCTAACTATTGACATATTATTTCAAGGTCCCATTCCTTCTTCAAATGCTTTAAACTGGGCTCTAGCTGAGCTTAGCTTAAACCTTTTTCCCTGCAAAAGGACTATCTTCTGTAAAGCAGGACATCATTTTAGCAAATTCTATACAAAATGGATTTGAGAATAATTTTGACAATGTCACAAAATTAAATTGATGGTATCCATGCCTATATCTTGGTTATTATACAACAGTATCCTAAAGGAATGAGCATTGCTTTATTTTCCTCTTATTTTTTGTACTACATGTATTTTAAAAAGTTGAAAGAATTGATGTCAATCTCTAATGGATAAATATAATAATTTATTCATCCAACTGCTTATTAATAATTTGCAGTGATATTAATTTTCTTAAAGTATATCTTTCGGTGTATGTGATCTTAAAAAAACCAAACAAACAAGGATGCCGAAAGGGGGCTAAAATAGGAAAAATACTTTTAACCTAACCTTTAATTCCTCTTGCATATGAGCATTACTGACTTAGAAAAAAAAAAAACAAAACCACCATCTACAGAAATAAATCAAAACCCTCTCTACATTAATTTAATTGCACCAGTGGCAGCTAAGTAGTCCCTTAAGTAATTTAAGCTTCGTTCTTTCAGAGGAGGGAAGCCTACATCAGCATCCCCTTGGGAAGAGAAGTTGAAGAACAAGTCAGTCATGATCTATTTCTCTTTGTAAGAGCTTTCCTCCTTCTCATAAAGAAAAGTCATCAGTTTCCTATGATGTTAAACATTATGCTTTCAAACAAGGATAAAATGCCAAATACAGCTAAGTGTTCTTGCAAAGCTTCTATTTTTCATCACCTTTAAAAACAACTCAAGAAACTGTAATGCCAGCAAAATAACAGAATTCAGCCAATGTTACTACAGTAGTAGTATAGTTTAAGTGAACAAATTACTCCCTCCACCACCACCACTATACACAATACTATACCAACAAAGTTGACTGAATAAATAATTGTAATTATAAACTGACAAAATAAAAAAGAGGGGGGCTTATATAAAGGAACCTAGAACTGCCCTGTTAAATCAACCTAATGATCCTGCCAGCAGCACAGGATTAAAACATCCAGGGTATTGCTTGCAAGAAAAAAATACGCAAGCCTTCAACTGGGAAGGCAGCTTTTTCCACTGTACTCTTGAGGTATCGCAGAAATTATTAACACAGCTCTACAAGTAAAGTGGCTTTTTAAGGGTATTACTTTACTGTGTAAAGCCTCCAGTGCTCTTTAATGGTCATTAATTTATTTACAGGTTTTGTAACCTGTCCCAATCCAATCCATAAACTCCAGATGGCATATAACAGAGTAGAACATACAAATGAATGCCAACCCACACTGACTGCCACTAAACAATCATCTACAAGTACAGTCCTGGTGGAATGAGGGCTAATGAAAGAAACGTATCTTTTATTTTAGATGCATGTTTATTAGCACATTGTACATGTGCAAAGTGTTCATGTATTAGCTCAAATATAGTAGAACAACACTGTAATTTAGGGCAATATGATCAAGCTGATGTCCGAGGAGAGTAGGTTGGCGTAAGCTTAATTTTAAACACTATATATATGCCTATCTGTCTCCATCCATTTTCCTCTCTGTACTCAGGACAGCTAATATCCACCTTCTAAAGTGGCACTTCATGCATCTATCAAAATAAACCCAAGTCTAGAAAAATATAACCTGTAACTCTTTAAGATGACATAAAATACTTTGTTATGTCTACCATATTTGAGACTACCTACTCTGCTAGGTTATATTTGAATCTGAGGGTTTCCAAGGTCTTTAGTTGTTATGCTACAGAAGGTTTCTAGAAAGCTCCTATACAGATAGTCCCCGGGTTAAGAATGCCTAGTTTAAGGATGACCCATAGTTAAGAACAGAGCCTATTGTAGCAAAATTTGAATTAAATACACAATGATTCAAGCTAAATACCCAATGGTTCAAGTTAATTACATAGTACTACTTATACAGTATTATACAATAATACTGTACTGGCTTATGTACACATTCAGCTTAAGGACAGACCTTGGGAATGGAACTCGTTCTTAAACTGGGGACTACCTGTATATGCAATTCTTTATATCACTTTAATAGTATAATGCATTTGAGGAGTTGTCCCTTTGACCAAATCATGGAATTCTTTGCAGTGTTAGGCTACAACAGAGATTGTAACTCAATGGTAGAATATACACTTGGTATGTAGAAGGTCACACATTCAATCAAGGAAGACTTGAATCTAAAATCTAGAGAATTGTCTATCAGTATTCTGAATAATGCATTTTCTTATGCAAGACTCTGAGTTACATCATTCTACATGCACCTTTATAGTTTTGTTCAAGCTAAACAATGTTTATTGAATGACTCTACCGTAATCCATTTGCCTGTGAATAATCAGATGACTATGTGGCTTATTTATTCCACATCCTTTATAAATGAATGTATGACATAAAAAGTTGCATTATACCAAATTGGAGAACTGATTTTCCTATTCTTGCATGGTCTGCTCTGAACGGAAATGACAATCCAAGGTCTCAAGCATATGCTTTTTTATGCCTTGCCATCAGAGATTTCATTTTAAAAACTACAGAAAACAGCAGCTGAATCAGGGACCTTACACATGTAAACCATGTACTCTGTCAGCAGACACTAGACCTATCTTTCTCAAAATCAAGTCTTCCAAGTAGATTAGCACACAAAAAATGAAGATCATCCTGCAAAAATAGTACATAACAGCACTGAAGAATTTAATAGGATTCTTTTTCCTTTGGAATAATTTCTCTACAAATAGTTCTTGTATTGAATAATTATTTGGGGATTAGGAAAGGCTAATAAAAACTTTCTTGAAAGAGAATTTGAGATAATAAGATTGAAATGTTCCTGGAGGAGCAGATGCATCTGATAGCAGTTTAATCAAATTTGATTAAGGGAAACATTTATGTAACCTACACTCTGACAAATATATTGTGATTTTAAAACATCCACATTACAGCATTTCATCTAACACAACTGATGAAATTACTTTGTATCCCATTTGCCATCAGTATCACCTGAAATGGCACTCATCTCCAAGAGCTGTCTATGATCACTTTCTATTCTAATACCAAACATTTATAATCAGTATTAAGGCATCTCCATGTGCGGGTTTGTGCCAGTTCAGAACCATTTCCACACTTGTGCAATCATACATCAGCTTACTTTGGAAGCCCAGTCTTGGAAACCCTTGAGTCTCTATATTTTCAACATCCTCCTCTTGATGTAGTTTGTAGGCAACATTTAGAATGTATCCGCCCTTCTCTCCCATTCAGAGGGTAGAGCGCTGACTGCATGCTGTTTTTACAGTCTCTTATTGGTCAGCTGTAGGGAGCAGAGATTTATACTTAGTGTTCCTATATGTCCTCAACATTCTGAGACTGGCAGAAGTGAAGAAGACCATAGCTCATGATTTTAACAGCTTTGGAAAGTGGAAACAGTGATGATATGGAAGTACAATGACATTAATACATTGCAGGAAGTTGTCAAATGCCAGTTGTAGGGACAGATAATACGTCTCCACATAATATAGAAGTACAATGGAGTAGTTACCCCTGTACACTGCAGATATTGCAGGCAGAAGTCATCCCACAAATATTTCAAGCAACATAAGCACCATAATGTGAAGACCAGACTTTCAGTCAAAACAATATAAAACATTCCTGATAGTTGTGAAATATCTGGACAGTTAATGGACCAATTGCAGAAAAAACCTTTAGATTAGCTCCTGAATTGTTACAATGAGATTCTGCACCTAGGACACTGTCACTCAAGAAAAGGAGGGAGGCCATGCCATTTTTCTCAATTCCTCCTTCCCCAGACATCTCTGAAAAACTTCACCCACACTTGAGGCCTTCATACATGGACATTCTGAACCTAAGCCCAGACCTGAAATACAAAGACTGAAGGGTGAATGTGCTCTCTATACTTTCCCAGTCTACATATCTTATAATTCTTATCATTTGCTTCTAATATTGATGGATAATGGAGTGCTTATTTATCATTTCCTCAATTTTACTTTTCTTTGGTCTCTTCTTCAGGACCTGCTAATGGGGTAACAAATTGGGAAGACTTTGCTACAGGTATAGTTTTAAATCTATGTATACATTTTCAAGTTTATTGCTACAGCCACAGTATCTCTCCCAAAATCTCCTCTGTTCACATCCCAGACTTGCTTCAGAAAATATTAAAATTAAAAAAAAATCAGCTTTATGTTCTTCTTCCTGACAAAAAGTGTGTGTGTGTGTGTATTTACACCTGAGATTTCCCTTCCAAATTTTGACAAAATAGTGGTATAAATTTAATGGTGGGGAAGTGAATGGGAGCCTCTAAAAGGCAAACAATTCTCACTTCTACCTTCAAATTCCTCTGAAAAGTCCCAAACCAGTCCAAAATCACTTTTTGGGGATGAAATTTAGCTGTTTTGGAGCCTTTTTTTGTGTATGTATGCTTTAAGGTGTATATCAGACCAATTTCAGGCCATTTTCAATATTTGGGGTGCAGTTTTAAGGATAGGAATAGGAATGCTTTGCTTCTCAGACTCACCCTGCTCCCCTTATTTTTCTTAAAAATCTACCCCCCACCAAAAGCCCCCGAAGTTTCTTCCTTTGAAACTTTTATCATTCTGGGTATCAATATGGAGAGTTACTCAGTGATTTGCCCTAGTGGTTATGGAGACTAGGAGAGCTAGGAGCTGAACCACATCAACATTTGTTAAGGAATAGGGACACAGTTTAACAGCACAGATCCCACTTATACAATTTCAAGAGAAACCACACATTTTATCTTCTTTAAAAAGCCAAAGCTTTGGCACACAGCCATAAATTTTCTGGATCATAGCCAATATTCATCTCTATTTTTTGCCTAATACCAGAGATCGTTAACAGTCTATCAGCGAAGGCATATTTATGTCAGGAGCTTGGAAACTACCAGCACACACCTGCAAAATGAATATACACAACAATAAAGTAGAACAATAATTCCATTATGCTGATGAATTTAATTCTGTTCGCAACCTATTTAATACTGATTGTTTTCAGTGGTTACTGGTAAATTCAATCTCCAAATTGCCTATACTATATTACAAAGGTACCAAAGTGTGGCTAATATATATTCCCTTAAGTTCATGGATACATGGGACAAAAGTAATGTATACTTTTATATAAACAATATATCCATTCATTATTCAGATTAAATGGGTACACATTATAGATAAAAATCTAACTAAACCTACTTGTTTCTGAATGCAGCCAATTTATGGCAGTGGACATAAATATTTGCTTCTAAAAACTGTTACATTGATTCTGCTTTTAAACAGGTATACAGGTGAAACTCGAAAAATTAGAATATCGTGCAAATGTTCATTTATGTCAGTCATTATGTCAGAGATATGTCAAGCCTTACTTTGGTATAATTGTGATGATTATGGCGTACAGCTTATGAAAACCCCAAATTCACAATCTCAGAAAATTAGAATAGTGTGAAAAGGTTCAATATTCTAGGCTCAAAGTGTCCCACTCTAATCAGCTAATGAATCCATAACACCTGCAAAGGGTTCCTGAGCCTTTCAATGGTCTCTCAGGCTGGTTCAGTAGGAATCACAAGCATGGGAAAGACTGCTGACCTGACAGTTATGGAGGGTGTCAATGATGGTTTTCTGCACAAGGAGGGAAAGCCCCAAAAGGTAATTACAAAAGAAATTGGATGTTCCCAAAGTGCTGTATCAAAGCACATCAATAGAAGGTTATGTGGAAGGGAAAAGTGTGGTAGAAAAAGCTGCACAAGCAGCAGGGATGACCGCAGCCTGGAGAGGATTGTCAGGAAAAGGCCATTCAAAAGTGTTGGGGACTTTCACAAGGAGTGGACTGAGGCTGGAGTTAGTGTATCAGGAGCCACCACATCCTGAACAACAAACAACGTCAGAAGCGTCTTACCTGGGCTACAGAAAAAAAAAAAAGAACTGGTCTGTTGCCCAGTGGTCCAAAGTCCTCTTTTCTGATGAGAGCAACTTTTGCATCTCATTTGGGAACCAAGGACCCAGAGTCTGGAGGAAGAATGGAGAGGCACACAATGCACGATGCTTGAAGTCCAGTGTGAAGTTTCCACAGTCTGTGTTGATTTGGGGAGCCATGTCATCTGCTGGTGTTGGTCCACTGTGCTTCATTAAGTCCAGGGTCAACGCAGCCGTCTACCAGGAGATTTTGGAGCACTTCATGCTTCCTTCCGCAGACGAGCTTTATGGGGATGCTGACTTCATTTTCCAGCAGGACCTGGCACCTGCCCACACTGCCAAAAGTACCAAAACCTGGTTCAATGACCATGGGATTACTGTGCTTGATTGGCCAGCAAACTTGCCTGACCTGAACCCCATAGAGAATCTATGGGGCATTGCCAAGAGAAAGATGAGGGACATGAGACCGAACAATGCAGCGGAGCTGAAGGCCGCTATTGAAGCATCCTGGTCTTCCATAACACCTCAGCAGTGCCACAGGCTGATAGCATCCATGCCACGCCGCATTGCGGCAGTCATTGCTGCAAAAGGGGCCCAAACCAAGTACTGAGTACATATGCATGCTTATACGTTGCAGAGGTCCGATATTGTTCTATTTCCAATCCTTGTGTTATTGATGTCATGTAATATTCTAATTTTCTGAGATTGTGAATTTGGGGTTTTCATAAGCTGTACGCCATAATCATCACAATTATACCAAAGTAAGGCTTGACATATCTCGCTTTGCATGTAATGCGTCTATCTCATATATTGGTTCCACCTTTTGAGTTGCCATACTGACATAAATGAACATTTGCACAATATTCTAATTTTTCGAGTTTCATCTGTACACAGAGTAATTGCTAAGATTGGTTAAAGTTATTATGTTTTAAGTTACAAGAAGGATTAACTGAAACATTCCAGAAAGTGAATGAATGACTACAAATAAATTAATGACATTATTGCAATTGTTAGAAATTGAAATCAATTTAAGAAGTACAATAAATGTATCTCTAAATGCTAGGGAACCAAACATATCTACATAAACACTGGAAATATCATGTATCCCATCTACAAAATATAAAAGAATGTGGATTGTGAATGATTAAGCATGCACAAGAAATTTATCACAAAATAAACTGCATTTATTATACCTTTTCATATTTACAATGAAAGATAGAGGTATGTAAATAGTAACACAGCTTTACCCAAAACTAAGTTCTACACAAAGAACTGAGAAAATCATAGTTTGCCATAATGAAATATTTTTACTACCTTTAAGACTGATAGTTAGGAGCCTGGCAATTTCCTGACTTTTTCTATTGTTGTACATATCTAAGGCCTAAAGGAAGGTGAAACCTCTTACAAATAATGTTTCAACTAATGAATTGTCTAGTTCAAACTAGAACTAGTTGAAGCATTATTTATAACACATATTGAGGCAACACACATTCTTAAAGTATGGTCATATTATAATAACAATAGGATTGAAATTCAAAACCAAATATGCATTTATTAAGCTAATTTAATTGTTTGATCACAAAAGCAAAAACTTGGAAATTTAAGAGTTTACATCAAAGCTATAAAAATGTATCTAAACAGTCCAGAATAAGACACTTTTTTAAGTATTAGAGGCTATCTGTATCCACCAGTGGTAAATACACTTCCAGATGTGTACCCACTAATAAACTTTAGTTTAGTTCTTACCATTATCATAAGTATCAATATTTCTTAGGTTTCACAGAAATAGTTCATGTCAAAAATGCAGTTTTCAAGTACCATCCCTAATATATCAGTTTTTTTTAATAAAACAAAATAAAATGCTTTATTACACACATTATCAACATTTTATACACATAATATTTTAAGAATGATAGGTGTGTCCTAAAACTAAATTAAAAAGCAATCTATGTTTTCCAATATGGTATATAGGATGTCACCTCTGAATCTTGTTATATATTACGGTTAATTTTCAAAATGTAATTTGTTCATTAATAGTTTGGGGAAGGGAAAAGGGAAAAATAGTTTTGAACATACCATACTATTTTGTACTTCAGAATAGGAAACATCTAACTATTAGTACCTTTCAATCTACTGAAAGAAAAACAAAACAAAGAGAAAAAGAGAAAAAATCTCTGAGCCCCATATAATTATTGTTAACTAAATTCAAGTTTTTCTCTTTTCTCTTATTTATCTTATTTCAGCAGAAAAAGCCTTCCCCTTTAAAAGGTAAATGCAAAGAATGTATAACAGATCTATTACTTTCCCTCTAGTCCAGAATTTGCTCAGTGTAAACAGAGAAGCAGGAACTTTGTTGTTTTTAAAAAAATAAAACTACAATTTGAAAGGTTTTCTATACTATTATCTACAAACAGTAAATAATTTTTATTTATTTAAATATTTTTCCTTTCCTTGTTTTTCTTTTAAAAAGCACCTAAAACAACCAGTAACAATGTTTACAACAGAATTAAAATTTCAACTAAAATGAAAATGTAACTAACATTTAAAACCACAATTTATATATGCTGTATTTACACACATAAACACACACAGTATAATTGATCCTGTTTTTATTGTGGGTTGTATTTAGTATATTAGTCTTTTCAGTAATTCAGTCTATTTGTGGAATTCTAATCACTGACTGTAATCAAGGGAGGGAGAGAAGTTGGTTGATCAATTCATAAACAAACAACATTAATTGATCAGAATGGCAAGAATCAAACAAACTAAATAAAGCCAGGGAAAGCTGGGGTAAATTACAGCTGGAGATGGAAGATAGTCATATGGTGAGGAATCCCACAAAGAGAAGTAGGCAGCAAACAGACTCAGTTCCATATTGATTGGCTTCAGAAGGTGTGGATCAGCAGGAACCTCTCCAGGTGTCCTAGACCCAAGAAGTATTAAGCAGGAGCTTTCAATCTTGCAGTTATTTTGATCCCAAGACATTCAGGGTTTGAAAGGTTATAATCTATAGGACTTGGGTAGGAGTGACTGTATCAAAGCCTGTCCCAGCTGCTTTTTCCCTAGCTGGTCCATAACAGCAATTGGAACTAGTCTTCAAAGCATCCCCATGAACCTCCCAAATGATACAAGGGAACTTTGCACACACTAATACAGATTGTGAACCACTCTTCTGAATGCACAGCCATGATTAACTGCCACCTTGAATATATCTGGAAATGGGTTGTTAACCAGTGCAGCTGGATAAGAACTCTTCTGAGGTCAGTCACAACTACAGCTTGAAAGGAATCCTCTAGCTCAATTAACAGCACTAACTCCACCAAAGGATTTATGACTGAATAAACATATGCAGAGCTGCTGCATTAGTTACTAAAAATATCCAGTGCAGTCAATCAATTCCTGTTAAGCCAACATATATCACCACATGCTTGCCTGTAAGGCAAAAATAATAATCTTACATGGTTCACTTCGTAAATATTCTCTATTCATACTCCAGAATTTTTTTTAAAAAAGTATGTTTTTTCAAAAAGCCAGGAGTTAACTAGACAATGAATTTGTAAAACTTTATGAAACTGACCTTTTCCCAGAGGTGATATACTTTTATTACACTTTGCTTTGCCAAAGAAAGTATATGATAAAATAATTATCTACTTTCATCATTATAGATATGGCCAAACCAAGTGTAAGAAGAAAAAAGACTAGCTGTAGAGGGGGAAAAATAATTGGTGAGAGTTCAAATCCCATATCAGAAATCGGCTTAGACAGGATGGCCACGCATCCTAATTTACAGGGAAATGTTTTTTATTTCAATAAATTTTTCATCTAGAGTACAGATAAAAATAAGCTTGAGATGGGAGAGGAAAGGTCTTGATGTTGTTTATCAACAAGTCAGTATCTAGATAGCAAATTATTTACATTACAGCATTGATGTCTATGTACCTTATACACATTATTAGATGAACTTTCACAAAGCTGCATTTTTGTCTGTTTTGTAGCAATATGTTTTTTTAGTTTTGATGATAAATTGGCTACTCTACACTTACAATTTGAATCCTATGTTGTTACACTGATCACTCACTCATTATTTCTCAGTAAATGTTAAAAGTAAACAAGGCACAGAATAACTACTACATCTTATGTTGCACTGGGGATAAAAATATAAAACTATATGCAAAGCTTTTAGTATGAAGGATTAAATATTGCCATAAATTGATATTTGAAAATTTTGTATCATTAGCTGGCTTAGCAGACACAGCAATGAACTTTCCTTACAGAAGTTTATTAACATGAAGGTGATACTGAATTAAATGATACAAGAAAGGTTTTCTTCCCCTTTTCCACATAAAAATTAGATTCTATTTATTCTATTTCATATCAACTCTAGTCATGAAATAATTTTCTGGCTCTTATCACTAAAGTTGTTTCAAATATCCATGATCTCAGGCTGAATCTTTTTCATTTTCTTTGCTATTTATTGTGCCTTTCATTTCTCCTCAATCAAGAAGAAAGATGAACAGCTGCCTCTACAGTCAACTTCAACTTTGCTTCATACATCAAACAATAAAAAGGGCAATACAGTAATGAAATTTATGTCTCTCCTTTGGGAGTTGAATGCTTGTGGGGTCATGAAGCTAGGGTGAGGAGGAAGATGTTTTTACTGTGTTATCGGAATGTAATGTTAACTTAGCTTAGGTTCAGGATTGCAATGAAGAAATAAAAGAAATCTTCTAAAACTATATCCCAAAATACGTGCAGAAGATGCATTAACAAAGTTAATTTAACTGGAAAATGCACTGGAAATAAAACAATTAAGTTTCAAAAATTAATATTTGAGTTTAAAGGACACAGTATTTTCAAAATTATTTTAACTTTTTCCTCGTAATTCATTGTTTAAGAAATCAATGATATTTAATTGTATCACCTCTGAGGCTAAAAAAAAGCACTACTGTTGTACACAATGTAAAAACTTGTTGATGTGCTTTATTTATGGTTCATGTAGTTTAGCTGCAGCATGTTGAAAGAGGAAAATGTGTAGCTTTTGAAGTCATAGCTACTAATAGCTTGATATGATACTGATAAAAAAGAACAAGAAGTCAAATTTTACACCTCAATGCATTTCATTTTGTCTCTCATTCAATGACAGAATTCAATATGGTCTAGCTTACAGTGACAGCATCATGCGGGAACTGTCACCTAAGGGAGCTTATATGTCTTGAATTTTTTTCACAAAAGTGAAATGGAATGACAGCAAAATAAAATGATGCTTTTAACTCAAGTTGGTAGATCAGAAAAGTCAATGAAAACATTCAGAGTTAGTTTAGGCCTTTTGGTGATAGATCTTTCCAGGAGAACAGCTGCAGCTTCTCAAGTACTGAAACGCTTAAAGCAGGGAACGCAACACATCAGACCAGAAAGCAATATCTCCACAGAGGATAAAATAGGTTAAAAGAAATACCAGCTCTGTTGGCATCACTTAATAAAGCTATATGACACTTTTTCCTTGGAATTATGGTCTGTAATAGCAGCACTGCACAAGGACTATTCTCTTGCCTACACATAAATATAGGGAACAAGGAAAAAAATAAGCAACAGAATCTACCCAGAAACATTATTGTCAAGAAAACTCCTCTAAACTGATTTCTTTTTAAGTCATAATTTTGTAGATTTTCATATGTAAGCCTGATTTTTCTCATAACCTTTAAGTTTATCACTTTATCATAGAAAAGGTATTTTCAGAGAAAGCAGTGAAAATATGATTAATTTTGTTTTCTTCATGTGTGATAGTAAAATTTTGGCACTAATCTAATTGTTCTATCACTATTATGCCATACCTTTTTGTTGCTGTTTTTACCCTATCAATATATTTTAGGTCATTAGAATGTCCTCCCAATTCTGTATAAACCTTACCATACTATTCTCTTTAACTAATACTTATTTTGCATATATAAAAGGTCCCATTCCAGAAGTATGGGGATAATAAATTACAGATGGATGAACATTCTACACATTTCTGATAGCTTCATTTTGCAAAATGATCAAAAGCTTTATGAAGCAAATCGTAACAAAGCAACAGAAATATTCACACAAACATGGAGTTGAAAAGGGACTTTTAGGCAATGAAATCCAAGCCTCTGCTCAGTATAAGAATGCTAACTAAAACAGTCCTGACAGATGATTATCTTGCTTCCACTTGACACACCTATTTTACTTATTTAAAAAAACTCAAAATCAGAAAAGTGGAGGATCCATTAAAGAGGAGCCTGTCCTGCTCTGGGTAATTAATCCATAATTGAAATGCTCTTAGGAAGGTCACCCCCACTCCATATTCAACTAGAATCTGTCTTCCTAAAGTTCGAATGTCCAGCTAAATAGCAAGGACCCAGCCCTTGCCAATCTCAAAAGCTAAGCAGGATCAAACTTAAATAGGAGACCACCAGAAAATACAAGGGTAAAGGCTTGACTGGGAAACCAAAAAAGCATGCTGACAGAAGGCAGTAGCAAATTACTTCCATACTGTTATCAAGAAAACTACACAGACGTCACTATGGTCACTATGAAATAACCAGGAACTGAGCCTGGCTCAAAGGAAACTTTACATTTTTTACAGCTTTATTCTATCACTCCATGTCCTATATTCTGGGCTAAGAGAAAACAGAACTTGTCCATTTTCTATACAATATGTTTTCAGATATTTGAAGAATGCTTTTATATACCCCACCACACCCAGTGTTCTCATTTCAAAGCTAAATATGCACAGTTCCTTCACTCTCTGTTTATAAGACTTAATTCCCTGATCATCCATACTGTCTTTTTCTGAACCTGTTCAAGGTTCCCTGAATCATTCTTAAACTCTGGTGTCTAGAACTGGACACAAAGTTTGAAGCAGCACCAAATTAAGTGACTGATTGATTGATCTGATTTATATAGGCACTCATCTCACCACAGGTGATCTGGGCGGTGTACAACAAAGCTAAAAACAATCAATAAATACATTAAAATATACATATAAAAATAGAACAGAGAATAAAAGGATGTTAAAAATAAGGGAGCCACCTCACTAATTCCCCTGTCGCCTGGGGTCCCCAGGCCTGGGGATTCTTACTTTCCGAGATTTAAACTCCTTTTGATGCAATCTAAAACTGTGTTTCCTTTTTTGCAGGCATATCATATGGCAGACTCAGATCAACAACTACTATTTTTAAACCTATGAATTGATTTATGATTCTAAGTGAACAGCTTTATAATTGACACTGTTAAACTTTGTTCTATTATTCCAGCCCATTTCTGTACCTTATAAAAATCAGCTTGAAGTTTATTTCTTCTTCCTACGGTTTTATCTAACCAAACAAGTCAGATAAACTAGGGTTTTATGTGGATCATTTGCAGATTAGCATTTCTGCCAATTCTCCATCCAGGTCATTAATAATAAGAAGGCATAGGCCCCTGAACCTTGTGGTGCCCCTCAAAATACCTCAGTTTCACTAAGAACCATCTGAATAAGATTTTTCAACCAGCAATACATCCACTCAATTGTCATGCTATCCTGTTACACACTTAATTAGCATGCAAAAGAGCATGTCATCCGGAACTTTCACAAAGACTTTTCTGAAAGCAAGTTTGGTCTAGTGGTTAAGGTACCAGGCTGGAAAGCAGGAGACTGTGAGTTCTAGTCCAGCCTTAGGCATGAAAGCTGGCTGGGTGACTTTGGGCAAGTCACTCTCTCTCAGCCTAACTCACCTCACAGGGTTGTTGTTGTGGGGAAAATAGGAGGAGGAAGGAGTATTAGGTATGTTCGCTGCCTTGAGTTATTTATACAAATAATAAAGGCAGGATAATTTTTTTTTTTAAAAAGATACATTACATTTAGAGCATTCCCATAATCTATCAGGGCCATACCCAATCAAGAAAAAGATAAAGTTATTTTGGCAAAACCTGTACTTGACAAATGCATGCTGCCTTTCAATAATCACTACATTGTTTTCAAGTTTCTTAAAAATGCTTTATGGTCTGGTCTAGAATTTTCCTAGGTATTAATTTCAGTCTGACTGGTCTGTGGCTTCCTGGATCATCCTTTCCCACTCTCCACCATTTAAAGGCAGGGAGAATATTTTCTGTCCTCTAGCTGTCTGACACTAGAATGTATGTTCAGGATTTCTCAAAGACAAAAATTAAGCAAGTACTCTAGGGTGAAATTCATTGGGACCTGGAGATTTAAATGCATTCAAAGCTTGGGTATATGCTTCCCCTTTATCCTCATTTTCATAGCTCCTGGAAGAACACATACCTCCTTCTTAGGAAAGTCTCAGCAAAAGTAAGAGTTCAATACTTGCAATTTTTCTTTTGTATAAGTTATAATTTTGACAACCTCAACGGGCAGCTTCCAAACGGATTCTTTTCTTTTTATTTTGAACATATATAAAGATGCCTCTTCTATTGTTCTTAGCATCCTTCACCAACCTCATCTTGTTTTCAGCTTTAGCCTTTCTGATACAGAGAGTCCTTGGGTTACAACCACTAGTTTAGCAACTGTTCAGTTATGATGGTGCTGAACAAGGGGGACTTATGACCTGTCCTCAGAGTTCTGACCATCATAGCATCCCCACAGTCATGTGATCGTGATATGGGTGCTTGGTGCTGGTAAGCAGAGTCAATGGGGAAGTCAGCAGGAAGTCGCAAGTTACTCCCATCACTTTTTACCTACCCGTGATCCATAGTGCCTGCCTGCGGCACCCCCCATGACACCTACATGTGCTCCATAGTTCCTGCCTGTGGCACCCGCCTACCTGCCAGGAGCTCTCACCTGCCACTCTCACCCACTGGCCTGCTTGCCTGGGACTCCCACCTCTTCCTACTTAATGGGACGCATGGTCCTGGGGTTATGACTGCAACTGGGACTGCCGGGATTGCTGCCACTAAGCAATGCAGTTACATGACATCACACATGATGACCGCATCACTTAGCAATGGAAATTCTGGTCCTAATTGATGTCATAACCCAAGGACTACCTGTAGCATGTCTATAATACTGAGCTCCATCATAAACTGTCTGTCTTTCTGTTTCTTTTATGCATTTTTTTCTTTTTAATGCAGTCACATTTGCATCTTCTGCTGTCTTCCATTATTTTTCTCATCACCAGAATTATTTGCAATTATCCTTTTAGCAGTTGCTCTTCTTTTCCCATCAGTTTGCCCTACCATCCTCAGGATCCTATTTTAAGTTTATTAAATCCACTTTCTTAAAACCCAAGTTACATTTTGACTATACACAGTTTTACTTTCCCTCAAACCAAGAATTCCAGCATAATATGATAATTCCAGCTTCTCCCCTGTTGGTTAGTATCAAGTCAAAGACAACTAAATCTCTTATACCTTGCTGTATCCTTTCTTGACAGGTTTCAAAGCTGCCCAGGGGAGAAACAGAAGTGCACAAAATGGATTCATGAAAGCATTTCCTTTCCCCAGGTAAGGAAAGATCCTGTGGTTTTCCTCCAGGTATATTTGCAAAAGAATGAAAAAAGTCACCTTAGCTTTGGTAGGCTTGTTTTGAAGCCCTGAGAAATATGAGCATGAGGCAAGGAAATGTTCTCTCTCTCTTTCCCTTTCCCTTTCTAAATAGGTATTTTGGGTTTCTGCTGTAACAAAAGAAAAGCAGAAGAAGGGGGTATGATCAGAGGCCATGAGAGAAACAACTTTCTATTTAACTGAATTAATTCAAGACAGTCTAGAGTTGGCTAAACTAATTTTTATCATCTAATCTATACTTTAAAATAAATCATGTGTCAACAATCTGCACGTTTTTATAAATCTTCCAGGCATGTAAAAGTTAGCAGAACTAATTGCACTTCAAGCTGAAGTGTGAGAAGGGGTGCCTCTCTTAGTTCATTACAGCTGTGACTAGTAATGCAGATACACATGAATTCACAAATGCTACATTTCTTTAAAAATAATACTACTACAGTAAATATCTTGACTGAATTAACTTGTGCATCTTTAAGAGCAAATATATTGAACAAGGCAAACATATGTGCTGAATGACGATGCAGAAAAATCATAGACTAAGTTCTATAGAACTTTTCTATGGGCAGTCTTATGCAACTTTTTCCTTTAAGTAGCAGAATGGTAAAGTTATTCAAAACTAAATACAACATTTCAGACTGTAATTAAAGCAACTCTCTCATCTGACATGATAAGAAACTAATACATAAAATCTTTATTCTTCTTCCTCTAGACAGAGATTAAGAGTGAGGATATTTGTAATTCACTTGGGCTTTACTTAGGAAGTCTCCTTTCTACTCCACTATCTCACTAAATGTTTGTAATTTGGAGGTTGCATTTTCCACTTAACCGGCAAAACAAATGGAACCTGTCAAAAACAACTTTCTGAACAATACGTCAATGTATCCTTTCCAACAGATCTGGTATTATGTTACTTTTATTCCTCAGAGAAAGCTATATTATTAGTTGCATAAATTCAAACTATTTCTATATTTGATTTGCTTTTCCATTGGTACTATGGGATTTAACTTAATCCCCTGAGGATTTGTACTTTCAAAGATTACACATGCAGATGAAGTTGGTACCCAGAGTATTAAAGAAAGGCCTGAACTCCTGGTACCAGATGACATACTACATTGTTTGGAGTGCTGCTTGTTTAACCAGAATCTCTTTGCCTATTAATAGGAATTAAATGAAGTTCTCCTTACAGTGTATGTCACAGTACTACAGGATAATATATAGTTCTAAATGGTTCACATACACACATTAATCTCTGTATTTTAGGTCATCCTTACATCCATTTCTATCCAATCTAGTTTCACCCAAGCAGAGGAAATAGTGAGACTAGAAACACATATTCATTCAATCTTTTATGATCAATAAAAATAAAAGTAGATCTCGTACTATGTTTAACTATAAGCACATAAATAAAATACTATTACTACATTAATAGAAAATATAAAAAGATTGTTTTTAAAACAGCAATAATTAAGCAAAATCTTATTTAAGAATACTTTTTAAGTTCAGATTATTATTGATGTAAGTGGCAAAGAGAACATGAATAGAAAAGGAATTCTATTATCAATTTCACCTTTATAGTGAAGGAACCTCTCCCAACATCCTGAAATTTTGTGAAGTTCACCACTTTTCCAGGTGGGCAGGGTTTATAAATTACGCATTAAATAGTAATCATGTGGATTGTAGCAGAAGAATCCATTATTAAAAAAAACCCTAAAAATAGATGAAACAGGGCAAGACTTTTAAAACAGAGTAACTAAAAATAAACAATACAGGCCACTTAGTTGAAGGTAAATATAATCAGACTGGCTCACTGCCACCCTGGAAAAAGAAAAACATGAATAATATTCATGTATTTGTCCCTGCCAATAAAATAACAACACATTTAGATTGACCCTCAACTATAATAAGCACACATATACTTGACAGTTTTCTCAAGGATTTTGATTAAAAAATATGGGGAAATTGTTCTGAAAAACAAGGATGTTTTATTCTCTGCAGATTTTGCGTGATAAGGGAAAATGGAATGAAATCCAGAAACCTCCACAATATATCTATATCTAGCTATATCTATATATCATCTTTACATTTCTGTGCCCTAGCTATTTTTTTCTATTTCATTGCTCTTCCTTAGAATTAGATTAATTGAAAATCTGATATCCACCTAGAGTGAGTCAATGGTAATAACTTGTTAAATCATAAAATAAATCACATAGAGAACACAAAAGGTTACCCACAATTATCTATTGATAACTGATTAACAGTCCTGTATTCAAGATCATATATCAGGTACATGGAAATAAAGCAACTTCAGTATCATATTTCAATAACATATTCACCTATTTTTAAAACTTTTATATGATACAATGATTCATGTTTCTAGAATACCTTTTAAAAATATTGCTCTTTATTCAGATTGCATTTGCTGGATTGCTTTAAATTAGCTGTCTATCCCATCTTTCTTTTCATTATTGGAAATTTTTCTGTTCTGTTTTGAACTTAAATTAAGAGCTAATTATTCTGCATATACTACACTACAAAAATCCAGAATGGCAAGATTATGCTGATACAATCTAGTCAATGAGCTGGAAACTTGGAGATGTGGGAGGGAGGAAAGCCAGTGGACATCGGTTCCCATGATCACCTGATCAGAGACGGAGTACAAATTCCAGCAGTTCCAACTACCATGGACAAAAATAAAGGATACTTAGACTTGTAGTTCATCAAAATTTGCTCCTATCCCCAAAATTTAACAAGAAGTTAAACAGTTAAAAGTCAATATTACTGAAGAACATATTATGGAATTAGACAAAAATTACACTCTGATCCATGACTGAAGATGCAAAAAATTCTATACCAGCAGTGAAGATTCAGAGAACAAAGCAATAAGATGTTTTTACATAATCAGGTAAGATTTGGTGAGAAGGTGCAGCATATATGAAAACAGACTTGCACAGAAGTTATCCCAGCATCTTTCTGCTCCCAGGCAGAGATCATTATGTTTGAAGCACCTAGCCTCTACTTGAGCCCAGCTGACACTGGTTAGGCCTGATTTCAAAAGTTGTTGTAGCCAGGTGAACTATCATACTCTAACTCTTCTTTGCCTTCTGCCCTTTTGCTCTTGACAAAACAGTTTCAGTGGTTTTCCAGGCTGGACAGGAAATTTATGAGAGAAGGACCAGATTTAAAGAAGCAGTGTCAGGAGCTGTGGGACTTGATTCTGCCATGATTGGTGATAGCATTGCCCTTCCTCTTTGAACGGTGATCTACTTGACACTTATGAAGGCACTATCTCTGAACTAATTCTTTGGCTAGAATTTATTTTTTTTTTTATGATGAGTTCAGCAATTTTTCCTCTGACCCCCCATCTGTCCTATTACCCAAACTCACAATTTGGTCCTACAAATCAGAGATAAATACTGCACTTAAAAAAAAAGGGGGGGCAGAAAACCAAACCTAGTTATCAGATGTAAACATATCTGTTTATTTACAGAATTAATTGATAGCATAAGAAGCACAAGGCAATTTTATTTATCTAAATTGCAAAGTATCCCTAAATCCCCTTAAATGCAACAGCCAGTTTCAAAATCTGGCTACAACATGAAAGAAAAGGTGTCTTTCTGTTCCATAGAGTCTGAAGCAACACATTTTGGCAAAGTCTGCTTTATATGATAATTATAGTTTTACTTCATAAAAGTAATGAAAGAATATTCTATGCAATGACTATGTTTAATTGCAATATTATATTCTCAATAAAGAGTACTGAAGTATATAAAGTGAACTATTATTGATATAATTAAGATTAATCAACTCTAATATAACATGATCCTACATTTGGTGAGGAATACAGAATATACACCGCAATTATAACAAGTTAGACTGACAGAAGTACATTTAAATATTCATCAAAAATACAAAATAAACAGTTCATGTTCAAACATACTAGAAAGCAATATTCCTAGAAGTTATATATCAATCTAATGTTATAATTCTGTCAGTAACTGAAGTTTCACAAATGTATTGCTCCAATATCAGATGACCCTAAAATAAGGTGAAAAAACTATGGATACAGCAGCTTTATACAGTCAATTAATTAAATGCATTTTTGTCTATTTAATAGTATTATACAAATCGCTACAAAGCCAAAAGAGTATTGATGCTTTTGAACTTTGGTATTGGAGAAGACTCCTGAGAATACTGTGGACAGCCAAGAAAACAAACAAATGGATTATTGAACAAATCAACCCAGAATTCTCACAAATGGCCAGGCTCAAATTATCCTACTTTGTACATATTATGCAAAGACCTAACTCTCTGGTGAAGGCTCTAATGCTAGGAAAGGTGGAAGGAAAGAAAAGAGGACCACAAACAGCAAGGTGGATGGACTTAGTTACAGTGGCAATAAGTGCACTGTTGGAAGACCTGAAAGATGCTTCCCCTCGCTGCTATTCTTCTACTGGTTCCTCCTTTAACATCTTATAAAGACACAGCCAGTTATCTGAATCCAAGGGAATTATATTTGAATAACCAATATATGATTCAGTTCCTAAAGAATGCTCCTTTCTAAGGAGTTTGACATCTTCAGGTCTGAACCACTACTGTATTCAAGTAGAAATGGGTGAATTCCCTTCATGTCTTCCTTCTCATTCCTATAACACTAGCACCCAAAACTCTACTTTAGAAAAGTAATACTATGACCTGCATTAGCAGGATGATAGAAGAAAGAAGGGGGAACTGTTATCCTCTTCTCACTTTGTGTGCTATTACAGAGGTCCCAGATGTAACCACACAAAAAACAATATAGCAAAGTATTGGAGGAGAGGAGAATGAAAAGTTTCTTCTTCCTTTCTCCCTGCCAGGGCTTGTGTACCTTTCCCTAACCAGAGAAGGAGAAAGGGATTAATTGCACTGTGTTTAGAGAAAGAAGGCAGCAGGACAGGAAGATACATTTCCCTTAATCTCAACATCTCTAATTTTAACTTCAGCACACCACTGCCACCTTTCTCTTTAAACCAAATGTTTTCTCTCTATCTACATAGATTTTTTTTCTTATATTTTATTCCACAATAAAAAAAGGTAGGAAAATTATATAACAACAATGGGGGTTACAGAAAAATACTTCTCATTGCAGAAGGATTAGGTTTGCTGCTTTGAGAGGTTCTATCCTTGAATATAAAGTATGTATTTCAGCACTTAAAACTGTCATTCAATGAAATGCAAAACAAACTATCTTTAAAAAGCAAATTCAGAAATGGACAGAACTCTGTTATAGAAAAGAGGAATTAGTTTGATAGCGATGAACACTTGTCTTTATTTCCAGAAAACTACAGATACAGGCAATAAGGTAATAGAGTACTCAGCTTCCAATGAATCAAAGCAACAAAGAAAAATGATTAGGAAGGTAATATAGAGTAAATGTAACATCATATTTTACATCCTTACTAGGAATACAAATTTAGTTATTTTCAATGTATCAAATAAGTTATTTAATATAGGGATATAACATTTCATTAGGTTTTAATTTATGATTGGTTAATCACAGATGCGGTTATCCAATATGAGAATTACAAAATTCACCATATTTTATCAATATCACTACCATTTTAAATTGTCTTTAATTGTTTGACATATATGGAAATTCCAGGCCCAACTCTCAGAGAGACTCCTTCTCACAAAACTTGATTTTAAAATATTTCGAATTGTCAATCATGAATTATTTTGCAGCACAGGAGACATTTAAAGGTTTTAATGCTGGGCAGTAATGTAAATAATTTAAAGCAGCCAAAAATAAGTTTAACAATATTTCTGTCTAGTCTAAAGAGACATAATTTGAGGAAGGCTTATAGCCAATGCTTTTTCATTTTCATATTCCAAGCTTTTAGAACCTATGATTTTATCTTAAGGGGGGATTTTTCCTCTTTGAACAAAATTGCTTGAAATGGAAATTTCATTACTGACCTTGCTCAATTTCTGAAAGACAGCATACTCTGAAAATTTTACCCTTTTCTGTACATAGCAGGACTCGTACCAGCAGAAATGAGACAGTATGTCCCACGGTAGGAATACAAGAGTTTATAAAAGACTAAAGGCACTATAAATTTGGTAGAAAGGAAGACCACCTCATATAGATCAATAGCTATCTCAAGATAGTCCTAAGGGATGAAATAGGTATATTCCTAAGGCACCTGTTTATAAGTTTGGTACACTGTTAACATATCAATATGAGAAAAAATGAAAACCTAAAGTGATTATGAAATTCAAGATAAATACAAATGAAGGTGCACTGAAGATGTTACCCAGCCATGTAACAAAATGTTTGCAAGGAAACAACAAAGCTCAAAGAACCCCAAGGACTCCACAAAATACAAAGCTGTCAAAAAAAGAGAGCTTCTAATCCCACTGTAGTAGATAAAATATGTAATCACTCAACAGATCATTCTGCTTTCATGTCAGGCTAGTAGAATGAAATGAAGTGTTTCCTTATAAAGCACACACTGAACATCTACAGTAAGATCTACTCTTATCCTTTTTGGCTTAAAAGTGACTATAGGACTTTCTGAAAATATTACTAAGTACTGTGTAAGAGGAAAGTGTGGGAAAGAAACTCAAAAATAAAATAATCTCACCTTGATTTTGTTTAATATAAGGAGACATCCAACAATGTTAGATGTATCTCAGGAGGCCTGTCTATGCCAATCCCTGTCCAAAAAGGAATGAGGCAAGTTTGTATATTAATTCCTTTCCTTTAAAATGTTTACATTAATACTGTAAGCCAAACTTGTGGAAAACAGTGGATTCTATTCTCCTACATTGGTCAAAAAATCCTTCTGAGTTCTTCTTTACACTGAAGATCCATCCATCTTCTCCATGATGCAAGTAGGCTAAAGGCAGAGTCTTTAAATCCTGGTCTTATGCAAAGCAAAAGACTAAGACAAAAGTGGTGGCTGTCACCAAAAGGCTTGCCAGCCATTTAGTTGACTAGGAAGTAAATAATATCTCCATAAAATAAAATAAGCCTAAACATATATGGGAATTACTTCTGCTGCCTGGAGGAATAAATAAAAACTGTCATTGATTGTGCCCTTAAGACCGCCAATGCACTTCTGTGTTCTGCAGACAGCAGAGTCAGTAATTATATGCCTGCTGCAATAAACATCTATAAAGACAGAAGTTTTGCTTTATGATTCCCAGATTTGCATTTACCAAATCTTAAGATCCCTTGATGCAACCCAACCCCAATCTTTCATATCTATACTTTGAATTCCTCACAATGTATCCAATGCCTTGCTAAATTTGGAATCTGGTCTAACTTCTCTATGGGATTGTATGAGACTTTGTCACTTTAAATTTTGGTCAAAACTGATCTTTTATACGTAATCTCCGGCTTCCTTGATTCTTCTGCAGTTTTTAATCTTGAAAAAGAAGTATTGAATTAGATTTTAGATACTAAATTTTTCAGTTCAATACTTAGTTTCACTCAGGTTTAGGGAACCAATTCAGAATTGAAACAACACAACCCCGACACTTATCTTCAGAGTGATGGTAACATAGTCCCTATTATGGAAGTAATGTATGTGTAAGACCATTCACTCCAGTTAGCTATCTATTTAATATCTTGTGCATACTGCATGAGAGAGCCTTTACCCTGGGGAGATGCAGTACTTTGTCATCTGTCAATAGAAGAGAATATATGTAGCCCAGAGCTGAACTGTAGAGTCCTTGGTGCTCTCTGAGCTTGGTTGTTTGCTTGCAGACATTTCATAACCCAACTAGGTAACACCATCAGTGCCATCATCATGGCACCGATATTACTGAGTTGGATAATGAAATATCTGCAAGCAAACAACCAAGCTCAGAGAGCACCAAGGACTCCACAGTTTGTCATCTTTGTTAGTAGAATCGAGATAAAATAATATTCCAAGACATTACCACCCTGTCAGCTATGAAATACAGTGTATTATATACATCTTTTATTACCCTACCCCTTTTATATATTTTGTTGCTTACACTTAAAAACCTTTGTGCTCCTAAATTGTCCTTGCAGGTCTCATAAGGAGTCAGTTCACCCCTTATTGGCTGATGTGTTTGCAGAAACTCCTAGAAAGATAGCAAACTTTTGTGCAATCACTACTGTGATTTCAGGGGATAACGAGTTAGACTTTATGGTCCTGGACTATAAATAAAGTTTAAATAACTATATGGTTTTTAATTCTGCCCCACTTAATTAGCTCTTACACATTAGACCAGTGTAACCTAATGAATACATACTGATGCAATATTATGTTTTGAAGTTGTAGGTGAAGACAATAGGGAACACTGGACTGCTGCTTTAAGCAATTTGTCATGTTGTGTCCTATGCCATCCATAGTTAAATTATTTGCTTGCTCATGACTTTCTATTGTTACTGTTCTCTTAGAAATTGCAACCAACTTAAATTTCTGATTGATCTCACAGATATCATTCATCATTTTTTTCAGCTTGTCACTACATTTTCTTTGTAAAGACTTCAGTTTGTTTCTGTCTCTCTCTCTCTCCTAGCTATCTTATATATACCCCCATATATGTATATGGGGAGTATACATAATAGTACAAAAATGTGTGTAACATAATCCCTTAATATATTGATAGTTAATGCACTGAATATCACGTGAGGCATTATTTTTGTAACAAATATACATATTTTTCTATGCTTTTGTTCCAGTATGTGTAGAATTCAGCTCATCTTTATTTGTGACTACATCTTTGTGAAGTATCTATGCCAATGAAAATCAGTGTAGTATTTTTTGGGGATTAAAAAGGAACGAAGGGGATGGGGAAAAGATTAAGCTGATCATTACTCGACAGAAAGAAAGGCTGAAGGCATAATTGTATGTTTTCTTTTTTTATTTCCTTCCTGTTTCCCTTTTTCTTACTTTCTAGCTTTTGTTTGTTTGCTTTATATACTTATACTGTACTGAAAATTCTAATAAAAATATATATTAAAAACATAATTGCAGCATTTTTTGAGAATGTCATTTTACTCAAGTTACCCTTCTATAAATAAAGACAACGCAATTGTCATTCTTGTACTATCTAATACTATCTCATATTTTGGAGAGCAACCAATGAGTTTTTACAAGCTGGTGTAAAAATTGAAGATACTTTCAGTTTGGTATAGAAATTTTTGCACCTTTAAACTCTGTGCCAATTTTGTGGTCCAGAAAAGCTATTCTTTAGGACTAGGTGGATGACAGCAGAAAGACTCTTTCTTAATATAAGGTAAAAATTTGAGATGATAATCATAGAATTATATAGCTAAAAGGGGCCATTTAAGCTATGGAGCTCAACCACTTGCTCAGCACAGCACAAATGCTCCAAATTAAAGCATTAAGGCAAATTAATGGCTGTCTAGTCTCCACCCTAAGGGAGAAAACTATTAGCAAAATAAGGACCATGGCTGGGACTTTGTCTCTCAAGAGATGTCAGGGTAATTAAGGTCTCCTATCACTATGACTTCCTGCCTCTTTAAAGGATTGGCAATTTACTTTTAGTGGACATTGCCCACTCCCTTTCTTTGGCCACTCTCCAAATTTGGAGGTACCTATATTTCTGGCACCTACATCCCATTTTTTTATACATACAGTATATCTAAAAAGGGCCTTTTCTGTCCACATAAACTGCCATATGTGCAAGTGGATCCCAGACTTAGCAGAATCATTCTTTGGGCAGAGAATCATATGTGATAGACAGACAGACAGACAGACAGGCAGGCAGAAGTGTGTTGGTACTAAGGATTGGGAGCAGTCTACATGGCCCAACTTTCTCAGGCATCCCTTGGGACTCACCATCTCTCAGGAGGTGCTTTCTTCCTATTCATAAGACAACAGGAAATATGTCAATGTAAAAGCCACTGCTCCTACAGTGTTTTTTTTTTTAAAACACTCACACACACTTCTCAAACAAGGGTGGTAGCTGCTCCTGCTGCTGTCAGGGCACTGGCAGTGTAACAGAAAAGCTTCAGCTGCATCCAGGTGGGAGAGGAGTCCTGTAGCAGATTAGGTAGCTTGCATAGGAGGTCTTGCTCTGTTTCCTGATGGATCCTTTCCTGCTGAATCATCTTGAAGTACCTTTAGCTTGCTTTAGCAATCTGGCTTGGAGATAGAAGCCCTATTCTGAGGTCATGTTCTCAATTAAAAACAATTGGGCCTTTCTGAAGCCAAGGCAAGGAGGCTGTGTGGGTGAGCCCTTGGATTTGCAGCTGAATTTCCCAAATGAATAAATAAGCATACTGCTTGTAAGAGATGTGTTTAAATTCCAAATGATTAAATCTTTAAAATGTTTATTTATGATAAGGTTTTCTTCTATTAATTTAAAGTACAAATTAGATCTTGAATTGCCTTTCTCCCTAGGGATTAGGAACATTCTAATCCAGTGACGGTCAACACTGATGGAAGGAGAACAAATATTTTTTGCCATTTTCTCTCCTCCCTGTAGCTCCAATGCTAATTCAAATGAGCCCTCCATCCTCAGGAGTAACTTTTCAGGAAATATGAGGAAAAATAACTCACCACTTCCACCAGAAAGAATACGAAACCAAGTTCTAAACCAATGACGCCATTGTCAAGACCTTATAAATTAGACTGTTAAAATATGTTCGGCCCTCTAGTCTTCTTTTCTTCTTATTCAATGCTTACTTATTGACAATGTTTAGACGATTGTGGTGATTCAAGGATTCAGCATTTGCTATATTTTCCTTTAGAAAATTTGAGAGCATAAGTTGAGGTCTCCATTCAACAACTAAGCAAGAGAGTTTGGCTTATTGTACTTTGACTTAAGTGAAATAATATACAGGTAGTCCTCGCTTACCGATTGTAATTAGGACTGGGAACTCCCTCGCTATGTCATGCAGTTGTAAGGTGCGATGTGATATTACCATGCCAACTTATGACGGCACATACAGCAGTCTCAGTTGCCGTTGTTATGCGAATCCTGCACTGTTGCAGTGTCCCATGGTCATGTGATTGCCATTTGTGACCTCCTGCCAGCTTCTCCATTGTCTCTGCTTGTCGGAAGTCAGCAGTGAAGGTCACAAATGGCGATCACGAAACCGCGGGATGTCGCAATGTAGTAATTGCGAGCTGGTTGCTGAGTACCCAGATTGTGATCACACGACCACAGAGACACCGTGACAGCTGTAACTACAAGGACTCATTGTAAATACCCCTCGTTCAGTGCCATCGTAACTTCGAATGGTCGCTGAATGAGTGGACATTAAGTGAGGACTACTTGTATATGTTGTTATCTAAATAGGAGGGCCTGGATCATTAATTGGATCATTTAATTTTAGGATCCAAAACTAGATTGCTTATCATGACTCTTAGTTGTTTTTAGTTAGCTTTATTTCTTTCAAACATCATATCAATGTTTTACATTTAGTTTTTGATATACTGTAGGTATCATTCTGTAACCTTTTACTAAGTGCAATTGCCTTCCAAGTCTACTTTGTCACATTTCCTGCCAGCAAATTTTTCTTTACCTGAACTCTATTTCATTTCTTGTCCTTTGACTTTATTTTTTCAATTAATCTCTACTGTGAAATCATGAAAAAGAGACACCTGGTGAAAATCATAGTGTTTGCTTTATCAACAAAGCAGCAATAGATTCTGTAGCAGATCAGTGAAGCATGAGCTTTTCCTTCTGGAACCTGGCTAACAGCTTCCAAAGAGTAATTGTATCAATATTTCAAAATATAGGAGTGGCAACCTAGCACTAATCAACAGACATATTTTGGGCTATGCTTTAAGAAAAGCTACTCTCTCATCCCTGATTCTAACTCCAAATTACTCAATCTTGTTTTGGAAAAGTATAGATGTGTCAGTGATCTGCACCTCATGCACTTGGACTTTGCTATGACATGTTCAGTGTGCTGGACCTTTTTTATCTACATCTCTTTTTCACTTACTTCCTTTGTGCATTTGAGTATTCATGTACATAGGTTAAAATGTTGATCAAAAAGGAATCAGGATGTCAGGACAAAGTCTTCAAGGATCCTTTTTGCACTATCATAAAACATAGATGTGTTCTACAAATAAAATTAAATCATTGCATAAAGATTAAATCCTGACATGAAAATACAACCATTTCCTGTTTTTTAGCCAGCATTTTAATGAATGTAAGCAAACTCATGCACAATAATGATCAATAAGAAACAGAAAGACTGAAAACTGCAGGAAGATATGCACACACCAATTATTAAAGAAATTTAAGAAACTGGAAACAGATCAGAACTTGAGTCTCAGCTAATCCACAAAATATTAAATAAGTGAATGGGTCTAGCTTCCCAGAATAAATAATGGGTATAACAGAGAGTTTCTCAAATCAACAGGGTCATATGCTTCAAAGGTATATTAACTCTGTGTATGCATGTCTGTGTGTGCACGCACAATCTGGGGCAAAACAATGATTCTTTGCTCCTTGTTCTCAAGTGTTGTGAGGATAGCAGGAGTTTAGACTATTAAGGTTTGTCTTCAAACTGTTACTGACAATTGGGGAATGGAAACAGTGATACTGTGAAAGGGCCCTTAATCTCTAAAACCACATCATCAGTCAAAAAAGATACTCAGAGACCTAATACTGGAATTTAAAAAATAGTATTTTACTATAAAGTTGAATATACTTGCATTTCTGATTTGAACTACATTTGTCTTCATCTTAATAACTCATTGTTGGAATGACAATAATTTAGACCATGTTCTAGTAACAGAAGATGTTATATACTTTAGACTCATAACTACTTATTTTCTTGAAGAGTCAGTCCAAATATAATTCCAATTATAGCAACTGCATCACTTAATGAAGTAACTGCATCACAAATTCAATGAAAGGTAACCCCATATCCAAGTTTGTCTATCCTCTGGAATGCAACTAAATCTGTTCTCATGAACATTACATTATCTAAACAATGGGCTTCATAGGGCTCGTATCTGTGAGAATCTGCTCTTATACCCCCCAAAAGAAACCCAGTATGACAGTAAGATTGACCATTACAAAATGAAGGGACTGATGGAGACAGAAATACCAATCTACTCAAAAGCGGGTCACCAAGCAGTCCATTATGTAGATGGGAAGGAAAATAAACCATAAGAGGGTCTGAACACTGTTTTTATATAGACAGCTTGTTCTGGAATTGCAGCAGTTTTAGAAATTCTTTGGACATGGCTTCTTACTTTCTTCAAGTACTACTTATAATCACTATATAGAGAAGAAAAAGGGGTCATTCTGCATCACCAGTACTTTATCATCAGTAACCCTAATTAATCAAGACATTAAGCTTCTATTATTAAAAAGACTGAACTCTTCTAAAGCAAAATATTCCTCAATTCTTTGAGATTTGTTCTATGCAGAAATATGGCTGACTCGGTCAGATTAGTCTTGAATGTCATACTTTATATTAATAAGGAACCCTTTATTGGTCCAGGGTGAGTAAAAATTCATTAGAGAGAAGATGGGCATACGTACTGTATATAAGTTGCTGTTTTAAGATAAACTGCATTAGTTAGGCTATTAGACACTCCCAGGCTTTTGTTCCTTCAAAGACTAGTTCACTCAACTCAGTATAATCTATTATTAATAAACATGCACCCACCTCATCCATCTCACTACTTTACTGTAACTGGAGCACAATGTAGGCCCTCAAGCATAATGTTGTTGCTGATCTGAAGGAAATAAACTCACTGTGCATATGTTATTTTGTTCCCCCTCCCCTATTTGGGGGCAGAGCAATCAAAGCACAAAAATACAGCACTTGCTAGCCAAGTATTCTTCTCAAAGGTTAACTCTGAAGGAGCCACCAGGAGCAGCTACATATTTTTATTTAACTTCCTTTGCTTGGAAAGTGACCAAGGAAGCAGAATGCAGAGCAAAACAGGTTGCCTAACTTTGTAGGAATAAATACTAAAACAAAGGACAAAAATGTGAATGGAAAACAATGCAAGTGATCTGAAAGCCAACAAGTAATAATGAGAACTGAGAATGATGATTAACTGAAAAACAGTGCAAAGTACAGGAACTACATAGTAAGAAAGGGACAAATCTTGAGAGACAATGAAATGGATCATATGGTCATAAATTCTGCTATTCTTATTTGTTAAATAACTATGTCCTGAAAAGTGAGAGGTGTAAATATACATAGAACTGGGTTGCAAAAATCTCATATTCATGATTTGGGTTTGTTTGTTTTTTTTAATCAGCACAGTAATCAGCCCTTTTTATATTTATTTTTAGGGGTGATGCTAGAATCTATAATCTGTAGAAACTTAAATGCAAACTAATAAAGGCAGATGCCCTCCTGTCTTTCATTTTGAGGCTAGCTCTGATGTCAGATCGTTCATCTACCCACAAGCCAAAGGGCAGTCTATGCCTATGCTAGAACACCTCACTTTATCCTCTGTTTTCTTTTTCTCCTTTTCCTTTAAAATTCTTTTACTTCTCTTCCCTTTCTCTCTCCTTAACAAAGATTCAGCTGCATTCGATGTACTGAGTCACAAGTATTAATGCTTGGGCCAGTGCAGATATTCTGCACTTCAAACCCTAGCAATATTATAGGCTGCCAGATCCTTTTGTGGTATATTGCAAAGGTAAATACATTGCTGCCTTTCATGTATTGTACATCAAACTCCAGCCTAAACGCAGAAAGCCAGGCACAAGGGTTGCACCTGCAGAGATGGTTAGACCCCTTTTCAAGTTCTGTTTTTTAATCTTCTGAACAAGCAGGCAAGGGTATATATCAGCTGGCCAACACACACAGAACTGCTTGCCAACTAGGTGAAAAGACTAAATCAATTCTCAATATATTTTGATACATTTATTATATAATTAAGCACAGAGAAACCCATAATCTTCACCAGTCAATGAGTTTTATAAACGTTTTACAAAACTAAGATTATTTTGAAGATGAGAATGGGCATAGCTTCCAAGGAAAGAAATTCAAACTGGCCCCTTGAATGACTATCAATTTCTTTCAGGTGATTCTTGCAGTAGCTAAAGCTGAATCAAAAGGCAAGTCAAGGATATTGACTCATTGACTCATTTTTGGTCTCTGTACATCTGGGGACATTCTTCATTTAAATAATCAGTAGAACAAAAAGAGGGAGGACAGATATATTGATCCATATCACTTTTAACCAAAGGAAAAGGAAGTCTTGAATTTAAGGTAATTGCCCAACTCCAAAAGAGTAGACAGAGAAAAGTAATAAACTCAGACAAAAATTCTGTTCCAGTTTCCCCACCTTGTCAATTGAGCTGAAATCATCCTGGATATTTCACTTCCCTAATTCATGTCTGTGCCACATTTGTGTGGGCATATATCTATGCATTTATGTATACCCGACACAAGCCACACTCCAAAAACTGGGAGAACCAAGGCTATATGTTTAACATTAATATTGTCATAATTATAGATTAAAATCAATTGCCTGTTAAATAAGACATATCATTTATAAAATTAATTGGCCACCCTGTTCAGATACCAGCTATTCTCTTTCTCACAAAGAAACATACTAGTAGACACACACACACACACACACACACCTGTCTCTCTCCTTCGAGAAGAAATAGCAAAAAAGAAGAAAAAACAAGATGGAAGTAGAGTGAGAGAGAAGCATAATGACAATGGGAACAGAAAGGAAAGGAAGAGAAAGGAAGTGAGAAACTGGTTACTTGCAGTTAGTTTGCATAAATATGTCTGGGTTGATACAAATAGAAATAAACCACCTATAAGATCATGGAATAGTAAGTAAAATATTGAAAACCTGAAACAAATACAGGAAAATAATAAGCCCAAGTTTCTTCCTCCTTACCTTGTTATTAAATGTTTACTGTTATGAAGAGGAAAATACTAAGAAATTTGCTCAGTGGAAGTTAATAATTTGTTCATACTGGAAGATTTAACTGTCAACAATAGTAGAGCATAAAAAGAATTGCAGAAACAAGGGGGAACATAGAGACTTCACTGAGTTGCAAAATCTTATAACACGCAATTCCAAATATCTTACTTCAAGTATCACGCTGAGAGAAAATTGATACAAGATGTTTTATTGATATTAAATTACTCCAGTCTTGATAGGTAAAATTAACAATTCATTCTCTAAAAATTGCTGGAAATGTAATAAGCAGCTCAGATTTCTTTCTTTTTTTTTATTTGTATTTGGTGGCAATGTTGAAAAGCTCAACAATTTCAAAAATGATGCATATTAGAATTAAACAAATTTTAAAAGTTGAATTCCCATTTGAACCTGCAATATTTTATTAAACTTTACTAAACCATTCCTTCAAAACATATTGAATTAGCTTTGTATACATAAATTGCTGTGAGGATATTATATGCTATTTACTGGAAGGGCTGTTTGAATCTCTCTTTGAAAGAATGTCTAATCATGTTGTGGGAGATGCTTTGATGTCCAGACTAACTTGATATCTTAAAAGTTTGAAGATTTGAAATAGAATTCAATTCTAGCTGGAAAACATTCCTAGACTTTAACCACAGATACAGCCAAAAGTATTGGTACCCCTCCATTTTTTTCCAAAGAATCCCAATTCAGAACTGTCCAATATTCACTTTTCAACCATTCTTGGATTCTCTTAAATGTATGTTTTGGGTCATTATCCTGCTGGAGGACCCATGACCTGTGACTGAGACAAAGTTTTCTAACACTGAGCATTATGTTTCACCCCAGAATGCCTTGATATCCTTCTGATTTCATTTGCCCTGCCCAGATTCAAGGCACCTGAGGCTGGATGCAACAAAGCAATCCCATAATATTATGGAGCTTCCTCCACGTTTCACAGTAGGCATGGTGTTCTTTGCTTTAAAAGCACTTTTTCTTCTGAGAACACAGACCTGCTGTGACTTATGAAAAAGCTCTAATTTTATTTCATCTGTCCAAAGGACATTCTCTCAGAAGGACTGTGGCTTGTTAACATGCATTTTAGCAAGCTCCAGCCCGGCTTTTTTGTGACTGTCTTTCAGAGGTGGTGATTTCCTATGTCTGCTACCATGGAGGCTACTTTCAGTCAGACAGTAACAGATAGTGCAATGTGACACTGTTGTACCTTATCTTGGAGTTAAGCCAGAATCTGTTTTGAAGCTTTCCTTGGTTCCTTCTCTACCATTCAAACTATCCTTCTGTTTAGTCTGGGGTCAATTTTCCCCTTGCGGCCACATCCAGGAAGGTTGGCTATGATCCCATGGACCTTAAACTTCTTGATAATATTAGCAATCATGATCATAGGAACATGAAGCTCTTTGGATATGGTTTTGTAGCCTTTACCTTTACCATGCTTGGCTATTACCTTCTCCCTTTCCTCCTTAGAGAACTCTCTGTTTTTCTTTCTCTCATCCATGTTCACTTCCTGCACACATTGACACAAAATGCTGAGTACTTTTCTCCATTCAAATAGGCTGAGTAGTCACATAATCATAAGCAGTAGGCTGATTATGAGATTGAAGATACCTGTGATACTAATTAAAGTAAATAGTCTGCTTGAGAGATCACTAAAATCCAATAATGTCTTTTAATTTCTAAGGAGTACCAATATAATTATGCCCATGCCATTTTCATTTGTTTTATTATTTACAAGAATATGTTAAGTCATACATCAAAAGCAAAGTGTCTGCCCTATGGATTATGGAATAAAGAATAGTAGGTGCCATTTACTTCTGTCAGTTTCAATTTATTTCACAGAAAATTGGGATTCTTTGGGGAAAAGTGGGGGGATACCCATACTTTTGACTGAGTCTGTATAATACATGGATTTGTACCTCAACCAAAATTTCGGTTTTTTGATGATTAGAGTCTATATTTTAACTTCATAGAATATTCCAAATAGGATAGATTCTCATTACTGAGTTTATTTATTATAGTTTATAATTTCAGTCAGCAATTTATACTGTGTTGACCATGGTTCTGAATATGCATCAGTTTAAAGCTTAATAGTAATTCTTAGTTTTTTTAAAGCAATATTCTATAACTCATAAGGAATTAATGATATACCGGAAAATGGTAATCTCCATATCATTTTAGATCCTTGTTTGCTTATTTGCATTTTATTCTTTTATTCTTTTTATTGTTTTTTTTTTTAGTTTGTTTGCATGCTTTCTCTAAAATGTCTAATTAAAAGCTATCAAAAAAGAAACTGGATGGATATGATGCAAAGAGAGGGAATAACTAGACAAGATTCTTGTTACGAAAGGTGTAAACATTTATTAGGCAAGCAACTTCCTTCCAATCAACTGTTCAGATTAATCTTCCAATTGATCTAAACTTTTCAGCTGTAATGTCTTGTTATTTGCACCTCCTGTTCATTCCTTATTTTTAAATAACTTCTATTCTTATCAGCAAATATGATACCTTAATTCACAGGTAATTACTTGATAAAAATTCTTTTTATATCAGGTAAATACAGTATCATTAGAGTTAAATAGAACAAGAATGGCTTATCTTAAATTCTCTCACCAGGTCTATTCTGATCCTTCATCTCTGATAACAAAAAACAAAAACTAATTTAATGAATATATTTTTGGTTGAGATGCAGGAAAACCTTTGGTCCATTTAACACCCCCTTCTTATTCAAACTTTCCCATATATATGAATATAGTGCTGGTTTTAACAGAAGATTGGCAAGGAGGAACTGGATAGTGGTATGTACCACTTTGCCTTAGATGCATAATATATAGAACTCTGTATGATTTTATATTTTCATGCAATGGTTCAGTATATAGTGCAGAATTAAGACAGCATTTATTTTAGTCACCAAAGGGTCATGCTTGGATTATATTTTGTTGTGCCTTGTCCTTGGTGAGATCCTGTGTAGAGCAGGGTGATCTTTCTCATCTCCAATCCAAGTAACCATGAGAAACAGATACTCCTTAACTTTGAGATAGTCCCATTACCATCTGGTATAAACAAAGACTCCTTGGCCTTGATGGTCTTATTCCTGGTAGGATGGCAAGGCATTCCAGGATAATATAGACTTGTCCTCCTTGTCCTTGGTCAAATCCAATGAGATGAATCCATGGAAAAGCAGGTGTGTGATTATGGTTCAGAGCCTATACAAACTGGTCAAAATTCCCATGGGATGAAACTTCAATACAGACCTATCCAGAAAAGTGCTGCAAGTTTGCTGGCTTTGAAGGGGTCCACCTTCAAAGATTCTCTGGGATTCTCTGGGTGGCAGAAGGGATATAAGGTCTTTCCTTTTTTGTTTTATTGTATTCTTGAAATTATTATTACTGCTATTGTTACTGTTATTATGTTTTTATCCCACTTTTTTATATTTGGTCAACTATTTATTTGTTTATTTATTTATACATACATACATACATTTTTTTTTTGTCTGCGCTCAGTCATTACTGACCCTGCAGTGACTGCCTGGACGAATCCTTGCAGTTTTCAAGGCAATTGTTTTTCGGAAGTGGTTTGCCAGAGCCTCCTTCCTAGAGCATAGCCCAGCTGGCGAACGCAGGAGGCGGGGGTTTCCGTTGCTTCGCGTCCTTTTCGGGCAAGCGTGGTTTCGCGCTTACTGGCAACTGGTCCCGTCTCTCTGTGCAAGGTGCTGCCAGCATTTTTCCTCCCACCGGAGTGAGAGTACCCATTTATCTACTCATGTGAGTTTTCGACCTGTTGGGTTGACAGGAGCTGGGGAGGAAACAGGAGCTCACCCTGTTAACACGAAGGCTGGACTCGAACCGCCGAAGCATCAGCCATTTCTGGCCGGCAACTTTCAGCGTCATTAAGCTGCTGCACCACTGCGTCCCTACATACATACATACATCACATTTATATAGCCACCCATCAAACTTACCTAATACTCCTCCCTCCTATGGTCCTCACAACAACCACCCTGTGAGGTGGGTTGGGCTAAGAGGGTGACTGGCTCAAAGTCACCCAGCTGGCTTTCATGCCTAAGGAGGCCTAGAACTCAGTGTCTCCTGGTTTCTAGGCCAGCACCTTAACCACCACACTAAACTAGCTCTCACTGATTGTGCCTTGTGCTAATATTCTTTGATTGTTCTGTTGGGTTATATATTCCTGTATATTCTTTGACTAATATCTCATGTTATGTTGTTATGCTATTTTTTTATATTGTCTTGGAATAAAATCTTAAGTACTCATATTGTGTGATCATTGCTTCCAAGTCCAAAAGAATCTGTGACCCATCCCTGCTGGGCTGGGGACAGAACAATACAATGAATAAATATGAGAGTGTCAGTGTAGTGTAGTGGTTAAAGTACGGGACTAGGAGTCAGGAGACCCAACTTCTAGTTATCCCTTAGCCATGGAAACTGGCTGGGCACCTTGCAAAGAGTGTTATCCTGCGGAAACATCCCTCCTTGGAGCATGAAAGCATCTACATTCTTTGTAAGGCTCTCCTGACTGCTTCAAGGATTGTTTCTCCCCCAGGACTCACTGCTGGTCCCAGCAAAACATACTGTCTGCCCAAAGACACACAGCCAGATAAACAGCCTTTGAAAGAAGCTGTAAGAGCCTTCCAGAGGTGAAGGATGCTGTAATGTTTTGAGAAGTGGTATTTCGCCCATGCTTTGGAAAACTAACTTACAGTTATTTATTTATTTATTTATTTATTTAGATATCGATAACTTATTAAGAATTTTGATTATGATAGTAAAATAAACTTAAAAAAGAAAAGAGAAGAAAGAAGTGCAAGAATATACTAAAGAAAGAGAAAAGAAATATATAAAGAAGTAACTTCCAACCATCATCACAACAAATATAAACAAATTTAGTGACTCTTCACCTCCTCTAAGGTTACAAACATTTATCTCTTCATCCCATATCCATCTCTTATCTATAAATGAATCCATAAAACTTCATCTTTTCAGTCCTGGTGTCAGCAGAACGTCCATAAAGGGTTTCCAGAAATAACAACATATCTTGTTTTAATCTAGATCAAATAAACCAACTTTACATTCCTTCCTTTTACTTCTAAGAGTCTTAATCTTTAGTTCATTCAAATATTGTTGTAGGATTTTATTTCTCTTCATTTCTTCCTTGTCCCATCGTACAGAACTCTTCAAGGCTTTAACAAGCCTCTTTTGTAAATCCAATAGGAAAAAATTATCCAGGTCATTCTCTTGATTTGTCATCTGTGTTTCCCTTTTAAATTTTAAAACCTCAGCCAGTGTCTTTTGTAGATCCAGTGAAACATCCTTTTCTAAATCATTCTCTTGGCCTGCCAGTTGTAAATCCACTTTCAATACCAGCTCTATCTTGTCAGATAAAATTTGTTCTACATCTGTCATTTCTTCAATAACATCTTTTGGACATAGTTTATCCACAGAAGCAAACATCATTACGGACATAGTTGATATTGTAGTTACTATTTTCTGATTCCATTCTATAAGTCTCCAAGTAAACTTGGAGTATTTCCATTGTCAACTCGCTGGTCTGATATCTTTCCTCTACCTAAAAACTCCCCTCTAGTGTCCACTTTTTGAAATCATGAAATTGCTTGTCTTTGTTGTTTCTTGTAAAAACCAAAACAGAATATATTTCCCACAAGAAGCTGTTTGTTCTTTATAATTAATTCAAAAACCTTATTGGAAAAGTTTTAATATTCCAATTTTATCTGGACCCTTAGTCCATTTATACATTTCTAAGATCAACATCTTACTTAACTTTTTGTTGTTTATTTCAGATTCTTTAAATTCTTAAGCTTATGATTAAAATTTTCTTTCATTTAGGATTGAAGGCAGAGTCACCTGGCATTTGCAAACCTGTCATTCTGAAGATATCTAATAGCTTAGAAGTACTTAATGAGCAATTTTAGAAATTAGAATTAGAAATTCTATGATTAGAAAGTGAGGTTTGCGAATTTAGTGTCCTTCAAAAGTCTCCACTGCAGTTGTGCGCAAGATGCCTTATCTTGTCAACTCCCAATGCTCAAGCCTGCAGAAAACTGTCCTGAGGTCTCCTTGTGAGGAACAGCTGTCCAGAGCACATGTGGGTGATCTCCCATACTCTCCTTATCCGGAGAGGTTCCAAGGAACCAGTCTACTCACTGGTTCATTGGTCTTTGTCGCAGTCATCAGCTCCACTTTCACAGAGCCATTTTCAGATCACCATACCTTCCCCAGAAGCCCTGGAAAACTCCCTTCCAAATGCTGTGCACAATCCTAGTTACCAAGGTCCAGGATCTGTCACCATTGACCAAGGGTCAGACTAAAGTATGTGTGAGATGCCTTACAATCATTAATATATCTAGGATTATACTGAAGCCATAAATAGGATTTTGCTTAGAACAACCTGTGAGATTTTGCTAAAATATTATGCTTTTGTTACAGTGAAATCTTGGAGCTCTCTTTAAAAAGAACTTTGGATATTATTTCTGAATTAGCTAGAATGTGTGTACATACAGGATAAATATGTGGTGGAACTGGGTTTACAAGAATCAAGAAGCTGCAGGAATATTAGTTGTGCATATGAGATAAGGAAGCTGACTGCCACAGTAAGTTGGGACAAAGTAATGGAGGACAAGGGTGCAGATGAATTCAAGCCCCCTTGTGTACAAAGCAGAAGAACCAATAATAAATGACTTGGAAGAAAAGAGGAAAGCAGATTAGAATTCTAAAGGAAGGTATGCTGGATGGCTGGGATGGGTGGACCTGGGAACCAAGGCCTAAGAAGCAGAGATGGTATCATGGAAAGTTCCTAAAAGCTTAGCGAAGCATATAGAAGTTTACAGAACATAAAAACAATCATGAAAAGTCCCATAAGCCTATAAAAATTGGAAATAATTCCAAGATGTGCTGAAAAGCCCAGAACAAGGAAAAGGAAAGAAGAGCACATATGCAAGATACTTGTGCATGGACCAACAAGGAACTTCATGAAGAAGAGATAATGAACAGTATAAAAGAAGACTGAGGCACATGCTCAGGAACAAGCCTTTCTTATTAGTTTGGTTTGGGTCAGAGTACACGTACAGTTCCCTGGCCCACCTTGGTTAGACTTGCACGAGAAGCCATTCAGTCAGAAAGATCAGCAGGTTTTATGTCTACATCTACATTTTTGTTAGGATGACAGATGTTAGTTAACAGTGCTGAGGTTCAGATTTGCTGAGGAAGTTGTGAGTACTTCCTCTTCTTTTTGTTTTGGTTAATCCTGTATCCATTTCTAGATGGAGCTACTGCTTGAATTGTAATGTACAACTGACCAAAGAGCATGCTAAGTGGATATGCTAGTTCTATGTATTGCATATTGTTTAAAAAAATTGTATCTCAAGAATATACTCTTGGAGCCTGTAACAAATACTAGAAAAGCATAAGACACCTTACTAAGTATTTGTATCCAATCAACTTTGAGGAATAGCAGCATAGCATTGACATTAAAATATCAGCAACTACAGTTCATTACTAAGACCTGAGGTCAATCCGGGTAGCCAATCTGATATAAAAATTGACAAAATGATTTTAGTAGAGATATGGTTCAAATTAAATTAAAATTACATAATCTATAATCCAGGCAGCAATGCTGAAAATTATGTGTCAACAGCATCTGACCCCACTTTATCCACACAATATAAATAGAGGACTGCTTTTGAATTGCTGTTTTGAATGGGACTGCTCTTGTCCCTAGAAAAACAGCCCAGTCTGAGAGGGCACCTCAGTCCTCAGCTGTCATTAGATTGCCTGGTGCCAGCTGTGATGAGGAACATGGTTGACCATCTGGCAATTACACTCAGTATTCCAGATGCAACCATCCTGATCCAGCAAGGTTTGGCAAAGTTTGTTCATTCTCATTTCACCTCAACTTGACTTTTGCAAAATGCTCTATGTTAGGCTGTCCTTGAAAAATATGCAGAAGTTTCAATTGGCACAAAATGCACCAAATAAATTGCACCAACAGACATTTGAGGGATCATATGATGCTCACGTTGACAGATTTGCACTAATCGCTAATTGTTTTCTGGGCATAATTTACAGTGTTGGTGCAGGAAACTATCTTCTCCTGTGTCACTCCCAGGTTATGAAAGGTAATCGCCCAGAAGCTGCATTTGGCCCTTTCTCTAACTTCAGCAGAAAAACCAAAGCACATTTCTTTCACCATGATATGTCTAGTATCAGTAGCCTCAAGGCCAAATTGCAAATCAAAGGGTTTGAGAATGTGTTCCATAAAAACCACATAATAGGTATCACTGAAATCCTGTTAGAAAGTATCAACTAGAAGCCTTCTCCTAACCCTGTTAGTTTTCCATAGAAAATACTTTTAATGTGAAGGTGTCTGGTCCTGAATACTATGGTATATGATCTGACTGAATCACCCTTTTCCCTGTTTGTAACTTTTATGTAATGAAACAAAACAGTATTATATGATTCATTATATGATTCACTATATGATTCAATTCAAATGATTATATGATTTCTCCTTTCAGCTCAGTCTTCTACTTAATATTCTTCTCTGTTTCATCCTTAGGTCAGCCAATAGATTTTTATTCATTATTTATGTATTTTGCGCTCTCTTATTTTACTTTGTTATTATATTAGTTCCTGTTTGTCAGAAAAAGTCTTGGCCTGCAATCAATACTACAGCCTGAAATATTGTTGCTATTTATCTCCATGGTGACAGACGTAAATTCAGTGTTGTTGCAATGTGTCAGGACTATATTTATCAATATGTAGGTCATGCACATATCCCACAAAAAGATCACCAAAGCTATTTATTAAAAGGTTAATGTGCTGACTGTCTCTATATCCGTAAGAACTATACTAAACCCTCTTAGCCCTGTATTGACCCTCCCTAAATGGTAATAGCTTGATGCCAAACATGAATTTCACTGCAGCATCAAAATAAATCCCAAACATATGTTCTATGTCTTAAATGTCTCTGCATCTTATTAGTCTATAATAAAAGATGTTATCTTCATGTAACAGAGGGCAGCCCTAAAATGATAGGCACCAAGTGAGGCAAAGCTACGGTCTTCAACACAATCCATTGATTTTCTTGAAACAAAATTTAAAAAGAAGGAATCAAACATTCACTGAAGTACCCATACAAAATGCATTCATTAATTTCTGACTAATGATCATAGCAAATATTGACTGACACACTAACAAGATATGGGTCTATCTATAATTCTTGCTTGATATTTTCAGATTATATTGTAATGTGGCAATTTCCAAAGTTATATTTATTGTATGCTTATAGACAGTATAACTATAGCTAGCATATCAAATTGGCAATATTTAGATAAGAGGCTGAGCAAACTAACTAAACTTTCTAACTATACTTTTCTAGCTGTGTTCACAGATATTACTCATTTTTTTTCCATCCACGATTTGTAAATCATAGTAGTCTGGATGACACACAACAATAAACTATAATGGGTATCATGCTAAGTCAAAAACCTACAAACCATATGTTGACTTAATGATGATAAGGTTGTGGGATGAAGGTTAAATGAATGGATGATTGCTTTCTACTTTTATAGAACAAATTAAGATATCCAGTTCCTGAAGTTATTGTACCATTTAGCATAAGGAGGTTTATGGATTTTTTTAAACTGAATTATCACAGATCATCTCAAACCTGCCCATATTTGGGTTCATGCTAGAAATTCATGACACATAAAAGCAACCAAAATTTTAAATAATCACAGAACAGTTAGAAAAAAATGGTATTCTGTGTTAGACAAAATTGGAATTACCTAGTAATGGTAGACATATAACAACAAGAAACATGAAGAAATGGTACTATGAAGGATTGTTTATGTCCCATCTGTATCTTTATGCTATTACAATTTTTTTAAGAAATTAGTAAAGCCAAAGATTGCAATAAATAATTTAAATAAATAATATAAAAATCTGACTCTAATTTCTTGTATATACAAGATTCTCTTTTCTACCTCTACGTTCCTATGTAAGGAAGATTACTATTTATTGGCATTCAAAAGAGCCGCTTCACAAAATGTATTAACACAAGTAATGCTTCTCTTTGAAGCATTAAAAAAGCCACATCTTTTGGAAGGCTTGCATGGCCAGCTGTCTACACATATATGTACATTTGCAGCCACTTTGTCGTCAGTGGTAGTATTGTCACATGCAGATAACCAGGGACAGCCTTCAAAACAGTTGTGCAACAATTCCAAAGAACACAGCTGCTTTAATACTTGAAGGAGCAGTGCTTTGCCTATACTAACAAGCTGTGCAAAGCATCTGTTTCCATAGCTCTATCTGTGGTAAACAGAGGGAAGACATGAGAGGATACAATCTCACTCTTCTTTTATGTTTGGTGGCTGAATACTCTGGAGGCAAGTCAGATATAAATATGGCTTGGAAAAAGGTGGAGGCCAATCAGTTACTTTCTGCAGTAGGCTTGGGAACCAGAGGAAGAATGTTTCCTAGGCATGCTTTGCTGATTCAGCCTCCCTAGATTTACTTTGCTTATATTGTTACAATCAGAGGCTAGTTATCAATGGATCTACAAAGAATTTCTCAGAGAGGTAGGACTGTTCTCTTCTTCCTAAAATTAAAGTCTAAGTGTATGGTTTTTGTCTTTTCTTCATAAAATTATAGTCTAAGTGCATGATTTCATACTTCTATATTTTACCATAAGTGCTGGAAGCACTGGTCTGGATCCATAATGGGGGAAGCAGGTGCTGATCCCCCCCCCACTTGGTAGAATCTTCTTAAGGGATCTTGGGATGTTTCTAATGCAGCGACTAGTGTGCCTGCTACATACTTAGGCAGTATGCTTCAATGTATGCTATACATAGTTCCACAGGCTCTTCTTTTATTTTTTGCCTCCAAGGGCCTCTGGCACTATGGTGATGTCACTGAATGGTGCAGAGAAGAAAATATTCAAAAATATTCTCAAGATTTCTACAAAAAACAAAACCCTCCAAAGCAAAAGTTGCACTGGATGCAGGAGAGATATATCTACTTTGCATGTATTTTTTTTTTTTAATGGAATAGTGTGACAATGAACTGTGGCAATTTGGCACCAAATCTTGGTGCAATTTAAATAACTTTTGAGGATTTTAATTTCTTTTGTAACCAAAACAGTTGCATTCAGAATTTCACTAGTGTGATTTGGGAAGAAGTTCTAGAGTCTTCAAAAAAGAAAACAAGCAAGGGAGCAGACGAGTTGTACGAGATGCATGGTCTGGGTTGGCTGAGGCCTCTGGATTGGCTTACTGTGGTCAGATTACGTCTCTCCATTCATTTATAACTGAATTGATCAGCAGCCAATATGCTCAGTTAGGGAGTCCATTGCATGCCGAACTTCGTAAAGTAATGTGTACTTTTTCAGTCTGATTCAGGTTACTGACACCAAGTACAGAAATGGCAAAGAGGGTATTTTATATGAGGTTGTTAGTAACAATGTGATTCTACTCCCTATCAGAAAATGAAAATATTTCCAATGCTTCATTCTAACATTTCTCATTCAGCTATAACGGAAGAGATTTGATTTATGATGACAGTGCTTGCTGAAACAGCCAGCAGATTTTAAACAATTGTTGATGCTGTCATGCCTATTTATAGTGCTGTCAACTCCATGCACTTATTTGTTCGTATTTTCAAATTCATTGGATGAGCACATGAGATTCATTTTTTAAGTTAGAATATTTCCAATTAACTTTCTTATGGATGTATGTGTTAGAAGTATTTCTTAAAACATATATTTCTGTTACAGCTGCACCCTGCATGTGTGTGTGTACACGTTATGAAGAGTTTGACTGAGAAAATGCACATAATTTGGGGTGTCGTTATGGAAATTTAAACATGCCTTTTTATGAGCATGGCTCAAACTAATTTTTAACTCCCTTCTTAGAACATTATTTTCATGTAATGATGAATGGGTGAGGTGGACAAGATCTGAATAGCTCATCGAATGCCTAACATGGATTCCACGAATACTTGTAGTATTTTCAAACGATAAGCCTACAGATTTAAAATGTGATAAATTGCCACTTTCAACCTTTGATGGGTACTTTGGATAGTTTGCCAACATCAGTGCCTCCCAAATTGCTTGTGTTTTGCCTATGTACCTTCTTTAGAAAAGAAGCTTAATGTGCCTGATTCTCTTTGAAATGAATTACTGAACAGAATTATTTTTCTGAGCTACAACAGAAAGAGGTAATGATATTCTATCAACTGCAGCTGGGATACAGAAAAGGAGTAATTGTCCTTTTATTGTTTCATGTCAAGAGGGACTTTACTGGTCCAGCTTTCAAGATAGTTCTTCACATACCTTCTGTAAGTTTATGCTAGGAACTTAAATGAATTTTGTTACAGTGTATGTTGTTTTAAACATACATAAAGCGTTCTTAAGACTTCATAAGACAGTTCTGTTTAGTCTTGCAGGAAAAAAAAAAACACTAGAAACTGCAATGTGTTTTGGGGTTTTTAAATCTTATTTTATTGATTACAATAATGTGCATAGAAGAATTGCTTAAACACTATAAAGATCAATGAGATTTAGGCAGCCAACTGCTGTTATCTAGGTTTACACTACAGCTGTTTGAAATCTCATCACAACCTTTATGAAATACTTATGACATCTAAGGAACACATAATGGTCATCCAAGTCCATATATCTGAGGTCACATTATCTTTTCAAAAGATCTTTTTTGCTGCTTCCTAATGGTCAATAAATCCATAATTCATTATATAGTGATTATTTCCAAGTTTTTGGCATATTCACATCTTTAAACAATACTAATCTTTTAATACTACATTAACACATTTACCAAAATTAAACCAAAGTGGACCATTAGTGGAATAAGCCCATATTGTGTGCCCTCTTACCAATTTTACACTTTTAATATAATGAGGGTCCAAATAACCTTTTATTGAATTAGTCTTCATCTTAAGTTCATAAGACACATTCTTAATATCCTTTAATAGCTTTAGCCTTCAATTTAACATGGAATATACCAACTCTGTTCCAGAGATCTTACAAATAACTAATATCTAACTTAGCAATATTCTTTAATTATTTATAAAAAATGCTGTCAATTTAGAATCATCCAAAACATATACCACTACTAATACACTGCTAATTCATCTGGACCAACTTTGAAATCAGTAAATGTTTTAATTGAATATGCTGCCTCCCAGTTTAAATTCACATATTCCTCTTGAAATAACTGAAATGGTTTAAAAAACTGATGGCAAAGAGCTGATTTAATAGCCCTGCTTGCTTAGGATTTCAAAAATAATAAACAAACAAACAAATAAATATTCCCCTTTTTTATGGCTACAAATGGAGCTAAACTTATGCCAATATGTCAAAAGGGTCATACAGTAACTTTCTAATTGTACCCATCATGATTTTCTTTTTTTTTTCCTTGATCACTTGCATTCCAGAGAGAAAATGTAGTCAAAATATATGCCCAATGAAAAGCATCATTCTCTAACAAAATGGGAAGATGAATGGCTTTTTCTATTGTGACTCAGTTGGGAAAAATTTCCATAACTTGCACTACAACTCAGAGCATCTCTAATTAATGCTGTCAGTAACTCTTTCACACAAGAGGTTTATTTTTGCAAAGTATTTGAACTCAATCAATTAAATTTTGCTGCACACACATTTATAAATTATTGAAATAGCCATGTAAGTTACTGTGGGAAGTGTATTAAATAGGCCTGCTTCACATAAACAAAAGACAGTTCTTGACAGTGATCTCTGCCAAGTTATTATTAGCAAGTTCATTATTTTGCCACATGTTAGTAGACATCAGACTTCTAAATGAATAAGAAATTTAAAACATAAATATTATAGATGGTGAAAATATAGATTATACTACAGCAGTCATAGTAACATTCCGTCTGTCCCTATCTGTCTCTAGTGCAATGTTTCCCATACTGTTGGTTGCAACCTCTCATACAACATAGGTCATATATGCTTCTCTCATATCATGGGTCTCAAAACAACTGATGAAGGGTTGGTAGAGTGCTTTCCTCACAACTTTTTTTCTGAGCAGGCTTACCAGTTTTATGTAAAAATATACTTAATGCAAAGCAACATGGTAGCTCCAAAGTCCTGTATGTTTTGTTTTGTTTTTAACGTATCAGATTTGACTTTCAAAGAAGGCATGATCAGGCGTAGAAGGAATGATGATTCTGTGCAGAAGCCTGTCCCTCCGAACTGAACTTACTTTGCAAAAGGAATCATAATGGAAGGGAAAGGAAGAGGCATGATTCATTGTAGCAAGATGGAAACTGCAAGGCAAGAGGAAGGATTTACAACCACAAACCATGGAAGGGAAAGATGATGGGCTGTGATTGGTATTTTAGCCCATTTGTGCTGGGAGAGTGAATGTCAGGAGCCACTTACCACCTGCCAGTGTTTTGCAAGCTGTAGCATGCTAAGAGACACTTAAGAAAAGCTGATCTAAGGTATCTTTTTCTCTTCTTTTATTTACCAACTTTGGTGAATAACAGTGTCTTCATAATGCAAATATAAGCAAACTCATCCTTCCAGTTAAAGTGAAGGGATTAGGGTTTTTTTTTAATATATTATTATTATTTCTAATGAAAGAGTTTTATTTTATAAAGTTAAATAGATTTAGCATTGTTTCCTTTGACATACAGTTAAAATATATTAATTAAAAGTGAGAGTTTCTTTTGCCCAATTCTGACACCAATAAAATCATTGCTTTTATTTGGGGGTGGGGACACTTATTAAAGTTTTTTTTTTTTTTTAAAGTGGCCATGGTATCACAAAGTTTCAGAACCCCAGCTCTAGTGTTGAATCATTGACCCAGCTTATTAACACCATAGTTTACTTCTTAAACTGCCTACTCCTTTACTTCTCTGTTTTTAGGAACAAATTGTTGAATAAAGGGACTTAGGACACTATCTATTTGTCTGTCTGTATGTTCACCAGCAGAATAATTATCCCCCAATGCAACAGACAATAGACAAGTTTTGGTGCAGGGGAAGAAGCCAGCAAAAGAACCCACTGAGAAACAGGTTGAGAATCCAACTCAACTGAAAAAAGAAAAGAAAAGAAAAGAAAAGAAAAGAAAAGAAAAGAAAAGAAAAGAAAAGAAAAGAAATCAGTGAAATCATTCCCCAATGCATTCCTGTAGGTGAAGCAGCTCAGGATGTTGACAACCTCTCCCACTGTAACACACTGTCCTCATGGTCACATAATCCAGAGTACAGCTATTTTTAGGGGGGGTTGCAAAGAATTTCAGAAACAATGCTCTTCATGCTTTCTGTACCTTATTATTTAATAGTTTAAGGACAATCTGGAAGGACTTAGGTTAACACTGCCACATGCAACCTGGTATTTCAGCTTCCAGTTGTGGAAATATTTCCCATAGCTGGATACTTGAGTGAGAAGAACACCTTCCCCACATTATTATTATCATTATTAGATTTTTATCCCACTTTTAATTTCTCTCTCTCTCTCTCTGTGGTGAACATACCTAATACTCCTGCCTCCTATTTTTCCCCACAACAACAACCCTGTGAGGAGGGTTGGGCTGAGAGAGAATGACTGGCCCAAAGTCACCCAGCTGGTCTTCATGACTAAGGGGGGCCTAGAACTCACAGTCTCCTGGTTTCCAGGCCAGCACATTCACCACTACACCAAACCGGCTCTTATTAGCCTGGAAAATTCAGGAAATGCCTGTTCCCCTCCTTTTGAGCACGATAACTCTCCTCCTGCTTCAGGAAGTCAATTCTGGGGCAGATTAGAACTAGGAGAAAGAGGCAGAATTTGCAAGCAGGTAGGGATGGGAAAGCATCCAATTCACTGCTTTTTATACACACTTTTCTTTCAGTTGTGAACCTGAAAAGAACTACAATGTCTCTTTATATAAAAAATTTGTCTTTACTCTGAATCACAAAATGCTGCAGTTTATAACTCTTAGATAATCATTGCAATCAATAACACAAAAGCATCTAGTTCTTTGTTAAGGACAGTGTGAAGAATGATTCATTAGACATGGCCTTAATGAAAGACCAAGTATTACTTCCCCATTCAGGAGCAAAATATGTGTTTCAGTTGGATAAGCAGATATTTACACTGATCTATATCTTCTTCACTGAACATTTTAGCATATGTCTGTAAAATGAAATGGAAAGATATGCCTGTCTATGAGTAAATCGTTCCTTCTCCAACAGGGCAAAAACTGTTCTCTTGCCAAATGTAGGATGAGCAGCAGGCTGTGAAGTAGAAAGGGCAAGGAGCTAGTTTACTTTAGATTACCAGTATGTCTCTTTAGCTGATGAAGTCAACATCTCAAAGAATAAAGAAATAAAGTTTCAAGCGGAGGAAATAAACCTTTAGTACTTCATTCATAATCTATAAATATTTACATCAATGCGTCTTCACTTACTATTATAATCCCCATCAGGGATTACATATTTTTAATAAGTATGACTAATAAAATCATACAATTCCCTTTCTCAAGGTTATTAACAGCCTGATTTATTCACTCTCTACAAAACCAAAACTAAGCAGACAAGCAGCAAACTCATGAGTCAGATTTATTAAAAATTTGTCACACTCCTACAATAGAATACCCATTTTCTGGGGACATGGCCAAAATAAATTTAATTAAATCCCTGAGAGGATTCCTTTAAATCTTGTCGTCCCTCTTTGTTATGCAAACAGCTATTTGAGGTTAGGCTAGAATATGAACTTATATATATATTAAGAATCAGAAATACTTCCATTTGCTTTTAATTAGTGATGTCAGGCATCTTTAGGATAACTTTAAAAATGCTACAGCCATTAAATAAACAAATATCCTGTTTTACAGGACTACACTGCACAAGCCAAGTGTCCAAGTATCTCTTAGAGCTGAACATAATGATTATAGGGACAGTAATCAGCAGGAAGACAGAAGATAGGTATTTTGATGTAAAAAATAATAATAATTTTAAAACATTGATCTTTTTAGGAGGTCAAAACAAACAAACAAGCAAAAGATGGCTACAAATCCAGCTATCTTGTCTCTCTTACAGCCCAGGACAAAATGGCCAAAAGAAAGTGCCCAGAGATGGGATGGAGAGTGGGGCATGCCCACAGGAAGCTTTAGTAACCGATAGGAAATTGGCAGTTCCCCAACACTGACCATCTCATAGGCAAGCTCATCACCAAGGAACTGATGGTTTTTCTTACAGCAAAATCTTACAGAACAAATTAATACAACTGTATGCAGAAAGAAACTATATCATGAGAACATATCCCTTAAAAACAGCATGCTATCTTTGTGCCATAAAGCTCAAAGCTCAAAGTTCGTAATGCTGAGCTAGTACTGAAGTGAGGCATCAAGCTGAAAATAGGTTGCTTAACACCCTAAAACATATGCTGGCTTTCAAACCAAAGGTTACTTGTTTCATTCTGACTTCAATAAATAATGCTATTTACATTCTAGAGGCTCCAATTAACAATTTCATAATAGTTCTATTATTATATTCATGGCTTAAAATATATACCCTAACAATTACAATTACCAAATTGTTGTGAAACACTAATAAACATACTTGTGACCGGCACTGATGCTGACATTCAGTGATAGGTAAGAGAATTTAACACTGGCTGCAGTCTTTTAAAACTTCCAGGTAATGTTGGGGGGTAGAAGTGGGCAAAGTGTGATTTTTCAATTCCCTACACATTCTGAAGACTGTGAGCTAATATTTATGTTTCAGAAGGAATTCTTGGCCTAAATTTTAAAGTACTGTACTTCTCCATATATAATATCCCCCAAGAATATGTACCAGTTTGCTAAGCAAGCCATTGTAAGGTGATGCCCATCTCCTAGTTCCAGGAATCCTGCCTTACAAAAAGGCATTAAACAAAATTCTTCATAGACTTCAATCACAAATTCTACTAAGTCATATGCGGTTTAGGCTTATTTTATTGACTAAACCACAGTCTGCAGCAAGACTTAAATAGAAGAATGGGAACTACACAAAACTCTTTTCTTGCAATGAGCTGCTGCTTTCAGATACTTAATTCTTTTTCAGTCATGGAAGAACACAGGAGCTATAGATGAAAGTGTTAACTTCTCAGCAGTATGCAAGTATAGTTCATAGTGTTCTAACACAGCAGAAGAAGAAGCCTAAGAAAATGACTAAATAAGCATGATTTATTTAGAGCACCTCCATAAGAGGATTTTTAATCACTTTGAAGACCAGTCCAGAACTGATTATATGATGTTCCCTTATTTGGGAAGCTGAACTAGGTTTTTAGTTCTTGTAATATGAAATCAAAGCAAAGCTGGATTTTTTTTTTCCTGTGCTGCTATTGCTGAATACAACTTGTAATGGTCTGCATTCTGCTTGGCGAGAACTCTTACCTTACTTCACCTCCGGGCTCTTGGGTTCAAGTAAGGTTTAACTGTTTCCTTGCAGCCATAAAGGTTCAATGTCCTATTCTTATATCCTTAAGTATACATTTATTTCTCTTCCCTCCACCTTCCCTGACACTAACTACATACAACTATACTTAGCAACACTGGGGAAAGTACACAGCTCTAAAGTCTCTTTCAGAGGCTTTTAAGAAAGGAATACAGTGGTACCTCGGGTTACGAATTTAATCCGTTCCGTGACTCTGATCGCAACTTGATTTGGTCGCAACGCGAGGCAAATTTTCCCATAAGGTTCAATGTAAATTCGGTTAATCCGTTCCGCCCTCCGAATTTGGTCGCGCCGCGAGGCAAATTTCCCCATAAGGTTCAATGTAAATACAAACAGTTCTGAAACATATGCATTTTATTTTTAAAACACAAAAACATGAAAAAAAGTACGTACAGCACAGTATGAAGAGGGAGAATGGGGTGGGGAGGCAGTTATTGTTTGGAGCGAGAGTCCCCCTCCAAAGGGACATCTCCTTCAGGGGTTTCCTCTCTTCTTTGCCTCCTAGCTGCAGGCTCAGTTCTGGGGAAAAACCTGTCTAAAGTCAGTTGTTTTTTCCTGCGCTGCATAACCCTCCAGAAATGAGAGACCACGTTATCGTTCATCATGTTTGATGCTCTGTTCGTTACAGTTATGTTGGGGTAGTGCTTCTCAAAGAAGTCCTGGCACTCATTCCATTTTGCCATAATGGATTTAATCTCGGCACTGCTCACCTCCTCCCTGTCTTCCTCTTCCTCAGTGGAATGCTCCTCACCAAGCGCTTTCTGTTGCTCACTCTGGAGCTCAGCAAGTTCTTCCGTGGTCAGCTCCTCCTCATGATCCTCAACAAGCTCCTCTACGTCTGCACCATCGACAACCAGACCCATGCTCTTGCCCATGGACACAATCTCCTCCACTACCTCTGCATCAGACCCTTCACGGTCACGTTCAGCGACACATTCTGGCCACATTTTCCTCCAGGCTGAGTTTAAGGTCCGGCAGGTGACATCTTCCCAGGCTTTGTCAATGAGGCTGATGCAGTGGAGGACACTGAAATGTTTCTTCCAAAACTCTGCCAGAGTCAAGGATGTTTCCTCAGTGACATTGAAACACCTGGTGAAGAGCACCTTTGTGTTTTTTTTTTTTTTAATCTGCTTAACAGTCATTACTGACCCTGCAGTGACCGCCCCCTTGCGGTTTTCAAGGCAATTGCATCTTTCTAGTTTCGGAATTAGACTTTGCCAGAGCCTAATTCCTAGAGCGTCAGCCCAGCTGGCAGCACAGGAGGCGGGATTTCCGTTGCTTCGCGCCCCTTTTTCGGACGAGCGCGGTTTTTCGCGCTTTTACCGGCAACTTGTCCCGTCTCTCTGTTGAGCCGCTGCCAGCATTTTTCCTCCCACCGGGGTGAGAGTCCTCATTTATCTACTCACGTACGTTTTCGATCTGCTGAGTTGGCAGAAGCTGCGGGTATAGAAACAAGAGCTCACCTTGTTAACGCGAGGCTGGACTCGAACCGCTGAAGCTTTCAGCCATTTCTGGTCGGCACTTTCAGCGTCATTAAGCCGCTGCGCCACCGCGTCCCCTATACCTTTGTGTAGAGCTTCTTAAAACTGCAGATCACTTGCTGGTCCATGGGCTGCAGAAGAGGTGTCGTGTTGGGGGGGAGGAACTTGACCTTTATAAAGTCATACTCAGCGTCCATATCATCCACCAAGGCTGGAGGGTGTGCCGGGGCATTGTCCATCAGAAGAAGGCACCTTTCAGGCAGCTGGTTCTTGGAAAGATATTTTTTAACGCTGGGTGCGAACACCTCGTGCAGCCATTCCATGAACAACTGCCTTGTGACCCACGCTCTCGCATTGGCCCTCCACATGACAGGCAGTCTGGCCTTGTTCACATTGTGTTCCCTGAACACACGAGGGGTCTGGGAATGGTACACCAGTAGCGGCTTAATCTTCAGGTCGCCGCTTGCATTCGCACACAGCAAAAGGGTCAGTCTGTCCTTCATGGGCTTGTGCCCTGGCAGTGCCTTTTCCTCCTGCGTGATGTAGGTTCTGTTTGGCATCTTCTTCCAGAAGAGCGCTGTCTCATCGCAGTTGAACACTTGCTGAGGGACGTATCCTTCCGCCTTCACGAAGCCCTCAAATTCTTCCTTGTAGGCTTCTGCAGCAGCCTTGTCAGAACTGGAAGCCTCTCCATGTCTTGCCACATTGTGGATGCCACTTCTCCTGCGGAATTTCTCAAACCAGCCTCTGCTGGCTTTAAATTCCTCACTTGCTGTGCTGGTAGAGGGGTTTTTCTGCAGCAAATCACTGTGCAGTTTCCTTTTTCACAGATGACAGCTTCACTTACACTATCACCTGCCAGCTGTTTCTCATTCAGCCACACTAACAACAGCTTTTCCACCTCTTCCAGCACTTGTGTCCTCCTCCTCGTTAACTCGTTACTCCTTTTGCCACATCAGCTTCTCTGATGGCATCTTTATTCTTCAAAATAGTCGATATGGTCGTCTTCGCCATCTTGTACTCTGCGGCCAGATCAGTCACACGAACACCACGATCGTGCTTTTCTATAATCTCCTTCTTCAGTTCGATCGTCACTTTCTTCTTCAAACCTTATTCTTGTCAAGCCTGCTCTGCATTTTCTTTGGAGCCATGCTGACAAGCACACCAAACACCTTCCAAATGCCACAAAACACACCACAAGCCTCACCGAACGTCTCCTTGCTACCGCGATCTCGCCCACAGGAAGCCGCGACCGCGTGGCAGCAGGGCAAATGGCCACGGATCCAGTTCGTAGCACGAGGCGGAGGTCGCACGGCGAGGCAAATTTTTGCGACCGGAGCTGGTTGTATCGCAAAATTTTCGTAAGGAGGGGTGTTCGTAACCCGAGGTACCACTGTACGATCAAGATGTTAAGCTTGGAATTACCTCTTTTTCCTCAAATATTCTCTCAAAGTGGCAAGGATAAGAGAAGGACACTAGCATTTCTTTTAAATTTTCACTTGAGCATAAATTGACATAAAGGAATTTTTGCTAGCATAGCAGACAAGGCACTGCTATTCTATAAGACAGGTGGAACAGGCAGATTGGATCATGGTAATTCCTATTTTCCCCAGTGTTTGGAGATAGACAGATTGTACCACTGACTTCAAAACAATTGCAAAGCACTCCTTTTAATGCACCACATAGCCTACATATTTTTTTTCATTAATCAGTAACAGAAAAACAGAACTCTGTTCAAGGCTGATGACTGGCAAGCACAAGATATAGTCTAAAGGATGTTTCAGCCCAAGAAGTAGAACATCAAGTTCAATCCAAAATCAGCTGACAAGAAGAATCAGAAACAAGGAAAACAATGCCAGTCATATTTTTATAAATGTAGTCCAAAAGGCCTAAAGCATCCAAAAGTATTCTGAAGTCAGTGTTGGCTGATGACAGGGGATGGCCCCTGAACTCTACTGAACTTGATTATTCTAAGCTATAAGGAATTTTTATAATTTTGCTTCATCTTTAAAGTGTCTTCTGCAGGAAGAGCATGATAATTCTCACTTCATTTGCTAATTGTGTGAAAATCCATATACAAAAAGATCATGGTATTGCCCATCCTGCCTCTCCCTCCTTTATCTTATTTTCTTTTCTTTTTTATTTTTAGGCTGCCCAACTCCATTTAAATTCTGGGCAGTGAATGATGTAAGACAATTAAAAAATAGAATACAGAGGTTCTGCAGAACAAATATCTAGAAAAATAATACCAACATCACTAAAACAAAGATCCCATTTTTTAAAGACTTGTTTAAACAGGGTCAGGATAGAGACCATATAAATATCTGGGGAAGATAATTCCAAAAGTCATGTGTTGTAATAGAGAAGCCCCACTACTTGGGCTATATATAGAGACTTTGAATATTTAAAAAATAAAAATGTATGCACGTAAATGTATTGAGGATCCCCTCAATATATACACATGGGAAGCAGGGCAAAAAATATTTAATAGAGTTTGTATTATAAGATAATACAAATGCATAGATAGCATAGATAACAAGAAATAAGTATCTACAGCACAGAACAGAAGTAAATGATGGTGTGAGCTGTGAAAAAGCTTATTTATATGAAGGGCAGGAAGCACTACCCTCATTGTGAAGGGACATCACAGCATCAAAAAATATTGAAATATGATTAGCTGCAATATCCACCAAAATCTAGATTGGTTGATAAAGCCACAGGAGAAAACAAATCAATAAACAAAGTAGAAATTATTGCTATAATGATCAATTAAAAAGGCAGATTTAAAAGGATTTGAGAAAATATACCAGGAGCTTCTAAAAATCTGCTTTTCCCCTATAAATGCTTATAGGAAAATACAGAATAAACTCTGTTTATATAGGAATTTATAAGCCTTCTGCATATTACTGATTTCCATCAGGCTTAATGATAAAATGGAGGGACAGAATTGGTGTTATCTATTTGGCCAGTGGTTAGTTTCTAGTAAAACAACAATACAAGATCCTATAAGTATAAATAGAACCAACCTTAACTAAGCTGTAAAGTACAAGAAATTCCTACCTTTCTTTTTAGACTCTTTCTTTGTGCTGGTTTTAACAGCCACTTGAAGTTCTGTCTCAGTTGACATCCTATTGTATCCTTAGTCCTCTTCACACAGATCCAGTATCTTGGCCAGGCTCATTTAGAACAATTCTTCCAGAGAATTACTTAGCTTTTCAAATACTAGAATCGAAAGAGCTCATTTCATTCACCCTTTTGGAGTGCTACAATAAAAAAACAACATAATTAAGCCATCTTAAGAATAAGATTTTCTAAGACATATTAAGGTTCAGCTGAAACTTCCTGTCTAATGTATGTTAGTTCTCATGTATGTTGAAAAATAAATCCTATTTTCTATTTCTCACGTTTATGAGAGTTACACTAATTGCAGTGGGATACAAATGTAACAAATAAATACTATGAATGATTTTGAAGTTTACTGAAGTCCTTAGAATTTCTTACAATTTCTACACACACACACACAATGTTTACAAACATACACGTGTTGTATTTATAGGTATATGTGTGTGTGTGAAAAATTTATTAAATGTATCTCTCTCTATGAACTGAAAGTGGCTTATAATGGGATCTCTTCATTTTATCTCCACAACAGCAACCGTTGCCTGAGGTTAGATTTGTACCTGGCGCTCCCTGTTGCTCCTAACACCTCAGCCATAACAACAACTTACTGGCAATTTTATATATAATATTTATATCTTGTATATTATTATATATTAGGGATGTAAGGAATTTTGAAGGTGTGTTTTAGTTTGCAGAAAATCCAAAAGAAACACTCCTTCAAAGCAGCATCCTAGACTGAAGCACTATCAGTCTGATTAGAATCATCATCCTGCTTCAATCCTGATATTAAAAAAGACTTGGAATAAAATTCTGAACCAAGATGGTAAATTTTAATACTTTGAGTTCAGGTGGTACAATTCAATTTTCTGAGTAGAAACTACAGTCTCAAATTGGATTACTATAATTACCCAGATCAATCCAGTATCTCAAGACAGAATGGTTTTCCTTCACACAACTCTAGCAGATAGACAGAGTTAGCTATCATACATATAACATACAAACAGAAGCAGAACAAATACTCCATGTTCTATCCCTCCTCCACTAGCTCAGCTGATTGCATTCAATTTTTTTTTTAATATATAGCTACCAAGCTACTGCTTGAAGGGAAAGTTGTAGACACTGTGGCAAAAAAAGTGTGTTGTTTAAGCCCATCATGGCCTGTCAACAAAACTATACATTTGGATGCTGTAAACAAAAGCAGTCTTGAACATAATAATTAATTTTAAATATCAGCGGCAATAAAAGGTGTTGAAGAAAGAGGAAAAGTGTATTAAAGAAGCAAGCCAGAGAGAATTAAGGGAAATAACTACAGGTAGTCCTCACTTAATGATGGTAATTGGGACCAGCAACTCCATCGCTAAGTGCGATGTCACATGACCATGTCGATTTACGATGGCAGTTGCGGCAGTTCTAGTTCTGTTGTTAGGTGAATCCCGTGTGGTCCCAGCTTCCCACAGTCACATGATCACCATTTGCAGCCTCCTGCTGGCCTCCCCATTGACTTTGCTTACTGGAAACTGCCAGTGAAGGTTGGAAATGGCAATCATATGACCACGGGTTGCTGCAATGTTGTAATTGCAAACCAACTACCAAACACCCAAGTCACGATCACGTAACTGTGGGGATGCTGCAACAGCCACAACTAAGAGGACCCATCATAAGTACCCTTCATTCAGCGCCATCATAATTTTGAAGGGTCACTGAATGGGTGGACGTTAACTAAGAACTACCTGTATATTGTTGGAAGCAGTGGTGATCACATGACTGTGGGACACTGCAACGTCATAGTTACAAGCCAGTTGCCAAGTGCCCGAATTGCAATCAGTGACCACGGGGACACTGCAACAGCCGCAACTATGAGGTCGTAAGTCCCCTCATTCAGTGCCATCATAACTTCAAACAGTTGCAGAACGAGTGGTTGCTGAATGAGGACTACCTGTAGTAATAACACAAAACAAATGTTGGCAGAGTTATTTTTTATAATTGTTGAATTTGAAGAGAATAGACAATGGAAACTTATACCTATATTTATTTGGAGGTTAAGGTATTTGATTATTTTATCCACAATTTAACAATTTTCAATACCTGTTTGCTATCATAATCAGTATAAAATATTTAAATTTAATTTTCCAGGATAAATCTCTTTATGGAAAATGGATTATACTTCAATTTTCACAGCAGATATTATTGTTCATAAATAACACATTGACTAACTGAAAAGAAGTCTTCAGAGTACATTGTCTAGAATTTTCAGGACTTTTTTTTTACTTGAGTTTATAAAATTTTGCATGGTGGAGTGTTCCATATTACAATAATAGTTTTCTTCAAGGAGATCTGCAAAGGGGGAAATATTAAATAATATTATCAAATATTTTTTAAAAATAGTAAGGAGGTAAGATTACTAGCATTAAAGAACTATTATAGGAGTTAATGTAGTAAGTATCACCTGACACACACTAAAACAATTAGTTTTTATGCATCAGAAATAATCATGTGAATTAAAGTTATTACCATACAAAAACGTTATTAAAATAGAACAGACGGAAAAGGGAAAACACAACATTATTGTAGAATGGGGAGTTACAAATGAAAAAGAAACAAAATGCAGGCAATCACTGAGAGTTACTGGATTTAAAACTAGAAAATAGATAGTAGAAATGCTTTCTGGATCAATTATTTCCACCACTCATGAACATTTTATACATCTATCTTGCATTTCTTTCCAAAACAACGTATCAACCATTTTCTTATTAATGGGAAAAGCACTTCTGGTTGCACAGAGAAATCTGGCTGTTCTCTTCATAAGCATGCTATTATTGTTATTCTACTAGAAAAATCATTCATGTAAGGCTATCAGTATGACTGATGCTTTACATAGTACTGTGTATGATGCAAAAGAAGCATGCCAGCATGAAAGAACAAATCAACTATTGAATGATAGAAAAACATTGTCATTCTGATGCATTATAGTTTCTTATCTCAAAGCTGCCTGGGCATTTTGTTCAGCATGAAGGACTGTTGTCAGAAATAAAACTAGTTGTACTGCACTAAATTCTAACTAAGCCAAACTGCTGTTGATGTATCAATTATACTTCATCAAGAATATCTTATTCTGAAAAATTTCATGGTGAAATATTGAAAAATCCTTAAGGCTAAAAAATATGTCTATAATTCAGAGACCAATGGAATGCAATCCCACATGCAGTACTATCCTTCTACTTTCTGCTCATATTTCAGGAGCAACATTGCTCTTCCCCAATATGAAAAAACAAAAACTATATTGATGCTGTTCTACTTCTGGTTAGCATTTGTCCACCTAGAAATACATTCCCTTTAAATTTTACAGCCCTTTATAGAAAGAAGCTATCACTTGAATTTCATAGATGTGCACTTTATCTACTAGGACTCCAGTATCCACAATATCCTCCAGTATTCTGTTATGTTGAGATGGTGTGTTTTATGAATCTTAGTCTATCAGGTTCACTTTCTGCAACAATGTCTTTATTCTTTGTGTTCAATTATATCTGCAACCATAGAGATCAGAATCTTATAAAGTAGATAAAATAAATATAAAATCAAGAAGCTGACTGCAACAACTTAATAGTCAATTCCTAAAACATTTTTTTTGTCATTTAATATTTTTGTTGATTAGCTTCCTTTTACCTGAATTTAGCATCTTTCTTCCTGCTAATGTCATGGTAATCAACTACATTCTTCTCTAGCATCTTATCCTTCTTGAGCCTTGTCTCCCTGAGAGATTCCCTCATTCCTGTGTACTGAGCTCAGCTTTCTGTGCACAAATTCTTCTGCATAAACCTTGGCTTACGTGACCTCATGTAAATTGTCATTACAACAGGGATTTAGTCGTTTAGAATTACCTTCTCCATAAAACTCAGCATTCCCAAAGTGCCACCAGCTGAATGCCCCTAAAGTCCTTTTATTCCTCCCTGTGACTCGACCCAAACAGGACTCTTCACCCCTCAGTTGCTAACAATGGTTTAAGAAACTCAGTATCTTACAATCCAAAGATTAAACCTTCTTGATGCTTCAGGGTGATTTCAATAAGTGATTTAAATTAAGTCTGTAAAACTACTTGCCCTTTTCAAATTCAAGCTCTTTCAACATTTTGAAATGCTTCAATAACTTTACATGGCTATGCACAATTTGAACTGATTTAATATTCTTTTAGTGTGTCAAGGTTTGTATATGGTTCTTCTTAATGAGCTCTTCAGATCTGTACATGAATTATGCAATTTTTAAAAACAGATCCTCAAAGTCTGTACAACAGGTTGAGAAGGATAAGTTTCTGCCATCTCTCCCAGAAACCCAAATAAACTTCCAAACCACCTAATTGAGCCAAAAGTAAATCTACTCATTTCTAAAGTCACCAACTTCCAAATGGGTTGTAAATTATCTTAAAAGAAAATGAAGAATTAAACTATGCAATTAAATAAGTTGAGCTAATATAGACATCTTGACAAAACTATGTTTTAAATAAGGTAAAATTATGCAGAAACCATAAAATAAATTTGAAACCCTAACCCTTGAAAAGTCCACCAAGACTTAAAGCCCCCTACATTTGTGCTAATCTGACACTGTGTTCCTTTCCTTGATATGTGATCTGATGGTTTTTCCAGCTTGGCTGCAATACAGCTCAAATTTCTCTCTCAGAAATTTCACAGGCAACCTTAACAAAGCCTTAAAACATTGGCAAGACTTAAGGCACTCATTTGTCCCTTACAAACTCCCCAAAATCCAAAGAACAAAACAGAGTCCCTACTTTTTAAACTCTTCACTTTATCTAAATACGTCTAGTCAATACCTAGTTAATTTACAATGTTAAAAAACAAGAACTGTCAGCTTTTCTAAGTAGGATGTATCAAATGTTTGCATCACTCTACTCAGAAAGTCCTCAAAGCAGCCACATCAAGCCTTCCTGAAGGCATTTTGTCTTCAGTATTTGAGTACCCTTCTGAATAATACCAACAATAACATCATCTTGTTAGTTTATGCAGCAAAATGTGTTTGGAAAGATATCTAATGGAAGAACACAGGAGACTCTTCAAAGATGCAACAGTGTTTATACCAAAACAATTTTATCTGTTCACTATATACTGTGTGAAAATCCGGTTAACTTATAAACTTCTCTATGTATTCAACATCTCCTTCAATATATAAACAAGAGGTAGAAGAAAGACTTTAGATCCACCTATGATTACATTCTAAAGTACTATATACAATTTTACAGTGCATTTCTCTTGCTTTATATAGTAATCCAGCATTACATCTGCAAAATCTTGTCATATAAGACAGAATCAACAAAAGGCTTTGCCATCAAAGGATACTTTGGTCAATGATACTCAAAACTGATGAGAAGCTGAACAAAATCAGCAAGAATACTTTTCTCTTTTCCAGTTCTTGGTATACACGTAGTCCTTGCTTAACAACTGCTCATTTAACAATGGCTTGCAGTTACAACAGCCTTGGAAAAAGTGCTTTACAACTTGTACTCATACTGTTTCAAACCATCCCACACACACCCCACAGTCATGTGATTGCTATTTGTAATCTTTTTTACAATGTTGTTTAGTGAATCACACGGTCATTAAGCAAATTCCAGCAAAAAACATCCATTGGGGAAGCTGGATTTGCTTAACAACCATTGTAAAAATGGTTAGAAAATTTGGTTTGGTCACGCGGTGACACACTTCATGACCACCCTGCTTAATAACCCATTTCCCAGTCCCTATTGTGGTCATTAAGCAAGGACTACCTGTAGATTGTTTTCTAAAGACTATGATGGAAATCAGTCAGGTCAATGCTTTTACTGTCAATCATAGCAGCATAAATTTTGTTGCATTCATAATACATAATTACATCAATATTGATTTTGCTACAGTTTCAACAGTTGTACACTTCATTAATACAGAGTGGCATGTAAATATCATTCCCAGAAAACACAACACAGAATATTTTATTAAACCCACAACAACAAAAATATACTCACTTTTTAATTTGTTTAAAAAATGAAGAGATATTTAGGATGCTGTTGATTCAGACCATATTGTTAAAATTAAACTTACAAGACACTATAGAAGACCCTATAGAAAGAAATTCCTGAATAAACTATTCACACATCTGAAGGAAAATATCATGGTGCAGAAACAAAAAGCTAAGTAGAAATCAAGGTTTAAGCCTTAGACAATCTTTTTCCAATTCTCAAATTCAATGCTTTTATCTGTAAAATGGGTGCAGCAGAAATTGTTATGAAGAATAATCCAATCAAGACTGTCAAAAACAGTGAAATGTCAGAAGTCTATCCAAATTATAGGACATAAGGAACACTTTTAAAGCAGGTTCCTTAACTGAAAGTATAATTATATTATTCTTTTTCTTAAAAGAAAATGACAATGGTAATCATTATTTAGCTTGAGTTGAGGAGTGGTGGCCTCTTTCTTTTGATTAAACTCTGTTTTATACTCCATGCTTTATTAAGATGTAGAACTAGATTGACAGGGGGAAGGATGCATTCAATAGCCCCCCAGTCTAGATGCAATGAGTTGTCTTTCAAGTCATTTCAACTTAAATGGAAGGAAGCTTTTCCCCTTTAATTATCACGGCATATTATTTCTTTTTAAGGAGCTGTCAGGTACACAGCATTCACTTAACTGATCTCTCATTCAGATGATAACAATGAAAACTGTTTTACAGGAGTGGCTGTTTAAACACAATATAAATAACCTCAATTTCCCATAGGGGGGGAAATGATTAAAACAAAAACATACTGATGAAAATTGCTTTCTACAAGTCAAACAGCACTAGCTTTAAGCAGAAATCTTAAGAAGTGGATTGCATGATAGCTATTAAAGTACCATTAGACTACAATATAGAATTGCATTATATTTGTGAAATAAGAATTTCAAGTTAAAAAAAAAAAATAACATTGCTTTTATACTGTCATTTTTAAATAACATGCTTAGGAGACATTAAGTCCTGCATAAAATTGAAAGCAAAAGCATTAGTTCCATAATGTATTCCACCCCATCCCACAACAGATTTTTTTTAGATTTTAGATTTTACCACTGGCTTATCCTTTAAAAAAAAAAAGAAAAACACAATTTCACAAATGAATGAATGAAAGGGTAAAGTTGGAGAGGTATTTTAGATTCACTGATGGAATGGTGAAAGGGTAGACCTTTTTTTTTAACCTGGTGAGAGTTTTGCCATTTTACCCTTCTAGACCAAGAAAGAATGGTAAAAATATAATTTTTGTTCTTTTTCTTCTTCTTACCAGTCCACTGATGGATGTACTAGATAAGCAGGTGTCTAGTACAAAGAAGGCTGGCTCACACAAAAGGCCTATCGATGGAAACCACATGTCCTCAAAAAGGTACCCATTGAAAGCAAACAAATGGGTGCTTCCCCCCCCCCCCCCCAGCATAGGTGGAACGGATAAGAAAACAGTGAAATCCTCTAATCAGGGCTTGTGGTAAGACCATCTGGACAGAACACTAGGCCATTGCCAATGCCAAAGCAGACAGAAGGGCTATAAAAGGATGTAAAGTAACTTATGAAAAGCTACTATGTTTTTACTTCATTTTGTGACTACACCTGTGGCACCAGATGATGTATTCACTACTGCTTTTTCATTAGATGGCAGCTAATGATATTTTAATCCTGCACTAGCAGCCCCTCTGCAATACCCATAAAAATCCACAGTAGAGAGGGAAATCCCCTTTAGCTCCATGCAGAAATCAAATCCTAAGGCACTGATAGTAAAAACTTTATCCAACTACCATTCTGAAATGTCTTTCCAGTTACATTTCTATGATTCACATCATTTTCTTTCAGACTATCTTCCTCTACTCCCATCACCAAAATCCTAGAGGAATGGTAAGAGAACCTTTAAAAAAAAAAAGTTAATACTGTAAAGGTTCTTGAACAATTTGGCCCACTTCATTCTTCAACAGCTAAAGTATGCATGCAATGTTTACTCAATTTGCTCAACCACAATTTCCTGAAGTTATTTAATACACATTCAAAAACCATTATTTTCCTAAGTAAAAGCATCCTCTGAAGTTAAAAAAAATTAGACTTTTCTCTAAATTGTCAAATCATTGTCCAAACTGAATGTTTTGATTAATGTACATCCCTAAAACAGTTCCCTTTGTAGGAACTGTTTCATTAACTAATAATTTCAATAAAATATGCATACAAGACCCTGTTAATTGTTTAATAGTAATATGGATATAGTCCACTAAATTTATTAAAAACTTAAAACAATATCACATTCTATTACTTTTTAAACAACAGCTGTGAGGGCAAGGATAATTGTTATCAATACATTAAAATTCAAGCCTCAGAATAAGCTCTCTTCCTCAATGCCTTTTATATTCAAACTTAAGGCTTTTGTGTGGCTTGTGCAAGTCAACTCTAAAATATTGTCCACATTCCATCTATTTTTAGTATCCAAAATTAGAATGGCAAGCAAACTGCTATTCAAAGTAACAGCTTTCATTGTCTCTGCTAATCTAGGTCATTGTCCCTATTTTTTTTTAAAGGAGTAGCATGTTTTATCAGTGTGATGTCATTTCAGCTCTGATCTTTTGCTGTATGTGTTAAAGCAGTCCAATCCTATTACTCCTTTTTAAAATTGTCGATTTTTCTAAAGTGTGCATTTTTGCTACAGTATTTATTACTACAGTGTTCATATAACTGCAAGTTACAAAACTTCTTTATATTATCAAAACCCAAAAAGCGGATTCTTTTTTGACTGAGCAGAAGTAATGAAACACATTTTTTAATTAATTGACTTTTAATTCTTGGAAAAGGATAGTTTATACCCTGAATGCCTCTAATGGTGACAGAATACTTGGTAATTAGAGAACTAAACATTTTGAAAACCAGTTAGATATCTGAAGCAGCTGAATGGATCTGTCCTTATGGAGTCAGAGACACCAAAACAACACACACACTGTGCTCCCCCTCTCTTTTGCTCTTCACACAGACCTTGCAATTCTTCTAAATAGATGTTCTGGTAGGACAAAGAAGGATTACAGTGTAACCTCCTCCTCCCAGTGGATGAAATCAATTACAGTTGCCATCATAATTATTGAAAATGCCCTAGAATGAGCAGCTGTAAGACCGTGTCTATGGATAATGATTTATATTTCTACTCTTTTTATGATGGTTTTTAAATAAATCTTAACTTTTCTTTTCTTTCCTTTGTCCCCCTTTTTTCTCTTCTGAAATTCTGATTACTAATTAAAATAAATTATGATTCACTATTACAATTTGCTTTGACAATTAAATAAATTCCTTGAGTCATTTTTCTAGCTTAGGTAAGGTACACTTTCTCTCCAAGGACTAATCAAGGCATATCAGGTGTGTGTGTGTGAAAGTCTAATCAGGATAAGCTGATACATCATTCTTTACATTTATTTTTTATGTTGTTTTCTGTGTATTTTTTTAAAAAATTGTAATAAATATTAAAAAATAGAAAAAGGATGGCATCCATATGTCTCGCCTCTGGTAAGTGAAAGAAAAGTTCAATGAGGGCATATTATTTTTGTGTTTCCTTCATGTTGCATTAATATATGTGTTAAGAATGGGCTGCATATGCTCAACTCTTGGGCATGTGACCAGGAACAGCGGACGGGGGTGGGTTGGTAAGAATGCAATAGGAGGCAGCATTTTGAGCTACTGCCAGATTGTCTCTCCCGTAGGGAAGCCCTGGGAAAAAATAATTCTGGAGTATTTTTCTCTGCAGCCCCTGACCTGATCCAGCCATTTTTTAAAACTATATATAAGAGAGAGAATGTGCATTCCATTCCATTTTCAGAGGATTATTTTGCTGGTGGACAGAAATATGGAGAGAAAGAGAGGAGGGAGGGAGGGAGGGAGGATAAATGAAGATGAGAGCACAGCCCACCAACAGAATCTGGCCTACTCATTTTAATTTGATACACATACAGGAATAAGTAGCTATGCTAATAATTAACAATATTTGTTAAACAAATATGGACAAATCTATCAACTCTGGTTGCTCCTTAAATTTATTCCCCTCAGATCTATTAGTATTTCTGTCTTATTGATGCATCAATTTTTAATTTTTCAAAACAATCTGTAAGAAATTTATATCAGTTTCTAATATCCATTTTATATATAATTTCCATATATATAATGCATTTCCATACATTATTTTCATTACATCAGTGTCAAGGCTTACTTTTTTTTTGTAATAAATGTTTTTGTACCCATCTTAACTAAACATTTTAATTAAAAAACAAAATTCAGAAAAATACAATTTGGTTTAAATTATGCAAAGTTGGCACATTCCTCATAAAATGCAAACTAAACCAAATTGTCTATTTTTAGAGTACATACAATTATTTCCTTATTTATCATCCTTTTACGATCACAGACACAAACACAAACCTTAAGATTAATTTGTGACAGGTTAGAGATACCACATTTCATATCCATACAACCAGCAGACTATCAGATGTATTACTTAAACTTCATACAGAAGATACAGAGACATTTGGGGAACCGAAACTCAATCATGGTAAGTAAACAACTGTTATGCAATTACTATTGTATACACTTACTTACATATATATCAAATTTGTCACCACCCATCTCGTTACAAAGCATCATAAGTCTGTGTGAGTATGAAGAAGTACTTCTGAATGTATTAAGGATTAATTATTTCCTATTTCCTTTTTAAACCTACCCACATTAATTAAACAAAAGAATTGAAGACTTGTTCCCTATTATGTTCTTAAGTCAGGTAGTTGAAGTTGAGAGCAAAAGTTTCCTAGAACTTTATTACACTATATTGTTTGTTAAAGTACAAAACAGAGTCAAGTGGAAAGATCTTTCCCTAGTTACATGTTTTTAGCAGAAACATATAATTTATTTATAAACACAAGCCACACCAGTCTTATCCTTCTGCCACATTTTTGCCATAATTCTGATGATGCAATTTGCCCAGATGCTACTGTGCCATAAAATCCCAATCGTATCTATCTTCTTGCAGAAGCCTCAAAAAAATATTTTTGCAGATTTCTATACACAAAGGTACAAAAGTAAATCACAGGAATAAAAAAAATAGTAAAAGAAAAAAAGCATAATCTGTTTTCTATTAAAAAATAGAAAAGTACTGTAAGCATTTAAGATTTTAGCTGCAACTTTATCCAAGTCATACTGAAATCGGTGACGGTTACTTTTGAGTAAATATGCATATAATATTTGTTGATTTATTAATTTATTTATCAAAGTTGTATACCGCCTAAATCCCAACAACTCTGGGCAGCTAGAATAGCAGTATTATTGATATATGCAATCATAACTTCAACAGCACCCAGCTATGCAAAACATTAATGTTAGATTTCATAACATATTCTAAAAGTTATTTTTTAGAAAACTGGTTTTCAATTATCTAGTATCATTTCTTATGCAAACACAGAATAGCTACTGCATAAGGGAATGCCAGTGAGAGCCTTTGTGTTTCTGTGTGTTTGTATGCATGTATTGTGAAATTTATACTCACATGCTCCTCCCACACTAGCTCATATTATGACCAAGGTTCTATTCAAGGAAAGCAAAACAAGGATTTTACATATAATATGTGCCCACCAGGCTAATCCCTTTAAGACAAAATTATGTTAAGTGAAGTGCAGGAAAAAAGTAATAAATAGTAAGCAAACATGTAATGAGATAAAAGAGAAGGAAATAGAAGGAAATAATTTAGTCTCTGCTAGCGGCTTAATGACACTGAAAGTTGCCGGCCAGAAGTGGCTGACACTTCGGCGGTTCGAGTCCAGCCTTCGCGTTAACAGGGTGAGCTCCTGTCCCCACCCCCCAGCTCCTGTCAACGCAACAGGTCGAAAACTCATGTGAGTAGATAAATGGGTACTCTCACTCCGGTGGGAGGAAAAATGCTGGCAGCGCCTTGCACAGAAAGACGGGACCAGTTGCTGGTAAGCGCGAAACTGCGCTCGCCCGAAAAGGGGGCGAAGCAACGGAAATCCCGCCTCCTGTGCTCGCCAGCTGGGCTCTGCTCTAGGAAGGAGGCTCTGGCAAACCACTTCCGAAAAACAATTGCCTTGAAAACTGCAAGGATTCATCCAGGCAGTCACTGCAGGGTCAGTAATGACTGAGCGCAGACCAAAAAAAAAAAAACCATTCACTATACTTCTCCACAGCTTTCTATCCTTAGAATTTGTCCTTGCTTCCACCCCATATATACACCATTTCATAGATTACCTTTTGTTCTTTAGATTTTTCACCTCTTTTTGAGAATCTCACCAATGTCATCCAATTCCAACTTCCTCTGTATTCAATCACCACCCATTCATTTTTGACTTTGTCACTTTTTGTTTTATCACATACCCTTAAATATCACATTCCCACTGCATTTAACTTACTTTTTTGTTCCCAATGTACTATTATATGCCTTGGTTCTTACTAAATGGCCCATAGATATTGACCTCTGCTACGCATCACAGCCTCGATCAACTGAAGCTGTCATATAATGCTTTTTACTAAGATAAAGAAGGTGTAAACTTGATTATCAGCCTTGGTCATACCTATGCCATACGCAGCATATCCTGCTAATGATGAGGATAAAACCAGTCACTTGTGGTGCATGCTATATACTAGGTCACAAGCACAACTGAAGCACAGTTTTGCCCTATTAATAATTACACTAAACCGAGCAAGCTAGGATCTCTAACAGAGAAACTATCTTGCAAGACAACATACTATTGCTTATATCCCACCAACTAATTGGATGCACTTTGGAAAAGACTTGTTGTTCAATATGCTGGCTTTCTACTGGCTAGTAAAAATGGAACTTTTTCAGAGACCCCTCAATATATGAGTTAACACTATCAGTTATTGTGTTATGTTATTAAGATTAATTTATTGCATTTTTATTTGGCACTTGCAGATGTGGCCTTTGTTAGCCTAAGGCTGAGGCACGAAGGCTTAGAGAAGGAGGAAGCCCAGCCAGTGGACTTCACAGGTATTTACAGTACGAAGAAATAAAAGAAGAAATGAATCTGAAGGAATTTATTATACAACAAAGTTTGTTAAAAATTTGCAGTCTTCTAAAAGCAAGGGTAAGTCCAGCAATCCCACCATTAGCATTACAATCAAATGCCTTTTACTCCAAAGACAACTATACAGGTGAAACTCGAAAAATTAGAATATCGTGCAAATGTTCATTTATGTCAGTATGGCAACTCAAAAGGTGAAACCAATATATGACATAGACGCATTACATGCAAAGCGAGATATGTCAAGCCTTACTTTGGTAGAATTGTGATGATTATGGCGTACAGCTTATGAAAAACCCAAATTCACAATCTCAGAAAATTAGAATAGTGTGAAAAGGTTCAATATTCTAGGCTCAAAGTGTCCCACTCTAATCAGCTAATGAATCCATAACACCTGCAAAGGGTTCCTGAGCCTTTCAATGGTCTCTCAGGCTGGTTCAGTAGGAATCACAAGCATGGGAAAGACTGCTGACCTGACAGTTGTGCAGAAAACCATCATTGACACCCTCCATAAGGAGGGAAAGCCCCAAAAGGTAATTGCAAAAGAAGCTGGATGTTCCCAAAGTGCTGTATCAAAGCACATCACATCAATAGAACGTTATGTGGAAGGGAAAAGTGTGGTAGAAAAAGCTGCACAAGCAGCAGGGATGACCGCAGCCTGGAGAGGATTGTCAGGAAAAGGCCATTCAAAAGTGTTGGGGACTTTCACAAGGAGTGGACTGAGGCTGGAGTTAGTGCATCAAGAGCCACCACACACAGACGGATCCTGGACATGGGCTTCAAATGTCGTATTCCTCTTGCCAAGCCGCTCCTGAACAACAAACAACGTCAGAAGCGTCTTACCTGGGCTACAGAAAAAAAGAACTGGTCTGTTGCCCAGTGGTCCAAAGTCCTCTTTTCTGATGAGAGCAACTTTTGCATCTCATTTGGGAACCAAGGACCCAGAGTCTGGAGGAAGAATGGAGAGGCACACAATGCACGATGCTTGAAGTCCAGTGTGAAGTTTCCATAGTCTGTGTTGATTTGGGGAGCCATGTCATCTGCTGGTGTTGGTCCATTGTGCTTCATTAAGTCCAGGGTCAACGTAGCCATCTACCAGGAGATTTTGGAGCACTTCATGCTTCCTTCCGCAGACGAGCTTTATGGGGATGCTGACTTCATTTTCCAGCAGGACTTGGCACCTGCCCACACTGCCAAAAGTACCAAAACCTGGTTCAATGACCATGGGATTACTGTGCTTGATTGGCCAGCAAACTCGCCTGACCTGAACCCCATTGAGACTCTATGGGGCATTGCCAAAAGAAAGATGAGGGACATGAGACCGAACAATGCAGTGAAGCTGAAGGCCGCTATTGAAGCATCCTGGTCTTCCATAACACCTCAGCAGTGCCGCAGGCTGATAGCATCCATGCCACGCCGCATTGCAGCAGTTATTGCTGCAAAAGGGGCCCAAACCAAGTACTGAGTACATATGCATGTTTATACTTTGCAGAGGTCCGATATTGTTCTATTTCCAATCCTGTGTTATTGATGTCATGTAATATTCTAATTTTCTGAGATTGTGAATTTGGGGTTTTCTTAAGCTGTACGCCATAATCATCACAATTATATCAAAGTAAGGCTTGACATATCTTGCTTTGCATGTAATGCATCCATCTCATATATTGGTTTCACCTTTTGAGTTGCCATACTGACATAAATGAACATTTGCACGATATTCTAATTTTTCGAGTTTCACCTGTAGTAAAAAAGTCTTAATTACACATGACAACATGACATATCTAGATTCAGAAAACAGATTAAAGATACAACAGGAAGTGCTCAATGAAGGAAGAAATCTACCACGGTTAATGTATCTCAAAATAACTGGAAAAATAAAAAGTGATCTTAAAAAAGGATGGAGCTTGAAAAATATGACAGAATTTGAAACACTTGAAATTTGAAAATCAAGATAATCCACTAGGACACATTTATAAATTGTTATCGAAATATGGAGGTATAGCAAGTTAAAAACTGTATGATACAATGGATGCAAAATTTGAGAGAAGTGATCACAGTGGATCAATGGGAAGAGTTATAGAAAAATTAATAAATTTAATTAAATTTAAGTTAAAGAGAAAATTAGTATAAAATGTTCTACAGATGGTACATAATGCTATTAACCATTGTAATATAGGCAAAACGTGCAACAATTGTTGGAAATGCCATAATATAGAAGGAAAATCTTACCATGTGGTAGCTATGCAAAAAACTAAAAAATATTGGACAGAAATACACCAAAATATTTTTAAAAATCCTAAAAATAAAATTTTAACTTAAACCATAGATATTTTATTAGGTATAATTCCATAAAGCATAAATGAAATATACCATAATTTACTAAGATATATGTTGACAGCAGCAAGAGCAAATCTGGCACAACATTGAAAAAGAGTAAGTTTGCTGTCATATCAAACTAGGTGACCAAAATTGGAGAATATGCTGCAATGGCAAAATTGACAGTATACATTCATAACAGAAATTTAACCAAATCAAAGCAGAAATGGTTCCCTTTTATAAAACAATTTACACAGCAAGGCAGATTTAGTTATATGGGATATGGTTTCTAGGATTTAAACAGAAACCAACAACAATCATTAATGTTCAGTGCCTTCTCTGTGGTGGCCCCACACTCTGGAAAAACATCCCTCCATAGATACAGATGGAGTCCACTCTCCTGGGGTTCTGAAAAGCCTGTAAAATCTGGCTATGGTCTTAGGAGTTAATGTGCTTTGAGGGGTCCCTGTCATGCTATGTTTTAATGGCTGTTTTTACTCCTGGCTGTTTTGTTTTATCTAAAATTTAGATTTTTAAATCTAAAATCTTAAATATAAATTTAGATACTATAATTTAGTATTAGATTTTGCAAGCTGCCCAGAGTCTGGTGGAGTGAGCAGCTATAATAACTTTAGCAAAATAAATAAATAGTAAATAATAAATATTTAAACTGTGGTTAGCAGTTGGGGACACAAATAGAAGGGATGAGGAAGATGTGTTATCAGAAAGTTTTCTCACTGTTTTTTTTTAATCTACATTCAGTAGTTATTCTTTTGTTCCATCTTATTGTTTTCCTTACTTTCTTTTGTATTCTGTTATTTTAACAATTAAAAAAAATCATATTTAAAGAAAAAAAGAACTGGGACAATAAAATTTTGTCCAAGAACTCTATACAGAAATAAAAACAATTAAGCCAAATGAATAAAACAAAATGAAATATTTAAGATCAATGATGATTTCAGAGAATGAACATGGTATTGCTTATTTACAATTTATCAAATTGCCCAACCATACTCGAGATATCACTCACCAGTTTAATTCCATTGTTTTCAATCAACAAATTAGTTCCTTTCCTTTGTTGTTCAGTTATCACCACCAATGTAGCAATTTAGACTAACACCTCTGGAGAGAAAATGCTTTATTAAGCATTTTACGCTGCCCAGAGTCTCTTTGTGTGAGATGGGTGGCTATATACATATGATAAATAAATAAAGATAAATTAAACTGTAAGCTTAAATTAATCCTGCTGTATATTCAAGCAACCAAAGGACAGGATACACAATTTGGTTATATTCAGGTTGTTCCTGAACTGAAAATGAGACAAAGCTATTACCTGACTATATAGTAAGCATTCCTGCCCTGTATTCCTTGAATGAAGCTGATCTCTAAAGTTGCCTTATTCCTGATGTGGAACTTTGGTATCCCTTTGTTCCTGGAAACTATGTGTTTGCTACTAAATTATTGTCTGGATGTCACATTACAACATAATATTTACAAGATGAACATAGAGTGGACTAGTGGCTTTGTCTGCCAGAAGCAATTAATAAACCCAGAAACTCTGCCCAGGTTTTCATTGTGTTATGTGAAACTGAAAGTCTAGCTCTTCTTTTCTTAACAATCCAGAGTCATAAATCAAGAATAAAACTGGTTTGATGTGATATTCAAACACTGCCTATATATTTACCTGTTCCTGCGATACTGACCTGTTATTCCCAGAGTTCATTCTGCAATGCAACTCACAACCCATTTGGACAGCTTATATTACCTAATGCCATTGCCTACGCATATTTCTCCCATAGCTTACCTATCCAGGCATTTGGCTCCAGGCATTTGGCTCTGGGGTATAATAATTACTCAACAGTTTCAGTAAGTGTGGATGGTTATATATTTTTTACGAGAGATGAACTTGTTTATTTAAAAAGTGCAACACAGAGACAAATGCTTGCACAAATGTAAACCAAGTCCTTCATCTTGTAGTTATAGTATACTTACATCAGCCATCTACAAACTTTTAAGACTGCATTAGTCTGGAAATACATTATGAACTTGAACATGAAAGAAAAACAGAAAAAACAATCTTAGAATACCCAGTTTGTGAACTCCTGCTCTAAAATGCCTGAAGAACATTAAAGTAAGTATGACGGAAAAACAACTTTGTACATTACCAAATCTGTGCTGTTGGAATTTATTGTGACAAGCCGACAATATTTTTTCCTCTCCTGGGAAGGTCCTGATACTACTAAAAAAAAGTGAAAGCAACACTAGGAAACTAGAGGGAACAAAGTACACAACTGAGACTGGAATGTGTTGTAATTATGGCTGTTAAATGTCTACTAAAGTGAACCTGTGCTCCAGAAAAATGAATGTTACCTCAGGGAGACAGAATAATCTTCAAGAGAATATGGGATATAAGTATCAGAAGCCTTTTGTACTTTGAGTTACATGTGAGATGAACACAAAGGGTAGCAAATTTCTTTATTTTTTGTATCACAACTTTGTCATTTTTTAAAAGTTAAATATTGTTTCATTATTTCTTCTTTTTAGCTGCTAGAATAATGGAGAAGGAAAAGTTGTCTTTTAAAAAATTAAACATTTTTCCCTGTGGTTTTCATAATAAATACCTGGTGCTGGGTATTTGATATAACCATTATAGTATGGGTGTACAACCAGATGCCCCCACTTAAACAGCAGCATCCCAAAGCCTACGGGGAGTCACCAGGTCTTCTACTGAAGTTGTCAACAACATGTTAAAGTTCTAAAATGACAAACAGGAACATTAAAGTCAGAGAGAATAACTGTATTTGGTTAATTTAATTTAAATTAAAATTTAATCAAAATTCATTTTGTCCTAAGTCTATCCCTTTCTAAAGTGCAACCACAGTCCACTGCTGCATTATTTAAAAAAGTTACTAAGATCATGATTCCAAAACATAACAAAACATAATTTTAGAATAATACAAAATGATTCAGTGATATTATGATTCTGCCAATATTATACTTGAATCCATTCTCCTTTATGATCCACTACTAAGAATCATCAACTATTCTCAGTATTGGCTGCTCTACTAAGTAGAGTGATACTTTTAGAAGGTTCTTTATATTTTAATAAGTAATGACCCCAAACTATTCCACCTTCTTCAATTTCACAGAAAAGAAACTGCTTTAAATTTTTATTTTTTAGAAGAAATTGTTAATCAGAAGCAGGATTTCTTGTCCTTTGTAACAAATTCCTTTTCCTTTGTTACAATATAGGCAAGAGTATACAAGCATCCAGGTTTTTTTTCCTGAGAATTTTACTTTGCAAATAAATTAAACACAAATTATAATCTATTAAATGAAAGAAGGATTTAAAAATGCAGAGGAAATATTTAGCACAGCATTCTATAGGTAAAATATTAGATGGGGGAAATTCCTTTTAATAAAGTCTTCTTATTAAAGAAGGGGATTACGGGGACATATACATAAGTTTTCCTGGCAATAATATAGAGGTGGTTTGCCATTGTCACCTTATAGGGTATTTTTTTCAATTTTCTAGTCTAGTCTATTGTCCTAATGGTTTATTGATGTTCTCCATCCAAATATCTACCAGGTCCAACCCTATTTGGCTTCATAAGATCATCCAGGGTCAGTTCAACAGCTGTTAGTCTATTTTATTTTAGACTGGTGAAAAAGTGACAGCTTTAAGTTCCTTAGAAGAAACTTACACTGACACTAATTTAGGCCTACTGTTTTAAATAGTTATAATTAAAAATACATTAACAACCCAAAGAAAATTCACCCCCACCTGCCTTATGCTTATGATTTTTTTTTTTAACAACAGGAAGGCCAATTCCTATCCCCACAGTTCTCACCATGGCTATATACTCAGCTAGAACTTTCGGTTCAATAACAAACACACACCTGCTTAAAAACTATGGTTACTACTTTCTGTTTATACAATCCATATATTCTATTTTTCCAATATAAAGATCAAGGAATTCATATATGTGTGTGTGTGCACATGCGCATGTCTTATGCAGACATTTTGATCAACTTTAAAAGTTGCACGTATAGGAGCAAGCAGAAGTTGACCATTTAATAAGAACATCTGCAAATCATCAACAGAAGTAATTAACTACAGCAGAAATCAAGAACTAGCCAGCTTGAATAGTTTACAAAATGATTCAGTATAGGATGATAACATGACACAAAAAACTGAACACATTTTTAGGTCATTCAGGTAGCTTGCAATGAGGAGACATTTACTGCCTTCTGTCATGTCAGAGTTTATTTTCTGATGGAAAACAATTATAGGACAAATGTCAAGGTATAGTTTGCTCCCCCCCCCCCCCCCAAATAGTAGCAGCAGCATCTGGTCTCTTGGCAGATTCCCTGGGCAATTTTACTGACAGCTGAAGAATTAAGAATTTGGGGTCAGTCACAGTAATATTCTGCATAAGCTTTCTGGCTGCACCTTCTTCCTAGATATCATGATCCATATGATTTACTTTTAAGGAATTAAAATGAATGGTCTGTTTCAAAAAACGTTGCCTTAAAAGGCCTTTGGAAGGCATGCAAGGGCACAAGAAAACTTTAAGAGGAAATAGTATTCCATAGCAGAAAGAGAATGACTAATCTGATCCAAATTATTTATTAAGCCTAAAATGTATCTTCTATTTAGCCAATGGCTCACATAATCTGCTCTGGCTTAAAAAGTAGCCTGTATCTGGGCATGCAGAATATTGCACTAGTTCAAAAATCTTATTAATAACATGTTATTTAATTATTTGTTTTTATTCAATGTCTTCATTAGCTACCTCCCAAGACTGTGATCTCTGCTTTCATTTGATTGATGCTACTCTTTTACTCTACTATTGAATCTGGACAGAGATTAATGGAAAAATATTATAATAACACAAAATACAGTTAATGGAAATTGTGCATGATTACACTATATGAAAGAAAGCACTATCCCAAATCAGATTAGAAATTTCATGTATGTATATTTTGCCCTAGAACAACATAAATCCTTACTACTTAGTTTATAATCTAGTTTTATAACTAAGTAGTAAGGATTTATGCTATTTTTAGGAACATGAATTACTATAAAAATATATCGAGATACGCCATTCCAAAAGCATACAAGGTTGCTATGAAACCTGATTTTACATTCCAGATTATTTCAAACTGACAGTAGGAAAGTCATCTGACTTTATCATTTTTCTTCATTGTTCTTTTGATGACTTACATTCATTCTGTCTTTTTTTTTTTTTTTGGCATAATTAAATAGCAACCAATTATCCTGGCATGATTAACATCTCCAAAAGTTAACTTTTTCTCTCAGGATCTCTAAGGGTTAAACTTCATCTCAGTACTATACTGTTACTTGCTATTTCTATTCATTTCAAAAGAGCCGTGAACAGAATGGAGGGTTGGAGTGACTGAACATGTGGCCCGTATTTAAAATACTAATTGCAATGCACTACAGACAGACTTTACTCAACTTCAGTCAATTTCAAAGACTTGTTAGGAATGAGGAAATCAAAGGTTTTCAACAGTCTTACAGGTGGTATAAGTAACATTAGCTCCTGAATATAAAAGTTATATAGATATATAAGTGCACAGACACACATACACAGAAAACTCAAACTGATTTTTAAAAAGTCTTTAATGATTTAAGCTCTAAGTTACTAAGAAAGCTTTAATCATCTGTCACTGTATGTTTCCTATTTTCCAACACTGTACTCACTCCCTCAGACCTGTAGGAATTGTAACTCAAGGAATCTGAATGTCTCTTCATTTGTGTGGCCTAACTGCTTGAGGTAAATGGAGTCCTCTTTGTGAATATTAGACAACCTATTCATTGTTCTATGGTCTTGGAAACAACTGAGTTTGCTCTTTCAATTTAATGAAGCTTAATGTGCCATCAATTTATACCAGGCTTTTAAAAAATTATTTCTAGAATAATGTCTTTTTCTTTAATGTCCTAGCACTTAAATTAGTCCCTTCTATCATTGAAAACAACAATAACTACAAAAGCCAATGCCTAAAGGTTTTCTTTCACAAACCAAGTGGATATCAAACACTGCAGTTTCCAGTAGGCATTGGTCTAGGATAAAGAATAGATACAATAACAATTTGTAACAATTGTATATAGTAATTATTTGTTCTACTGCCCAATTATATATCATGTAAGGATTTCCTGAATGGTAGCCATATTAGTCTGCTGCAACCTACCTTCCCAAGGAAACAGTACAGGTAGTCTCCAGTTTAAGAACGAGTTCCATTCCCAAGATCTGTCCTTAAGTGAAATTTGTATGGAAGGGGAAACAGTATTATTGTATAATACTGTATAAGTAGTATTGTGTAATTAACTCGAACCATTGTGTATTCAACTCAATTCACTGTGTATTTAAATTGAATTTTGCTACAATAGGCTCCGTTCTTAACTATGGGTCATCCTTAAACTGGGCATTCTTAACCCAGGGACTACCTGTAGAGCCAAGGTCCTAATTATTATTCTAACCAGCAGATCTGGTTTACAGCAAGAAGGGGTAAGCAGATATCTTATCTCAAGACATGAACTCTGTAACCAATTAGTCCCTAACAGGCACAGACTCACACAATAGTAAAGAATGTTACACGTGAAGTGCAAAGAAGGACACTCATGAACATAAAGAAGCATGTAACATTTATGTAAATCAACAAACTGGTTCAACCTGAGTTCTTATTCTGACTTAAAAATCTTAAAGATCCTAGAATCATGATATCTATATTACCACTTAAAGGACCTGCAACTTTATTTATCTTTTATCCTCAAAAGGATGATAAAAACAACAAAATAAATTATTGTAATAAATAAACTGGATAATAAAGAAATTATTGTAATAGACAAACAAACAAGCAAACTTCATAGTAAATTAGTCTTAAATAAATGTCTCTATTCTATATGGACTCTGTACTTTGGTTAGGTCCACTTTGAAGAAGCAAGATAGGAAGATTATTGATGCTTTTGAACTTTGATGTTGGAGAATACCATGGACAACCAAGAAAACAAATGGATCACTGAACAAATCAAAGGCACTCAAGGCACAAATGGCCAGGTTCAAATTATCCTACTTTGGACACATTATGCAAAGACCTCACTCTCTGGAGAAGGCTCTAATGGTGGGAAAGGTGAAAGGAAAGAGATGAAGAGGATGACCAGCAGCAAGGTGGATAGACTCAGTTATAGTAGCAATGGGTGTACCATTAGAAGAGCTGAAGGACCAGGTTATGGGCAGATCATCATAGAGAAAATCTATCTATGTAGTCACTAAGAGTCAACAATGACTTGATGGCACATAATCAATCAATCCAAAACTCCAAGAAACAGTACAATCAATGTGAACTGTTCAGTTTTATACAAAAAAGAACAGAAATATTCTTAAAAGTTATAAAATGGCATTTGATACTTTTCTAAGGTTTGTGTGAGGCAAGTGAATTATGGCACTTGTTTTATATGGCATTTTGCAGCTACATAAGGGAAACAGCTCATAAGAGGTGTTGCCTTAAAAAGAAAATTATTCCTATCTCCACACATACGGCTAATATTGAAACACAATACACATCTTATGTCTTACATTTGTTTTTGTTTTTTTTAATACAATTTTGAAGGGGGGTGTTGTTGTTTTGGCTTCCACTTACACATGACCCTATTTTCAGCTTTGGGATAATCTGCATCATCCTGAGATTAAAACTAAGTGGTTTGAGGAACTGTCCTCTTGACAGAAAGGCACAGTGCCCCTATCTTCAGTTTGAAATAGATAAAATGTTACAATCACTCCAATGACAGAATTGACCAAACTGCTTCTCCAGCTACCCTAGATCACTGTTACTACATTGTCAGATTGTTCAGAATATCCTTTATATCAGCTGAGGAACAATAGTTTTATTCCTTTGAATGTCTGCATACGAACATATGTAAAACAAAATATAGCTAATTAAAAACATGTAGGTGAAAGTTTAATCATCGCAATCATGAGATAGGAGCTAAAAGTGTCTGGGATGTTTTCCAAAACTGTTTTCAAACAGGAAAAAGAATAAATATAAACATGCCATGAAAGAAATGCCCAAAGAACTAGAATGCCTACAAAACACAAAGCCTGAGAATCTTATTTTATCTTTCTATCCTCCAGCATGCAAAACTTATAAAATGCATTATTTTTGCTTTAAAGATTACCTCTAACCCTAAACTCTCAACATATTGGTCATCTTTCTGCTAGCAGAGCATTCATTGAGCTTTGGCACTCTGGTTCTGATGAACACTATCTAAGCCAGGGCTTTTTGGAACTAATCATGTACAATATAATATGATCAAAGTACTGGCAGTCTTAATTCAAGCCAAGTGTGAAAGTTCTTAAATTAGTTTCACAGTTTGATTCATGCAAAACAAATATAAACTGGCACTGAATGTATTTTTCTCCCTGACAACAACCTGGCACTAGAATAACCCAAAGGCCATTTATTTTAACTATTACTGAGCATTCACAATACAAGTTGAGTATTGTGTCTATTCTAGAAGACAGTACTGGCAAAACACTTCAGTACTGCTTCCAAGAAAATTACATGGGCTCATCCATGAAATTATCAGTGGTTGAGCTTGACTCAAAGCATACTGTACCTTACTTTGTACTGGTGAAATCTTGCTGACTTTAGTGTTGCATGTAAATATATAATAGTTTGAATTCAAGAAGAGATGAATGTAGCTTTTTAATGGGTCTAGGGCTGCAAACAGAAATGAAGTTTCTATACCACAAACATAGAGGAACAGATGGCACTGCTGAACTTTGATCATTTCCAACTCCTATATGAAATCACCTAAAGTCACATGATCCAGGACACTGGTGTACCTATTTTGACAATCCACTAGGTGTTGGGGACTATGTATTTGAAAATTGCTGCAATAATTCCCTCTAGCTCTAAAAAAAGACTAATTCCCACTATGCAAATATGCGAGTCCCATTTCAACATGTGGGGTCAAGTTACAATCATAACTCTGCATGAAAGTTTGCATAAGTGTCTAGTAATATATTATGCATGCAGGATTAATTAAGCCCAGTGAGCTGGTTCAAATATCTAAGAACTATCTAATTGCTACATGCAATTAGTAAAAGTCACAGAATGCTCTAGCCTTCACTGTATACTTTGTGGACTTACAACATATATTTATTACTATATCCTGGGCTACAGAAAAACCACAAGAAAGGCATCAGAAGTTCTGATTTCTCACTGTATAACCTTAGATGTAAACCTGCTCACATATGCAGCAGAAACAAATGTATCTATTTCATAAACCCAAATTCCAAAATCAGATATAAATAACAATAAACTACAAGCACTGATTACAATCAGAAATAATAGGAGCAGCATTAAAGATAAACCATTCTGGCTCAGAAGAAATCTAAGCAGCATTAGTCCTGGTTAATACTTGAATAGGGACCATCTGGAAAGTCCAGGACTATAAACTAGACAGGAAAAGCTAGTAAACAGCCCAAAATAAGACAGTGAATTAATTCTGAGTTTGTTATCACATGGATTGTTTTCAACATAGTGTCCTCCCACCAATGGTTTCAAATACACAAAGTAACAGAATTACAAGTCTTTTGTCTTCTATTCTACCTCAAGTGTGTGTGTGTGTGTGTGTGTGTGTGTTTGTGTAAATAAATAAATCTGAAACAGGCAGATTTATAATAGCAAAGGACCAAATCAAAACATGAACAAGATTTGTGTGCATGGTGATCCACATTCAATAACACAATCAGAATTCAGTACCAAGCCCACTATGGCATAATAGGACTGCATATACAAAGCTGTCTTAGCACCAACTATTAGCTTATACTTTGTCACAGAAGAAGATAGATAATATCTTAGCAGATAATAAACAGCATATAACAAACCCCATCTTCAGAGGCAGAAAAGATATAATTGATGCAGCACAATTCAACTTAAGAGACCAAAGGCCCAGTCTGCACAGCTTGACAGAAGATCATTAAACAGGTCTTCAGAGCAAGATAAACAGATGTCTTTTGGGAGTTCCAGAGCCTAGGAACAAACACTGAAAATTACTTCAGTGTGTGAACTTACGAATAATAATAATATTCAAACCATTAGGCATACTTTTTTGACATAAACATCTCTGAATTTTGTTTCTTATGATTTAGAACAACTTTCTGCCAATTTGGTGCTTTCTAGATTTGTTGGACTTTAATACTTGCAATTCCTCTGTCCCTTATGACATCCGAAGAGCACCAGATTTAAGAAGCCTGGTTTAGCATCACGTGTGAATCCAACCAAACTGATTTGTGAAGTTTATATTTTATAGTTAGCATTTTGTAGTTTAATAAGCAATCAATGCATCAAGTGGTTGTTAGGCGATTAGGACTCTGAATAATTATGAAACATTTTGCACACCAGAAATATCATGAACTGGTGCATATTCAGAAGAATGGACAAATTATGATTAGCCATTCAGTATATGACTTGTTAGAGATATTTTGTAGTTAACTAATTAATTTCTATAAGAACAGATTATTTCACAAGCACACATTGTCATACTAAAATCCCTAAATTAAAAAAGCAATTTTTTTTAAAAAAGAAAACCTTTTAATGAAAATGAGTGGTCAGACAATCTGTAATGAGATCCACAACCTTTCACCTTAGGTCACCACCATAATCCTTCCAGATTCAGAAGTTGTTGACCACCTAAGAACTGTTCAATGCTTGTATTGTGTCTGCAATCTCATTTCCATATGCCAATATCTGCTTGCATTAAATTAATTCTATCCCAAGTATTAAACCAGGAAAGGAGACAGGGAGAGACCATAGGCATTCCTTAGTCTTAAGAGAAGCAAAGGAGAATTAAAAGAGCAAAGCCATAGAGCTGAAGGAACAAATGCAAACATTGGAAAAAGAGAACTTTATGGAGCCCAGTAATGAGTTTGTCTGATGAGACTTATTAAGAAAATCAATATTACCCAGAAATATCATTACCCATTTTGCTGGTGACAAATAAGCAATGTTCTTTTGCACCTCCAATAAAAATGTGTTGTCTGAAAACTAGATTGGACTGTATACCTACTTATATTAAAACTATTCATATTTTTATGATACGGTTTCACTTTTAATATGAGACCTTTTAATGGCGAGCCACTGCCTGAAATACTATGTTCAGCCTTTTCATTGCAAACACTTGTTGATATATATTTCTTAAGTTTTTATTCTGTAATAAAATTAAAAATGCAAGCAAAGAAAGGAAGAAAGCATGTATGAGGGGTGAATGAAAAGTAATGCCTCCATCTCTGTAACTTTAATTTAAAGTTATTTTAATTTAAATAAAAGAAATAGGAAAATCATCCTTGAAATTAGCTTTTTTGTTGCCTCTATTTACTTTTCCACATAGTCACCATCATTTGCTACACACTTCTTCCAATGATGGACAAGCTTCTTAAAGCCATCATGAAAGAACACCACACTTTGTCTCTTCAGTCAGGATCTGACTATCCTTTCAAACTCTTGATTTCAGTCAGATAGATGCCCATTAAGATATTCCTTCAATTTTGTGAAAAGGTGGAAGTCACATCATTCCAAGTCTGGACTATATAAAAAATGAGGTAGGATGGTGAGACTTTGCCATTACCTCTTGGGTTGTTCATGAGGTTAAGGGTTACTATTATCATATTGCAATAAAATATCCTTGTGCTTCCAAATTCTGCTTAATAATTCAAAGTTTTGAGTGTAATGCTCTCAGTTGATAGTGGCTCCAGATCAAGGTAAATATAAGAGCTTCTAGCACATCAGTATTGTCATCTGTGGCAATTTATAACATTGGAGGCATCACTTTTCATTCAACCTTCATAGCCAAACTATATGGGAATACTTCAAAACACTTGAAACTGCTACACTTTTGGGCAGAACAGAATGAAAATAAGAAGACTTTTTGAAGAATTTTAGCCCTGCCAGATTTAAGCTAGATACCTTCAAAGTATTATCACATTTTTAAAAAAACATGCTTTTGGAAGAAACAAAAAAGCCTAAAGATAAACTCACTATTTGCAGAATGGATATATATAAAACCAAATTAAAGTCAGAAGCATATTAGCATCAATACCTGATTGGAACAGGACCAGAAACATAAAGAGAAATCATGGTGCCATAGTGACTTTTTTTAATTAGGGTTTTTTGTTTGTTCCATTTGGCTGAATAACATACAATTTGCTAAATACAGTTAGTTTTTTTTTTATTTGAAAAACATTTATATCCCACTTTTTCCCAAAGGAATTTTCAGAAGTTTAGAATAAATTCTATACAATATGAATATAATCCCATTTCTATGCAACATAAAAAGAGCAGCAGAAAGGGGGGGAAAGTATGGTTCAATGACATTTACGCTACATAAAATCTGGTAACACATGAATTTTAAATTCATGAGGAAAATAAAAATAAATGTAAAAATAATAAACAATCCAGAGATTATATAAGATTTATGGGCAAGAGAGAAACTCTAGGCATTTATTAATAACCGTTTAATGTTTATGAGTTCACCGTTAATTATCCATTCCACATGCAATCAGCAGGCTTAAACTTGATTTTTATCTACTCTTTTAAAGTATGTTGATGGATCAAGAATAATTCTATTCAATTATTCATATATTATAAAGTTTTTACACAGAAGACAATTTCTTCAAATAAATGTCTTGCAATTCATTTATTTCTGTTTAACATTTTTATATGCTTCCTGTACATCCTACTTAGCAGGACGTGACCAACAGGTATGTTGCCTTGCAAGTTATTCTCTAGATTAGCGATCCTAGTTGGTACAAGAAACCAGGAACAGGCTTGGGATAAAACTGTATTTTGATTGTGCTAGACTAGCCTAATTTGCCTAAACTGACAGGTACTGTCCTTATTGTTAGCAGGGAATGATGCATGTGGCACAAGTAGTATATGCTGCTTAGAGTCACTTGTATAATGGGATGGTCAGCACATATAAATTTGATAAATAAATAAATAAATAAATAAATAAATAAAGTAGAACTAAGGCTGGTAACTTAGTCTATGTCTTCTCTGTCTTACATATGCCTTGATAAAAAAATCTGTCAGCCAACCTGGTGATGACCAAAGCATATGGAACTTGGAATATAAGAGATGTAAAACAGTAAACATCATGAATAAACACATAAAATGAAGTTATATAAAAAATTATGTTGTATGTCTGTACAACTAAGACAAAAGGGAAGGATGTAATAAATCTAAATGAAGTGTTTGAACTTATGGAATGGAGCTGATGAATACAGGAAGGGAAGGGAATCTATAGGCTTCAGTATGAATAAAAGGTCTAAAATGTATGTCACAAAGTATGAATTGTATGCATATAGATTGTTGTGAGTGTATAGCTTGATGATAGTTATATGTTATTTCTCTGCTCTTATTGCATCTCCAGAGTGCTGCCTGGGGCCCTGTTTAAAGTTACCCAGACCCTCCTGGGTAAGGGGGGCTTGGAGGTTTACCTTCAGGGCTGCGCAGAAGAATTTGCTGAACATCTGGCAGATAAAATTGCTCAGATTCATTCCCAGTTGCAGACCAAGTATGGTGCAGGTCCTTTGGAGGTGCCTGGGGAGCGGTCTTGTCCCACTATCTGGGAACGGTTTGATCTTGTTGGGCCAGAGGAAGTGGACAGGGTCCTCAGGTCTGTAAGCACAGCTACCTGTGTGCTAGATCCATGTCCCTCTTGGTTGGTCAAGGCCACCTGGGAGGTGACATGTGGATGGCTTTGAGCGATGGTTAATTCATCCTTGAGAGATGGGGTGATCCTGGCACCTTTTAAAGAGGTCCTGGTTTGCCCTCCCCTCAAAAAGCTATTGTTCGACCCCACCATTCTGGACAATTTTCATCCAGCCTCTCACCTCCCCTTTTTGGAGAAGGTGGTAGAGAAGGTGGTGGTGCTGCAGCTCCAGAGGATCCTGGATGAAACGAATTACCTGGATACCTTCCAGTCAGGTTTCAGGCTGGATATGGGACAGAAATGGCATTGGTCGCCTTTTTAGATGATCTCTGGCAGAACCAGCATGGAGGTAGTGCATCTGTCCTGGCTCTTCTTGACCTCTTGGAGGCTTTCAATACTATTGACCATGGTATCCTTTTGGGTCAGTGGCAGGAGTTGGGGGTGGGGGCAGTTTTGTGCTGGTTCACCTCATTCCTCCAAGGCTCCAATCAGTGTTGACAGGGAGCAAGAAGTCCAGCCCACAGCCCCTACTTTGTGGGGTGCCCCAGGGCTTAGTGCTTTCTCCACTCCTTTTTAACATCTACTGGGTGAGATCATCCATCACCATGGGATGAGGTATCAATATGCAGATGATACTCAATTACATATCTCCATCCCAGGTGAATTAAGTGATGCTGTAGATGTCCTTTCGTGGTGCCTGAAGGCTGTGGGGTCTGAATGGGGAACAACAGGCTTCAACTAAACCCTGGCAAGACAGAGTGGCTGTGAGTTCAGGGATTCTCCCATATCTGGGGTCTTACCATCTTTGGTTCTGGATGGGGCTGCACTGCCCCAGACATAATCGGTGTGCAATCTGGGGGTCCTCCTGGACTCACAACTCCAGTTTGAGGAGGAGGTGGTAGCTGTGGTTAGGAGGGCCTTTGCTCAACTCCATGTTGTGTTGCCAGTTGCACCCTTTCTTGTATCAGGAGGCCCTTCTCGCAGTCACTTATGTCCTGGTCACTTCCCATATGGACTATTGCAATGTGCTGTACATGGGGGTACTCTTGAAAAGTATTTGGAAGCTGCAGCTGCTGCAGAATGCAGTGACACGGGCAATTATGGGTGCCTCTAGGACTGTGCATGAAAAACCTCTGCTGTATGAGCTGCATTGGGTGCCAGTGTACTTCCGGGTCCAATTCAAGGTGTTGTTTATGATCTTTAAAACCCTTCATGGCATGGACCCAAGTTACCTGAGGAACTGTCTTGTCTCCATTACATCAACATGTCCCACCTGGTCCAGCAGGAAGCGTATGTTATGGACCCCATAGCCTAGAGAGTTTTGACTGACAGGGTCCAGGAGGAGAGCCTTTTCTGCCATGGCTCCCGCCCTCTGGAACGTCTTGCCCCATTAAGTCAGACTGGCCCCCACTCTGTTGGCCTTCCGAAAGAGCATTAAAACCTGGCTCTGTCAACTTGCATGGGGACCCAACAGGGGCTCGTAACACTGGGGGTGGCTGGTAGCCTGAGGATGCTCTCTCTGCCATTTTAGTTGCACTGTAGTTTTAACTTTTAACTTTTAATTTTATCTTTTGCAGTTATATTGTATATTTTTTCTAAGATTTTATAGTTTTTTACTTGTAACACTGCCTAGAGTCACTTGTATAGTGAAATGGGCAGCATATATAAATTTGAACATACAGACATACAGACATAAATGTTATTCTCCAATAAGGATAAGTTTTAGAGAAAACAGTGTGTGGGGGGGGGGGGAATTGGTTAGATGAATTGAATGTATGAGTGGGCATGAGATGAGCAAGTACAGAAAGTGACTGGGACATTAATTAACCCCAAATTGAATAGATTGGTGACAAGGGAGTATCTGCTTAGAAAAAGGTCTCATTGTTTTGAATAGGTGGTTTAAGGATTAAGTCTGTTTATATGTACATGTAGCAAAGGAATGAACATTAATCTAAAAACATGACTGATTTGATTATTTACAGTGAAAGACTGAGAATTAGTAAAGAATACAAGGGTGTTGGGAGATTCTGAGTATGAAATAAACTATCCATTGCTAGTGTCAGGATCAGACTTCTGAAAAAATGGAAATGCAAGAAAAGAGAAGAAAGTGAAACAACCAACATAAAAATACAGCTATGAAAAGAATGGAAAGGATGAGTTCTGAGTGAAAAAAAAAATCAGAAAACAGAATAATCTTGCAACAGAAATAAAGTGAACATAAGGAATAGAGTAAAAAAATGTTACCAAGTGTAAAGAAATTAATGGAATTATGCTAATGGGAAGTTGAAAAAGGATGTTTGTTAGAATGAGGCAGTAAAAGAGACTGGATGACAGAAAAATACATATAAGAGAAGTTTTGCTATAAAAACAAGGATGATAGAAAGAGATGTGTAAAGAAAAAAATCTATTTATAAAGTATGTACTAGAGAGAGCAAGGAATGGTCAAGATTAAAATAGGTAGAGAAAATGCAAATAATTTAAATGAAAATAAATGTTTTAAATGGGCTGAAGACAGCTAAACAAGAACTTCCGCAAAATGAATGAAAATAAAAATGAAAGTGATGTAATTATTTGGGATGAACTTGAAGTGATGTTGGAAGGAGTATTTTAGAGACCTGTATGGGAATGGGTGATATGTCAAAGTGTGACACTGAAATGAAAGCTACAAATATTAATGTCCAAAAAATGAAGTCATCAAATACCATGAGAACATTGAAAGATGACAGGGCTAAAGGCATAGATGGTGTTTACTGAAAAAATGTTAAAATATGGTTGTTGTTTGTTTATGGCGTGGCTGTAGAGATTTGTTTAACGTGAATGTGAAGACTGCATGACAACTGGAACAGGGAAGATAGCGCTAGCAAATGCAAAATTTACAGTAGCATTAGTTTATTAAATGTACCTAGGAAGGTATTCAGCATACAAAGTATGAGAGGTTACTATGAGCAAGTGTAGGAAGTTCAAGATGGCTTCATGCCAAGGGTGGGTACCAACCTGATTTTTACTTTTCAGGTCACTGAAAAACATATGACTGTAAGAAGGAAACATATTGTATGTTTGTTGATTGAGAGAAAGTATATGATAAAGTGAATAGGCTTTATTTATGGAATGTTTTGTGTTAATATGGAGGTGACAATTGGTTGCTGAATGCAATACATTCTGTATACAGAATAACACAATCTGTATACAATGGAAGTAAGACACATGTGAAAATAAACATAGTGCTCAGTGAATAGTTCAACCACTGAGCAGGGAATACGACAAGAATGTGTGATGTTCCCTTGGTTATTGAATATATATCTTATAAGAAACCTTTGTAGTGATATTTTGTATACAAATAGTGTGATATTATTTGGCCAAGAACTTGATTAATTTGCAGCAAATGTTGGATTGTGATGGATCTGAAGATTAGTTTCAGTGTCTAGTGTAGTTGAGTTACGCAGAGAAACTGGAGTGAACAGTTATAAATAAATGGCAAAAAACCAGAGCAAGTAGATGAATTTGCATACTTTAGTACAATGCTTACTAAAGATAGGAAAATGGATTGAAAAATTCTAAGATGTGCAAATGTTGGAAGAAATATAGTAGGTAAAAGATGGTCTATGTATAATATATATATATAGTAGTGAGCTTCTGCCTACTTTGTTATATCAGAGTTGAGTATGTTGTCAGGAGAAATATATTAAGTAGAATAAGGTGGGAATGGTGTACTTCAGAACTTGTGTTTGGTAAAATAAGAAAAGATAGTGTCAAGACTAAAGGGTACTGAATGAATATAGACCATATGTACAGTACAAGTAACCAGTACAAAAGAAGAATATTAAAGTGGTTTGGTCATATACAGATAATGAATGATGAATGAATCACTTATACACATAGTACACACATACATACATACATACATACATAGAACTAAATATAAAGAAAGAGTGAATATGAAGAAAGAGCGAACCGGTCAAGAGGAAGGAGAAAAATAAGAAAGTCATGGTTATATAGAGTTGTTAAACTTCTCATAGAGATGAGAATTTTAAAGAACAAAAAGCAACATATAAAGTGATATATGGACACAGTGAAGCCAGGGTGACTTTCAAGGACAGACAGGTATGAAGGTGTATAGTGAATCATATTGGTGTAAACTAGATTTAGCTATTTCCTTTTCTTTTTCTTATCTCATAACTTTAATTTCTTTGGCTTACTTCTGTGCTTTGCATAACACTGCTTATCCCAAAAGGAAGCAATGTGAGATATCTAAAGGTAAAATCATTCCCAAGATAGTTTTCAAATATAATCTTATTTTTTTAAAAAAATAAGGAAAAATAGTAATAAATATTTATAGAATTAACGAATCTACAATACAGATAGCATTGAAATATAACACTGATATTCAGTTTAGAACCTTGAATAAAATCCAATGAAGAAAAGACTACAGAAATTGGGTTTTCAGAATTTTCTTAAAATGTGATTGCTAGCGACTACCCATTTTATATACCACTATGAGGTTATCTTAGAATAGGCTTGGCTCCTTGTATTTATTTAACTGCCCTCAGAGGTAGAAAAGTAGGATTATTCTCCACTGCTAACCCTAAAATTTGGGCAGAATGATTCAGGTAATCACAGTCATTATAGAATGTGGATATCATACACCGTGTGATTAATGCACGTTCATCTTTCATAGTATTTCCTAGATGAGAGGAACTTCCAAGTAAAACATTTTGTTACATGCAGTCATTCAGCATTGTGACTACACAGCCATAGATGCCTGTTGTTTCAAATGCAGTAAAAGAAAATATGGTGTTTATCACATTGAGGCTAATGGAAATGGATCTTATTTATGAACAGCTTCCTATTACATGTTCCAAGATAATTTTAAGGATAAGTTTACATTTAAATGATAGCCAAGTTATTATAGTTTTAGTTTGGCTTCCACCACCGGCAGCTGACATACGAGACTAAATATTATTTGTAATTACAAAAAGTTATTATAACATGTGTATATACTGCAGTTACTAAATAACTGCAGAAGTCTTCTTCATCCCAGCCAAATAAGTGGACACGAGTGAATGTTTCACACTAAATTTATGAATCATTGATACGCCAAAAAACCTTCTTACTAGAAGCATCTACTCCTTTATATATTTCCACTTTGCTTCCTGCATTCCAACTATGAACATACTCTATCTGTAGTGAATGCTTTAGGCAGGAGGCAACCTTTATAGCTCAGTGGAATTTTGAGAACATATCACAGCTATTTTCTCAAAATGGCTAGTATGAGAAGTCCCTGACTATTCATAAAACGATTGTCAGTCACAAAAATCACATCTCCCAAAAGACAGACTTCTGATACTTCCTTTACCACTTGAGAGACAGAGGAGGCTTTTTTCCCCCCTGGCATGTAGACATACTTCAAAACAAAGCTCTATCACATAAATTAATATCTCATATAGGCTGTGGGAGCTATGTGAGGCCAAGAAGCATTATTTTAAATAAATATAATGCTAGAGGCTGTTGCTTTGCTTTGTTTCACAACACCCTTGCTTCCCATTTATGTATGTTAACTTAATAATCAATAACAATAAAGTCATATGTGGTATGAAGCTTGATAGGCATCAAGGGAAATGTTTCTGCACACATTGGTGCTCATAAGACAATCCTGTTGTCTACCTCTGATCTGTCTATGTTTCCAACCACTGATCATCCATAACAAGTTGCTACATATATTCAGGCCATTAGTAAAAGAGGGAAATTCTGGTTTCTTTTTTTTTAAGTTTGCTATGCATCTGTGCAGGTAAATAACAGAAAATATAACAAAAATCCATCCCAGTTTGGCAGTTCCTCAAATGTTCTGCCTGTTGCTAGATCCTTTCATGGTAAGGATGACTCTACTCTCACTTTACACTGGGTTTTGCACAGCATAGATGAAGCAGAAGTATTTCTCCCTCCTGGCAAAAGCTTGGTGCAAAGTATTTTTTCTTTCCCCTCTCCAAGTTTTCTGCAATTCTAAAAAGTCATCATTACAGTGGGAGTCTGAGGACAAGCAGGCATCAGAGAACATTAAATATTTGAGTTTGTTGATTCCTTGTTTTCATATCAAATATTTTATCTACTCTGTCCATGAATGTAGATATGTGTTTCTGTCAGTGAGTATAGGAATAATCAATCCTCAAAAAACTAGTTTGAAATTGTCCACTAATGTACATCCCAATCTCTCTTACATGTCCAGATTTAAAACAAGCAGAACAATAAACCCAGTAACATAAGACAAAGAGATGGGGCCTTACTTTTGTTGCACTAACAGAGACTTTCAACATTACAATTATAGGAATGGGATATCCATTCTCTACAATGTTATCCTAGATTTTTGGGAAATACTGCAAAACAAAGCCAAATAAAACCAAGAGCCACTCTTACAATAATTTATTTTAAGCAGTTGTAGGTACCCTATTTTCTGTTCTTCAAAAATCCTTTTAATTTTTTTTTTCTTATTGAATTTTGACATTAAGTGCACAGCGCTAAACTTTAAAACAAATGTCTGTCAACTCTGCAAATTTAATTATTACAAGACAGTGCAGTGCAGCATGAAGTGTGACATATTTTTTTACTGTTTTGATTGAACATTTGACCTTCCTTCTCAGCCAAAATACAGCTATGTTTGTCTCCAAGACATCGCATACCAGCCAGAAATGCATGCAACTAAAAAGTAGCCTGTAAATATAGGAAGGTGGTAAAGGCAGGTAAAAGGCAGAGGTTTGCAAAAATCTCATCTACATTATAATCAATCAGTCTTTCTGGCCACAAAGACTGCTCTGAAAGTCCAAAGGTTTGAATATATTTCATGTAGCAGGGGATGTAGTTTACTTTTTTGATTTCTGAGTGAACGTCATAGTCCCAACGTTTTTTGCCAGGAGTACTTTGTCCTGATTATGGAAAATGATGTTCTGCACTGGTTGCTAGTGAGGTCAGAACAGGCCATATACTCACATTCCCCACAATGCATCATTTTCTCCCCTCTCTTTTTGTTATGAGCAGCAAGCAGGCGCATCCAATGCTGTATTACTTTCTTCTTTCATTCATGACGATGTCACATACAGGCTCTGCAATTCTGAAAAAAGAAGCATTTCCCAGGTTTTGAGGACAGAGGTACTCTAACCAATCCATCATGCTTTGTGTGCTAATGATAGATTCATGCATAAGAGACACCATAAGCAGTGTGAGCAGCAGGCATGAAAAGGAGTGAATCAACTGTCAGCAGTTGAGATCTGAAGGACTGCAAGGCTGTGATTAGAATTTTCAATCGGAGTTTCCACAATTCATCATGTTACTCAGGAAGGAGTGATGGGTTATCCCCTTTTCTTTTTAACAGACATCTTCCTTCACTATTTCTCTCCCTCCTCTAATATTAGCATATCAGTAAGTTTCTAATACTCAGAGGCTGGGTGGGGTGGGGAGAGAGCTTGTTTAGTTTCATTTAAAGCACAGATTTACAGCAAAGAGAAGGAAGCAGACTATATAGCAGGAAAATATAGCTGTCTGTTTTCATTTGCAGGCACAAAAATCTGTAATAAATTTGATTTCCCAGTAAAAATTATTTAAGTATTGAGATGAATTTTACAGATTAAAGAATCAAGAGTATTTTTTGTCTTTTTCCATGGGACTGTATTCCTTCTTCAGGACTGCTGTCCTCCTTTTAGACAGTCACATGGAATATCTACGCAAAAGTTCTAACTCTGGGACACTGAGACTGTAACATAAATATAAGGTAACTTTATCTGCAAAGGCAGAATGTCATAAAACTTATTTTAAATGTAATCACAGCATTTAGAACATCCAAATACATTCAAAAAGAGTATACATAATTCTTCAGGTTTTCAAAGTCTATGTAATATGGATTCAAAGAATGAAAGTGTGTTTATGTTAACCAAGAACATATTACATGAGTCATAATTTAACAATGAAACTACAGTGCTTTCTTAGTGCAATCCCATTTTCTATGTTTGGCAGATGGATAAGCTATAGCATGACAACTAAATATACTTTGATATCAATGGCCAATAAAATGACATTTTCAGGAATTAATGCAGCTTTAGCACCAAGAATGCACAGGCATCTCTTTAAAAAATTGCTTGACAGGCATGTGGAACAAGGGCCATGATGGAAAGGGTGCTGGCAAACAAGATGATGTAAATTAAACCACTCTCCTGTTTAAATGCTAATATTTAAGCATCAGTTTAATGCTAAATATTTACTCCATTTTCTGAGCCAGAATAAAATCCAACTAATTTTGCAGCCAATCATTTATTTATTTTATTCAATTTATATGGCCATCTATCTCTCCATGATGACTCTGAGCTACTAACAACAGTTAAAACACAAACAACAAAATAAAATATATAACCAGCATGCAAGGTAAAAACCAATCAAACAACAATTAAAATAGACACTCCATGGGCTCTAATTGACAATCCAATTCCCATGCCTAGGAACACAACCATGTTTTCAGAGCCTTGCAAAAAGCCAGCAGGATCAGGGCCAATCTACTCTCTGGGGGAATGCTATTCCAGAGGGAAGGTGCCATGTCTTGTTTCCTGGGGCCTGCCAGAAGACACTCCTCCATTAATGGGACCCATAACATGCCTCTTCTGCCAGAGGTGATGAGTTGAGTATAAACAATCAGGGAGAGGCAGTCCCACAAATAACCCTGCCACATGCCATGAAGGGCTTTACAGATGACCACCAGAAACATGAACTGCAGCAGAAGCATACTGTAACCAGTGCAGCTCACAAAGCAGAGGTATAACATGTCCATACCAAGAGAAGGCCATAACTGCCTGCACCATCACAAGGACCAGCTGGAGCTCCTATATGTTTTTCAAGGGCAGACCCACGTACAGCAAATTGCAGTCATCCACTCAAGAGGTGACTAAAGTATGAGGGACTGTGTGCAGAGCCTCTTGGTGTAGGAAAGGGTGCAATTGGCATACAACACAAAGCTGTGCAAAAACTCTCTTAGCCATGGCTGCCATCAGTTTGTCAGACAGGAGCCATGAGTCCAGGAGGACCCCCAAATTACACATTGATTCTGTCTGGGGTAGTGCAACCACATTCAGAACAAGAAGGGAAAAGTTCCTAGAACCAGGGGCCCCTAAAACACAGAGCTAGGGTTGAATTGAAACCTGTTCTTCCCCATCCAAGCCCCCACAGCCTCCAAGCACCAAAACAGAGCTTCCACAGCATCATGTGGTCAGCCCAGGGCAGAAATGTAAAGCTGGGTATCATCATCTCATCCTGTGCTGTCAGGTGACCTCACCCAGCAGCTTCATGTAGACCTTAAACAGCAACTGGAACCAGCCTCAGAGGAAGGAAGAGAAACAGTGCAACACAGTGCCATTCACTCTTAGACCCTGAAGCCTTTATGTGGATGTAATTCTAACACACAGGGCACTAGTAAAGCAATAATTTATCTGAGAATTTTCTTTTCCTTTCTTCTCCCTGCATTTCTCATTTATATCGTGAGCCTAGAGCTATGCTCATGCACCTATTTGGTTATTCTATGATCTTCAAGCAGATATTTGATTTCCTGAAACAAGCACATGGTCTAAAAATGAAGCCATTTCAAAATGTTTCTATGCAATCTTTGGGGACCAACTCTGAAATTATATCTGCTTACTAATTATCTTCAGTATATTCTACTTCTTTAAAAAATAGTATCTGATAAAACCAAGGAATCTAAATTATGCTTTTAATTTAATTGCAATGCAAAAAATACACTGACGGTATATCTGGATGTCAATAAGCAATAACTGAGAGTGATATACTTAGCATTCACAATACAAATAGAGTCACAAAGAGAAGCTTATGTAAGAACTTTTGGTAAAATCCTAGCTTGGCTTTATTTACGTCCCTACAAGGTAGATCACACTTTGGTGCATTGACTGCATATTAAAAATCTTGAAATAGTATTCATGAGCTCAGCTCATCTAAATTAGGGAATATATCAGGTGCAAAAATCTAATGCATGCTGACAACACTGCTTAGAATAATTTCAATCTGACCTATTCCTGTGAATCTCATATCTATTCTTTGTCAGCGTCCAAACAAATGTAATAATAGACTAAAAAACAGTGTATCTATTTCTTTCCCTGGTAAATATCAACTGAAAGAAAACTGCATTCAAATCCTCTACTTTCAAATAATCCTGGAGTTTAATCTTTTAAAGGCCTATTTTGATCTTTTCCTTGGCAGATAACATCGGTTCCATTTGCTAACCATTCCAGATATTCTGAGCAAGAGGTCAGCTGTAATTCTGTCAGCCAGCAAGCAAAACATATGTGGATTACTACAAAGAGGTTTGCATATTAACATTTTAACCAGACTGACAGGTGCGTAGTAAGGATCTCATCTGACAGTTCTGCCATTAACTTGGTGAACTATTTCAACCTTCTGTCAGGCATGAAAATAGTAAACAATTGTTGGCAACAAAGCCTTGTTGTTACAGAGAAAGCTATTCTCACATTACGTCTAGGATCTACTAAATGACCAAAAGAAACAGAATATTTATTTAACATGATGAAAATTTATTAAACTAAAAACCATAATAATTATTCACTTTTGGAGTCCAGTAGTTTTCCAAAGTTTACTATAATATATACTGGAAATATTGTGCCAGTATAAAAACTAACAGTGTTATGCTACCTTGGGTTCATATATTGCACTAAGGCAGAAACCATTGTTTCTGAACCTGGACAACTTAGCTATGGGCTTTAACTCTCCAAATTCCCTGGCCAGCACAGCTATTGCTCAGAATTCTGAAAATTTAAGTCTACACATCTAGAATTTGCCAAGGGAAACATTTCCACAAACCACTGTTTACAAACCAAATTGGGCCATATAAGACATAATACAAAACTAAACAGTAAATTAAATTAAATTAGATTAAATTAAATTAAATTAAATTAAGGTGCTAGAAGAAGATAAGCAGGGTTTAAAACTGGAAAAAGAAATGTCAATAATCTATGCTATGCTGATGACACCACTCTGATAGGTGAAAATGCAAATGATTTGCATGTTGTAGTAATGAAAGTCAAGGAGCACAGTGAAAAAAATAGCACTAATATTCAGAAGACCAAACTAATGACAACAGGTATAGCAATCAGCCTTAGAACTGATAATAAAGATACAAAAGTGGTGGATATAGTCTGTCTTTGAGGATCAACTAGCAATAGTAAAGGAACAAGGAGTTAATTAGTATGATACAATTAGTACTTGGTAGAGGTAGCAATGAAGAGAAGCAATAGTTTTTCCTGTGACATTCTATGGAAGTGAAATTTGGACTTTAAAGAGGCAAAATAAAAAGAATATTGAAACTTCTGAACTTTGATGTTGGAGAAGACTCCTGAGAATACCATGGATAGCCAAGAAAACAAAGAAATGGATCATCAAACAAATCAACCCAGAGTTCTCACTCAAGGCACAAATCGCCAGGCTCAAATTAGCATAATTTGTACACATTATGCAAAGACCAAGCTTCCTTGGAAAGTCTATTATTATTGTTATTGCTATTATATTTTTATCTTCCTCTTTTATAGATATAACTTAATGTGGAGAACATATAATTGTCCTGCCTCCTATTTTCCCCACAACAACCACCTTGTGAGGTGGGTTGGGCTATGAGAGAGTAACTGGCCCAAAGTCACCCAGCTGGCTTTCATGCCTAAGGCAGGACTAGAACTCCTGCTTTCTAGCCTGGTGCCTTAACCACTAGACCAACTGGCTCTCAATAATGCTGGGAAAGGTGGAAGGAAAGAGAAGATGACAACAGCAGCAATATTGGAAGATTTGAAAGACCAGGTTGAGGACAGATCCTCCAGGAGAAAATCCATCTATGTGATCACTAGGACTTGACATTGACTTAATGGCACATAGTCACTCAATTTTCAAATTCAGATTTGTGAAGGTAGTCCCTGCATCAGACCATCAATTCATTGACTCTGATTTATAGTGACTAAATGAGCATTTATTTTCATTATAACAAAACTGCCAATGATTGGCTATGATTGGCTATGGGACCTAGTCATATGATTAACAACAGAGCTCTGGTCCTTTCCCAAAAAGGAATGACTGAAATCATGTTGAAAGAATAATGCAAACAACTATCCTTGTTTATGTTATACACTCTGTTCTACAAACAATAGCAAAAGCTAACCAAAATAGCTACAAAATTGTCTGGTTTGCATTTTTAACCAGCCTGATTAGCATATTTTTTGCAGTTTTTCAATTTGTGTAATATATTCCTATATTACATTTAGAATATTCCTATTTTCTAAATACAACTTAAAATTTATTTATTTATTTATTTATTTGTTTGTTTGTTTATTATTTTCTATAGCCACCCATCTCAACAAGCGACTCTGGGTGGCATACAATCACAAAAACATAACACAATTAAAAAGAATTAAAACAATACAAAATAAATAAATATGGTCACTGAGTAAAACTATTGCCATAGATGTCAATATAGCCAAGAAATGGGGCCCTTAACACATTCCACAATATGTATATGTAAACATTACATAAATTTTATCTTGTTAAAAATAATTTAAATGCCAATTTTCATGTAGTTTTAAAAATTCAGATTAAGGTAGAAATAGCATCTAATAGACCTCTGAATAAAAGAACAACATTAATTTTTGGGTCAAAGTTAAATAGGTCCATCCCTCTCTACTTGCCATTACATATTTTTGCCACTACTCTTTCTTTTGAAGCCTAGGTTAATAGTGTGCATCATTAGGAGCAAGTAATTTTTTCCCTATAGCCAAAATACCAAATGAGAGTTTCAATAATCATTCATTCAAATAAATAACCCTGGATCTAAATTCTTTTGGCCTTTGGTCTATCTAAGGTCATAGAAGAAAAGTTCAACTACCTTTGTTCAAACAGGGCAATCAAAAAAGTTTCACACATTCTGTTGTGCTATCCTTTTTATCAACCATGGCACTCTGAATTAATAATGCTCCTATTAACTTAACACTTGGGCTGGTCTGATAAGGAGAGTGCTCTTACGTGTCTTAGCAGGCATGTCCAGAAATGCCAAATGTTGTTTGATGATGATTAATGTAAAAAGACTTTGGATTTCATTTTGGCAATGCCTGATGATTGATATATCTCTGCCAGAATAATATGCAATCCTACTAATTTCCTGGGCACTCCCCCCCCCCCAAGTTCTTTTTAAATTTGACTGTAATTTGTTTGATGCTTTGGTCTCTGATCATATTAAATTAAAGTATTCAACAAATGAGTAAATATTGACCCTTGACTTCTAGGTGGAAACATGGTAGACTAGCATGTCTCCATGAAACATCAGGGATGACACAGAGGCAAAGACTGACAACTGAGCGATATGCCCAAGCTAACAGAGGTTCTCCAGACAAGGAGAAACTATGAGATTGCCCACATGAACTCTGAGGGAGCAGCTCCTCATGAGGAAGCCCACAGGGGCTCTGCAGGCAATCTGAGGCTAGAGCACCAGGGAGTGCCTTGGGAGAAGACATCATTCTCACAGCCTCGCATGAAGCCTGCTTAAAGGACACTGGGTCTGCAATGGATTTAAAATTTAAAATTTAAGCAAAAAGAGACCTTCAGAGAAGCAGAGCACCTAAAGCCATTTGAGCGAGCATACCTTTGATCCGGGAAAGATTAAAGTAAAAAGGAAGGAACCAGTTATAAAGATTTTAAAAGAATTAAATGCAAAAAGCTTACCAGGATTTTGGAATAAGAAAGTTAAAAAATGGACTAAAGGGACAGTTAGGTTTGGAATATTGCCTCATTTAAAGTATTTTTTTTAATTAAATAAACAGATAATATATATCTCTGTGGGAAAGAAAAATGTTTAAATTAGTTAAGGAAGCTGATTGGCTGTCTGTGTTAAACAAAGAGATTAGTAGAAAAAGAAGGGAAACATGAAGTTCTGGGAAGGTCATCTGCTTATTGAAGCATGGACATGGGGGGAAAAAAAGCTTCTCTTTTATTTTTTTACTCCCCTTTTACAGATTGCAAATTTGAAATAAAGAAAAATGGTTATTACTAAAGGGAGTGGAAGTTACAGAAGGGAGGAGGGGATTGTTGGACCACTCCAGAAGAATATATTTGTTTGTGATGAATTTATAGAAGAGAATACTATTTTGTCGACCAGCAAGATTATTACATGTGTATAAAATGGAGATATATTGAAGTACCCACAACAGAAGATAAAATAAATACTTTTGCAGAATACTGAACCTTTTCTGGACTTTTGCTGAAAATGGAAAGAGCTAAAATGATGATTTTTAGACTGGACGATTGAAAAAAGTGTTGAATAATGGGACAAAGAGATTATTGTTATGTTGAAGAGAAAGGAGGGATAATAATTTTGATTGTAACAGCTATAATGAAGGTTGGAAATCACTTTAATTATCTTTTTTTCTTTATCTTCTTTTAACTGTTATTGTTTCCTGTACTTTTTCTTTTTTTCTTTTTTCTTCCTTCCTTCTTGTATATATTTATTTGTATTTAATTCAAGTAAAGGTTCTCAATAAAAATTATTAAAAAACCAAAAATGAATGAGTAAATATCAAAGCATACATTTTGTTAGTTTTAACAAAATATATTTGATTAATAAGGGGAAATATTTTGTACTTTCAGAAAGAAGGGAGAAAAATAATATGGAAATCAGAGAAGGTCTGGATTTAAAGAAGTTTGATTAAGCAAAGAATGTCCAATCAAATGGGACAAATATAAATATAAATAAATGTATAAATCTGTCCAATTTATAATAATTCATAATGATTTTTTTTCTCAAATAAACATTAAACTTTGGTTTGTTCAGGATTAAACAGCTGGTCATCCACTCTACTTACATGCAGCAGATGAATTATAAGGCTGAAACACAACTGATTCTTCAACTTTTTCTTCTAAAACAACTGATTCTTCAACTTTCTTTTTATTTCTTTATGCTCTAAATTCTAAACAGTAACTTTAACAATGTTTATTATCTTGCAAAAATTAATATATCCAGTAAATACCAAAAGAGGTTGCTTGGTATCATTTGTTGAAGAGCTTTTGAGGAAAAAAAATCCAAAAATCATAACTGCTTTGAAAACAGGCAAGAAAAGGGGGCAAGAATATTCCCTTTTCTGTTGCATCTATGGGGTTTTCACAAATCAGTACTGCAACTCTGTATGCTTAACTGCAATGTGGTAAAAACAGCACATTTTAGACTGTTGTTATCCATTATTGTTGTGTTGTAGGACTATGACCTTTCCAGATAATATCTTGACTTTTTCTTACAGCTTACCTACAAAAATACAGCTAAATTCATTTTCCCTCAGGCACTCCTTAAACAAATTAGTGTGTTCACTGATTGAAATATTTTGCCACCCATCAAATTTGCACTCTTCTGTTCTTTTCAAGCAGAAGTTCTCCCTGACCTCAGTACCACAGAGCAGTAATTAAATTTTAATAGCATACAACATGATAGTAATAAGCTTAAGTGAGGAGTTATACACAAATATAAAACTCAACTAAATGCTTGATGTGATTTTGATAAATTTGCTAAAAATGTGTAGCACTAATACTGTTTTCATTACCTTTACTTTTCTTATTATAAAAGTGCTACTGAATAGCTTTAGCACCTAACGTAAGAAAATACTAAACAGAAATTAGCAGTCTACAAATCTGCAGAACTTTGCAGTCAGTGTAATGTAATGGTTAAAGTGTTGGGTTCAGACTGGGAAAGCCAGGTTCAAGACATCATTCAACCATCGAGCTCCCCAAGTCTCTATCCTATATATTTCATAGTGTTGTGGCTATTGTAGCTATAAAATCAGGGGACTCCTATCTATGTTGCTTAAACACCAAGAAGAACAGTGGGACAGAAATACAATGAAATAAATATAAAATTAAACACTCCTTTCTCATGTTTTGTTTTTATTTTTTTCAAATTAGTTTTGAATCTAATGTTTCAAATAAAAGAAAATAAAATGGAATAAATCAAAATAATATGCAATCTAATACAGGAAAAGGTCTCACATATTTCAAAGAAATTATTCAAAGATTGAAACTACATGAAATTACAGGCTTTTCAAGGCATATGGATCAACAATTAAGGAAACAAGCAAAAATTAATAAATTAGTATGTATCTATTATCCTGTTTTGTAATGGGTACAACCATACAGACACTCTGATTTTATAACAAACTAAGCTTCCTATTTTTAATTGGTTTAGCTGGTCCAATTGGTGAGAAAAGTCAAAAGTCAATGAAAAGTGGGTAGCCTTAAAAATTGATTAAATAAATAAGTTAGAATGAATGGGATGTGGACACTACACCATATTTTATTTACAGCAAACCAGGATCCTTATTAAGTACAAACATGATCATTTCAGCACAAGTAACCTGTAGACATATATGGTCTTACACATCTAATAAGAGAAATATGTAAATTATATTGTGATGGATTGGGATGAGAAGGTTCAAGGACAGAAGCATCTCCTCAGCCCACAGCTTGAGCATGGGAAAGTGAAGAGGATGAGACTGGCACCACCCTAAGGAATTCGTAGTGTTTAGCTGCTGGCTTGGGGAGTTTAGAGTTAGTCTGGCGAGATTCTGTCTAGCAGGTGTGAGCTAATAAAGTAACTGAGCTGTTCCAGTACTGTCTCATGGAGCTTCTTGGGGTTAACCTGACATATATGCATGTAATGTTTAAAAATTGTTACAGTATAATCCTGCCATCACTGGATGTAAATATTTCAATTGAAGGGTATCTATTAATCCAAAATGAGAGTTTGAAATACCAAGTTGGGATTTACCTTATTTATTGATCACAAATAATTTTATGCCACTTCAATCATCTGAATAAGCAGTTCATTACCAGCAAGATTTTAAACTATCAAGAAGTCAACTATAGTCAAAAATAGGCTAAAGGGGAGTCAACTGATTGTTTCTGCAGAGATCAGAATTTCCTTTCTCTGTGGCTGAATCCAGTCAATTTGACTGGAGGGGAGCAATTGAGCCCGAGGCCCCTGGTGTGTGGGTTACCTCAGGACTCTACACTCTTGTCCCTTCTGTTTAACATCTGCATGATGCGGCTGGGTAAGGTCATTCACCAATCTGAGATCAGATTTCATCATTATGCAGATCATGTCCAATTATACATTTCAACCAAGACCTATCACAGGATGCTGTCAGAGCCTTCTCCCAGTGCTTGGAGGCTGTGGGGGACTGAATGGACAGGAACCGGCTTAAACTTAAATGACAAGACTCAGTGGGAATGTTTCACTGGGACTGCACTTTCCCCTTCAGGAATTGTATACAATTTGGGGGTCTTCTTGGACTCACAGCTCCTGCTTCAGGAGCAGATGGAAGCTACAGCTAAGAAAGCCTTTGCACAAATCCATCTTGTATATCAATTATGTCCTTATATGGACCATCATGCTTTGGTCACTTCACATATTAACTACTGCAATGCACTCTACATGGGATGGTCCTTGACAGCCACTCAGAAGCTACAGCTGGTCCAGAATGCAGTGGCACAGACAATTATGGGGATCATCTCGTAAAGCCCTTGTAACACCTTTGCTTCATGAGTTGCGCTGGTTACTAGTAGGCTTCCGGGTACAGTTCAAGGTGCTAGCTATTACCTTTAAAGCCCTTTATTGCAACCCTTCTCTGTTGCACTCTCTGTCCTCTGGAATACATTTTCTCTGAGTTATGCTTGGCCAGAATACCCTCGCCATGTTCTGAAAACATGTTTTTTTGTTACAGTAAGTGGAGGGTCTTTAATACTTCTTTTTTGGGGTGGCTTTTTTAAAAATCGTATTGTATGTTTGTAGACTTGGGTACTCTTATAAATTTCTATAATAAAATAAATAATAAACATGCATACAAATAATTATATAGGACTGGGGCGTAATTGTGACTGAAAGAGTATGAAAAGTGTTGGGTGATGATGAAAAGGCAGAACTTCTTAATTCATATTTTGCCTCTGTCTTCTTAGAAGGGATATGGAGCATTTAGATGATCACTGTTATGCCACTGAGGAAAGAGAGAACTGAGCTTAGAATACACAAAGAGAGAACTTAGCTAATTTAAACAAATTTAAGTTTTCAGGACTGAAAGGACTAGCAGAACCACTCTTGGTAATCTTTAAGGACTCCTAGAGGACTCATGTGGTTGAGGACAAATCCAATGGTTGATTCCCAGACTGATAAGGATTTAGGAGACAGTTTTATAAACAATTACCTGCAAGCTCCTTCATTATTAATAAATACTGTAGATCTGCCAGTGCTGGCTCAGAGAAAGGCAGTAAAAAAGAAAATGAGGAAAACTTTGCCCTAATGTACTTTGAGATATATTGGTTGTAGATGGAAAATAGTTCAGTTGCCAAAATTCTTGTAATCCCATATCCTTCATCTTTATAAATCTTGTTAAAGAATCTCCATGAGAATTATGCTTGGAAAATGAATTACTTTCAGTTTTAGGAAGATGCCAAAGAGCCTGACATTAATTCTAGCAAGTCAGCAAACAGAAATACAATTAAAAACCTATACTGAACTCATCTGAGTGATATTTTTAACAGTAAAATACAATAATCAGTAGAGTAGGAAGGACATATATGTTGTGAAAGCAGGTCAACCAACAAACTGGGAGTGTGCTTGGCTAAGGAAGTTGCTGCTGAATTGAAGTTTCATAAGCAGCCTATGTATAATGTTTTTTTTCATGGAGAACACAGAGAATATACTAAAAAAAGGCATTAGGTGTTGCTGCACCTGTATTCAAGGGTAATATCAGCACACTCAAGGACATACAGGAGAATGCCACACCCAATTTTACAAAGCACATCCAGTTCCATATGGAAGAGGTAAAAACTGAATTGGATCAAAAGATTGCTGACAGAATTCTTTCAAAAGTTGATTGCCACCTAGGAGCTACTCCTGTGGTTCCTGTGGCTAAGAAGAATGAAACTGTCAAGTTTTGTGGCAATTTTAAAATTGTCATTAATTTACTGTTGCAGGCTGAACAAAACCATTTGCCCAGAATTGATGACATGTTTGTCTTCACTGGGAGACAAATTTCAGCAAAATAGACCAAGCGGATGGAAACAGAGGAATATCTCAAGGTGTTTCTTACCGTAAATACACACACAGAGTCATATCATTATAAGATATTTGGTTTCGGAGTAGGATCAGTATTGTGAGAGTCAGGACCAGAGGAGTTAAGAATTTACTCTCGTCGCCAGAGCAACGAGGAACTGATAAGAGGATGAGACTGAACCCTCCCTAAAGAATGCAAGGGAGGTTGGCAGGGTGACCTTGGAATTTGCTCTCACTCTGAGAAGATTTCTGTAACGGGAGAAAGGCCATTAAACCTTGCTGGATTAAATCTGTACTGTCTCCTGGAGTTTCCTGGGCTAATCCTGACAAGTATCAACACTGGCAGAAACCACAGACCAAATGAAACAATGATGTCCAGGCACCTGTGTCATTGCCACCGAAGTTCAAGCAGTTGTGAATGCCCTAAGGCCACAAGACATACCATACCTTGGACCCTTTTTAAAATTAATTACTGTAACAGATTATTGCCAAACTTAGCCACCATGCTTATCCATTGAACACTTTACTATAAGTAGGAAGGACATGGCAATGGACAAAAAGTACAGGTATGCTTCACAGAACCAAAGAAAATGGTGACATCAGACATACTGCTCACATGTTATAATCTGCATTTACTAGTGGAACTGGCTTGTGAAACATCACAATATGGTCTCAGGGAAGTTTGACATAAGTCATGAAGGAAGATAGCAAACACCTGATAACTTTTGCACCATGCTTGCTTATGGCTGAGGAGGAAAATTATGCACAAATAGACAAGGAAACACTGAGTTTGGTTTGGGATATCAAACATTTCTGCCAGTATTTATGCCGAAGGAAGTTTACTCTCATCACTGCTCATCAGCCACTCCTATCAATCTTCAACCCAGAAAATGAGATTCCATTTACAGTACCTCCTTGAATGCAGAATTGGATTCTGTTCCTTGGAGGGCACAGATACAAAATAGAATTCAAAAGGAAACACAACCATGCAAATGCAGATGGATTGTTTTGTTTTCTTTACAGGGTAAACAATCTGAAAAATCCACATCAGATATGGATTACTTTGACTTGTTTTCTCCCACAGGGACTGAGAGTTTTCCCATCACAGCTGAGATGATTCAGAGAAACACAACATTTCTCTGTTGGACAAACTGCACTAGAAAAATGCTACAGAAAGGAGTGTAAGAGGACAACCTACAAAGATCAACGAAACTAGACCTCTTTCTCATCCTATAGAAAATGTTCCCGAGAGTTCATCATATGGTGGAGTCCTTGGTGTTCTCTGAGCTTGGTTGTTTGATTGCAGACGTTTTATTACCCGACTAGATAACATCATCAGTGCTAGCGGGTGTGGGTGTTGCTCCCTGTTTATACAGTAGTTTGCCCTGCTAGTGTTGGTGGGGGTGTGGTTTTCTCCTTGGTAGATGGTTTGTCTGATTATCTGTCTCCTTGGTAGTTCCTTGATTATTGTTTCCTGCTTGATTACTTGTCTGGTGTTAATCCCTGCTTGTCTGGGTGTAGGCTGCTAGAGAGGATGTGTTCTGGTCTTTTTGTTTCCTTCTTAGCTTTTTTATTATCTCTTTTGAATGATGTGAATGTGGTTTATCTTTCTGTGTCTATTGATGGCTGATGTGTCTGAGTGCCAAGCTTCCAGGAATTCCCTAGCATTTTTGGATTTAGCTTGGTCTAAGATGCTCACAGTTTCTCAACTGGAACTATGGTTGAGTCTGTCCATGTGTTGTGAGATTAAGGAGTTTTCATCATGTCTTCTGACTGCCAGCTGGTGTTCATGGATGCACTCTGCTAGTCTGTTCTGTATAGAGGCTGTTACAGTCCTTACACTGTATGTTGTAGATGACTCCTGTGTTTGTCTTGGGCTACTGGGTCTTTTGGTTACTTAAGATGTTTTGGACTCAACCCACTACACTCAACCCACTAAAGAACAACCAATCCAAGCTATGAAAAGGATAACACTGCCATACATAAGAAACATCTCAGAAACAACCAACAGACTATTACAACCACACATCACTATGGCACACAAACCAACTAAAGCCCTTCAAAACATCAGATACTTTACAGAAAGCACAAACAATTGTTAATGGAGATCTAATGAAACCATTTAAGATACAAAAAGGAACAAGACAAGGCTGTCCATTGTTCCCTTTCCTGTTTATTTTAGTTCTTGAAATATTGAATAGAGACATAATACAGGATGAGAGAATTGTGGGTGTAAAGGTTAAAAAAGAGTCATATAAGTTAAGAGTTTTTGCAGATCTTTTGGTGTTGGTTTTGGAAGATCCTTTAAAGAGAATTGAAATAGTAATTGATAAATTAAAAGAAGTTGGTGTACTAGCAGATTTTAAGATTGATAAAGAGAAGACAAAAATGTTAACAAAAAGTATGAAAATACAAGATCAAACAGAAGTGATGAATAAAACAGGTTTTAAGATTGAGAATAAGGTAGGATACTTGGGTATCACCATGACTAAAACAAACTGTATGTCATTTCAAAACAATTATGTTAAGACATGGAATGAAGTTTAAAAAGATATGTTAAGATGGGACAGAGTACAATTGTCATTGTTGGGGAGAATTTCTATGATTAAGATGAATGTTTTACCTAGAACGTCATTCCTGTTTCAGACAATACCTGTTTTGACAACTGATGCACCATTTAAACAATGGCAGAAGGACATATCTAAATTTGTATGGCAGAGAAACAAAAGAACAGTTAAATATAGGGTATTATAAGATGCAAAGAGGAGGATTGGGTTTACCTGACTTGAAATTATACTTCTCTGCTTGTTGTTTAGCTTGGATGAAAGAGTGCATATTCTTGAGAAACAGAAGGCTATTGAATTTAGAAGAACACGACCTGAGATTTGGGTGGCATGGATATTTGTGGTATGATAAAACTAAGATTAATGTTTAAAAATCATTATGTTGTGCCATTTTGAGAATATGGAATAAATACAAATCCAGGTTGTCCCCAAATACGCCTATGTGGTTCTCAGCACAAGAAGCATTTTATAGATGAGAAATAATAGGCAAACATAAATGGTTAACTAATTGTGACATATTAAACTTTTTTCAAAGAGAATGTAAAATAAATTCAAGAGAAGATTTGGTAGCAGAGGGATATACCTGTCAGTGGTTTTCTTATATACAACTATCAGAAAGGTTTTAAGTAGACAAAAGAATTTATGGTTCTGAACAATGTAAGACTGAGTTTGAGACAGAATTAGGTACAAATGATGAACATGTTATTACCAAAATGTACAAACTTTTATTGAAATTTGAAACAGAAGAGCAAGTGAAAGAAGTACAGGCAGTCCCTGGGTCAAGAATGTCCAATTTAAGGACGACCCATAGTTAAGAACAGAGCCTACTGTAGCAAAATTTGAGGTAAATACACAATGATTCAAGTTAAATACACAATGGTTTGAGTTCATTTACACAATACTTCTTATACGGTATTATACAATAATACTGTTCTGGCTTACATACAAATTTGACTTAAGGACAGACCTTGGGAACAGAACTTGTTCTTAAACTGGGGACTGCCCATATAATAAAATGGGCTAAAATTTTTGGTTACAATATACAAATGGAACGAGGGGAAAATATATGATTGAAAGGACTGAAATTTACGTTCTGTTCTAATCTTAAAGAGAATTTTTATAAAATGATGTACTGTTGGTATATGTCACCAGAGAAATTGTTTAGAATGTATAAAGGTACTCTGAATCTATGCTGGAAATGTGAACAACACAAAGGAACATTTTATCATGTTTGATGGATGTGTAAAAAAGCCAAAAAGTTTTGGTTGCAAATACATACACTAATTCAGAAGATCTTAAAGACTAATATACAACTGAAACCACAAGCTTTCCTTTTGGGATTGATGGACAAACAATTGGAAAAAAAGTCATGGAACTTTGTTTTTATATATGACAACTGCAGCATTATTATATGCTCAAAAGCAGAAATATCTGGCACTACCCACAATGGAGGAATGGTTGGGGAAGATGATGGAACTCGCAGAGATGGCCAGACTGACTTCCCTGATTAGAGAAAAGAGAACATCTACCTTTATTGCTGACTGGAAACCTCTTATAGACTTTTTGCATGAAACAGAAAAAAAATGATCTTATGATTTATGGCTTTGATGGTTAGAAAAAAATAGATAATAGAAAAAACAGAGCTTTTCTTTTTGCAACTGTAGACCAGGGGTTCTCAAAGTACGGCCCATGGGCCGGATACAGCCCGCCAGGGTCATTTATCCGGTCCACCCGCCTGATTGGCCGCCGCTGCTGTCTGTCAGAAGTGGAAGTGTCGGGGCTGTGTCGGGAGCTGCAGGCGATGCATGAGGAGGGAGATCGCAGAGCCGGACTATTCTACATGACAGGCATGCTGGGTCCAGCAGCTCTCCTCCTCTCCTCATACTCCGCGGGAGGGATCCTCTGTGTGGATAGGAATTTGTTCATGTTTTTTTCAAACTATAGTCCGGCCCCCCAACATTCTGAGGGACTGTGAACTGGCCCCCCGTTTAAAAAGTTTGAGGACCCCTGCCGTAGAGTAAAAGGTAATTTTGTAACTGTATTTATATTTGCTCCAACAAAATCAGAAGCTACTTCATTTTTCTTTTTTGTACTTTTTGTCTTTTTTTTTCCTTTTTCCTTCCTTTCTTTTCTTTATATTAGTCCTTGTTGGTTTTTATCCTCTTTTCAAAACTCTTAATAAAAATTATATATATATATATATATATAATTTATTTAAGTGTGTGTGTGTGTGTGTGTGTGCATGTGTATGTGTATGTGTATGTGTATGTGTATATGTATATATATATATATAAGAAAATGTTCCTGATAACATTTTAAGACTGAGCAGCTGAAGAGAACAAAGGTACAGAAAAAAGTTGCAACTGATGTGGTTGGAGATTCAGTGGTAATTCCTGAGTTACCACCCACAGCATCTATCCTGAAAGCAGACACGGAACTGGTAGTTACTCTGCAATTGCCAATACGGCCAGACATGCTAAGCATTCCCATTCACAGTAAGATATTTATCCTATTAGCATACAAATGGTACCATAGCACTTAAATGTTTAAATATGGGGAGGGGTTATTGTGCTTGGGTTATAGCTGATTAAACATGCCTGTGAATTTGTACAGTTATATATTTATTTATTGGATGAAGAAGCTACCTGACTCCATCACAACTTTTAGCATTCCTGTCATTGCGTAGTCACTGGAGTTAGTACTTCTAGAAGTTTCAGTAAAGCAAGAAGCAGGGGGGAAAAAAAGATTCCTCACTATTATAACATTGATTGATTAGCAAAAGAAAACACACCAATCCTTTTAAAAATAAAAATAACAAAGGCTGTCTTCCTTAACCCTGATAACTAAAAGATAATTTGATTTCGGGTTCTCTTTTAAAGCTGGTTCTTGTTACCACTTGATTGTCAGAAAAAATCCTATGACATTTCTAATAGCTGCTGGAGACACCGCAAGTTATGCTTCTAGTTTCTGAATAATGGTTAAGAAAGTATACCATATTTCAGAATATTCCTATTCCATAAAATAATTACTAATACTGGAAATTTATTGGGCTAAATCATGTACATTTATGCTTGAACTGATTTATATTATTAAGAAGAATGAATGATGTCCATCATCTATTTCTTTATTTAACATATTTCTACACTGCCACAATCAAAATGACTCTTGGCAGATTACATAATCATTGTTGAAAATATTTATTCCATAATTTGAAGGACTTTTGCAGGGCTAGCTCTAGTGTTACTGGAAAAAATTACATGCATGAAGTTTTCTTCCAGTTTAGGTGGAAATACACATATTCTAATTGCAGATATTAATAATGAATACATTAAAAATATTCAATAATTTGGAAATAAAAAATGTGTAAATTACAATCATTCCTCAACTTCCCTAAACTTTATATACTAAGTGCTGCATCTTTAATGAAGCTATCATTCAAGGTGTAATTTATCATTCAAAAGACTAAGATTAATCACTGAATTTGATAGCAGCCTATCAGACATACTCAGTCCAACAGAATGAGATGAATGCTGCTACTCAAAAAAATGTCAGGCTTTTCTTGTAAATCAGTTCACCTGATTTTTAGATGGCAATACAGGTATCTTGCTGGGAATGACCACTTTGGGGGGAAAAAGTAAAATGTGATCCAACTTCACAGTAACATTAATTAAAATGTGCTATTTTATATTTATCTGAACCACAAAGGAAAGACAGTTTTGTGTAGAGGCTAATGCACAGGCTAGAAACTGGAAAATCATGAGTCCTAGTCATGCCCTAGGCACAAAGCCAGCTGGATGACCTTGGGCCAGTCACTCTCTTGAAGCCCTAGGAAGGCAGCAATGGCAAGCTGCTTCTGAAAAACTTGCCAAGAAAACTGCAGGGACTAGTCCAGGCAGTCACCAGGAGTCAACACTGACTCAAAAGCACCAAAACAGAAAACAAAAAGCTACCCACGAAACAATTCATGTGAAGTGATTCCAAACTTGCCATAGAACTACAGGTACTCCTCGCTTACCGACCACTTGTTCAGCAACCATTTAAAGTTACAATGGCGCTGAAAAAATAACTTTATGGCCAATTTATGACCATTTACAATCTTTGCAGCATCCCTCAGTCATGTGATCACCATTACAGTCAGTACACATTATCCTCTGCCTGATCTGTGTTTTTTTAATTTTTTCCCCTCCTTGCAGATCAGAGAGGAAGGGATTGCAAGAGAGTAAGCTGTTCGCTCTTCTACACACTGAAAGCAATGTGATCGTGCTGGGAGCCTGGGGCTGGGAGCCATGGGCGCACTACCCAAACAGCTTACAGTACTCTCTTGAAATCCCTTCTCCAATCTCTCTGTTCTGCGGGGTGGGGGAAGGGTCTGGCAAAGGAGAGATTGCCTACAGAAATAAATTGCTACCCCCACCTTGCAGGGCAGAGAAATTGGGGAGGGATTTCAAGAGAGCAAACTGTTTGCTCTTCTACACATCAAAAGCAGTGTGATTGTGCAAGCAGCAGGAAAGGGTAGAGAAAGGAAACATTGCCTACAGAAATTGCTTGCTTCCCCCTCCCCATAGAGCAGAGAGATTGGAAAGGGATTTCAAGAGAGCAAGCTGTTTGCTCTTCTACACATCGAAACCAATGAGATCACACTGGCAGCGGAAAAGGGTAGACAAAGGAGAGACTGCCTACAGAAATTGCTTGCTTTTTTTCTTTCCACCACTGGCTCGCAGAGCAGACAGATTGGAGAGAAAAAGATTTCAAGAGAGTACTGTAAGCTGTTTGTGTAATGTGCCTGTGGCTCCAAGCCCTGGGCTGCCAGCGCAATCTCATTGCTCTCAATGTGCAGAAGAGCAAACACCTTGTTCTCTTGAAATCTCTCTCCAATCTCTCGACTCTGCAAGGGGGGAGAAGGTCTGGAAAAGGAGAAATTGCCTACAAAAATTGTTTTTTTCCTCCCCCCAAATCCTTCGCAGAGTGGAGAGATTGGAGAGAAAGGGATTTCAAGAGAGTAAGCTGTTTGCACAGTGCACCTGCAGCTCCCAGCCCTGGGCTGCAGCATGACTGCATAGCTTTTGATGTGTACAAGTCAGTAAGCAGGTACTCCAACATTCCAAAAGGCGGGGGAGTGGTTAGGAGGCAAATGAAAGCCAAAGATGTGAAACTGACTAGTCTTGTCTCTTTCCAACCAGAAAGCACTGTCCCAGTCATGTGATTTCTCACTTAGTGACTGCTTCGCTTAGTGGCAGTTATCAGTCCCAATTAGAGTTGTTAAGCAAGGACTAGCTGTATATAAATGTAAAAAGAAGATCTGCTATCAAAGAAGTCATACCTAAAGCTACTGTATTATCTTCCTACCTACATAATTTAAAAACTGACAGGATTGTGCAACACTGCAGTAACACAGACATACTCAGACTTATTTATTTCCAGGCAGGTGTACATAGGACCAATATATTATTTAGTTTGACAATAGCACGTTTAGGCATTATCATTAAAAAGAAAAGTAAACTCAAAACCAAAAGTGCAAACTACCAAAAACAATCCTAGAATGGAAGTATCTGCAGTATTTATAGACAAGGACAAGATTTAACCAGGCTTTGATCTGGAGGCTGTATATACTTTTTGATAATACCCAGAATTTTGCTATCCAGAAGAATTATACAAATCTATCATATTTAACATGTGTCACCACTGAAAAAAAATAGCCAAACTCAAAGATTCCAGAGGGATATTTACCTAAATCCTTGGATTAATAAAATGGTTGAATTTAGCAGCTTCTTTAATGTGTAGCTTGAATCTGTAATTTTGTATTATAACATTTGATCAAAAAGAAAAATCTTAAAAAATTAAATGGACTCATAAAAGTTACTCTAAGCAATAGAGTGATCCTTTTAAAAACTTCACAAGAGATAATCCTCTGCAAGTTAATTACAAACTCAGTAGATAAAAATGGCTTCTGATTGTTCCAATCTTATCTTGCACTAATTAGAGCTTAATAAAGAGGAAAAAAAATACATACAGCAATTAATTCTCAGATAGGCGAACAAGGTACTAAAAAGTAGGATACTTGCATGACAGTATGTCACTGTAAATCAGAAAGTGACTGGCTAAAAATTTACCTGAAAATAAGGATGTACTTTCAGTGGAAGAAAAAGCATCCATGTTATATTTTCCAGAATGAAAAGGAAAAAAATATATATACAGGAAAGGTTCCTAATTTAATCTTTTGGCAGATGCATAATTAGCACACATGATGAAATTGTGCCTAACAGGTAAATTTCATTTGTAGTGAAGTATTTATTTGCTGCTGATGCACTTATGTCACATCTTGAAGGACAATAATGGTATATATGAAAAGTAATGGGCTTTATTTCCTTCTGTACTTTGGAGCAAGGACAGGAAGAAATAATATAATTTAATGCATATTTTATTGTGTAAGAGTGAACTAAAAATTGAAATATTAATAAATTATTTGCCACGATGGCTGTTGATGAAGTAATCAGAAGTTCACTTTTATGAAGATAAATTGGACATGAAATTTTAAGTAGAAGTGTATGTTTTCTGTAATTACCCTGGTACTAAACTGAATGGTGGGTACAGTTCAAAAAATAAGAAAATAAAGAATTAGCTTATTTTACCAGTTTCATCTGATACTGCCTGTAATTACTACTTAAGTGAGTAAGTACAGACAAAATTATATTACAATTTTTCCACAATCATTTGTTGGCATCTTGATGGTATTCTCTGGCCCTGTTCTGCAGTTTAAGATTCAGTGGTAAAGGAGAGGGTGGACATGGCTTTAAGCATCCAGCCTAATTTTATGCTAATTTATTCCATATTCTGTATGGCTTGTTTCAGAAATGTTGAGTATGAAAATGTTCTAGATAAACTCAAAAGCTTGAACATAATGTTGTATTAATTTGAATATCTTAATAATGGTATTACTAAGTTGCAGATTTTGTTTTTCCCTCTAGGTAGGATCACAACTATGATGCTTTTTATCTACACTGTGAATTTCTATTCTAGAGCAAAGCCCAAAATATATTTTAGTGCAATATGAATTCAGGGTTCACAGAATAGTGTGGAAACTTTTGAACTGTTTAGTTTTCATTATTTCCCATGGCAAGGAAAACAATTAATAAAATGTTTATTATACCTTCCTCCCATCCCCCAAAGGGGAATGAAAAGAAAAACCTAGATTGTGCTGAAACCAGAGTCTTGCATATAGTAACAGCTTAAAAATAAAATATGAGTTGTAGCTGCAATGATTCAGTGGGTACCATGATGATTTCAAGTTATGCCTAGAATTGTCTCAAGTTCAGCTGTGTGTAAAGGAATGTAGAGATAAACTTGATGAAGGAATGGATGAGCTATTAAAAGAGGAAAAACAACTCAGTCCCGAGAAAGAAGGAAGTATGAGAAAGAAACTCAAAATAACTTCGCCTTGATTCTGTTTGGTATAAGAGCTGGCAGAGGGAAATTCTGGCAGCCTTTCAAGTTCTGTTATTACATCCTGTAACAATAAAGTAGGGTATCTGTTTCCTGACCTGGCCTTCCGCAAAGGGCTGATGCTGTGCAGCAAAAAGGTGCTTTGGAGCATGTAGGGGATGAACATAACACTCTTTATAACTACTTCAACTAAATATGCCTTTTCCAGGATTAAACAGCAGCCATACAATCCCAAGAAAAGGCGTGACTGCTATAAGAACAGGCACTAGATTCGTACCTCCACATGCTTAAGCATAAAAATGAGATACAAGTAGTCCTCGAGTTATGACCATTTGTTCAGCAACCGTTTGAAGTTACGATAGTGCTGAAAAAGGAGACTTATGACCAGTCCTTGAAGTTGCAGCTATTCCAGCAGCCCCGCAGTCATGTGATCGTGATCTGGGTGCTAGCAATCTGTTGGTACTTATGACCAGTTAACAAGCACCCCATTATCACGATTGCCATTTGCAACCTTCCCTGCCAGCTTCCTCCAAGCAAAGTCAATGGGAAGCTGGCAAGGAAGGTCAAAGTTGCTGGGGTAAGTCTCCCCACCCCAGCCTTTCTTCACTTGCATGCACTGTGCCCTCCTTGACCCCTTCACTCGCACACACCATGTGCCCTCCTTCCTCAGTCTCCCTGCACTCGCACACATGCACGCACTCCACACCCTCTTTCCACAGCCTCCCTGTGATCGCATACACATATGCACATAACCTGCACCCTTTTTCCATGTCCTCCCTGTGATCACATGAACCCTGTGCCCTCTCTCCATGGCCTCCCTGCATTCGCACACATGCATTCACTTCACGCCCTCTTTCCACAGCCTCCCTGCAATTGCACATACACATGCATGTACCCTGCACTCTTTCCTCGACCTTCCTGCAATTGCATGCACCCTGCACCCTCATTCCCCGGCCTTTCTGAGCTTGTGCCGCACCAAGTACCCCCTCCCCCAACTTGCATGCAGCCTGCACCAGGCCTCCCATTCCCTTGTGGCACCCCCACACACCTTACCTGAGACTCCCTCTGCTTCCCCCTTAATGACTTGTGTGTCTTGGGTTACGACAACAACCAGGACTACCTGGATTGCCATCGCTAAGCAATGCGGTCACATGACATCACATTTTATGACCACATTGCTTAGCAATGGCAATCCCGGTCCCAATTGCAGTCATAACTCAAGGACTACCTGTATTGTAAACTGACCTTCAAGCTGAGCTCAATTCCTGGTGACTTCATAGACACATCCACATAGTTTTCTTGGCTAGGGTACAGGAATATTTCCCACATAGTTTTCATCTTCCTGTCTAGCTTACACCTTAAATTTTCCTGGTTGCAACCCATCTCAGTGTTAATCAGATCCAAATCTTTAAGCTTTTGAAATCAGCCAAGATTAGCAAGTTGCTGCTACTTAGATGAGCAAGGTTAAGTCACCCTCACTTCTCAATGACTACTACATCCATGCAGTTTTCTTGGCAGGATTATGAAAGTGTTTTGCTATTGCCTTTTTCCATTTTTTTTTTAACTTATCAGTTTATCTTACAGCCTTGCAAATCCCAGGGGATATTCCATTAATATTAATGAAGGCTTGCTTAGTTTCTGAGATCAACCAAGGTTGCTTACGCACTTTCATATACTAAGACATATCTTTTTGGGATGTGGGTTTTTGTTGTTTCTTTTATGTTTTACTTGCTGTTGGTGTGAGCCACCCAGAGTTATGGTACATAAGATGGGAGGAAATATAAGCATCTTAAATATAAATAAATAAATATTGTAAGTCCTATACTAAATGGCTAAAATTAAATAAAATTTCTATATACTTTGCATAACCCCCCACCCCCCAAAATATGACCATGCCCACCAATATGTTTTAATGACATTAAATTCTCTTCCTATCCTTTGCAGTCAATGATCACCAAACATGATGGACCCAGTCTTAAGCCCCAAAACAAAAAACTTCACTTGTGGCATAAGACTGTATCAATGTATGAATCATTTAAAGTATTAATGGTGTTCTAAATGAATTACTGTTATAATATAAAATATTTGATTGTCCATGTTTCCCCAGGACTACCTTCTTCTTATATTCTATTGCAGTTTTTCAGGCCAAAGAAAGAGTAGCTTTTAACTGTATTAGCAATACATTAAATATTGCTTAGATATTGCTGTACTGCAATACATTAAATATGTATTGCTTACAGATAAGGATTCTTTGTAAATATCCCTAAAATTAGAGCCACTAGAATTCATCTGATGAGAGCTTCACTTGCTTTCCAAAGACACTGAAATTGTCTGGGATTGTGTGTAACTGTTAAGAATGTGGGCCGTAATTTTAATTATCTACATATAAATAATAGTAGTTACTCCTTATACATAATTGTTCGATCATGAGAAAGAAAATATTTTAGTTTTTCTCTCTCTCTTTCTCTCCCCCTTCCTCTCCGCCCAGTATGTTAGTTTTCTAAGCATTTTTCAGACCTCCATAGGAAAGATCTAGCTTTAATCCTAATAAACACTAGCTCTTCTTTTAGCTCAATTCTACTTGCTAATGGGTATGGATTGTAAATACATTTAAGCACACTTACAGCCTCAACAAAGTACACTTACTGCTTCATCTAATAGCTCTATTCTTGGCACCCCTATAGCTGCTATCTCTAGATGATAATCTCCATCTTTGGTATCACTTCATCATATGAGGTCACAGGTCAAGGGGCACCCACTGGATCTTTCACCAGCTGAGATAAAAAAGAAAAATCAATTTCAATCATCATAAAATGAAACTACTGGTTATGTGTGCACACAGAAATAAGAAAAATATATCCCACTAGAAAATATTAAAGTGGCAGTCTGCCTCCTTGCTGTTCTAAAATGCAAGCCCAAAGAAAGTATATACTAAAAGCACATTAAAATCATTCTTTCTCTAATAGTAAAGATCATTGCAGGTGAATGTGGCTTAGATTGAATGCTTATTGTTTATATGGAATATATAAACATCCCTATTTGCTACCTTTCATTTTTTATAAAGTAAAACAATTATTTGATATCAAGTTTTATTAAATTAGTAATATATTCAGCACTTCTGAAGCAATTAATGAATTATTATACCTTTAATAGCGATAAACAGCAAGTATTAAATACTATATGTAGTAAGTAAAAGTTGAGGTACTGATTAATAAGGGAAGTTATAGCTAACTATTTTATTAGTTTTCTTTAAGTGCAAATCGTGCAAGAAGCAGATTGATAGTTTTTTAAATGAATCCATTATATATTCTCTGCAGCTCCCACAATTCTGAATCCAGCAATAGAAACATACTGTGCAACAGCTTGCGAGATAAGTTTCATCAACAATAAGTAATTTTTATTCTGTTTAAATGGCTGAAAACAATGTAGATGATTAAATACTGCAGACATATAGTCAGAATTTAGGAAATTGGCAAAATAATTATAGAAATAAAAATAGTACTCTATAAAATAAAGATTTAGCTACTTTGTCGGTTAAAATCTGTTTGACCAAACATTCTAACAAATTTGTTAGAGTACATAGATAGTCTATTTCCTTTTTTATTTTTCCTCTCTCTCAAAAATAGTTTATTTTCACTCAACCAAGCAAAACTATAGATATCATATATGACTTTATAGTCATTGATTTTCATAAAGATAAAAGACATGATTAATATTTATAGCCTATGAACACATGAATTCCATTTTAGCAATGGAAGTTTAACATCTATTTACTAGGGCTGTTCAATTCAGAGATATGATTAAAAAGCAATGTGATCAAATCTCTAAGTCAAATCTATGATTTTGATCAAACCAACAATTACATAGAGTCCTCATTTAGCGACTGACTTGTTTAGCAACCGTTTGCAGTTACAACAATGATGAATAAATAACTGTGCAACTAGTCCTTGCATTTATGACCTTTACTGGTCTGGAAAACAAAAGAATGCTTTACAGGTCTGGAAAACAAAAGAAGTAAGATTGTAAGTACACTCACAGTTACATTTAGCAACCACTTTGCTTAACAACCAAGTTACCAGTCCCAATTGTGGTCAGTAAATGAGGACTACCTGTATTCAAATCAGATCAGTGCCAAATAACACATGCAAACTACTCTTGTGTCTACCAAGAAGGTGCTAGACAATATACCTTCTGGGAACAATTAACTTCTGGTATTTTTCTCAATGCCAATACCCCCATTTTCACATTGGCAGCTAATCAGTGTCTATTACAAACAGTTTTATTTATTTATTATATTTATTAAGCAAATTTATAAGGCTTCCCATCTTGCAGCACCTCTCCTGCTTTGAATACAAATACAGGTAGACCTTATGTAACAACCCTAATTTGCACTGGCAATTCTGCCACTAAGTGAAGTGGTGGCTAAGTGAGAAATCATGTGACTGCGACTGTGCTTTCTGGTAGAAAGAGACAAGACTGGTCAGTTTCACACCTTCGGCTTTTGTTTGTCTCCTAACCACTCCCCCACCGTTTGGAATGCTTGAATGCCTGCTTGCTGTCTTGTACACATTGAAAGTAATGCAATCATGCCACAGGCTGGCATGACTGCATTACAGCTTACTCTCTTAAAATCCAGTTCTCTCCAATCACTCCACTCTGCAAGGGGGGTGGGGGGAAGCAAGCAATTTCTGTAGGCAATCTCTCCTTTGCCTGACTCTTTACCACTGCTAATGTGATCACATGGCTTTAAATGTGTAGAAGACCAAATAGCTTACTCTCTTGAAATCTCTTCCTCTCCAATCTTTCTGCTCTGCTGGGGGTGGGGGGGGGGAGGGTCTGTCAAAGGAGGGATTGCCTACAGAAATTGCTTGCCTTTTGTCTCCCCCGCCCCCAGTAGAGCAGACAGATTGGAGAGAAAGAGATTTCCAGAGAGTACTGTAAACTGTTTACGTAGCACGCCTGTGGCTCCCAGCCCTGGGCTGCCAGTGTGATCACAATGCTTTCAACACAGAGAATAGCAAACAGCTTACTTTCTTGCAATCTCTCTCTCTCCAACCTCTCTGCTCTGCAAGTGGGGGGGGGGGGGGGGAGAAAAAAACACAGGCCAGGTACAGGACAATACATACTGACTGTAATGGCGACCACATGACTGAGGAACACTGCAATGGTCATAAATTATCTTAAATTGGCTGTAAAGTTATTTTTTTCAGCACTGTCGTAGCTTTGAATGATCACTGAACAAATGGTCAGTAAGTGAGGACTGCCTGTAGCTGAACATTACTAATATAGTATTCTAGGTAGCCAAGTGCAAAACATGAATACCAAGCATCAACCAATCAAACGTTACCTTTGAAAGCATATTTATTTATTAAATTTATATGCCACCCATCTCCCTCAGAGGGTGACTCTGAGCGGCATATCACTAACAAACAGATTAGAATGGTCTGAGAGCAGACTTTTTACTGCTCTGGTGTTATCATTGGCTACACAAATCAGAATGAGATTAGTTCAGCTGCTAATTGCATTCTGGCAAGTTATTTTATTTAAAATGCCATCCAATACAACTGCTAGGTAAACAGTACAGTACTTGACAGTATATTACAGCAACAGTATATATAACTCTCCACTTCTGCAGATCACTGGGGAGTTCTTGCAGACTGCAGGGCTTAATCCTGAAGCCCATTTTCTAGTGTCTGGAATGCCTATGCAGAGTCCCTAGGCCTGCGCATGAATAATCAATATGTGGAGATTAGAAATGAAACCAGTAGGTGAGATCCAAATCCTATGCACCTACAAGAATTTCTAACCAGCAATCAGACCATCTGCACAGAGCTGTATTTTTTTTTAATCATTTTTGGAAACTGTTTCAGTGTTTTGGGATAGGGGAGTACTTTGGTTTAACTGCTGCAGGCAAGAACTAACATTCTGAGTCCAAAGCAGAACTGTTTTTCCTCATCCTGTGTTCTAGCTGTGTTCTAGCTGCTTCACTTGCTACCTCAGATCACACAGTTCATGTGTGTATCATAGGACCACAGGATTTTGAAGCGGGCCAGAGCTTTGGAGCAACTGTGTCAAATGCCCTAACACACCCTCTATTTCAGACACCAACTAGGATGTTGATCGAATCACTGATAAAACCACCTCCAAATCTTCTAATGTCTCTTGAAACCCAATTAAATCTCAGACAGAACACCCTAATAAATCTATTATCCCTACAGACGTGAGGTGTAGCTGCTAACCCAACCTTAACTAGGTAGTGATCTGTCCATGATGAGGAGAAAACCTGAAGACTCCCCACCCACAGAACATATCCCTGAACAGAACAAAAATACCAAACAATGTTTGCATGTACTCTGTGTGTACTCTTAATAAGCCTCTTGGTGCAAAGACTCACTGTTGGATTGCTTCTTCAACTTCAATGTATGCATTACCTCTGTCCTGTTTTGTTTTGTTCTTATGTTAATGCTATTCAAGCAGTTAAGAAGTATCAAAGCCAAGTCCCCAATCTTACACCATCACATATACTAACAGAAACATCTGCAGTGAGTAACATAGTTATTTTTGCTCATTTTTTGCTTGGCAGGCTGCAAAAACATAGAAAAGTATACCAGATTTGTTGCTTGATCTTGTTAAGGTGGGGTACCAATGCCCACAGAAAAAGTTAATCTTAAAATAATTTGTGATTTAAAAAAAAACAAAACTGGAAACTTTGAAAGAAAAAGTCATAGTACATGATACATAATCAGAAGTACAATTTGTTGCTGCCTGACTAAATTTTTTAGCTTCAGGCCAAGTATGTTTATCTGCAAGCTAGGAGAACTGCTAATAGAAAGGAATATTAAAGAGATCAGTTCTTTTGCCCTGCCACTGTATTAGTTCAGTGCTTCAGGATTTATTTAAAGATCTGAAAAGACTTTTCCGTAGAAAGATGAGTTATGGAGGAGATTCTGATAATAGTATCAGAATCAACTACAACCAATCCTCGTTTAGCGACTACCTCAGTTAGCGACAATTCACAAATACAATGGTAATAAACAATAGTAAACCGTAGTAAAAAAATTATTTTCCAACCAATGTGCACACTTATGACCAAATTTCTGCAACTGACAACAATGCATACTGGAGTGAAAGGAATGCTGGTGTTGCTGCATGAGAGAACTTTATCTAAATTAGATGGCAGCAGCCAGCAATCTTCACAACATCTCTCTCTCTCTCTCTCTCTCTCTCTCTCCTTCTTTCTCTCTCTCTCTCACACACACAGCCACATGGTTTGCTTAGTGACCATTTTGCTTAGTAACCATTTCAGAGAACAGATTGCAGTCGCTAAATGAGAAGAGATTGTAATCTGATTTTTTCAGTGAGTGAGGGCAGAGGGTTCCCCCCCCTCATTTTTTCCCTGTGTTTATTTGCTTTAATGATTTCCTTTTGCCAGTCTTTCTGCAAGTTGGGTTGCTGGTAGCAATCACCAGACTGTCATCTCCTGAGATGGAAAATAAGAGTAATGAGCTTGTACTGAGTTTCCACTGTTTCAAATAAGCTGGTTTTGTATGATTACAAAGCAAAACACATTTTCTATTTGATGAACAACTCTAATTCTCCTGCAGATCATCAGCACAGCTGTAATTCCAACCTCTATCTGCAATCAACTGAGGTTTAGGAAGGTTGGAAGGACAAGAAACTCCTTAGCACCATTACTACTTGCTGCTGATTACTGACTTAAACATTTGGGACCTTTCTAAAATCTTACATCCCTATAGGACTGACAAACTACAAAAGCTATGGAATGATCAACTTCTGAATCTTGAACTGTGAAATAAAGAACAGGTTATATCTTCAGGCTGGGATGGTACAAGAGAGGATGCTGAGAGATTGCAGTGATTTTGGTGACCTGAGTTTCACTGTATTCAACATTTTTTGAGGATTTCTCATTACTCTTTAAAGACATGGCAATTATTAAGAGAGTTAAGAATAAAAGCAATGGTAAATAAAAATAACTATATTTTAAGAACAGATTGTTTAAAGTCATCCCAGCAAGGTGCAATGGAAGGCATATGCAAGGAGGATACTGGAATGGAAGATCATGGCTATCAGGAGGAAGGGAGTACAATCCAGGAGAGGGTACAGGGCAAGCACTTTCTTAGCCCACAGCAAGACTGTGAGAAGAAGCAGCAGCTGAAGCTAGCCCCTCCCTAGAGTCTCGCAGGGTATATCCACTAGGTGCTTTAGCATACAGTCATGTGGAAAAGAAAGTACACCCTCTTTGAGTTCTATGGTTTTACGTATCAGGACATAATAAAAATCATCTGGTCCTTAGCAGTTCTCAAAAGTAGGTAAATACAGCCTCAGATGAACAACAACACATGACATATTACATAATGTCATCATTTATTTTACAAAAAGAAAGCCAAAATGGAGAAGCCATGTGTGAAAAACTAAGTATACCTTATGATTCAATAGCTTGTAGAACCTTAGAATATTCGTAAAATCTAAGTAAAAAACCATGGATATCTCATTTAGGCATTATGACTGGAGCATATGCAAATAATTAAAGTATTACTTGTTGTATTTTTGTACTGAAGTTTTATAATGTATTGTTATTTTAAAAACTGTGTTTTTGGCCGCCGTGACTGTTATCTTAAAAACTGTGTTTTTGGGTGCTGATGGGTTTTTGTATTGGGGAATTTTATTTTGGAAGCTGCCCAGAGTCACTGTGTGTGAGTTGGGCAGCCATATTAATTTGTTAAATAAATAAACAAACAAACTTTAAACGTCTAGAATCCAGGAGGATTAAGATTGTAGATAAACTGCATAAAGAAAGTATTAAATTTTAAACACTATATATTCCTTGTAAATACATCTTAAGCCTTAAGCAAAATGTATTGTTAAAGGCATCATATTCTATACATGAATTTGAAATCATACCATTATCCCCAAATATTTGAACCATTAGGTGTTTTGTACCATCAGAGAATTCAGCTAAATAATTCAGTAAAGGACACTATAGCCAATATGATTGAATATAATGGATTCAATTCCGAAACATAGAGGTGTGAAATATTTGTATCCAAAACAGGTAAGGGTTAGGCAACCCTTTGGTACTTTCTACATCTGGGGCTGGACCAGTAGCTATATAGGCTTAGGAAAAATACACATTTTGCTTTAACAAGGTGTTAAGGAACCAGCAGGGGGTTATGACCACATGTCATCACTCTGCTATCTCTTTAAGGCCTCCTTAACTCAAACACATTTTCCTTGCCTACACTGGATTTGAATACCACATACCTCTATCAAAAAATTGTTCAGAACACAAACATAGCACCAGTATGCATCTCTTTAAAGCGGCTACATCTTTTCCCAGGATTGCACATCACTTCTATCACAAGTTAACCTGGTAGGGAGATGGGAGATTCCAGAAAAAAAACACAGCTGCTTTACAGGCAGATGCTACATTTGTGCTTCCTGCACCTTTGTCGCATTGAAGCATCTTTTTAAAATTGAATCTGAATTCAATCTGAATCACAGCCCTAGTGGCTAGGATATCCTTTTATGAGACAGGTATTTAATTCTAACAATATGTAATGTTGTATCAGCGACAGACATAATATTAAAGCTTTTTCCTAATAAGAATTGCCAAGCGCTCTCCAGAGACTGTTCATGATAAACTGTACTGCTACTCAGACCCATCAAAATCTTAAAGCTGCTTGTTCTGGTTGAATTATTTAAATACTCCTTACCATTTGAATTCAGTGCCCAACAATATTAGTCATAGAAAAATATAGTTTATGAGATTCATAATTAGGTGCATTCTTCTAGTTAAACCCTTCCATTCCTTGCTCCCATTATATATGCCTTCTTCAGTGATGTGCAGATTTCATAAATATAACTTCCCATAATATCTGAACTGGATTCCTTCCAATTCAGGATATGAAAACTGAATAAACCTGGGGCATTTTGTGAAATAACACTGAGAATAACTGGCAAGGATGCTAGTACCATCAACCTCAATTTCCACTCAACCCTGGCCAAGAATCACTAAAATAACATTCTTCAAACTCTTCATTTTGTAGTTCCAAGCCCAATCTTATCTCACAACATTAGTTTCATTCTTCTCTAGCCCAAGGCCTGGGGAAACAGGCAGGTTTTAAGGGCTCATTTAAATATAGTCAGAGTGGGGCCACATTAATCTCAAGGAGAATGTTGTGCTACAGGGCAAGTGCTACAACAGCTTCCTGGGTCCCATCGGATGACACTGTTTAATCAATGGGACTGGGAACATGCTGACTCTGTAAGACTGTATACAGGTGAAACTCGAAAAATTAGAATATCGTGCAAATGTTCATTTATGTCAGTATGGCAACTCAAAAGGTGAAACCAATATATGACATAGACGCATTACATGCAAAGCGAGATATGTCAAGCCTTACTTTGGTATAATTGTGATGATTATGGCGTACAGCTTATGAAAAACCCAAATTCACAATCTCAGAAAATTAGAATAGTGTGAAAAGGTTCAATATTCTAGGCTCAAAGTGTCACACTCTAAGCAGCTAATGAATCCATAACACCTGCAAAGGGTTCCTGAGCCTTTCAATGGTCTCTCAGGCTGGTTCAGTAGGAATCATAAGCATGGGAAAGACTGCTGACCTGACAGTTGTGCAGAAAACCATCACTGACACCCTCCATAAGGAGGGAAAGCCCCAAAAGGTAATTGCAAAAGAAGTTGGATGTTCCCAAAGTGCTGTATCAAAGCACATCAATAGAAGGTTATGTGGAAGGGAAAAGTGTGGTAGAAAAAGGTGCACAAGCAGCAGGGATGACCGCAGCCTGGAGAGGATTGTCAGGAAAAGGCCATTCAAAAGTGTTGGTCCTTTCACAAGGAGTGGACTGAGGCTGGAGTTAGTGCATCAAGAGCCACCACACACAGACGGATCCTGGACATGGGCTTCAAATGTCGTATTCCTCTTGTCAAGCCGCTCCTGAACAACAAACAACGTCAGAAGCGTCTTACCTGGGCTACAGAAAAAAAGAACTGGTCTGTTGCCCAGTGGTCCAAAGTCCTCTTTTCTGATGAGAGCAACTTTTGCATCTCATTTGGGAATCAAGGACCCAGAGTCTGGAGGAAGAATGGAGAGGCACACAATGCACGATGCTTGAAGTCCAGTGTGAAGTTTCCACAGTCTGTGTTGATTTGGGGAGCCATGTCATCTGCTGGTGTTGGTCCACTGTGCTTCATTAAGTCCAGGGTCAACGCAGCCGTCTACCAGGAGATTTTGGAGCACTTCATGCTTCCTTCCGCAGACGAGCTTTATAGGGATGCTGACTTCATTTTCCAGCAGGACCTGGCACCTGCCCACACTGCCAAAAGTACCAAAACCTGGTTCAATGACCATGGGATTACTGTGCTTGATTGGCCAGCAAACTCGCCTGACCTGAACCCCATAGAGAATCTATGGGGCATTGCCAAGAGAAAGATGAGGGACATGAGACCGAACAATGCAGCGGAGCTGAAGGCCGCTATTGAAGCATCCTGGTCTTCCATAACACCTCAGCAGTGCCACAGGCTGATAGCATCCATGCCACGCCACATTGCGGCAGTCATTGCTGCAAAAGGGGCCCAAACCAAGTACTGAGTACATATGCATGCTTATACTTTGCAGAGGTCCGATATTGTTCTATTTCCAATCCTTGTGTTATTGATGTCATGTAATATTCTAATTTTCTGAGATTGTGAATTTGGGGTTTTCATAAGCTGTACGCCATAATCATCACAATTATACCAAAGTAAGGCTTGACATATCTCGCTCTGCATGTAATGCGTCTACCTCATATATTGGTTTCACCTTTTGAGTTGCCATACTGACATAAATGAACATTTGCACAATATTCTAATTTTTCGAGTTTCACTGTAGGGTAGACAGAGACTATGAAAACATGTCTGTCAGGTTCAGCCCAAAGAACTCCACGAGACAGTGCAAATATAGTTCTGTTGCGTTTATTAGCTTCCACCTCTAGACAGAAATCTCTCCAGACTGAACCTAAGTTCCCAAGCCAGCAAGCCACAACACCGTGAATTCCTTAGGGTGGTGCAAGTCTCATCTTCTTAAACTTCCCATGCTCCTGTTGGGGGCTAAGGAAACACTTATCTCCCTGAGCGTGGCCTTCATAACACCATTCCATCACAATGTCATCATTAAATGCTCTAAAATGAGCCTTGTGATCAGACCACCGTCACTCGTCACCTAATCTTGGATAAGTAATAAAATCATGGTGACAGAACCTCACAGAACCTTGATCAGAAATATCAAGACCCTCAGCCAAACTGCAGTTGTCAAGAGCTCTGGGAATAAGTAGTCTGACCAAGTGGTTTCTAATATCTAAAGTCAAAATATAGTCGTATGGGGGTGGGGGGACCCTGAGTTCTATGGTTTTACGTATCAGGACATAATAAAAATCATCTGGTCCTTAGCAGTTCTCAAAAGTAGGTAAATACCACCTCAGATAACCAACAACACATGACGTATTATACCATGTCATCATTTATTTTACAAAAGTAAAGCCAAAATGGAGAAGCCATGTATAAAAATCTAAGTACACCTTATGATTCAATAGCTTGTAGAACCACCTCTAGCAGCAAGAACTTGAAGTAATAGTTTTCTGTATGACTTTATCAGTCTCTCACATCATTGTGGAGGAATTTAGCCCACTCTTCTTTACAACATTGCTTCAGTTCATTGAGGTTTGCGGGCATTTGTTTATGCACAGCTTTTTTGAGGTCCCACCACAGCATTTCAATAGGATTGAGGTCTGGACTTTGACTGGGCCATTGCAACACCTTGATTCTTTTCTTTTTCAGCCATTCTGTTGTAGATTTGCTGGTGTGCTTGGGATCATTGTCCTGTTGCATGACCCAATGTCGGCCAAGCTTTAGCTGTCGGACAGATGGCCTCACATTTGACTCTAGAATACTTTGGAATACAGAGGAGTTCATGGTCGACTCAATGACTGGCAAGGTGCCCAGGTCCTGTGGCTGAAAAACAAGCCCAAATCATCACCCCCCCCACCACTGTGCTTGACAGTTGGTACAAGAGGTTTGTACTGATATGCTGTGTTTGGTTTTTGCCAAACTTGACGCTGTGCATTATGGCCAAACATCTCCACTTTGGTCTCATCTGTCCAAAGGACAGTGTTCCAGAAGTCTTATGATTTGTTCAGATGCAACTTTGCAAACCTAAGCCATGCTGCTATGTTCTTTTTAGAGAGAAGAGGCTTTCTCCTGGCAACCCTTCCAAACAAACCATACTTGTTCAGTCTTTTTCTAATTGTACTGTCACGAACTTTAACATTTAACATGCTAACTGAGGCCTGTAGACTCTGAGATGTAACTCTTGGATTTTTGAAATTTCTCTGAGCATTGCACGGTATGACCTTGGGGTGAATTTGCGGGGACATCCACTCCTGAGAAGATTGGCAACTGTCTTGAATGTTTTCCACTTGTGAATAATCTTCCTCACTGTAGAATGATGGACTTGAAATTGTTTGGAAATGGCTTTATAACCCTTCCCAGACTGATGGGAAGCAACAATTGCTTCTCTAAGATCATTGCTGATGTCTTTACTCTTTGGCATTGTATTAACACACACCTCAATGCTCAAGACCAGCAAACTCCTAAAACTTGGCTTTTATAGAGGTAGCCACACTTGCTGATGATCAATTGATCAAGGGCATTTGATTAGCAGCATCTGGCTGCTACTTAGCCTCTTCATACCTGTGGAAGCAGTAAGGGCATACGTAGTTTTTCACACATGGTTTCTCCATTTTGGCTTTCTTTTTGTAAAATAAATGATGACATGGTGTAATATGTCGTGTGTTGTTGTTCATCTGAGGTTGTATTTACCTACTTTTGAGAACTGCTAAGGACCAGATGATTTTTATTATGTCCTGATACGTAAAACTATAGAACTCAAAGAGGGTGTACTTTCTTTTTCACATAACTGTATATAGTCTATAATGCCTATGATGAGTATTATACTCAGACAAAGGATTACACCAGCTTGGGAGTCAGTGGCCATTCTGGCTCAACAAAGTCAGGAAAGAGTCAAAATGATGCTTTGCAAGAAGAATATAAAAAAATAATTTCTTCTTTATGGAAAGCATCATACAGACTTGGAATAGGACCTTCAGCAGTATGTGACTTGAGTCAAACTTGGGCCTCTGTACAGAGCTTTCATATTCCAAATACTTTCTCAATTAAAGAAATAACCGTGAACAACATACTTTTTGACACAAGGAGAATTCTCCCCATACAGACTAGAGCTCCATTTTTCTGAATCACACTTCCAATCCAGATCCAGAATAGACTGAAGTCCCCTACAGTGAATGGTTTGATTATGAACTGCTGGATCCAGCCCTCAGAGTCCTACTTTTGATTAGATCATCCCTGAAACAATTTCTTTTAGCAAGATCATGAAGTCAAATTACCATTATGTGACTCTCTACAGTTCTCTTTCAAATGTAAAGCATCTGCAACATAACTGTACATATCATAACTTTGAGTCTAAAATTATAACCAGAGATAGAGCCTACATTTTTGGAAATGAGCACACAGAGCTTAGGTTCTCCCTTTGAGAGCTTCATCTGCAGAAAAATATCTAATGGTCTGTGTGTATGGCAAACTCTGCATGTTTCAGTGTTGATATTCATCTATGCAAATCACTAAATAGCTGTGAATGGTGAAGAGGACAAGCTGCCACTTCCTAAAACAGCTTTCCTTTCACTCCTTCATTATTCTGATGACATAGGGTTAAACAGCTCACTTTTATGCAATGGAATTTTCTTAAAGACATAGTCATTCCCTAATTTGCAACATGACAGCCCTAGTTTTGAAACTTGTAGTGCCTTATGTTCCCAATTTTTATAGAAGAAGAAGACACAGATCCCCTAATACATCATATAAATGAGGAAAATTTACAAATAAGTGTTTTTAAAAATATGAGTCTCCACAATCTTGGATATTTTTAAAAAATGAACAGTAGGGAGCAGCACAATGATGCACAGGAGATACATTATAAAAATGACAGATTGCAAATCAACATCATCCCTAAGTATATTTCAGTTTTGGCTCAGATCAAAATGAGCACAACTTCAAATAATAAAGACTTGCTTTTTCTGTTTCTTTTTTCTTTTCTTTGTATTTTACCTGGAATCCCTTGTATGGGAGATGCTACCGAAATGAGAGATTGCTTGACTATCTGATGTGCAATTACCTTATGAACAGCCCTAGGGAACTACTAAAGCATCTGCAACATAACTGTACATAATAGTAAACACAAAAGAAGAAAAGGCATATTTTTGTGGGCTGTCACAATAACATGGCATTGTGTACAGCTATAAGGGTACAAAAGAAACTATTACTCAGTCACACAACAAACTCCACTCTCATCAACCTTCTAACAGGAACCCTGGATCATGAAGACTTTTTTTTTTTCCTTTAAATCACACAATCACATGTTTTTGTTTCCTCCTTCCCCTTGTGCCATTTAGTTGGGAGTAAAATTATGGAGATGAGGCTGATTTTCACAGGAGCTTCACAGACAGAGCAGTAGAATAAGAAGTCTGTCTTACAAAGAATACAAATCTGCCTTATTACAAATACATGTCACATATCTGGGAGAAAGCTTCCACTGTTCAGTTTAAAGAGATGAGCAGCAGAAAGTCCTCTTTTGCAGGGGCGGGAGCACAGAGAATACAGAGTCAAGTTGGAAATGAGTATGGAATGAACGCTGCTGTCAATGCCTGTAGAATCTCTGCTTTGTAATGAAGTGGGGAAATAATGAGCAGCTTGAAGCATTTCTCCTCACCAGAGCAATTACTAGGGACCCTCCTCCCTATCATGCCTATGCTGGGGAACTACCAGTTCAAGGCAGCAGAAATAAGACATTTCCCAGCTTTTTTTTTTTTTTAGTTGCTACACATTAAAACGGAAACGACACATTACTACACTAAGCTACTTTGTAGGATGGGTGTCCTTCCAAAAGAAACTAGTCTGTCAACTATACAGGTTTGCACGAGAACGGGGTTGCCACCCACATTTCTAAAGCAAAGCATGCAGGTCGAGAAAAGAGGGAACGGCTATCACAATGGGAGGGAGAGATCAACCAGTATTTAACCAGTGGAGTAAACCTTCAAAGCACACGAAGAAATACAATGGGGGAGGGGAAGGGGGGGAGAGAGAGATGAAATGCATTTCCTATGTTGTTACATCCGCGCGCGCTTGCACACACACACACACACATTCCCGCGTACACGTGTCCACTTTGTTTTCATACAGAAAAGAAGTAAAGGGTAGAAAGAACAACACCTGTTATTCGGAAGAAGGGAGCCCTTCTGCTTGCCACTCAGCACCTGCTCCTCAGAAGCTGAATCTGCCACCGAAGTCCCGCAAAGGGAGGGGGCTGGCTCGGGGAACTGGGGGTGGGAGGCTTCCTGCGCGGACAATGGCTTCTCGACTTTTAAGATTTCCCCAGCAAGGCCCAAGAGGCGAGCGGGGGCTGACCTCGCGCTGGAGTCTCCAAAGGTCAGGGAACAGCCTGACTTGCCCATACAAGTACACCCGCGCCTACCAGTAGCCAGCCAGACCCTCCGGAATGCGACGCGGGCTTCCCTCGCCCCTCCTGTGCCCGCTCTCCTCGCCCCTAGACTCACCTCGCCCCGCCAAGCCCTCCCTCCTGGCCATGGTGCGCAGGGTCGGCGAGCGAGGTGGCCCCTGTCCGCCTGCTCCCTCGCCTCGCGCGCCTCGGTGGCTCAGCTCGCGCGCCGCTCCGCCAGCATCGCCATCCCCCTCCGCTCGCCGGGCGCATCCGCCTCCTGCTTCCTCTGCCCTCTCAGGCCACTGACGGCGGTGTTAAGCCGAAGCCAGCTTGGAAGAGGGGAAGGCAAGGGAGGCGAAAAAGGATCCCTTGTTGTGCCGGATGCTGATGTCTCCTCCTCCCCTTGGAGAAATGCGGGGGGGGAGCACCTTTTTTCCTCTTGTGAAGCGATTTGAGGATGTCCCCGGCGTGTGAAAAGGGTGGGGGGAGGGAGGGCGAAAACCACGCTGGATTCCCCTCACGCGACCGCTCAGCTTTCCTTAGGCAGGAAAAGCATTCCTCCGAGCAAGCTCGCGCCACCCTTTTTAATCTTTCCTCTTATCTCCAGCCTGTTGGTAACCACGAGCTATTTGGCCACCATTCCTTTTCCCCGATGTTAAGTGGAGGACAAACTTTGCAAGAAATTGCAGTTTCGCCTTCTCTCCCCCTCCCCCCTCCCCCGCTCGCGTTCTGTAGAGGGAAGCGCGCTGGAGAAGTAAAGGGGGGGCGCGGGAGATTTGCCGGCGGACACAGACTTCTCTAAACTCTCCATCCGCCTGGCATCTTAACAGCAATTGTCGTCGCATCATGAAAGGGGGGGGGGGGGGGGGAGTGTTAATAACACCTGGAAAAAAACCACCTAACTTTAATTTGCCAATTTCATTAAGTGGTGGTCTTAAAGAGGGTTGCTAGAAAATTATATATAGTTACACATGCTGTGTTACAACAAGAAAACAGAATGGATGCTACTTCCTTCAATGAGATTATTTATTTCCACAATGAACTTACCTGCACATACATGTGTTAGTGACGTCTAAAGAAAGCTAAATTTCGGAAGAGATCTGTTGAGAAATTCTATTGATTCTGAACATGTTCCATGCGGGGGGTTGGGGGTGGAATCAGATCTCTGACTCATCCTTTCATAGTCTTGCACCTTTGTACACTTCTTAGTAACAAGTCAGCCATTTTTCATTAATGAGTCCATGCTGAAGAAAGAAAATTTTGAGTGGAGGAAAAAACATTCCTCCCAATGGACTGTCTCTTGGCAAGCGGATTGTGGCTGTACATGTCAGCGTTGTTATTTATTTATTTTTCCTTTTCTAGAAAACATCACATACAAACAAATAAACTAAAGGCTGTTTTTGTTTTGTTTCGTTTCCTCCTGGCTTCTCTCAGTCACCCATGAAAATTTAATGAGGCATTTAGGGCTGCTACCTTCAGAGTCAATGAGCTGACCGTATGTAGCCTAATGCACTTGCTGTTGAGGCAGTAGATCTACGGTGTAGGTTTGTAGCTCAGCACTGGGCCTGTGCAAGCAGATCAGAAGTCAGGGAGAAGCTATTGTTTCAACGCAGAATTCACGACCCATTAAACCTATTCTGTTATAGCAGCTTCTCTACAAAGAGCACCTTCTCCATTCCCTACAGGCGGAAAAAAGAAGATGTGCATTCATATCACTTCCTGAAAGAATCTGTACTAAAGAAAGTACACAAAAAATCATCTATCAAAAGCATCTTCAAAAATCAGGTTAACAAGGAGTTAACCTGATGCCTATGAATTTGGGGCAAATTTCTTTGTAAGGTAGCGGAATATGACACCACTATCAAATCTTAGACTACCAATTTAGAGACATGGAAATTTCCAATGTGGCCATACACACATACCCTTCATGTGCTACATAAAGGATTAAATGAGCAGCAGATTTGCCAGCTTCCCCTCCTCTCAATATTCAAGCAGTATATTCCAGCTCCTGCAAAGTCTATGCACATTAAAAAAAAATATATGATTTTTTTTTAAAGAATATTTATGCCAGTTCAGGCTAAGGGCCTATTGGAGGAATTGTGTGCAACAGTATTCTACCATTCATACCATTACCCAGAGGTAACTCAACTTATAAATAAAAAATCCTATCTAAATAACAACATATCTGTAAGTCAGAGGAAGTTCATAAATAGAAAGCTAGACAGGTGGAAAATTTTAAAGCCTCAGAGCAGCATCTGAAAAGGCCTCCTCTCAGCCTCTATCATACATGGATAGTGATGGACACCAGAAGAATCTTTGAGAAATCTAAAATCCAGTCTTATGAGGGACATTGTTTTGGGTTCGTTTAGATGGCAGCATTTGGTTATTGAAGTAAATTGTAATAGTGCTATCATAACATACCAGTAAAATTATAATCATTGCCCAACAGAAATAATAATTCATATATTGCTTATATATGAACAGTAGCCACTTTAGAATTATTTTGCTTTTTGTCTATGCCTTTCCCTACACATGAATAAATACATAGCCCAGGGGCCCACTAGATTCTACTGTACATTTCCAGTAAAAAATAGATGTTTTCTTCCTCCAAGAAAAAACAGCATGACTTATAAAAGTTTCCCAGGAAACTTCAGGGATGACTGAAGTTTTAAAACTGAGTCTTCCAAATCCTAAATCAATGTTCCTAATTCTTCTAATCATCAGTAGGCAACTTAAGGAAGAAAAAAATCAAGGGATTTCATTAGCGTTGTGGAATATGTCAGATGGTACATGCAAAAATAGGGTTGGCCAAAATCTGAAAAGTAGGGTGGTCTGTGAAAAGTTACAGGCAAAGTAAGTGTCTCTAATTTGCATTTAACTTTGTTTTCATTTGCATCTATCTCTTTCACCATCTCTGCTAAACAATTTTGCACATTAATTCTACCCTTTTCATTCCATCTTCTCCAACTTTATTTTTTTTTCCCCAGAGCTTCAACTACCTTATGCTAGAAGATTCATTTTCCACATTTCCTCACTTATCTTTTAATAGCTGACATGGATTGGTCTCAAAAAATTAAAAGGAGTAAGACCTAGTTAGTACTTGGTTGGGAGGCCACAAGAAAATCCCAGATCTATTAACTAGGCAGGTAAGTCAAAAACATCTTGAAAGAATGTAATGGCAAACTGTATCGTTGTTAAGAAAACTAAATGGACATGTCCATAAGGTCAATAGGAACCAAGTATGACTTGAAAAAGACTTAATCTTTTTCCCCATCTGTCTTCTCTAGAAATATTTTTATAATTGCATTTATTGTACTATTATTAGCCACTTTAATGTAAGACTGGTTCTGGATGTAGAAGCCAAGCAGTTGCTATCCCAGCTTTCTACACTTAAAGTACAAGTCGAAGAGTATGCTTTTCTTTGTATCACAATAATAACTGATGTTCTATGGCTGTACAGTGCTTCAGTTTCAGACGAAAAGGTATTTTAGAGTGCACACAAGCTACATATGTAGCTTCTGTTGGTAACTCCTTAAACCAAATGCATCTTTTCCTAGAATTGTGCTGCAGGTATGGACAACACTGTACAATCCCAGGAAAAGATGCAGCTGGTTTAAGTTGTTGCTGACAGGCCCAATTTGAACTCCTCCAAGTGTTCTGGTGCACCTCTTCTCTCCAAGTCCAGAGTGGTGTGCAGCCGCACTTTCTACCTCATGCAAGGAAGAGTCAATGATGGCAGTGAAAGTGCCACTGATATTTGGTACCAGCCATTATAAGCTTCCCCACCTGGATGGTATCTGAGGGTTAGGGTTACACTCAAAAACATGCTATGTATGTAGGGCCCAGCTTGCCCATCTATGTTCTAATAAAATCTTGTTGTTATATACTAGCTATAACTGAATTAAATGTGCCTAATTTTGCTTTAGACACTGATTATATAATACAGTGCTATTCACTAAGTTGTTACTGTGATTTTTAATATCTTTGGGTCCTCGGTTGGTATTGTGGTTGTTTTCGTAAGTTGCAACTTTGCTATACAAAGCAATGCCAGACCTTGTTTGTGAATAGGAATAAAAAGTTTGAATGAGGATAGTCACTGTGATGTTCTCTATAATAATTCATTGATTCAAATCACACACAATATATAATATATATTTTATACAGTTTATAAATATATTTTATATTTGCTCATGAGATTTCATATGAATAAATGAACATGCTGTAATTATAGTGTGCAATTTTCTATATAAAAATTAAAATAAAATTGAACAGACTTGAAAAGTAATTTGAATTGCAATTTTTCATTGTACCCTTTCATTATGCAAGAGTTACCATAAGCAATCTGTTCCAATTTAATGCAAAATATTTTTAGTTCATAACTTTACATTGAAGATAATTGAATGAGGGCATTTACATGCACATGAATATTTCTTCCCAAAACAAGAAAAACAAGCACTACACTTACACAGTTCTCTCATGAAAATCTATATATGTTGATTTTCAAGTGTAACCTTTTTAATTTAATAACTTTTGGTTTCTAAGGAACATGTATAGAATTGCATACATGTTCCTTAAAAACCTTGGGGAAAGATAGTGGTTTGTGTACAGAAGTTGTTATTTTGTAGAGACATACACGAACAAAGGATCACAGGTTCAGTTTATTAGTCTATAGAGAGAGATTAAAATGACATTTTCTTGATCAATATATTAATAAAATAATTGTCACACAGTCAGGGACAACATTAGGCTCATTTGTTCTTCAAATATTTTCACAACCAAAGTAATGTTTTATTTTGTTCTTTCTCGCTCTTGGTTTCTACCGAAGTCTCTTTTCTGCTTGATGACTGCAGGAGTGAATAGAGTGACTGGTGCTCCCTGAGATCCAGACAGTAGCCTCCCTGATGGCATTTAGGAAAGCAGTAAAGATGGAGTTATTTCATGGAGCTCTTAACTTATGTTGTTGCTAGAACTTTCGATACCAAGAGAGAGTTGAATGGTTTTAATTGTTTATTATATGGTTTATGAAGATGTTCGGAACTATTAGGAAGTCATGTGGAGTTGATGGTATATGAACATCATAATGAGTCCATAAATACTTGTGGGTACTTTGGTCACTTCAACTTTTGAGATTGGACATATGATCCTAAAATGATAGGGTATTGTAAAACATTTTTGCCAACACATTTTTTACAAAAATCATATTGCATAAAAAATAACAGATATACAGTAAGAATATTAGTAATCCTCATGCTGTGCATCCATGAAAGATATGATATATCAAAGAAACAATTGTCTTTCTTTAGCAATAAATTGGCTTCTGCTTCCACTTGTGTCAAATTCAGTTTTCCATTTTCATATTTTCTCCTTATATATTTAGTCAAAAGTAGTGAGTTTTAAATGTGTCATTGACCCAAATAAATGTTTAAATAGGTATTCTACCTTGGGCTCTGCTCTTGTCAGACTTTATAAGCTAACCATGGTGGGAAGTGGTCAGTAATTGGATGGGAGACCTCCAAGGAAAAGTAGAAGCAGAAGGTTCTTAATTATTCAGTAAGTAGAATTCTATGTCAGCATAGAGCTTGTATTTCAGCTGGGAAAGGCTCCCGTGCAACATGTGATATCATTTTCTATATGCTACTACTATCTAAACCTAGTCTATTCCTCACTGCTGGGCATTAAAAGCCATATCTCCCTTCCCTCTTGTGTTCATGTATTTTTAGGCCATCAACCAGCAGAAGTATTAAAATACTGAAGTAGATGTAGGAGACTGAATATGAAAGGTCAATATCTCAGCCAAAAAGTAAATTTGGCCTTCCTCAGGGTGGCTAGGATGTTAAGATATTGTTGATGTTTTTAAGTTGCTGCTATACCTCAAAGAACTTCTCAAAAAGTATGCAGTAATGACTTAAATGTGTGCAATGCATCACTAGGAAACCTGACAGTTTTCTATCATAATAAGCTTTCCAAGTCATAAATTCTAAGCAATAAAGGTACTAGAATCACATAAAACTATCTCATACCTTAACTATAAGAAGATACTTCAACTGTCTGTCTGTCTGTCGGTCTGTCGGTCTGTCTGTCTACCTATCTATCTACCTACCTACCTACCTACCTACCTACCTACCATTTATCTATCTATCTAGGCATCTTACATGCTAGGATTAAAACTACTATAGATAAAACCATAAAATACAAAATAGTAATACATAATCACACTTGCTTTTTGACAGGTTTCACAATATCATTACAAATGATAACGTATTTAAATTGGCTTCAAAGTCTTCTGGAGGAGGTCATATTCTCAGTCATTTACACATGATATATTGTCCCTAAGCAGTTTTCAGGATCTTTGAAGTCACTGAACAAGAACTGAAAACTTAATCACTGCTTAATCATCCTGGATTTCCACTATGAAATATTTAAAGCCGAATGAGTATTAAAGGTATGTATTGTCATCTCTTTTCAAATCTGTGATCAAATTGTGTACATACTTTACCAGCTATTCCTGAAATAGAAAAAGCAAATGCCTGGGATCTTGCCCAAATTTGTCAATCAGTTTTTGAAATAGTTTATCCTTGCTTTCATTAATCTTCGTCAGCGAACATTCATCATGCAAAGTCCAGATAATCGGCCATCTGCTATTGTTGATCTCAACCAAGTTTTCACAGTTCTGGTTGTACTGAGTGACCTTCCCACTGTACAGGTTGCTACTGGTAATGTCAAAGAGATCAGAACTGCTTGCTGAACTGAAGGAAACAGGTGAGTGTGCTGCAACAGATTCAGAAGTCAATTTTCTACCTTTAGAACACTATTTTATCTTCTTTGGCCTTATTTCAAACCAGGTGAATACTTCAGCTTCCAAATTTTCACCTCCATAATTTCATTAATATTTTTTTCAATCTTCGTTTTGAATTCTTTATCTCCAGGATTTGCTATCTGCATTAAGTGAACTGAGAAAAGACTGAAGGCTTATTTGCTTTCTGCAGAACCTCGTGTTCCACTGATAATATTATTCATTCCAAATAAGGTATATAGATTGAATGAGGGAAGTATTCTCCCACCATTGAGTCACATGATTTGACTGGTCTTTCTGCAGGCCACATCATATGGGAATGCAAAAGTCAATGGCCAATTTGTCTGCTATCTGTTGAATTTTGGTAACAGCTCATTTGAAACGCTCCTCTGTGTTCCCTTGTGGCCATGAAAGACATTTAGGAGCTCCTGGCAAAGTTTGTATACTTGCATGAAATTAAGCTGAATGGCTTGCAGAACTTTTGTTACTGACTTCCATTTTGATGAATAGGCTGTAGTTATAATGAGAGAAATGGAAAGCTAATATGCTTGAAGACAATTGCAACTCCTATGTATCATGGCATATTATTCCTGAAGATGCAGCAATCACTCTGCTCAAAGATGCTGGAAAAATATATGTTATTCTTGTATTTTGCAGTCCGCCATGTTTAACTTAGTAATAGCGCTCTTGGAATAAGGTATTTTCTGCTTGCACTCTCATTGAAAAAAAAAATGATACTTTTGACTATGCCAGCTGAATGCCTTATCTCAGATGCAGCACTGAAATCATTCACCACCAGATCAAGTTTATGTTTGCCTAGGGAACAGAAGCAGCTTTTGGATATCTATTCCTTATTATAGCTGTGCACCATTTCTTTTCTTGCCATAGGAGAACACCCATTGTATCTTTGGCCAAGTAACCTCTAGATTTAGGTAAGAGTGCATCATACATAATTAGATTGGCAATGGAGATAGCTTTCAATTCATTTGAATCTAGCAAAACCATGGAACTCCTCTCAAATAATGCTTTCAGTACCAGAACTGTATAAAATGTATACCTAGCAACAATTGCTCATTTCCAGGTATGTCAGCAGTTTCATCAGCAATAATTGAAAATCTGGTTGACATGTTGGCTGCAGAAACTATATCTTTTCTAATGGCATCTTCACACAGGTAATCGGTTCATGTTCCACTTGGACTGATGTATAACAAGCATTACTTGGGAGAAGTTTCCAATGTTTTCATAGTGTCTTATCTGCTGCTTCAGTTGAAAAGACAAAGAGGCTTTTTACATTTCCAGTTGTGCTGCTTTTGCCTGGGAAAGCAATATCATGTCTGCCACAGAATACAATATCAAATGTAATTTTGTAAGATTATTCGCAACCTGACATTTCATAGCACTGTCAATTTGATACACAATGCTTGTCTCGGGTTCACTCCTCATGGTTAAGCAGTTCATTATATCTACTTGTGCATTTCTGTGCCAAGTCCTTGAAATATGATTTCTTGCACTTTCATGGAAATCTTTTACTTTATGAATGAACAAGTGATGAAGACACCTTGTTTTGTTCCAATAAACAGGCTGTGGTTAAAGTATGCAATACTTACAAATTGTTCCTTTCTAGTAGGTGAAATAATTCAATAATTACAACTTGTAGTCCCACCTCCAGGAGGGTGGACTAATGTCCTTTAAGCCCATCCCTGGGCTTAAAGGGAGGCACCAGTGTGATGAAGAGGTCTGCCCTATCACCACCATTCACACAAGTTAAAAGCAACAACAGCCGTAGCATTGCAGTATTTCTATGCACCCATCAGTGCCACCCCTAAAACCTCCCTTTTTGCATATGTATACAAACACACTCCTTCCCACGTGCAAAATATAGCACCTGCCATTTCACTTCCCTGGCCATTAAAATTTTCAGCACAGTGCTAACAAAAGCCAAACCCAAAATACTTCTGGACTTTTTTTTTTTTTTTTTTTTTGAGCTTTTGCCCAGACACAGAATTATAGAGTTCTGCCACTGTTTACTGGAGTGTTCTAAAAGGAGAGTTTTATATCTCACCTCGATAGGATAATTAATTATTTGTCCAACTGTACTCTGATGAATTAATAAAACTTAAAATATCCGTTAAGTTATCTGTCTTGGTTGTGTATGGGATAATCTCCACTGGCTATAAGAACTCTCCACTTTCTCTTTTTTAGCCCCAGATGTGGAAGGAATGGGTTCAAATTCCCATCTTCCTCATTTCTGGTCCTTGCTAAATGAAAAGTGACTTTCCAGAAACTTCATCTTCTGCAATATTTTATGAATATTTTCTTATTACTGTGCTTTTACAAGGTATTCAAACATGATTTAAGTATGCATAACTCTAATATGTACGTATGTATGTATTATCACACATTACACACACACACAAACTGTACATTTTTAGGAAGATATACACTCTCTTTGCTCTTGCACTTAGCTTGCTTCACTGTCTTTTCTCTTGCATCCCACATTTCCTTCTATCTTTATAAAATCTGCATGCATTTCTAATATTCTCTGGTTTTAATGTAATCATTCTATTTTTGTTCTATAGTTGTATTTCCTGTAGCAAACCTGATGAATTTTGGCAAGTTGCCATCAAAATATTGTTAATGCAATTTATCCCATATTGAAAGTGTAATCCATGCAAATACACATACAAATTTTAATAATCCCTATCCAGCTATTGTGACTTCTTTATAAACTTGTTTCCTCTTTCAGAGACTAATTTTAGAAATGCACTGTGAAACCAGGCTAATTATTATTCTAAACCTGTATGTTATGTTAAGTTGCATGAGCTGCTAAGATTTCTTTGGTTTTGTTTTTATTTTATTTTATTTTATTTTTTAAAAAACTGCAAACTGCAACTTGAAGAGAGTGGGGTAGAAAATAGTTCTCAGAAGCTGCTATTTTCATTGGAATGGAAGCTTTCATTAGTGATAATTGAAGTGTTTCACCCAATGTAAATAATAAACTGAGGACATACGCCGTTTTTTTATTGGAAATTCAGCAAAGGAAAAAGATTAAGGGGGTCTTTCTCAGCTCTGATACAAATACTGACTTCTTCTTCCCTCAGCAGTACAGGAGAAATTAAGGTGATATACTCCGTGTCATATGCAATTTTGCCATTGGTTTGAGTATTTGGCCTTTACAGAAAAAATAATGAAATTAAGATGAAGTATTAAGGAAAGATTGGCAACGCAGCATCTGCAACCCTACAAATGGAATCTCTGTACCACCAAATCAAGTAAAAAAAATAAATAAATAAACTTGTGTTTTTTTTAAAAAGAATGAGTGAATTTTATGGGATATTCAAATTTCCTGTTTTCCACTATTTTAATTTGTTTACACTAATTTGCTTAAAATGTGTTTAAATTTGAATATGCCCTATAACTTGAGAACATGGCCATCACAAAACATGCTGGAGAGACAGGGATAACTTACCATAGCATCCTCATTGCCACTCAGCCTATTGTTTTATTTTTAATCTGCATATGATGCCTATAATCCAAAGAGCTTTATCTGAATGAATTTATTTTCCAAATATTATCCATGGAACTTTAAAAAGAAAAGAAAATCACAATGTGACAAAAGTTGCCAGAACCAGCCTCCAAGAAACAGTGCTTGAAGGCACAAATATTCCCTAGGCACCTCCCACTATATCCACCAGGCTTCCTGTTCCACCTGACTTTAAACAAAAATAATTTAAAAAATTAATAAATAGGACCCTGATGTGGTAAAGCAGAGCAGCAGCCTCTAGAATTGTATTTATTTGCAGCAATGTCTTCGGGACCACAAAAATCCAATTAGGGTAGTAAAAAACATTTGAGGGCACTGGTTTGCCTTATGATAGATGGTTATTTTCTGACTGTCCATGTCCACTGTGGCTGCTATTTTGTGAATTGCCAAGAGTCCTATGACAGCTAGTTTGCAGAAATTCTACCACTTGCTCTCAAAATTCCAAATGTGCCCTAAGTTCAAAAAAGACTATCCTACTTTATATCTTTAAAATTCATACACCATGTGGCCAGCAATTTTTTTTACAAATCCTTTTGGACACCGTTATCCAAATAATCAAAGTGTAAAATAATTTGCAACTGTTGTGTTCTACAGCACATTGTGAACTATATCCACATGTAATAGGTTTACATTCGAGCTTAGTTATCCACTGCTTAGATAACTACGGTGTCTTAAAGTGTCTCAACATTTTCACTGAAGACAACTATGCCCTTTCTTGGGACAAAGTAACATTGTGGGAGCTACTTCTGCGTATACATAGAAGCAGAATAATTTGCCTTTGGACTCTGTTATATTTTCACTTTACAGATCTTTGCATGATGCAATTGCATCTGTTTATTGAATGCTTCAGTAGTATACTCTAAAGCTTGAAAACTAGCTTTTTTTACAGCCTCTTTCTGGTTTATTTAAACAGTCTTCCACAGATGACAGCTCATTACAACAAGAATTATTTTCTAGTGCTTCTGACCCTCTCATGTATCCAAAACATATCCCAGAAAAAAAAGTCAAATATTTATATCCATGCTTCCTTCATGTTTGTACGTAGTAATGAAGAAAATGTACTGATTGTCTCTTCTCTTATTTTAATCTGAGATTATTTTTGAGAGTTTGTGTTGGTTTGTTTGCTGAGCCCTAAATGGTAATCAAACAAGGGATGAATGCATGTTCAATATAAGTCAATTCTCAAGTCTCAAAAATTAATTGCTTTGCATATTTTATTGTTTTGGATTTTGGATTTGATTCCTGGGTTGTCTTCCTGTTCACATTGCAATATGCTGTTGGGTAATTTGTCAATTAAGTCTGTCATTACTCTACAAATTATATGACTATGACAGAAGACTGATGCTGGCTGGGAATTCTGGGAGTTATAGTCTCAGTATATCAGGAAGACACAAAGCTGGGAAGGTCAGTCTAAGAGTAAAAAATGTGATTTGTGGAATCAACTGTATTAGAACATGTTTCTACCTCACTAACATTTAGCACTGATTTTCTTATTTGCTTTTGCTCAAGCAGTGAAAACAAAAATGTGCATTATAAAAGTTTGAGGTACTGTCCCCTAGGGGAAATAAGTTACTTTCTTCAGGGATATAATTATTTGCGGTACCTCCAGCATTGAACTGGGAACGTGGAAAGGTCCTTTTCCACAAAACAATTTAAAGGCATTATTTTAAATTGTCCTGTTATTCCTGGGGTTAGCAAGCCATTTGTGTTCAATGACCTTCATGAACAAATGTTTTGTACATTTTTCTAAGGGGATTGTTGTGGTTTCGATGCATCTGCTCCGCCTAATTTGGCATGCTTGGTAAGAACATTCCCAATGATCATCTAAACCTCATTTGGAGCACCTGTGAACAATTCGTTATATTAATAGAACAGCAGGGGAGGAGTACAGCAACTAATAAACAGGTTGTTGAGCAACTTTGCCTGCCAAGGTTGCATTATGTGGGTAGTGAGATGTTCCTTCTACCCCAAAATTGTACTCACTTGGGAGATGCTCAGAGAATGGTTGTAGAGCAACCTGTCAGTGCTCACATCTGGCATGAGATAAGCACATAAATTAATTGTCCCTTCCAAGCAGCCATTTGGATTTGTGTTCAGTACATCTGAGAGACTCAAGCATGATTTGAAACAATTTGTTCTTGGTTAAAATAGAATGAATGTGCTTCAGTTAGAGATGGCTTTGAAATGCATTTCTTAACGATTTGCACCAGCTGGGCCTCTCATTATTCAAACTAGATTTGTATGAATCGGCACATGAAAATAAAGCAATTGGTCAATGCCATTTATTGGTAGTTGCAGCTAATTTTGGAACTCTCCATTTTTATTTTTTTATTTTTTATTTTTTATTTATTTATTTATTTATTTATTTGGTTGTCTTGTGTTTTCAGAAAAGATGGATTTCATTCATGGGGAGAAAAGTACAGTCCTCAAGATTATTTTAATGCAAGCTATACCTGTTAAGTTACATTTTATCAGGTTGCATTTTGGAACTGTCAATGGAAATTAGAGGCCAATTATATTTTACTTTTTCAAAGTAGTTACAGAGAATAATTTTGTGCAGGTCCTCCCGTGCAATTTATATGGAAAACATACGTTCACACACACTTCCTAGAATGTTTTTAAATTTAGGGTATCTTATATTACAAACAACTGATGTAATCCTATGCTAAGATACCAATGTTTTCAACAGAATGTATACCCAAAAAATTAATACAAAACTACAATAAATAAAATAAGTGAAACTAAATTACACACCATTTATTTTTGTTTTAATACTTCAGTATTACTATACTAATATATGCAATATACTTGTATGAAATATATATATATTACTGTTAAATATTACTATTTAATATGTTTTTTTTCAAAAATAAAATGTATTATTTTTGTAATTTCCCCATAGATGCAAGGCATCTGGGTGAAGCAGTCATTACTTTAATTTTTTTTAAAAAAAAATCCAAACTGTAATAAATTTAAAATAATGCCTTTCTTGTCTTGGGCCTTCTTGTGATTATACAAGCAACCAGATAAATCTACTGAAGCTGGACATTGCCAAGCTCTCTTCTCTAACCAAAGAAATGGTTCTGTTAAGATGTTTCAGTTATTTGCTTGTTTCTGTATAAATCTGAAAGACAAATTATAAGGAGAAGATCAACTTTATGCTTTGAAATCCTTTTTATGAAATCTGCATCCTGCTGCATCCTAATGTATAATTTTCAAATGAGTATTCATCCACAGAGAGGAAATATTGTGTCAGAAACAGCTATTTGTTATCCATGGCACTCAGATTTCCTATGCTGGGTGTGAAATGGCATAGAAATGGCTCTGTCATTATGTTATGCAAAAGTTACTACTGTTTGCCCAAATAACTATGAACAGCGCTAGTGGCACATTCTCTGCATTGTAAGTCTGATAGAAGCTAAGTCCTGAATCCTTGCTAATCCAAACCATTTTACTTCTAGTAAAATTATGGAGACTGACATTCATATTATTATTACTGTTGTTATTATTTAAACAGTTTGATAAAGTTTTAGAATACTAGAGAATTAACATATAATTTTACTATTTCATACAGTAGCAAACTGAAAATACACTCCTTTCAGTGAATATGAATTAATTATAATATAGAGGTTTATGAATTAAACTGTAAAGATTCCATTTGTTAAAATATAAAAGCTGCATTTGTACAAATATGAATAATATTATTTATACACTAGGAAGCAGGAAATTATTAGGTGATTTTATCTTTTTTGACATAGCAATAAAGTAATTTGTTTCTTCTTTTCTCCTGGATTACTGTCTATTTTAACTAGGCATTATAGGTTACCTATAAGGAATTTACTATTCATATAAAAGTGTAATAATAAAAAATGCAGATGATTTGAAACATTTATAAAGGAATATTCCAAAGAAATGTGAAGTCCAGAAATGACATTTTGGTGTAGATCAGATCTCCAACAGGACAGTTTTTAAGCTTCTAGAAAATCTTACAATGACATCTTTCAAAATGAAGAATCAAAATGAAGAATCATCAAAGACATGCAAGTCATTATCTTAAAATATTTTACTGATAAAACCAATTAAGAAGATGCCAAAATAAGTTACCTAGCCTGGAGGATTTTCAACCTAAATTCTACAACCTTTATTCATGTAAAGATTTTTTTTTAAATGTATTTAATTAGTTACAACAAAGTAGCCTAATATTGTAGATATTATTCATAGCTGACAGGGGTGCATTACATATTATTCATTGTTAAAGTTGATAAAATTACTTCACTGGTCATTTCTGTTAATTTATTAATTGTATGTATATGTGTATGTGTGTGTGTGTGTGTATATACATATATATATACTCAGTTTATATTCAAATATTCAAATGTTAGCCTAGACCAACTTTTCAAATTCTAGAACTTTTAGAAATTTGTATTCAGATGTTAGCTTAAAAACATTTTTTCAGTGTTTTCTCCTTCTGTGAAGTCAGACTATATCAGAAGGGATATGCCTGGAATAGGCATATCCAGGTCTCCTGTTGATGGGTGATGGAATTCTCACACAGATTGGATCTACAAAGCATGCTAAGCTAACCCACACCTGAACAAAGCACATTATGGCCAAGGAAGATGTCCTGGATCGTCACAAATCTTTTTATTGGTGAAGAGGGCACATGAATCAGAACCAGTGAAGAAGAAAGTGATACATGAAGAGGAAGACTTTGTGCCAGTTGGCAAAAAAAACCCAATAGGACTGACAAATCCAACAGATCTGACCTTGTTTTCAAATCGAAAAATACATATTTGACATTTAAAATATCTTCCAACTCAAGCTCATGAAGTCCAAGCATAAAATTGACTCTGCCTGCTAATCTTAATATCTGAGTAGCTCATATCTCAGCAACCAGAGCTAGAGTTTAAAGGTAAAATTTGGCACTTAAAATTAGGTCCAGAAACCAGAAGCCAAAAGGGGTGGGTATTACACCATTTCAAAGAACAAGGGGAGTTTTGTATTTCTTTGCTGCCCTCTAGTGGCTGTCTGGAGGTTTGCAGCATGTCTGTGTTAGTATGTTGCAGGAATCAAGCGTGTGCAGTTGCAAACCACAATTTATGTCTTCTTATGATGTGTAAATCTGTCATTGTGTCATCTTCAGCAAGCTATAGTTAAAATAAACTTTCATTCCACAGTACAGTAAAATACTCTGGCATGTATGGAATTGACTTCAAACCTATTTAGGAAAGAGAACAGGTTTCTGGTCAAGCTGATTAAATATTCCCTGGCTATGGACACCATGGGGAACAACTATCATGGAGAAAATGTATCTATGTGGTTGGCAAGACTGACACTAACTGATGGAACTATAATCAATCAATCAATCAGTCAATGACACCATCCCCCCAAGCATAAGGAACACTGAATCTAATACTGCACAAGGTATCAAAGGCCTGCTTTTTCAGAATGAATTCTGCACAATTTGTATATCCATTTTTGGATTTGACTTATTTTTACTTTAAAAGTTCAACTTATTCACATGAACAACTCCAGATACAAGTTTCTGACTTCTATCATCTTCTTAGGGATATGCTTCCATGTAATTGCTCTGGTTTTAACTCAGAGCTCATTACGACAATACAATATTTTACATTTTTTAAAATGAGCCATATAGCTGAGTAAGCATAATAACCATCAGTCTAGGCTTGGCTCACACAATTATCCTGCCTTTATTATTTTTATAAATAACTCCAAGGTGCCGAACGTACCTAATACTACTCCGTCCTCCTATTTTCCCCACAACAACAACCCTGTGAGGTGAGTTGGGCTGAGAGAGAGTGACTGGTCCAAAGTCACCCAGCCGCTTTCATGCCTAAGGCTGGACTAGAACTCACAGTCTCCTGCTCTCTAGCCTGGAGCCTTCATCCCTACACCAGACTGGCTCACGAGGTGCCTCTAAAGTTATGGAAACATCAGGAATAGTGAGAACAGGATTTAAAGTACAGAGGATATAAAAAGAGACTTTACCCTCATGTTTATAGAAGACAATCATCTGATTTAAGCAGGCTTCATTCTAGTATGCAATAAAGATGCTTATCTAGCCATGCTGTGTCACGTATTCTAGAGCTAGCTAAAGGAGGGAGGCTGTCACTGAATGTTCTTAGTAGTAAGATTTCCTAGCATTCAACTGGTATTTGCTTTCAAAGAATCATACAGTAAGGGTTGGAAGTCATGCAGACTTTCTTTAAAAAGATTGCACACTAATGTAGTAATGAGGGGGAACAAAATTAACACTGGGAAAAAATGCTATACTGCCCAAAACTGAAACTGGCACATTTGTGAACTCCAGTTGTATTCAAAGGTTCAATTCATTCAATGGAAGAAGATTGTTGTAATATAATGGTGACATGTTCTGGCAAAAGAAGATTCCAAGAAATATTGCAGCACCTTAAAAGACTAATAAATAATTGTCTCTATTCATTTCTGCTGTTTTAGATTCCTCACTAGTTTCAGTATGAAAGCTCCACTTGATATGAAGTAAACAATGCTAGGCCATTTGGGCAAATACCTCTTCTAATTTCAATCTATTTATAGGTCAACTATTTTATTTTGAAGCACAAGAGACTTACTGGAGAAATTCATTATTGCCACTCATGCTTGCTTTCTTTTTTAACATAATTAAGCTTTGCTAATTGCCTATCATGATTAAAATTATGCCAATAACAACCTGGTTTCCTCTATTGGCTGATCTCCAAACTCCTAACAGTTTATTGTTTGAAAGAAGGCCAAAAGGGATGTTTTTAGGGAAATTCCTTCTACCCACAAGAAGATATTCATAAAATTAAAGCAGGTCTCCATCTACAATGTTGTCTTGTTTTAGATTCAGAAATGACACTATTTAAATCTGCTTTCTGTATGCTGCTTCCTGATGATCAATGCATGAAACTTTCATGCATCATTAGTGAGTCTATTCTTTTTTCTTGCAAAAGTGATTTGCAAAGGATTTTCATTCAATAAAGTTGTTCACTTTTAGAAGGATTACCTTGCTTATTGTATTTCCCTTAGCAGTTTGTTTAAGCTGCAACTTCTCTTCTTTAGAGAGCCCTGCTTTGGGGAAGCTTTTATATATTATATATATTATGAGGGGGATGGCAAAAATGAAAACAACAGGCATGACACAGATTGGAAGCTGAAAGTCATAATAGGCCGAATTGCTTCTATAGTTCTTCGGATTCATCTCTTTGGGATTCCTTTCTATTTGCCCAGCTATCATTTTGAATGTTTTTGTGTACATGCATAGAATATTTCAAATTATAGCAACATGGGAAAAAGAAACTGATGGAAAACACACAGCAGAGTATAAAATAGCAGAGTGCCGATTTCACACTTCACATTAATTCACAGTTTGATTTATTTGGTTTTGGCTTTGTATTTTTCTGAATCTGCCAATTGTGATTTCATCAAGAAATTACTTTGAAACAATCTATAGCTGAGTATGTATTAATGTAGACAGGTTTTGTTGCTGGTCACCAAAGAAGCATCAGAAAACTATAGCTAAGGAGTTTGAAAGGACCCAAATTACTTCTAAAGTAGCTTAAGGTGAGATTCAGCTAGGCCTAAACCGATTTATGTTTTATTTTCTACAGAGTACATTGTATACTTTGCTCTGTGCTGTTTTACATTGTGTAGCATTGAGTGTCTTATCTAATGCCTACTTTACCCTACGTTAGAAATAGATCAGATGTTTCCATGCTTCTAAGTATTTGAAGCAAATGGACACCTCTACAAGCTACATCTATACAATAGCATCCTGTCTTTCTTTTGTGTCATCTAATTTAAAATGGTATCACTTGCGAATAGAAATGCATGGGTTTCTTTTTCTTGAAATTAGTGCTATTCTGATTTTCTCTTCTTTTTCTTTTTGGTCCATTATTCAATTTGATGAAAAAGAAATTGCTTTCTTTTTTTCAAAGGAGAAGAAAACTTGACAAATCCTCATGGGGTACTGCATGGGGGTCCTTGCTCATACCTTATGAGGAGGTTGATTGGTGACGTGTGAGTGTCCTGTCTTTCCAAATACAATAATGTTTCCAGCAATCTCGCTGGCTTTCCATTCTACCATTAAATTACAGGGGAAGTCTTCATGAAATGACTCCTTCTATGGAGAAATATATAAAAGAAAAATACAGCCACTTTTATCATTTTGCAGCAATAAAGGAAGCTCAAAATTCCACCATAAGAAAGGGATAGTAAGCAAAGATAATGAAGATTGTGTGTGTGTGTGTGTGCGTGCGTGTGTGTGTGTCATGAGAGCATCATACTAATGACATGAAATAGGCAGTTTGTATCAGACATGCAACTGATGCAAATTACATAATTTGTGTCATTATGTGATGATGTCATGATGTACAAGATGTCATGATGGCTTATATTGGACAACTGTGCACATAAATATCCCGAGGAATCTGTATGCATGACTTGCTTTCTCTCTCAGCCCAAACCTACCCCACAACTTGATGGTTGTAAGGAAAAGCTGTAGGAGAGAGCACTGCATAAACCCCATCGAGTTCCTCAATGAAAATCAGGACATAGATCTGGTAAATAAATAAATAAATAAATTCTGAATTACAGTTGTTGTAATTGCAAAATGGAATATTTTGCCAAGACTTTGATAATGAATGATTCGTCATCATAGATCTTTATTTAGAACTTTCCTTCAGGAAACAAAATCTGTTTCTGGGAAAACAAAATATTTATTTATTCACAATTCTGTTGTGATTAAAAAAAAATTCTGCCCACTGCCTATTCTATTCAAACTGAACAATAAGATCTACAAGCTGCATTGGTGATCTCAATAAGAGAATAATATGTGTGCCAACTATGCTGACAACAATGTGATATGCATCTAATAAAGTTATTGGAAGATAGGCCAAAATGTAAAAATATTATAATCCTGTAATGAAATAGTTTTAACTGATTGCATTCTGTACAGTATTCCTGGCTGGTTACTCTTTGCTTGTAACATTTTATGTAAGGCAATGAATAGTCTTCAAATCTTCTGTGACTATAATCTCATGGAAATGTTTTACAAGGAAGTTTTTCTCTTATGAGCTAGTAGATATGAAAACATTAGCCATCTTTTTTCACATACACTAAAAAACAAAATGAAATTTTATGGATTTACATTTGTCCCAGCTATACTTCATGACTTTTATCGTTTGCTATTTCAATGTTATGACTGTATTATTATGTATTATATTTATTTGTATTGTGTGTGTGTGTGTGTGTGTGTGTGTGTGTGTATGTATGTATATATATATATATATATATATATGTTATATATGGACAGAAAGCTCTGATGTCGTTCATGGGATCTGTTGGAGCCACTCTCCCAGCTTAGGAATCACCACCCCAAGTGCTCCTACCACCACTGGGACCACTTTTAGTCTTTACTTTCTACATCCTCTATAGTTTCTCCTTCAAGCCCTGGTACCTCTCCAGCTTCTCATACTCCTTCTTCCTGATGTTGCTGTCACCTGGCACCACTACATCTGTCACCACCACTGTCTTCTGGTCCTTGTCTACTACCATGATGTCTGGTTGACTGGCCAGTACCTGCCTGTCCATCTGGATCTGGAAGTGCCACTGGATCTTAGCCCTGTTATTCTCCACCACCTTCTGCAGAACCTCCCATCTGGACTTGGGAGGGTCTAGCCCATACACTGTGCAGATGTTCCTGTACACAATGCCAGTTACTTGGTTGTGCCGTTCAGTGTATGCTGTTCCTGCCTGCATCTTACACCCTGCCACTATGTGTTGGACTATCTCTGAGGCCTCTCTGCACAGTCTACACCATGGGTCCTGCCTAGTATGGTAGACTCCTGCTTCTATGGATCTGGTACTTAGTGCCTGTTCTTGTACTGCTATGATCAGTGTCTCAGTGCTGTCTTTTAGTCCAGCCCTTTCCAGCCACTGGTAGGATTTCCCAATGTCAGCCACCTCACCCATCTGGCAATGGTACATCCCATGCAGGGTCTTGTCTTGCCATGGCACTTCCTCTGCTTGAACTTCCTCCCATGTCTACTGCTGCCTCAGGCAATCTTTCAGCAGCTCGTCTTTGGGTGCCATCTTACTGATGTACTCCTGGATGCTCTGGGTTCTGTCCAGGACAGTAGCTTTAGCATTAGCCAGTCTTGTTCAGTTTCTGCTGCTGGTGGCTCTGGTGTTACTATGCTGTTGCACTGCATTTGGGAATATACCTTGGATGGTTCTTTGGTGAATAGGGCATTTATCTTCTTGGCCTCTGCTTCTCTAGTGTATCTCCTTAGCCTGATAGCCAATGCTGTGAGCCTTTATTTAGCAGTCTCTAGGGCTTCAGATGGAGTCAGGCCCATGTATTTTTTCAGTAGCTGAGTTGTATCCTTAATCTCCGCACCCTTCTGTAGTTCCACCAGCTGCTTTTCTCTCCAAGTTGCCTTAGCCTCCAACCTCATTTTCCAGGGGGGTATATACTGCTGTTCTTCTTGACTGTGTAGCCAAGCATCTCCAGGATTATAGTGGCTGTAGTGTATACCAGTTCATTGGTTTGAGTTATGGTGGTAGTCGGGATTATTGTGAGGGCTCTATTGGCATTTTCTAGCATACTATCTGATGGTACTTCTCCACTAAGCCTTGGTAATCGGTCTTGAAGGTTGACTGTAGCTAGTTTATCCATGATCTTATGCCTCATATCAGCTGCTGTGCTCTGTAACGAAGGGGGTGGCAGTGGCATTCTAGCTTCAGGTGTTGGCTGTGCATCCAGTTGTTCTTACAGGTCTTCTTGAATCTGGAATGTAATGTGTAGTTGGTCTATCTCAAGTTGTGAGAACAGCTTCCTCTTCACTATGTTGAAGCATTGAGTAACTGGCTGTTTTTCAGTTAGGGTGGATGTAGGTCTTCTGTCCATCCATAGTTTCCTCATATATTTCATATACTCCCTCTCATTAGGTCTACTATTGTAGTAGCATTCCATAAATTCCAGGTTCTCTCATTTCATCCATGTATGGTTTGTTCCAGTAGCCCATTTATCATCAGATTGTCCTGGTTCCCCAACATTTGGTGTGGACTTTGTTAATCCGGGTGACATATGAGCCAGCATGACTCTCTTAGTTTGTGCCAATCTCATGTCCAAGATAGGCAGGTAAAGTGTTAGGGGGTCTTTGCCCAAGGACCCCTACTGGTAAGGTAGGTACAGCCAGGATCCTGCATCAGAGGGAGTGCTCTAACCACTATGCTATCCAGCTGCTCTGCTAATATACATATTATGTATGTGTGTATATGTATATGTATGTGGGTGCACTTGTGTGTGTGTGTGTGTGTGTGTAAAATACATTATTATGTATATATGAATGTTCAATGCCTCCATACAGTTGTCCAAGAAACCCTCTTTGCTGATGACTGTGCACTCCTGGTGCACAAAGACAGCGATCTACAGTTGATGCTGAAGAAATTCTCAGATGCTGCTATGCTCTTCGGCCTTTCAGCCTGAACAAGACTGAAGTACTTTACCAGTCCTTGCCAAATGCCAACCCTGTAGAACCAAAAATCACTGTTGACAACACCCAGCTGACAAATGTAAATAGCTTCAAATACTTGGGAAGCATCATCTCGAGCTTTCTTTGGACAAAGAAATTGACTCCAGAATCAGGAAGACCACCCAGGCACTGGAGCAGCTGCATACTAGAGTGCTCAATTAACACAACATCCATATCTCCACAGAGCTGAAAGTCTACAGAGCTGTGGTTATCCCTTGTTTCCTATGTGGATGTGAGTCCTGGACTCTGTACTGAAGGCACATCAAACAACTGGAGAAATTTCACATACGTGCTCTCCCCTCCATCCTTGGCATTCACTGGCAAGACCGTGTCTCCAGCCTGCAGGTCTTGGATCACACAGAGTCCACCAGCATTGAGTCCCTGATTATCAGAGCCCAGATGTGGTGGGTGGGACACATCATCAGAATGGATGATCACCGTATGCCTTGCCAGTTGCTCTATAATGTGCTGGAGTTTGGGAATAGACCTTGAGGTCATCCACACAAGTGCTACAAAGATGCTGTGAAAGAAACCCTACGCCACTGTGACATCCAGCCAAGGAAACTAGGAGCTGCATCTGCTGACAGAAGCCTCTGGTGAGCCCTGTGCTATGAACCCTCCACCAACTTTGAAGACAGGCACTGCCAAAAACTGATAGAAAACCATGAGTAGTGTCACAGAATAACACCCACATTTAGTACAACAATGGACTTCCAGTACCCACATTGTGCTAACTCTGCACTTCCAGACTGGGACTGCAGAGCCACCTCCGTGTTCACAGATGAACTGCACAACAGCATGTCTTTTTCAAACCCAAAACACTACCATATATTTCAATGTTTTCTTTTCTTCAGAATATCAAGAACAACCAGGCTCCAATTGCATTTGAAGAAGACACAGGAATATTTTCAGGCACAAATAAAGGACATCTTATTTTCAGAGGACAGTAATAATCCTGATTACTTCTTGCTGACATCTTGTGACTGCAGTACCAGAGAAAAAAGAAATGTGCAAAACTTCAAGCAGTTTTACCTATTCTGGGAAAAAAATCAAAAGAAAGAGATTTCATGTTGTTACTTGCAGTAAAACTGTCTGAGTTACTTTTTCTGTTACTGTTGGGCAATTTCTCTCTTTTTTCTCTGCACCCCTATAAACACAAACCCATTGTCTGTTGGTCAGTCTGCCAGTCTGTCTATCTCTCGATCTTATAACTTAAAACTTATTGCAATAGATTGAATATTGATTCCTGTTTAATGCAGTAGTGCTTTACCTGCTGTTATCTAAATAGTGATACAAGATAGCCTCTTCTTTTCAAAGCTGTCTAGAAATGCGGCACTTTATTTTGTACTGGCATCATTTTATTCTTTGGCTTGTATGCTTGCCATACAAACTACAAGTTATCTTCGTTATGAGGGTCATTACAGGAACTGTTGTCACTGAGTATATATAGAAGTTCTTAATGATATTTGAAAGCTCTTTCAAGTATTTCCACGTGATACATTTTACATTCAACCCACAAATCCATGGCTTTTTCCACTTCAAACCATCATTTAGGCAAATATAGCTTTCATATTTGGTCCCTTTTTCTCATAAGACATTTTTCTTTGTCACAAAGACATGAACTTGTTTTTCCCTCAAGGGCTGTCAGAGCTATCCTTTCACTCTGCTTAATGGTAACTTGATTCCTCTCATTTAGCAGCTGTAATATACTAAAATTGTAATCAATCCCAGTTCAGCAAGAAATGGTTTCCAGTGCCAGATATATTACAAGGTTTTCTTTTCTTTTAGTTATTTATATTTATAGGCCACTTTTCCAGCTGAAAGGATTCAAAGCAATTTCAGGGAAATGCCTACACCCCTTTGGTTTAGACGTCTATTTGTCAAAGTCTGACTGTGCACTTTAAAAACCAATCTAAGAAAAGACTCCAAATAAGGATTTTCTTTTCTGGATGCATCTAACTTCTAATTTTCCTCAGTTCCTCCTACTTATAAATAAACATAAAATATAACTTGGTTGGTTATTAATGTTAGTGTTTATACTGCCAGTAAAATCTTTGAACCTCTTCTTAAATAAATATCATCCTTAAATTCTTCCAGGTGTATCAGATGTCCAGTTGGCATTTCATGTGGATAGAATTGCATTCAGCCTGAGTTCTTTGTTCTTTCCTAATTGATTCCATGGCTAAATTCACTTATCACCCTAATACTGTCTGTGTAAGAGTTTGGCTAAGACAAATGCATTGTAAGCATTGTACGTATATGTTGAATGTGATGTATGAGCCCAACCAACGCTGGCTTATTCAACATGCTACAGTTAAAATCATGGCTTAAGATGACATTTGGACCTGTCCAGTATTTGTGTTCCACATGTGCTAGATATATATAACAATATGATGCCAGTGCTACTAGATCAAACAACAAAGGGTGAAATAATGCTTTGTTCTTAGGGTAAAGGTCTGAACATGACAGATTATTCTTTTCTTTTTCTATGGTCAAAAGCTAAGGAATATTTAATTGCAGGCTTTAAGATTTTTAAAAGATAACAGAAACCATATTTTATTTTCCTTTTCAACTTTTATTTCTATGCATATCTCTCTGAAATCATGTAACATTAATGTAAGAAAAAATGTCTTTTTAAAACAAAAAAAATGAGATAGGCCAAAGTTCAGTTTGTACCCCATTTCCAAGGACCAGACGGATATCCCAGATAAATCTTGCAGTGGTCCCAAAAGGCTTCATAGATCTTCAATGATGGAACTTTCTGCCAGTGAATGCCCTAGCAACGTGCTACAGGAGTGACCACTTTCCTTGACAAAAGCTTGAAATGGAAGATGCCATGTTCTACTCATTGTTATGTCTTGAATGGAGGAAGACAAGAAAACTAGCTCATACTGTTTGTCTACTGAACCAGTTACTTTGGCTGGCAATCTTCCCCATGCAAATTGTATGCTCTTCTACTACCATCCCTCTTATATCCACATGTTGGAAGAGATCTTATATACTAGTATCAATTTCCTCCTGGTCAAGCATCTATTAAAGGTGGTAAACTTTGTCAAGAAATCCCTCTGTGGTTTATAGAAGGACAAAATTATAAGGATGAATCAAATTAATCTTAAATATTTGCAAAAAGACCTGGGGAGTAAGTGACACTAATGCATGTGTAACAGTGAAGAATCATGAAGCTGAGTCACTAAGTTGTTTTGTTTTGTTTCTTGGATATTTGAAGTAGTGCTATCTTTGATTTTTTGTCTGAAATATACCTGGGATTGTTTCCCAACTACAATCATAGGAATCTGAGCTCTTGTGCAACAGAAAAGGAGAGAAGCTGATATCTGGGAGAGTAATAGATCAGGGTAGAGTGCATGGAAATTGTCCCGTATTCATCCCTTAGTACTCCCCCTAGCAGTATAGGAGATTTTTCTAGATAGGAAATTTGCTAACAGTTATATCTGACAACTGGCCATGTGTCTGACAGGGTAATCCTATGTAAAATTTAAGAAAGCTCCTAATTCAGCCTCTGTGGAATCTAAAGCTTGGCTCCATCCCAGCAAATGAAAGGTGAAGCATTTTATGTCTCTTCCCTGTTCTGATGTATTTTCTTCCATGTCAGAGGAAGAAAACACACCAGAATAGGTTAGATTCTCCTTGTACAGAAGCATTTCAGGGTGGAGCAGAATTGTTTGGAGTACATTAGTTATATAAGCTCTCCTGATCCAGTTCATTTTGGTTTGTGACATTGGAGCTCAATAGTCTTATTAGGAATGCAGTTCAGTAGACACTGTGATAGTTTTAAAAGATAGTGCTTAATAAAGCAAAATTAATCGTTTTTTTTACAAGAGAAGAAATCTGAAAAGGTATAGACTCCTGTTGTGGTTCAGCAGATGCTTTCTTCCACAATTTAATTGTTACCTGCGCTTCACTGCCCATTATTGCTGTATTTCTTTATAAATAGCTCTTTATCCAGACTATATTCAGATCATTGGATGTCTCCCAGGATATTCCAACTAATTCTAATCATGCTCTGCATGAAAAAGGGTTTGGAGAATTATCGCTGTTAATATGGGATTCAAAGCTCAGAAGAAAATATTAATTAACAAAACTGGACTGCGTGCTCTGTTTTTATGTCAAGTAAATTAGTTCAGTGTTTTGCAATTGATTTGCAGGTATTTTGTTTCCTGAATCAAAGGGCAAAATAGGTCCATCTTAGTTCCATCTTACTTCAGCCTTGATAGCGGGAGTGTGTCCTTTGCCCAGGGCTGTTCGAAAGACTTCAGAAAGTGTCACTTCTTGTCTCCCGGTATCTGCCATCTTTAGTTGTGACTAATGGGGGGCAGCCCCCAATTATTTCAAAACTTAATTAATTAATTAATTCACAAAGTACTGCAAGGGGAAAATGTTGCTAAAAGTTAAAGAACATATTTACAGATTTTAATGCTTTGTCTCCTTTCAGATGTTCCCCAACCAAAAGTGAGAATAAACAGGGGGATGATGAACAAGGAGTTACTGTGTTGGAGATATGACAGAGTTAATATATATTCCATTTCGAAAGCAACTGTGGTTTCAAAATGGCACTTTATCTATTTTCCTGACATATACATGAGATAAACATTCTGTCAACAGCAGCATAACAGTCTTAGTTTTATCGGGCGTCAGAAAACCTAGTGGTTGACCTCTAGAAAAATATCAGTTTGTCTTTTCTTATTAGCACTATTGATTTTTTACTGAGAGGAAAGATAAGCAAATTAGCAACATAGAAGAATATAGAGGTTTATTAGTTTCTCCCATGTTCCTTGATTTCCATCTTTCCCATTCTTCATGATATCCAGTTGAATCACAGAGATTTTACAATATTCTCCATCTGGGAAGAGTAGGTGCCAGGCCCTATCAGTCTCCATATGTATCTAATGTTAGAATCAGGCAACTAAATGCAGGATCTAATGAATATATTTTGTAATATCAGACACTGTGTTCTAGTGGACAATGAAATCTCACCATATATAGGAAATTTATAGACAGATAGTTATATAAACCTGCCCTTGCAAAATTAACTAAACTGTTTAATCATCAGCACCTAAATAACCTTGCGTGATCTCAGAAAGTTAAGCAAGGTTGAACCTAGGTAATACTTAGATAAGAGATTATCAGGAAATCCTATTGCTGCTGGCTAAACTAGGAAGTAAAAAAAAAAATAAAAAAACAAAAACAAAAATAGGGAGGTAACTAATCATTTTCATACTGCTGCCAAAAAAAACTATGTGGATTTATCCATGAAGTCCCAGCAGTTGAGCTAAAGAAACTTTGCCTTTACTTATTTATATAATTGAGAGAACTAAGTTTCTTTTAAAAACAACAAAAATTTAGAGAATACAGTGTTGCCAAACTCTCATTTCCAAATAGCTGAACTACTTGCCTAGTTTATGCCTTCTAATTTCCTAGTTATTATAACATCTGAGCATTCTGGAAACTGGATGGAATTGAAAATGAAGTTATTGTATACATACTTCATTAGAACACTATATACAACTTAAGGCTCAGATTTTTTATTATCTAAAGCCAATTAATTGAAACCATCCTTAGGGCTTTTCATTCCTTTTACTTAAATCTCAGAACACTTTCTTCTCCCAGAAGAGAGTTGCTATTCTGTGTAATCTCATTTACTTGGATGGCTTGTTAGCATCCTAAAAAGGTTAGGATAAATAAGACAGTTATTTGCATATGCATAAATAGATATAAAATAAATATTATATGTGGCTAATACAACTTGTTTTCAGTGATGAACCCAATAACTGAGGGAAACAATTTGGTATTTTCTTTTCTGAAATGTTTTTATTGCATCCTAGAAATCTGCTGAGTTGGGCCGAAATTTTATCAAGAAAAGCCCATATGAAACCAACCCAGTAGAAGATTTTCTTAAAAGAAAAACAAAAAGCAAGAAGTGGTAGATAATATTTAAAATGAGTAATTATTTCAATATTAATGTCAAAATTACAACATTGAAATTATTAAAAATAATGATGCTAAGTAATGTTTAATGCTGATAAATTAAATGTTATTTTTAAAAGTTTTAAAATTTAGTTTATATCATTCAGTTTTAAACATACTTTATAAAGAAGGTTAAGCTAAATCAAACCTAAAATAACAGTGGAGTCATATGCGGGCTTATTCAGATGTAAGTCTCAGTGTATTCAACATAATTTCCATGTAAGTTTGCATAATAAAACAGCAGTGTACAGGATCCTCTGAAGATAAATTTGGAAGTCCTTCTGAGTTTACAGGGACTTACTCCTCTTTAAATAGTTATGAGGTGGCTCTCTTCTGGCCTTTTCTATTAAAGTATTGAGTGGGGCCTTTTCTTAAGTGAGGATAGTTTGGATTATAGCCAGTGGTCTCTGCTAGAATGGTCAACACTGACAAGCTGGTGGACAGAATATTGTGATGAAAGCCCTACCCATTTGTGCGATGCAATGTTCCATCTGACATCTTGCCAATTTTGACTTCCCCCTGTAGAGGTTACTGACTGCAGTCTTAATCCCCAATATAGATCAATGTAAGAATCTTACTCAAACATATACAAGAGGTGCAACAAACCACTATCTATGATATCACTTTCTTCCTCCCACTAAAGCTGTCTGAACACTGACTGTATTCACACAGTGCTCAAAAACAGTCAGTTGAAGACATAGTGGCTTCTTCTGTACAACATGCTAAGCTTGCTTAGTGTTAACTTCAGTTTCTTTTGTCGTGGCTTATATTATTGAGCAATCAGTCTGCTTAGTTTAGAGTAGAATCAGAGAAAGGGGTGTTTTAATGCAGCCACCTTAGGTCTGGGTACTGATGCAGATAGCTTCTGCTAAACCGCTTCATATTTGTCTGAAGCAAAAAACTCCATCCTGACAGCTGAGAACTCTGTAGCCCAACTTGCTTAAAAGACACAAGCAGGAATACGCTAAAAACTAGCTTTCATAAAGCTTTCATACATTATCTGTAAGGATCTTGACTGTGATGCAGAAGTTCTGCTTTTTAAGTTTTCTTCAATATCTGCACTACTGTTGCACAATTGGAGCTAGCACCATGACATGGTTCTTCTACAAAAAAACTTTAAAATATAAATAAATGCTTGGAGAGGTTCACAATTTTGCTATGAGGGGTGGATGGCCCGAACAGATAATTCCCAATAGCTCTTTGCTTCTGTTGAATATCCAAGCTTTAAAACTGCTTGCTGTGTATGACACTATTATAACTGCTATTAAATTGTTGCAACTGCTCAAACCCATCATTCTTTAGAATTAATCTGAAGTTTTCGTAGGGTTTCAGAAAGAATGGCTGCTTTGATAAGGGAACATTTTATACTGCACATATAAAAACTTTATATTTTAGCTTTTCATTCACTGCTTTGCTTTCCTTATACTTTTATTTCTGAGGATTAAAAACCTGTCTCTTGCAGTACACAGTGACATGCAGTTTGAGGAAGGAAGATGAAAGAAATGAATTTGTAAAAAGCACACACAGACAAAAGAATGTACCCCTGACAAGTAAATGGATAATCAAATTCAAACTGGATTAAAAATAACAACCAATCAACCAAGTGACACTATTAATAAATGTCCATAACAAGCAAGGACAGAAGAGACTCTGGTAGGAAAATAATTTAATTTAATTAAACAAAGGGGAACCCAGGAAGACAACCATAATGGGTAACTGTATGAAGAACTGAACAAGGATTTTGACAATCATTGAGTGTGTTATTCATTGTATACAGTGATTCATATCAGACTTGCTTTCCATTGATTCAGGAGGAAACCGTCTAGGTATATGAGATATATTTTAATTGCTATCACTTACAGTTGAAGGCTTTGGAAATAATGTGATGTGTAATTTCCTTCTTACTGCTGATAATTGAGGTTTTATTATTGCTGAATAGAGATCATTTGAGGACAAGAAGAATATTGGGAAAATTCAAGCAAAACTAAGAAAGTATTTTCAGACGTGCTCTTAGACCAGTGTGAATGTATGGGTTTATTCAGCATACTTTTACATTATCATTCTCATACTGATAAGTAATAATAAAAATATCAAATAAATCTATTGAAATAGGCTAATAAAATTAGCAGTTGAATAAACAAAATTAAAAAAGAAGATAAAATGTAAGTAACTGGGACTCCAAATTCCATTAACAACTATTAGAATATATGAAAAGAAAACATGATTCACTTAATATCTAAGGGGTATAAGGATATATCAGGAATTAGAATTTAAAATATTGTAGTGCTGTGGCAAAAATTACTTCAGCACTGATTAATGCCACATTTAGCTTTGGATGCAAAATTTAAACCAATTTATGCTTATCAACATTGACATTCTAGAAATCATTTTTTTTCTTTTTCTTTATCTCTAAAAGTTTAAGTTATCTAAACATTAGAGTGTTAATAATCTCTAGTCAATATTGAATAAATACCAATCATTCATTCAGCAACTATTCAAAGTTACAACAATGCTGAAAAGGAAGACTTATGGCCGGTCCTCGAAGTTGCAGCTGTCGCAGTATCCCAACAGTCATATAATCATGATTTGGGTGCTTGGCAACCAGCGTGCATTTATGACAGTCACAGCATCCCGCACTCACGTGATCACTGTTTGTGATCTTCACAGCCAGCTTCTGACAAGCAAAGTCAATGGAGAAGCCAGCAGGAAGTTACACATCATGGTCACCTGACATTGCTCTTAACAACCGTGGGTGATTCATTTAACAACTGTAGCCAGAACTGACATTGTAAGTCAGGCATGGTCACATAATGTTTCACTTTACGACCACATTGCTTTGTGACAGAGTTGCTGATCCAGTACATTATATTATTTGAATACAGGCAAGGAGGTCTACCTGTATTCAAATAATATAATGTACTACTTATGTTTTATAATAATACAATAAAACAAATTATGGGGAAAAATTACTCCAGTATTTTTTAAAAGGATTTCACTCAATTACATGATAAAAAGAAAATACTTGAAAGAAAATGCCCACTATATTCTTAAAAGGGAGTTGTAGGATTTTTGCTCTTAGAACAGTTGAGCTTTCTGGAGAATGCAGTGAATGTTTTTCTTGTATAATCATTATTCTAGCGGCTTGCAACTTCCTTGGCTTCCAACACTTCAACTAAATCAACACAGACAATATTATGAGACAATTCATCCTGTGAGGCTTTTTCAGATCAGGAAGCAAAGTCAGCCAGAGTGATGAGAGACTCTGCAGAGTGAGGGAGAAATGCCTAACAGAAAACACCAGCAGCATCTTCAGTTACTTAACAGCAATAAAGTAAGCTTAAAAACATTGAAAAAGGTTCTGAAGTAATTCTGAAGCACCTGAGAAGGACAAGAAAAAAACAGAAGCTGCTTTTAAATGAGAAGAAAACTTTGTAGAATGTTGGAGGTTGTTTCTGTTACCATAACAGTTCCAACATTTGGGTCATCTCACTGAAATTCTCTCAGTGAATGTTAATCAATTGAATATATTTATTTTTTTGATTGCCAGTCATAGCAAATAAGATAAAACCTACATAAAAGTGACCAAATATTAATAAAATACATTAAAATGTGCAAAAATCAATAAGAACATTAAAAGATGGTTATTACAGTGGATAAAGTAATGGAGTAACATTAGGAACTTTTGATAAAATCGTCTCTCTGTTTAGCAGCAGCCTATGCAAAGTTTGCTAATCTCCATAATGGTGTCTCCTTGTCTAAATTCTTTGCAGGTAGACTTCGCTTAGTGACTGCCTCAGACAGCGACCATTCTCAGTTACAACAGTGATGAAAAAATAACTTTGCAACCAATCTCCGCATTTATGACCTTCACAGGTCTGTAAAGAAAAGGAAAGCTGAAGTAAGATCATAAGCATAGTCACAGTCATGTGATTTTTCATTTAGAGACCATTTCGCTTGATGACCAAGTTGCTGGTTCCAATTGTGGTTACTAAACAAGGACTACCTGTAAATATTCAATTTTATGTGAATCAGGCCAAAATGATTTTCCTATCAAGAGATGTTCCAAAACTTTTCTGTGTGCTGAAGTGGAATTAGGCCAGTACAATAAATAATGTGTAAAATTTTATATAATTTCCTTAGAAGTGCATATTATATGGGTTATTAAGAAATTGGCCCCCTCTAGTTGCTGATGTCATTTGCTGGAATCATAGTTTTGTGAGTACCTCTCAGAAAGGTGGTACTGTAACACACCTCAGATAATGTTTGTATTCCTGGGGAAGTTTGTCAGAGGAGTTAATGTTATTAAAGAATTTAACCAAAATAGGCTTCCACCAAACAATATTAGCTTTTAATAGATAACCAGAGATACAGTCTTCTCCTGGGGCTTTGTCTAATCAGGATCAGATATTCTATTTCTTTTAGAGAGACAGAGGGCCAGGGTGTAACTTTATTAAGTTAATTAATAAAGTTAGACAATTAACAAGAGTAAAGTAGGGAGCAGATAATCTAGTACAATGGTTCTTCCATTCCTCTTTGGACAGTCTAGCCTCTAGCATATTCTTATCTTCACCCAAATTGGCATTTACCACTTTTCAGAAGAATGCTGGATCTTTAGAATCTATCGCTACCAGAAGCGAGTGCCAAAGAGGAATTTGATATAATGTTTTCTTGTGTTTTAGGAGAAGTTTATATTCCTTTTTCTTCCTAAGCAGTTCTGTGATTACCCATGGGGAACAACTTTGCTCTTCTTGCCAAATTCCTAACCATACCACGTGCTGTTGTATATACTACATCAAACCAGTGGCTATGTTGTTGAAATGACCTTAGGGCCATCTTGCCTTAATTCTGGTTTTAACTGTTCAACTATTTGCTGATAGTAGCTCAGGATAGCTGGAGAAGCTGGGTCAGCATAGTCATATCTGCCAGATGGCTTGAGGGAAGTATTGCACTGATTTTATCAGCTAAATTAATGGACCATTTAATTCTTTTTTGGCCTAAGAGTTTTAGTGCAGGTATATGGTCATTATATATTTTCAGCATTCCACTAACTTAAAAAGCAGTATACTGGAATATGATAGGTTGGTACAGCCTCATGCAAAAAACCTCCATATTTTGAAATTTTCCATTTTGGCAGAGGACATATATACATTGTCAGTTATTGCAGGTTCCATCTGTTGATAAGTATATATAATTACTGGGAGAATCTCTTGGGTGAGAGCCATTCAAAATTTAAAAATTCCATTTGTAAAGGAGTTTAAGCCCTGCCAGATTTACTTCAGAGTCCTTCAAAGTATAAGGGAAACTAAGGTAGAGTTCATCAATGTTAAGTTTCAACTGTTTTGCTATTTTATGCTTAGCACTCCCTATTCTTGCATTAAAATCACCCGCTAAGATAATAGTATCCAATGGGAATTTGTCTTCTAGAGCATCAATTGTGTTTTCGAGTGTAGCCCAGTGCTCCTGATTTGAAATTTAGCATCTCTGGGAGGCAAATAAACATTTCATATTATTGGGACAATCTTAGTCATTACCATAAGTCTCATAATAAGAAAAGAGGGAATCTGCATCAGTAGCCTGAGGATTCCATCCTGCTATATTCCACACTGGGATGGATAAGCTACCTACAGATTCCAGGCTTAGTTGTCATTATGAAACTTTATGAAAAAGGGCTCTGAGTTTCTCTCGTCTTTGTTTCCTTACATTTGGAAGCCAAAGGGATGACAAGGAAACTGATGTTCATGAACCTTCACACATTTCTGTTATGTTGCAAGAGTTTAGGCAGACATCCTGTCTCCTTAAGTGTCGAGGCCATAAAGATATGGGAGGAAGTGACCCCAATCTGCTAGCCTTCAGAACAACCTCGGCCAATACCTCTGCATTCTAGGAAACAATAAATTTCAGAAGATCAAAGGGGGTGCCCCAAACTCTGACTAGCAACCAATAGGTCATCAGGAAAATCTTCCTCTTTGGGTGATCGGGGTTCTTCTCTGCCTTAAGAGGAGACCCCAGCTGACTCTACTGGCCCTCTTTCAATAAAACTTTAAAATCTCAGCTGGTGTTTTCGTGTCTGATCTTCTGCCGGACTGAATCCTAATTGGGGAGAGTCAGAAACTCTCAAATTTTGCTAACAATTATGTTCAGTCAACATGTCTTATTTATAACTTGGGCACTATTAGTCTCAGTTTGATTTAACACATGGGCAGGTTTGTTTTTATTTCTTCTTTGAATACCAATAATTTTGTGTCTTGGATTAGCCATTGTATCAAAGTATGGTGTTATTTCATCTGAAATGTTTAGTCTGAGCACACTGTTTGCTTATTAAATCCAGCAGGCAAGTTTAGGTCTCTTGCTTGCTGGATCCCATTGTGACTGGATCTTAAAGAATTAAATGCAGGTGGTTTTGAGGGTCCTAGATCTCTATGGGAAGAAGCTATACGATTTGCTGTCCCTTGGGATTGGGAGACGTATCAATTGTTTTCATATAATGGATTAATCTCTGCTATTCCCTGTTTCCCTGTCCAGATTGCAGGGTCTGTTTATCCATCCTTGGAGGAGGATTGTTGTATTTTTGGCTGCATTGTCCCGTATTGCAGGGCCTGCCTTTATTCTCCTCCCTTTCTTTTACATTTGCCACCATCTCATGAATTGTTCCCTCCTTTTCAGAGCTTTTGAGGTTAGGAGAGATGAAGTTATAGATGGTAATTGTGCCTGTTTATTAATCAATTCTTCTCTAAACCAGGACAGTTTAGCTATGATACGATTTTGTTCCATAGGGGGCCATTCATTAAAAGTATTCATAAGCTCTATTTCTTCAGGTAAGAAATTCCTGTCTACTATTGGATTATGTAAATGAGTTTTATCTAGAGGGATTACAAAAATGTTGCTAAAACTTCTAGTTCCTCCAAGGCCTTTTGCCTGAAGAAGGTATTTCAATTAATAAACCATTTATGTCTTATTAACAGAGTCAAAAGTTAGCAGTGCTCTTGCTTTCACACGATTGTATTACAACTACTGTATTCCACCTTTAAAATATCATCTGAAACAAGTCTAAGGTTTGTGTGTGAGAGAGTTTCAATAGATGCACCGGATGCAATCGTCATTCCATCTGCGAGAATAAGCCTCTAGGTTTTGGGAAGTTGATAAAAGCCAGTTTAACTTTCATTAGTTGCAGGGCCCATCTTCTGCATGAAACTCCTCTATTAGTCCTGAGAAGAACAGAGTTTGTTGACCTATTTCCTAGATGATTTTGTTCAGTTATAGAGTCCTCTGCAGCAATTGGATGTTGCTGAATTAGAAGACCTGATTGGATTTTTCAACTTTATTAAAGATCTTTCTTCCTTCATAAGAAGACCTGATTAGACTTTTCAACTTTATTAAAGACCTTTCTTCCTTCATTAGGTACTTTATTTGCTTCTGTCTTCTTTTTGTGTGGCTCTTTGGCTGGTCTATTGTTTCTTTTGTCAGCTGTTCCCAAAAGTTTTAAAAGATTATTATACTTCAGTTTAGGTGCCTGCTTAGATATAGTAGTGCTCTTCCAGTTCTTACTTTTCCTTACTTGGTTTGCCACTTGTGCTTTCTTTTTCCTTCTCTTGGGTTTCACCTGGGGATGTACTTTATTTTTCCTCTTCTTATTTGTAGGAAGAGTCTGGGTTGTGCATTAGTGTATTATCATCAAGCGCTATGTCTTTCTGTGGTCCGATCTTATTTGACACTAACTTGGTAAGAGTTGTCAGTAGATCATTTGATGTGTGTTAATCAGAAATAAAGGGTTGAGAGGGAAAAGCAGAAGAATTCACTTAGTATAAAAGTGCCTCTTCTATGTTCACATAATGGGGCATACTTCTACATAAATATCTATAAGACTCTGCTGTAAGTGTCCTAACCTAATTCTAGTGAAATAAGTTGGGTGACTGACAGCAGTGTCATCTGTGACTATAGCTAAAGTCTTAGACTAAGAACCAAAGAAAATGATCAAGAGAAAACTGTTGGGAAATAAGAGACTTGATAAAAAAAAATAGTGAAGCACATGAGGGTTAACTGCTAGCAGAAATGAAGAAAAATAATAAATATCTAGCTGGAAAATGCTGGATTCTTAGGAATTTGATTTTCTTCATAAGTCTTTCTCCTCAATATTTTTTCAGTCATCTCTTCATTTCATTAGATCCCTTGACTATAGTGATAAGATGAAATCATTTCTATTTCAAGCAGAACTTCTGAGTCAAAGTTATCAGTATTAACTTCACTTTTCCTCTGAGCTATATTCAGTTACTCTATAACTGAAGTTTGTCACAAAAGGTTTAATTCCACTGGCCAAATATATATATATATGTTTTTATTAGATTATTTGCCTTTTCTTCCGGCTATGTAAACTATACATTAATATAAAAGCTTAAAGGATTTGAAAACTTTTCAAAAATAAATATTAGAATCACATATTTATTAAGATCATTGCTTGATGGCGAAATAAAAAATAATAACCATCATAATAAAAACATTGTATTATATGGTCTTCACTCACAAATCTTTTCCTATACTAGATATTCAAAAACTATCTGTCATAGCAGCACCCAGCCAGACTTGGCTGATTAAAAGAGTAAAGCAGAATTGGACTTAGCAACAAGAGAAAGTGCAGGAACTCATTGTTCTTGGTAATACAATATTAATGGATGCTGGGGGGAAAAAATCATTTCCCCAGTAAGTCCCTATGCTTAGTTTAGCCCATGGAATGGTGGAATAAGCAGCAGTTCTTACTGAGTCTCTTTTAGATAACCAGAATTCATAATGTGCCTGCTTACCAGAATCCAGGTTGTATGATCAGTCACACAATACACATCATGCTCAGACATTCATAATCACATTCCCAGAAGGAGAGGTGGCTCTCAGTCACATAGGTTCTCATACTCAAGTTACTTTACCCCTCCCTCTGCTGCAGACAGATCATTTTAAAACAAAGGCAAAATAGAAGAACTCCACTGAAGTCTCTGTACCATGGTTGGGAACAATATAGGACTACAGTTGTTCTCCACAACCTCTGATTAAAGTTTGGCATTTCCAGGTATTTGAAAGAAGTCCAGAAAATGAAACAGGATCAGCTCAAGAAAAGTTGACAAAGAACCATAAACAATGTAAATACTACAGCTATTGCCAATAAACTAAGTTAATGCTGCTTAACAGAGACCCTCTGGCTATTTTAAAAAGAACAAATAGACCTTAGTAGTACATTAGTATTAGTATTATTCTCAAGATTGAATAGGTATGGCTGTTGAAGCCCTTTCCAGAGTATCTAAGAGTCATGGTCCTTGACATCCTTCTCAGTCTAGGCTATCCATTTAGGCCAGGGGTTTATTTATCTATTTATTTAAACAATTTATATGGCCACCTGACTCACTCATGGTGACTCTGGGTGGCTTACAGAAATAAAAACCCCAAATACAAAACCTACTACACCCCCACTCCCCTAAGCTTCTTGTCATCACATCTCCCTTTACTGTAATCTTAAGGTATACAACTCCCCTAAAAATCCAAACACCAAAATGAACCCAAATGAACAATGAAAATAATACAATGAAACTTTGGAAAAGGTGGATTTATTTAACAATGTACAGGTAGTCTTCAATGAATGACTGCCCTATTTAGCAACCATTCGAAATTACGATAGTGTGATGGAATGGAATTATGAAGGCCAGACTCAGGGAGGGAAGCATCCTCTTTCGTCTCCTGAAGTGCAGGGAAGAGATAAGAGGATGAGGCTGGCACCTCCCTGAGGAATTCACGCTGTGTTGACTGACTGACCCTGGGAATTAGTTTCAGTCTGGGAAGATTCTTGATGTTGTAGCTAATAAACATTGCTGAACTGAATCTGCACCATCTCCTGGAGTTCCCTGGGCTAGGCCTGACAGATGGCCCTGAAAAAGTAACTTTACAAACAGACTTCGAACTTACAACCGTCGCAGCATCCCCATGGTCATATGATCGCCATTTGTGAGTTTCATAGCCAGCTTCCGACAAGCAAAATCAATGGAGAAGCTGGCAGTAAAATTGCAAGTTGCAGTCATGTGATGTCTTGCTTAATGAGCATGGGTGATTCACTTAATCACGGAACTGATTAAGCAGCAGAACTGACATTGTAAGTCTGGCATGGTCACATGATGCTTTGCGTAACAACCACATCACTGCGCCCCCACCTCAAAGTAGCATTTGCCTTTTTAGTAGCTTCATAACACTGCTGGCTCATGTATAACTTGTCATCAACAAGAACACTCAGATCCTTCCTTTTTTTTCTGCTTTCCATATTTTTCTGATTTAGTCACAGAACGGTCTAGGACCACCATCTATAACCTGATATCCTCCAGCTGTGATGGGCTACAGTACATCTGGAAGGCAACAGACTGGGAAAAGCTAGAAGGCAGCAGACTGGGAAAAGTATTCTATAATACTAGAATAGTATATTCCTGTAGCTTAGGGAATATAAAGATCTAGTTTAATGGTACATAAAACAGTAAGTATATGTAAAATTCTTGCATGACATCTTACAATAACCAATAGGCAACAGAAGAGAGAATGAAGAGACTACTGAGTATTTTCATCCTAGCTGCTTATTGGAATAACTGTAATTTAAGGATCAATGCCTGAATTTTCTACTTGACTGCTTTCTCCCTTTGTTCCCCCATTTTTTTGTTGGAACGTTTAGTTGTTGAGCTTTTGTGAAGGAAGTGCCCATCTTATAACATTTAAATAAATGTGTACATAAATTATTGCCTAGTTTCACCTATGAATTATTTTGTCATAAACAAAAATTTATACACATAATGAAGTTAATCTCAGACTCCAATCCCATTACACATTTCATGTGGGAATAAATCTCATTGAACATAACAAGATTTGCCTCTAAGTAGCTCTTCACAGGATTTTGCTACATTACAAATGTCCTAAGGAGACAGGCTTGGTATATATGAACCCCTAAGATTTTCTCAGGGTTTGTATGATTTGATCTACATCTGATCAAACTATTCCTTTGGCTCTCTGACATAATTTTGTCCAGATTTTTAAAAGAATATGAATTTACTACAAAATATTAATTTTGTTGCTCATGCTAAAACCCATAATTTTTCGTTGATGTTCGAATCACAGCCAACAAGGTATATTCAAAGCAAAGCAAGCCTTCAAATTTTTCCTAAGCTACTATAGTTGTTATTGCAATAAGTTATGGCTTCAGGACTGGTTCATTAAGTCTTTAGTTGTACAATGTTACAAATATTACATTTTGTACTCTTCTATTGTAAGTAATTCATCTTTGTTGAATAATACCCTCAAAGTGAGTACCCATTAGTGAGGTTGATTACACACCAGAGCACCTCATTAAATCTTTGACTCCATGGCATCTATCTAATAAAGTCAATTGTGCATCACTATAATGCTTTTCAACTATGACACCACAAACCCACATTTTGAGGAGGTCAATTCTTTAAAATCACACAAGATATTGACATTGAAGAAACTGAGTTTTTAAAAGGGGAAGGGATCCATGCTTTTTTTTAAAATTGTTTTAATGACAATTACAGCTTACCTTGTACTGCATATGTCTTATATCTACATTTGCAAAGGACAAAAGCATTTGGGGCTCTCTTTAGAAATAACTGGGCCTTTGAAAAATCTGTTGGTTCCCCTCTGTAAGCTTTTCTAAGCCATTAATCTTAATGTGTTCCATGCGTGCAGTGAAAATGTTCTATTGAGAATTAAAAGTAAGAATTCCTGCAAATGAATGTACTGTTTCAAGTTTTTCCATTTAATAATGCCATTTAATCAGGAGAGATGACTAGAATATTTGGACATTGCAAGAAAGAATCCCCCAAAGAAATTAATTCCATAAAGTAATTGACAGTCCTTTTAATCTCTTTTAAAGAAAGTGACAATATATCACAAACATTAATTATGAATCTGAATTTAATCATCAACTTTAGAAAGATAAACACATGCACCCTACTTTGCAAAATAAGATTAATAGTAAAAACAAACTTCAATTGTATTAGGAATTATAAATAAATTGGAAATTCAGAATTGTTCTTTCTCAGATCAGTGAATAATCATCATGTAAAATATAAGAAATACACTATCCTCATTATATCAATTTTGCAATACTTAAATTACTAAAAGTACTATAAACCACCATTGATTTTCATTTTTTCTTTTTTGTTATGAATCATAAATATACCAAATGCATACCAAATCCATTAATAAAACGTAGATCTCCATTTTTTAAAAAATGTGTTTATTACATCTTTGACTTGCCAACTTAATTGTAGAATTATCTGTCATCTGAAGTCCAGATCAATAGACATTGATTATATTTGGTTATCTGCAGTGAAATGTTAATCAAATTCATTAGAGATGAATAGATATAATATTAAGCACTACCAATATTTTGGCTTATTGATTCTGTAAATGAAAATACATTAAATAGCAAATATGGCATAAAATGCCATATCATTCATATATATATGTATGTATGTATGTATGTATGTATGTATGTATGTAAATGCCAGAACAGATTGTACAACAATTTTGGGCTCCAGAAATATTTGCCTTGTCAGGGAAGAAACCTCTGCTAACAGCCATCAGTAACAGCTCCTACTCTGCTGAAGGACATAACTTTGTATGCTTTACTAGTCTTGAGAATGGCTTCTCAGAGTTCTCTATGTAGCAGGAGGACACCCCTCAATTCTAAGACTGTCACATGATAATTGCCCCCATCTTCTGAAGAATAAAAATAACATCTTTACTAAAGGTGTATTAAAGCTCAGATTTGGTTCCACAAAATTGATGGAGATATAACATGCCTTGCTGCTGTGTGTTTCTTTGATATTTGCTCTCTAAAGACCTGGTGGAATCTCTTCTTCACATTATTTTTCTTCCTTCCCACCACACTTCTTTAAATCAGCTTTCCCAGTCTGGAGTCCATCAGATCTGTTTGGAAGGCATCTGCATATTACGAGATTGGAGATGGGTGGTTTAAACTGATGTTTGCAAATGTCACTGTGGGACTTAACAAATACAGATATCACTGGGGTTTTTTTTTTCTTTTTTCTTTTTGGTTGACATTTGCTTAACTGCTTTTATGTGACAATGACCTTAGTAACTGAAAATCAGATAGCTGGATGCTATTTTTCAAGGTCCTTGAAAACCATCAGTTTGTTCATTTGCATCATATCATAATTGTCTAGATATAATTGGCTTTTCAATTACGCTTTCTTTGTGTGAATTGCCTCAGTAGTTTTTGAAGGCTTTTGATGAAAAAAGTTATGCTGCAAGTCATTCTTTTATATTATAGAAAATCATTGAATTTAAACTTGAAATAAAAATATCCTAAGTTTTTTTTTAATTTATTCCAAAAGATTCATTCATTAAATGTCTGCTTTTTTGTTTCAGGTTTAAATTAAGTGACATTGTGCAGAACATGATTGTTCAATGAAAATGTATTACTGAAATAAATAGCTGTCCTTTAAAAGAATATAGATATGAGTGGGAACAATATGACTTGTACAATCAATAACTTGATATAGACCTCACTGAAGTTTCCTATTAAAGCCAGAAGTGTCTTAACTAATCTTGCAACATTATGTTGGACAATGGTGCAATAATAATTAGATTGATTTTGTCCTAGTCTCTGTTGTGCCAATTTATAATATTATTAAATTGGATTTTTATAAATATAAATGATATTTTTCAACAAAAAGATAATAAGAATTAGAATGTTAGGGTGGGATTTCTGTTTCTGTGTCACTTGTTTAAATAAAAAAATACAATTTTGGAAAACTATAATAAGATCCGCACTTGTTACTTGATGCAGAAATATTTGGGGGGCTTTTTGTGCTATTTCTGTATGGCATCTTATCAAGTGCTGTATTTCTGCTCCTTTATTTTATTAATGTAAAATATGCCACCTTTCTTAACCCTATACATCATTGAAGCCATCTCATAACAAAAACTAACAAAAGTTTTACATGAAATGTCCCAAATAAAATAGCATACAGAAAGATACAGGCAGAAATCATGTGTAAAATCAACTATATGAATCAGGCTTCTGCATTTGGGAAAGGTGTTTAGCTGCAGCTTGATGCCAGTATATTGTAGCATAGCATAGCATAGCATAGCATAGCATAGCATAGCATAGCATCAACCATCCTAACTTCAGTGAGGCTTGCTTTGAGTCCCATGTCAGGACATGTAGGGCTACAATCTTAGAATAAATCGAAGTGGATGCACTGTCACTTACTTTTCAATGTCTATGGATTGGATTATACTGTCAATCTGCTCTCAGAGCTTGAGGGAAGCTTAATATATTACTAAGCACTTTACAAGCTTAATATATTATTAAGCAACTTTACAAAAAAGAAAATGGATTGTATTTAGTGCTAACATCAACTAGCAAAATGGATTCTTCTTCCCACCTTTCCTACTCTACATACACATCACAAGCAGGATCCTCTGGAGAGGGTCTGAGGACTAGCTAAGAAACAGAAGAGAGGAGGAACAAAAGGAAATATTGTGCAAGGCAAGGGAAATACAATTATTTATGTAAAGTTGGATGAAAGCTAATAAAACATCTGGGGACTTCCTTTTTTTCCTGTTATCAGAAAGCTGTAATATTGAGAAGAACTTTCCAAAATTACACAGATGACAATTCTTTTTCTTACTGTCATCTGTCTATCAAGCCTTGTCAAACTGATGCTTCCTGGAGTGCAATAACTACAATTCCCAGAATTCTCAAGATATCTCAAAACATCTAGAATACTTACCATGAGGTCTCAGAGGATGATCTCAGCATCTGGCAAATTCCCATGAGAATAGCTAGTTATTTAGCCTTAATTTTTTAAAGTTAAATTATAATATTTTTAAAAAATCTTAAAATTCAGCTAGACTCTTTCATGAAAGATAATAATAAAAAGAAATATAATTTCATTTCTAAAATCCTTTTTGAACTGTTAATTTTTTTGTGATATACTACTATGTAAGTACTATTACATAGATCAAACATTTTAAAATATATATGAAGCATTTCTGCTAGGTTGAAAAGAATAGCTCAAAAGTTTCATACAAAATAAATGCCATATGTTCAGAAATAAAATTAGGAGACAAATGTATATCTGACTTTCCTCATAGAAGGGGTTTCATAAGATATAATTAAATGTCAGTCATACTTTCTTTTGAAGTACAGAAGTTTAATCTATTTTTAAAATAATAAAGCACTAAGAAAAATCTTTAGCAACACAAGGTTGAATCATCATTGGGGTTGGACAATCCATCCTCTGAGAAGAAATTTAGTGGAATCCAGAAATGATTTACTCATATTCACGCATTCAGTGTATGAAAATTGGCCATGTCAAGCTTAAAGTAAAACACTCTTAATATTTGATTAGCATTTTTTTTTTTTTTGCTTGTTTATCAACCTTTTGGGATAATTGAGTCTATGTAGTGACACATAATTAGCTTCTTGATATTTTGTTCTCTGGAACTGAAATGTTTTTCACATGGCATTAGTTAGGAAACAAGTCTCAACACATCAAGTAGGTCTTACTAGTCACAAGACATTTTTGTCTCATTCGCAATGTGGTGCTAAGAGAAAGAACTGCGATTCCCCCCCCCCCCATCCTTTGATCAGAAGCTTTTATTTCTAGAAGTCTTATGACTGCCAAACTCAATAATGGAAAATTGAAAGTCAAATAACCCATATTAGTCTGTCAGAGGTAGATGGAACTGGTATTCTGTTTTTTCCTCCCTTAAAAGACTTTTATCAGATATATGTAATAGTGTAACAGAGAATTCTCAGCAGACTTATTTGCCTTTTATTTATTTATTAAACACATTTCTACCCTGCCGCAGTGGTTGGTGGTTGGTGGTTTATACAGAATACAAATAGAAACATCCACAGCAACAACTAAAACAATATAACAACTTAACAGCAACTTTACTGACAGCAGTAAAACCAACTATCACCCAAAAGGAACACAAAAACGAAAGCAATAAAAATGAGGATGAATAAGGACATCATAAATAAGCTCAGGGAAAAGCCCTCTGTAACAAGTCCATCCTCAACAATTTCAGAAACGACCGCAAAGAGAGAGCTAGCCCGATCTCTTTGCTGCACACTGTCAATGCTGCCATAAAATAGCGGCTTCTCACTTCAGCCTCTAAACCTCCCCAAAGTGTGAGGTTTCGAGCAGTTTCTCCCTAATTCTTCTAATCAGTATTGGTTGGAATAGACAGTCCTGCGGGTATCCAGGCATCAAGCCATAAAGGGGTTCATAGGTCAAAACCTGCACCTTAATTTGTACACAAACATCTATTGGCAACCGATGCAGTCTCCACAAAGCTGGTATTATATACTTCCAATGTCAGGAGCCTGCATTTTGGACCAAATGCAGAAAGAGAAGAAGAAGATCAACAGCAAGGTGGATGAGCTGATTTGCAACAGCGATGGGTGCAGCGTTTGAAGACCTGAAGGACCGGATTAGGGACAAATCCTTCTGGAGAACATCTATCTATGCAGTCACTAAGAACTGATACCAGTTTGATAGCACAAAATAATTGATCAGCACTGGCATAACTCAGACATACTTAGAGTGGATTCTCATTATTCTCACTGGAAGCAGTCATGGCTCTGTGAAACATGCTTTAGTTTGTGTATCAATTGCACAACACTGCATGTACCTGGCACTGGTAGCAGCTACAGTGGCATGCAAATGCACCATGCAACAGAAGATGCTGCAGGTAGTCCTCATTTAACGACTGCTTTGTAAAGCGACCATTCATAGTTACAATAGAGATGAAAAAGTAACTTTACAACCAATCCTTGCATTTACAACCTTTGCAGGTCTATAAAGCAAAGGAAAGCTAAAGTAAGTTTGTAAGCACAGTCACAGTTTCACTTAGTGACTGCTTTGCTTAATGATTGAGTTGCCAGTCCTAGTTGTGGTTGCTAAACAAGGACTATCTGTATGTGCAGAAAGGACCCTAATTATCCTACAAACTTGAACTAAAGTAGCATTAACAGTTCACAGTCTATAGATGGCTTTTAATGTTTTTTAATACAAGTATGGAGATGAACTCCAGGTCAAATCAATACAATTTTCCAAATCAATTAAAAAAAAAAACCCTGATCAAATGCATTGGGGTCTACTCAATCTGAATAATTGATTCACAGGTTTGATTGAGCTGTTTTCAAACTGATTCTCTAAACTGAATTTTGCAAAGAAGATATCTAAGATGCCATGTCGACTTGTGATATTCCTGCACACATCTCTAGTGTTTGTAACTTACCTTACCTTACCTAACTTAACCAAAATGTACCATTTAAGTTTTAAATGCTGAAAAACAGAAACAGAAAACAGGACAGATAGAACAGAGACTATTTCCAAAAATGCATTCCACATTTCATTCCAAAGCCTAATAAATATTTGAGACAGATGTTTATCCCTAGAATGTTTTCTGTTTGTACGTTAATAAATCATGTTTTGCAAAACCCAACTATTTTCCATTGATGACTTCATGAGATCTTTCACCAGCTCTTTTTACTAGATTACTACTACTTCAGAAAGCAAGGACAGTTATTAATTATAGCAGTCTCAGCCTGAAATCGGCTACTCGGGACTGATCACAGTGAAGTCAAGTGTAACTGAGTCAATCTAAAAGAGCTAAGGGGCAGAATAATCTTCTTTATTAGTAGCAGTGGGGACAATGAATTGATATTTGTATATAGGAATCCTGCAAGAATACACTACTTGACATTGAGTTAGTAAATGAGTCAGTATTATATCTGATTGGAGGATCATATGCATCATCTATTGGATATTTGTCTAGGCTGCCTATCCTTGCATAAAATTGTAAGCCTTGAATTACAAAATATTAAATCATATGGATTTAAAAGTTAAAAAAAAAAAAAAAAAGCTCCATAGATAAGATCACATCATAGGCCAAACTATGGCATTCATTATTATACTTGCCAAAAAAAAAAAAAAAAGGGAGATCTAGTTATCGATGATTCTATTATCCATGCTTTTACATATCCGTGTTTAGTAAATACAGATTAGACCTTGTTATCTGTGTGGATAGGGCTTTATCCATTTGGAGGCTTTTGGAGTGTTATTTACCTGTTTTATGCATACACAAATTGTTTGATAAACCATAAAGAGATGCAGTGGCATTGCCAGAAAGAATATGGCCATGTTTGGATTTTTGATGGGATTTAAGAGAGAATGGGAGCAGCAGGCCCCTCATCAGGTTGAAAGTGGGTTGAAATCAAATCAGCAAATTCAACAAAAAATGCTGAATCTTGATGGTATAAACTTGGGGTGGGAGTCACAAGTGAGGCTTCAAGACTGGCCTCTGGTCTAATCTAGGGTCAGTCGCTGTCTTCATGGTGTTATGATGCCAGATACAAATGAGCACATTCATACAATGTCATAATGCATTGCCATAATACAAGCCCTAATCTCAGTCAGAAACCAGTTTTTAAAATTGGCTTACTGATCAAAGGGTGTCTCCATGTATCATCTGAATACAGATTATTGCTAACTATTATTATGCCACTTCCTGCCAGTTGTGCCTATTCCTGGATTGGAATCACCCTGGTCACTCATACCTCCCTTGAAAACCACCTGGAAACTGCAGCTGGACCAGAATGGAGTGGCACAGGTAGTTATGGGAGTATCATGTTTTGTCCATGTAACATCACTAGTTCATGAACTGCACTGCCTCTCAACTGGCTTCTGGGTACAACTCAATGTGGTGGTTATCACCCATAAAGTCCTGCATGACACAGGACCAAGCTATTTGTGGAACTGCCATTCTCCAGTTATATCAACTCATCCCACGCACTCTTCCAGGCTGGGCATGCTTTAGATCCCCGGTATCAATGTCATCTAGGAGGACTTAGGAAGCATGGCAGAGACCAGCTTTTGGAATGATCTCAACCCCCATTTAATTGGCCCTGATCCTGTTAACCTTTCAAATGGTGTTAAAAACATGGTTTTTCCTCTGAGTGTTTCAGCTTTGTAGTTTGGTGTTCCCATCTTGGGTCATAAATGTTGGATTTGGCAGCCCCGAGCATATGTTTTGCTTTATCTTTGCTGTTATGGATTATTGTTTCTTATGGTTGTAATTTTATGTTAGTTGGACAGAATCTCTTTGGTGAGTTGGATGCCTATATAAATTAGATAAAGAAACAAACAAATAAAACATGCCTATGATATCATTATCTGAAGATGGCAGTGTTATTGGTGTTATATATGCTGTATAGGGAGAATTCAGCCTTCTCTGTGTCATCAAGAACTGGTAAGGGTAATGCTAACCATGGTGCCGCCTAAAGGATGAGATGCAATTGATAGGATTTGGAACAATTTGTGCAACCACTAGTGTTATGGTATATAAACAACTTATACACTTGTATGTTCACCTGCAAAGTATTTGATCTGACACATACTGGATAATGAAAACAGAATTATTGAAAGTGACAGAAGCTTTGTTCTAGTGAAATGCCACTATTGCGACCAGCCCTACTCTGCTGATTTAGGCACCAATTAACCAAGACAATGGACATCCATTTTCCAGAGTCAGGCAAAATAAAGAAAAATAACTTAAAATCTCTGGTTTATATAACATACATAATTAGATGACAGCTGTTTTGGGGGGGTTAGGTAAGACAATTTTTGATAGGTTCATTTGCAAAAGCTTTGATGTAGTTCTGATGATGAATTATTTCAGTATGCCGCACAGTATTTGATTAAAGAACTACAAACTATTTTATTCAGTAATTTACTAATTTTTTCTAAAATTAACCACCTACTAGGCAAGAAAATAGGGAAAGCAGCTAATTATAATAAAATTCTGACATGCAGAAATAATGAAGATGCAATGCTCACACAATGAATATTTTAATGATATTTTTGATAGCTATGGATTTATGTTGGTTTTCAGAAAAAAAGAATCCTTGTGGGCAGAAATGATTAGGTCACCTGTAGGGAACCTCATTAACTACAGTGTCCTTCAGCCCTACTCTGATGACAAAGCTGCAATTTGATCTGATGCCCAAAGAAGTCCATGGGAAACTAGCTGAAGCAGATTCTTCAAAGAGCTTCACAGGCACAAGGTCTATTGAATTGGCTGGGACATGCTCTGGCAAAGTGCTTTTGGAACTGGGCTGAGTGTTGGCAAGATTTAAAATATCAGATGCAGATTAGACTGTGTCTAATTAATTATGAAGACATTACATGATGTTCCTCAATGACATTCACTGAGAGGACTTCCTTATATCTCCTGCCTGCAAAAGTCAGAATTAAATTCCTTTGTCGAAAATGGAATGATACTAGAAATAACTGGATTGTCTCTGAGTACTATGCCCTCTTCTCAAAACTTACAATGGCCTCAAAAGCAGAGGAACAAGAAGATGGAAGGTATCGTAATCTGCTTGATCAATTTTCAGTTAGCATTTCAGATGATACAGTTTTAGTCTTGTATAGTTCCCTGTTCTGTAAGTCCCTCCTCTTTCATGTAATAGTATGGCCTGAAGGAAGCTAAATCATCACTTCTCACTTATTTCAGCTACCGGGTGAATTAGTTCCTATATCAGGAATCCATAAGCTGTTGCAACTCCTAAAATTCTAAGTGCTGGCTGTATTGATGGAAATGCTGGGAGTTGCTGTCCCAGCCCATGCAGAGATGAGGATGCCTCAATCAACACAAAGAGTGTGTTTACTCCCACTCCATTAAGTGGGAGTAAATTCAGATTAATATTGGGGCCATTTTGGCAGCTGAGAATAAAAGTGCAAATTCCAAGAAGGATTGGTGGTGGATGAAACTGCTGGGGCTTTTACGTGCTATAAAATGTAAGAATGGTTCTTTTCTTCCCTTTCCATGGGACTTTAAATGTCACTTCAGTGTGTTAAGACACTCATTGCCTTCATATACTTTTGAATACTGCCAGAGAGCTGAAAAGGATGCACCTCTCCATTCAGCTGCTATATAACAAGTATTGGAACATCTCAATCTAAATTATCTAGTGACCAAATAATATTTAAAATAAAGGAACAAATAAGCATTTGCATTCAGAAAGGCCTAGGCTAAAGACATCCTCTGCTTTTCTCATGAGCCTAATTAACAGAACCAGCAAATGATCTCTAAAAATTATGTCCAACTTACATGATAACTGAACATTCTTGTCAAAGCAAAATAAATATTGCAATCTGACATTCAGGATATACCAGATTATATTAAATATGTATTTATATATTTAGGTTTTTAAGACCTTGCTTTCATTCTAAAAGTTTGCATGTCAGCTTGTAATATATTTCTGCAGCTATGCTACTGCAGATTTGCAACTAACAATCATCCTTTGAACTTCAGAAGTGACTGAAGACTGGGATTCAGGTTTTTTAGGGTGAAATTTGGTAGGCAATCTACTACCTGCCCACAAAGACTCCTAAGATGGAGGAAAGTCATGATGGTTCTTTCTAAAGCTTTTCATGCTCATGACTGATGAGAAACTTGAACTGTAGACCATCTGGTTAACAGTATCTACTTTTAATCATAATACCTGTAACAAACATAGATCTTCTATCATACAAGCCAAAAGAGTCCAGTGAAATAGGATGCAGGACATAAGCCATCTTATGATTAGGCCTAGCATGTGACATCAGGACCTGAACAATGAGTTAAAAATAGATTAAAAATAAGCACCTTAACTACAGTTTGCAGCCAGTGTCTGTCATTAATTTACTCAACTAAATCATTCTCTAAAATATCATACAAACCAGTACACATCTCCATCTTGAACAATATTACCAAAAGAAGTATTTTTAATTCCTAGTATGACAGGTTTATTCAGAAAAAATATTTCCAAAGTTTGACTAGTTTAGTTATTTGGTTGTATTTGTTTCTTGTATTTGTGCAACAAAAACAAAAACACTTTGACTTAATTCAAGCTGAAACAGAAAGTACAGTTACATTCAGAATATTAAAGGTTATTCAGAAAATTATCATTGAAGATATTTCCTTATAGTCAAAGCTGCAGGATTTTGTCACCTCTAAGATAGCTCATTAAATGTCAAAGCTTGGTCCATTACTTTAGTTTATGCTCTAGCACTGAGCCTATAAATGTGACACCGGAAGATGTGAATGGCTAGTTTGTGGTTTTAATAATAAAAAGAGAAGCAATAAGCTTATATTGAATCTTTGGAAAGGGGGGAAGTTGTATTTTCTTCTGCAGTCTCAGGAGATTAACCCACACAGGGACTGTGTCACGCACTACAATTTCATGGTATGGAAATGAAAAGGGGAGATTAAATTCCAGGCTCAAATTACCACAACTGCCAATATCCTGTTTATCAGCACTGAGCACTTACACTCAAATGATTTCCATTGTGTTGTGAGTTGCAGCTCAGTTATTCATTATGAGTAGCAATATTTTGGATTATTTTCATATTCTTTGGAGCATAGAGCATTTTCACATGAATTCCTGTTTTGTTGGCTGCTTTAAAATATATGCCAGCAGACAAAATAATAGTTTGGTTTACTTTTATTTATTTTTCTCTCAAAATCTCCACTACCAGATCTACAAGGGAAATACTCACAATTTGGTTAAAATAATATGGTTAGAAACAACATTTCCTACTTCATTGCACATTTAAACTCCACTGTGGGAGTTCAGCTATCTACTCATGTTTTTGTTTTTAGAAATGTGAACGCTGATTTGAGTTGGCCTAATAGGTAACATCGATTTATCTCAAAATACCACCTGTCCATTTTGAGATAATCATTCTTTCAGAGCAGAGATCTATCTGTAGAGCAATCACCACATTGTTCTTCGACAATGTCAATATTTAAAATACCAGAACCTCAGATAATCATTATAAATCAGACATGCAGGATTTTTCTTAACCAGGGGGTCATATGTAAGCATTGAATACATTATGATTTTGGTCTGTGTTCCACAAATGCTACCATAGATGAGTTGATGAATATTAATAATGTAAATGCACTTTGGATCTGAGATGATGTCTTTTTTTACACTATTGTCTGTAATACTTCAGTTGTTTTCTCTGTATATCGGGCTGCATAGTTTTTCATTTCTGTTGACTGGTTATACTTAGGCCCCGTCCCTGTGCTGAAGGGCCAGCTCTCACCTAAATTTCTGAAATGGTAAAGACTGTTGGTTTAGTTTTGACTGCACTAGTAACTGAAGATCATCAGGAATTACAGCTATCAGGGAAAAGGAAAAGGAAAAGGAAAAGGAAAAGGAAAAGGAAAAGGAAAAGGAAAAGGAAAAGGAAAAGGAAAAGGAAAAGGAAAAGGAAACATCTTATATGGCATACAGGCAACACGTTCGAAGACTGATAAATCAAGTTAAAGAGCACCTAAAAATGTTCAGCTAGTTGCATTTCTTGAATGGCTAAATAGTTTCATACATCTCTGGAGAAAAGATATTGGCTTGCTCAATGAAACAGATAATGGGCTATTTGGTGGAAACTGCCAAGGCTTATGTTTGGAGCACATCTCTTCAGTATCTTGGTAAACTCATTTGTATGTATTCATCATTTCAGAAGTTTCCTGTTCCTTCAGGATGCAGTGCCAAAGCCACAAAAAATCTCTCAGAGCTATGAGCAAAACTCAGAAGAAGACACCTCCTTTCAGGTTACTGTGGCTCCCTAAATGCCCTCTAAGACATTATTTATTTCGATCCCCTGATCACGCAAGACAAGTGAGTTTGTGTACATACATATATAACAAATGCACTTCTTCCTTTTCTCTTCTTTTGGCTAGGATGTAGGACAGATTAAAATGTCTGAAAAATGACAACTTCTATATCTTCTGCAGCAAAATGGTTGTGTTGAAACTTGCTACACAACAGTGACAGGAAGTCCTGGACTAAATATTTGGATCTCTACAATGGCATATAAAAATTTTAAGCTCATTGATACAAATTCTATTTGAGGATTTATCCTATTGCAATCTTTTGGCTGAAATAAATGTTAGTCCTATGTAATCTCTTTGTACATGGAATGGAAAACTATTCTCTACTGCATGCTCTAACTAACTATTCTCTACTGCATGCTCTCCAATCACTTAATGCCAGATTCAGGTATGAAGGATGGTCAGTTTGATTTAGCAAAGTATTATTAATAAACAGATATAAGTCTGTGAAGTTAATTGCTGCAGTTTAAGTAACTCTGCAGTAGATAGTTCTCCCTTCCTGCTCTATATTTGGTTGTTGGCCAGGAAAAAAATGTTGCACTCTCAGTCCCTGCTAAGTAGAAATGAATCTGTCAGTTTTGCTCTATAGAAGGTTTTGAATTTTTAAGCGTGTGTACATGCACCAAAATTTAGATGCATTTTATGCACATTTCATATGTGTGAAGATTTATATATGGTATATGCATGATTGATACAATGTGTATGCAGGTGTGTGTGTTTGTGAAACTATATACTATGCAAGGTAAAATACAATTTTCATTAATTGCCATGCTTCTCATTGTTTCACACAGTATATCTAACATGCAGGTTCTCAGCCAACAACATAGCACTGCCTACATATAAAAGTGTATACCCATTTATATTCCCACCCAACATACCTTTACTGTAACCACAAACATTCTTTATACATTTCTCTATAAATACAGTCAACAACCAAGGGGATATCACATATCCTTATTTAAAGTTCAACTATTCACTAACCATTCCATTTATTCTCACAAATAGTTTACTTCTATTATGTACCACTCTTACTGCATTCAGCCATCATATTTCAACCCATATTCATATAAAGTATCTCATAATTCCAGCTAAATCTCATGTTCATGCTTTCTCTAAATCAACAAACATACAATAAACTTATTTCTCTTACCTTTCTGAGTGACTCACTGAAGAGTAAAAATCTGGGCTATACCCTTCCCCCCAGCCCAGCATAAAGCTGGATTGGGTTTCCCAAATTTTGCTCAATGTTACCTCTTGTACACTTACAATCAGAATTCTTCCAAACACCTTCTCAAGCATGTTTAACAAACTAATTTGCCTGTAATTTTTGTCTTCAATCTTGCTACCCTTCCTGTTGTATAGGGGAACAATAATGGCATTCTTACAATCATAATTGATTGCCCTTTGGAACATCTTGCCCCCGGGGGTGAGACAGGCCCCCTCACTCCTGGCCTTTCGGAGGGATTTGAAGACCTGGCTCTGCCATCTGGCCTGGGGTGGGGAGGGAGGTCATCAGAAATGGGGTTGGCTAGCCCCCTAGAGGCCTGGTGTTGCTTCCATCGGCCTCTTGGAGTTTTAGCTTTTTATCTCTATCTTATTCTTGTAAAATTTTAGTTTTTATAACTTTTATAATTTTTAAATCTTTTATAATTTAATTATGTAATTTGATTTTAGTGGTTGTAAGCCGCCCAGAGTCCCCTGTTGTAGGAGAGATGGGCGGGGACAAATCAAATAAATAAATAAATAAATAAATAAATGATGCATCAATAAAGCGTTATTGCATACATTTTACTTTTTTATTTATTTATCCAGTAAATGTACATAGCCGCTTATCTTACATACTGACTCTGAGTGCGTACAAAGTTAAACACACAAAAACAATACAAAAAATAACCAAAAATGTAACAACACAAATCTTTAAAAACTATTTTAAAAACCCACCATAATCTGTGGGAGAGCGCACTCAATTTCCCTAACAATGCATCCATTTCACATGCTCCATACCCATGTTCCCGGATCCCCAGGCCACATGACAAAGCCATGTTTTCCAGCCCTTCCAGAAGGCCAGTAAGGTCAGGGCAAATCTGACCTCCGAGAGAATGATGTTCCAAAAGGTGGGTGCCATGACAAAAAGGTTCTCCTCCTATGAAAACAAGTCACACAACCACACCATAAGCAAATCACATCCATATCAGCTACTCCTGTATTATTATTCTCACAAGATTTATGACAACCATTGTTTCACATCTATTCCTTCAATTCCAGGCAGCTTATAGTCATAAAGATGAAAACAGATAAAACCATTAAAACAGTATAAACCATCATTGCATCTTATATTGCTATCATATAACTGGAGTTCTTCTGACTAATGGTTCTACAGAAGTGAATAGTTTTGACTGCCTTTCTGGGCTGAATTATGATTTTGAAGAGAGGGGACATCATTACCTCTTTCAAGGCCAGTATAGGTAGTCCTCGCTTAACAACCATTTGTTTAATGATGATTCAAAGTCACAATGGCCTTGGAAAAACTGCTTTACGACCTGTACTCACACCACCATTGCAAACCATTGCACCACCACCCACAGTCACATGATTGCAATTTACAACCTTTTTTACAACAGTTGTAAAGCATATCACCTGGCTGTTAAGCAAATTCTGGCAAAAAGCATCCATTGGGGAAGCTGGATTCACTTAATGACCACATGATTCACTTAACAACCATGGGGATTCACTTTACAACCATTGTAAAAATGGTCATAAAATGAGGTCCAGTCATGTGGTGACTCACTTAATGACTGCCCTGTTTAACTTCCAATTTTTTGGTCCCTAATGTGCTCATTAAGTGAGGACTACTTGTAGTAGCACCCTGACTTTCAATAATATGTTCACCAACTCCCAAACCCAGCCAACAGAGACATGTGTTAAGTCCACAAGTGACAGAACTTACCCATAGAGAACTCTGTCTACTATTTTAGGTGTCACAGTCTCAAAGAAGTCCTGGGTGAGTCTACAGTATGGTACCTCTACCCTCTCTGACCAATTGGGATCCAATTCTACATGAATGTGGATGATTTTATCTATAAAAATGCCTAGCAAAATGATCACAGAGGCCTGCAGGTGAGTCTTTTGGGTCAGCCATCCCCAGCAGAGAGAGTGTCACAATAAACAGAGCCATCAGGCAACATTCTATAGATGTTCTCTGTGTGTGTGCACACGTGTGTGCATTTGCTGCCCTTATCACCACATTGTAGACTCAGACCTAAGTTCGTGCCTGGTAATCTTCTCTCTTTGCTTTCTGCCAATATTGCTCCAAGCATCTCCTCAGATGCTTATCTTGCTTAAAAAAACACATACTTTAAAAATCTACTAGTACTTTCCAGGCATTTTAGGGTGGTGTTCACTGATTTTACTATGATGCTACATAGAGGATTTCTAATTTTACAGAGTGGAACAAACCTCTTGTATCAATCAATCAATCAATCAATTGATCAGTTTATTACAGTCATTGAACAGTACATCTAAAAATGCACATAGCATCTCTACTTAAAAATCTTAGATATAATAATATCAAGTAAAATCTATATCATAATTATAATTTGGCCGCCTAAATGTCACTTATACATGAAGTCAAATGGCCTATCCTATAGTGTAATTATTACTCCATAAATTATGATATCCTACAATTATTCATCATTAGCTAAAATAAGGTGATGATAAAATGATAATATCTAAATTTGAAATGTGTTGGTGATATTTCTGTCTGTTTTTTCATGGTCACCTACTTAGTCCACCCCTACCAAAATCGATTCCACTCAGCAAGGCCCCCTCACTCTCGAAGTGGTATTTTCAGGTCTCTTTGGGAACTGTTAATACAAACTAAAATACTAGTTGGCGATAGTCCATTACTGCAAAACCTTTCAGCAGCTTCCTGTCCGATGTTGACGGATCTGTATTGCCGCCGTGCAGAACCTGGCTACCTGCGCTGTAACGTAAGGCCGGTCATCCATGAGAAGCATTTGAAGATAATCTGATTCTTGACAGCCAGGCTGCTTGCTGATCAAGGGTGCGAGCAATTTACTCCGTGGGACTTGGTAAAAGATACAGCAGAGGAGAACATGGCCCATGCCTTCTACTTCCTTGGCATCACAAGGGCAAAGTCTTGCAGCTAATGGAATTTTTTTGTATTTGCCGTCCAGCACCGCTGAAGGAAGAACATGGCAACGAGCTAAACAGAATGCTTTCCGCTGACTGGGGAGCTCAAGCTGTGCTAGATATCTGGCAGCAGTGACAGTATACTTGCTACATGGTGGGGACAAAAAGGATGGAACCTTCCCTAAATCTGCTTGACGTTCAATATCCTCTGTCCTTTGCTTTATGGCCATTCTTGCCTGCTCATAATCCATCGCTAGAATCCCAGCCGAAGAATAGCCTAACTTAGAGAGGTTGAGCTCGATATCCTTTTTCCACAAGGATTGAAATTTATCTTGAAGGATAAGTGGAGCTAGGCCCTGCGGGTAGTGCTTTATTTTTAGCCAAAAATTCAGCGAAGCTAGGCGCACTTTCAACTCGACCTTTATCGTGCCTGTTTCCAAGCGTAATTGTGCATTGGAGGCACATCTGGGCATTTGCAGGACCACCCTGATGAATTTAGCTTAGACTCTTTCCAAGTATGTCACACTTGAAGCTGGAGAGCTGACAACAGACCCATAGAGAAGTTGGGCTAGCGCCTTTGCCTAGAATAGTTTGAGAGCTGCTGGGACAAAATACCCCCCTTTACTTCGAAAAATTTTTAAAATGGCATTGGTGGAACGAAGACCTAAATCAGCTGCATATTCACAGTGAGCTCTCCTTGATCCGGAGGCATGCATGATTATGCCTAAGTATTTGAAACTATTCACTTGTTCTATTCTATGACCGTTGATAGTCCAGACGCGTTGTTTTGGTCTTTTGGAAAAGGCCATAATCTTTGTTTTCTGATAGTTTGTATCTAGAAGGTTGTTTGCACAGTATTGGACCAGAGTTCTCAGGGCTCTTCTTAGACCAATCGGTGTCCTAGAAAGGACAACTGCGTCATCTGCATAAAGCAGCAGGGCAATGCTACGGACCCCTAATTTGGGTGGGTGAAAGTCCGGGTGGTTTAGGTATCTCACCATGTCATTGATGTAAAAATTAAAGAGTAAGGGAGCCAAGATACATCCCTGTTTCACCCCCTTTTGCACTTTAATTGGTTTTGAAAGAAACCCTTGCCTATTACATTTAAAACCTCTTGTATCAACTTCACCTTCCTCATTCTGAAGTCATTCTACTCTCACATCTTTCCTTTTCTTTCATGTACATTTTTCCCAAGACCATTCTTGATACTACAAAATGATGCTTTGTCCCACATTCAAAACCTCTCATTGTTCTTGTATCCTTCACTAATTTCCTCAGTGTTTAATAATAAACAACAAAATCAGGGATGCTTTTTCATTCTTTTCTTTTCCATATGTACATATGAATAAACTTATGCTTAAATGTATCAAAAACCAAGGCAGTTGTGTTTGACAGGAAAAATGGAGTGAACAACAGCAGGTTATACATAAATGTCCAAAACCTAGATCAGGTGGATGAATTTGTATACCTTGGTAGAAAGTTTACTAAAGATGAGAACACGGAGGGAAAAATGTTAAGATGTGAAAATGCTGGTAGAAATACAGTGCGTACTTTGCTATCTGTTGAAATAACAAAAAATGGTTGTGTATTAGGTCCTTCAGCCTACTTAGTTATATGGAAGCCAGAGTTGGATATGTCAGGAGAAATATAAAAGTTGGGTGCAAGGTTAAACAAAAAGAGAATAGGATCAACAATGAACAATTGATTGAGTGCAAAGTGAGTGACAATTGTGAAAAAAGTAAACCAAGATGGTTTGTCATATATAGAGAATTAATGACTACCATACTGCAAAACAAGCACACAAATAAAGAATGAATGGGTAAAATAAAAATAAATAAAAAGAAGAAGACTGAGGAAGCCATGATTGGATGGAATTTATAGGATCCACAAAAAAAGAGGAGGTGTTTAAGAACAAAGGCAGTATAGGAAGCAGCATATGGATTATTTGTAAGGGTGGAAGGGTATGAAGAGATATAGAAAAACGTGTTGTTATGAACTAGACATGAGCCAGTTTGGTGTAGTTGTTAAGACACTCAGCTAGAACTGAGTTCTAGTCCTGCCTTAGGTGATCTTGGGCCAATCACTCTCTAGGAAAGAGCAATGGCAAACCACTTCTGAAAAACCTTGCCACGAAAACTGCAGGGCCTTGTCCAGACAGTTGCCAGGAGTCAACACTGATTCAGAGGCGCGCGCGCGCACACACACACACACACACACACAGAGTTATGCAGCAGTTTGGATTTGATCCCCAAAAAGCACTTCAGAGTACTCTGGAGTGGAATGTAGCACGCGTTTGCAACTTTTTCAAGTGGCTGTTATAAAGAATTGTACACTGGTGCTACATTCAAGCACCTTTCTAGGATCACAGCAGAAAATACATACATACAAACATACATACATACATATGTACATACATATATATAATTTTAAGGAGAAATACAAATATTTTAAACAATCTTATGCATACATTCAGATGCAAGTAACTTATTTGGGGGGGGAATCCTTTTTTTAATTCAAGAACACTATTGCAAAAGCTGGAGAAAATGTGAGAATGGAAGAATAATTACTGTTTGTGTATTAGTTTGGGGAATGCACATTAGATTGAGCTGAACAATTTTTTTTCCAACCCCTAATTTCTGGTGCTTTCATTTTTCAGATGGAAACTATGCCTGAATGTTCCACTACTTCTGGAAAGGAACATACGAATACATGTTTGTTGATGTAGTCATTAGTAGTTTCTCAAATTACTCTCACCTTTGTTGGAACTTTACAAGTAACCAATGAAGTACACATTTTGCCATGAAGTAATTCATTACAGTATTTTTTCAGTATCATGCTCTGAGTTTTTGAAGTTGTCTCTTAATGAAGAATCACATGTTTGACCCTTTCAAGATATTTAACACACCTTCAGAAAGCAGGCTAAAAAGAATTGGGCCAACCATTTGAACCATGTATGCCATGTAGTTATTATAAAATGTCACCTACCAATGAAGAAAAACTATGTCAATACAATCTACATATCAGCTTCATCTTTTTTTTATTAGATCACTATTGCTAACTGTTTGTTGCATATGGCTGACAACTTATTTAACATTTTTAATAATTGATCACTTATTTGAATTGTATTTTTAGATAAAAATGAGGTTTTAAAACCTAATCTCTATATTCCAAGAGAGTGTTCAGTTGATAACTTTTTAGTGGATATATCTACACATCACCATGAACCAGCATTTTCAATTAATTCAATTTAGTAACATATGAAGCTGCTTGTACAACATCAGCCTGCCAGATGGCAATTATTGTCTTGAAAAACTTTAAATAACATACACCCCATGCTACTAACCAATGTTGTTTTCTTTCTTGCCATAGAATCATCTTTAGTATAAAATCAAATAAATCATAAACCATCTCTCCTGAATTTCTGAATGCCATCCAAAGTTGCTTTTTTAATAATGCCTTTCGAAAAGCCATGTTTAATTTTTCCCTGAAATCCTATATAATGATAGTATGTTCATTTTACAAATGCAGGGTATTATACTATTACAATGACATAATTTATAAATGAGGAAGAGATGTTATTGGATTTAGATGAACCAAAGATTTGCAGGCATCCAAAATACACAAACAGATTCAAAATCTAGGGGAGGAAAAAAGTTCAAATCCATGCTCAAAAGTCACAGAATGCTGAGTGTGGATGGATATGGGATGGGACACAGAAAATGGGACAAACAGGAAATGGGATGTCCTGTAAGAAAATATAGCTCAGTTGAAACATGAACACAGTCACTCCATACTTTAATGGTCACAGATCTGAATAAATGTATTACTGGACTATGCTGGAAACAGCTAAAGGAACTTGTCATCTTGTTCTAAGACATGGAAAAAGCTCATTAGATATCTGTGTTTGCAGTAGCTTAATCAAAATAGTCATTAGGTCAGTAAAGAACATGGATCCCTTGTTGAAGCTTCTAATATGCAATGCATATGGGTGAGATTTTATGAATTATGACATAATTTATTACAAAACAAACATTTGTGCACTGGAGTGACCTCCTTTCTGTTAATACAGGCTTTTAAAGCTGTACCTATGGTCACATATCAGGTGGCCGATCTTGTCTCAGCTTGGAAACTAAGTGAATCCAGGCCTGGTTAGGAATATTTGGACTTGTAGACTAAACTGGATGCTGAAAATATACTGTGTGCATGTGCATGTAGGGGAAAACAGGGGCAAACTACTTTTGTGCAGCTGCATGGTTGTGTCCATATGGCAATCAAGAGGCATGCTCATCTTGAGGCATGTTTATTTCTATCTATGTTCACAGACAGCATCCCTTGTCAACAATATTTCTCCCCTCCCAGTAAATAACCTTCAGAAAAATAATAAAGAACTGACTTCTTTCTGGCAAATGTTGCCTCTAGCTGTTACAAAGGGAATCCTTTCTTTTCAACAGCTGACCTTGAAGATCTGAAGATTTACTTCAGAAAGAAAGAAAGAAGAATTAAATGTTATAATGTATTTGGCTCCAAACCAACAGTCAGTGCAGAATATAGCCTTTTCAATCTGATGCCCTCCAGATATGTTGGAAGTATAAATCCCAAAATTTCCAGCCAGCACAATCATAGCATGTGATTAAAGGAATCAAAGCCACTCCATACAAGGAAAAATTCCTACACGGGAATAATTTTTGAATGTTCAATAAATGCATACACATTGGATGAGAATATGTAAGTCAATTTGCTTTGTGAATTTTCATCAAATTATGGATGGGGCAAAAATGCAGGACCATTAGCAACAAGGTGAAAAGTATAGAAAACAATAAAATTGTGAAGTAACGAGCATCAGATTTTATGACAAATTATATGATTACTGACCTATCCTAAAATGGTTTTGAGATCCACTCAAGAAGAGATGTTATTCATCTTGTTTATAAGAAAAAACAATCTTTTTTTTAAAAGAAGTAACTGGGCCCAGTTTACAAAATACTATTGTTATTTATAGAAACATGTATTTCAGTTACCTTCTTATGAAAAGGTATTACATGATTTCATAGATCCTGACTTGTAAATAGTCAGGTACTATAATTTATCTAGAAGTTCCTGACAGAGTTCTGGCTTCAAAAGATCACTGATTAAGATTTTCCTTAAGTCTCCACAGAACAACCAGCAGCCACCATTTTCTCAGCAAGAGAGAATAGTCTCTGTGTCATGTCCTTGTTTGTACTCTTAAAAATCAACACATGCAGTGAGATATGCTGATAATTGAACATACTTAGATGAAATAAATGCATAGGATTGTTGAGATATTAAAGAACATTCTAAGAATGTCTCAACTACTCTAACAATGATACATCTGAAATAAGGGTTGAAAAATGTGTATTATTTAATGCAGGGTAAATAGCTAATGGGCACACTGGAATTTTAGCATATGTCATACTCTCAAAATGTGCACTTAACAGAATAAAAGCTGGTTAGGTTACTCCCTACCATCATCTTTCTCATCTCAGCTTCCCTCAGTCTTTTTTTTTTTGGGGGGGGGGGGAGATGTTCCCCTCTTCTAGCCATTTTTTTTTTTTAATTCTTATGGGACCCAAGGGTATTCTTCTAAATAAAGATGTTGGCTGAAGCTGGTCCTTTGCTTTCCAACACTTCTATTTTATTCCTGTAATTAAACTCAGATCTGACTGGGAGGCTGGTGAGTATTAGAGATGTTCATGGGCAACATATTATACATTCTTCATTAACAAATTTTATTCCCATTAGCATTTTGGTGGGAAACCACCACCACCACCACCCCAAAAAAACAAGGCTATAGCTAGACCAGGAAGTTAAAAAAAAAAAGGCCCAGAAGAAAGCAATGGCAACCACTTCTGTATTGCTGTTAAAATCTGGTGTGCAATCTTGGAGCACTTCTAGACTCTCAGTTCTTGCTGAAACAGCTGTGGCCAGTAGGTCTTTTCCCCAATTTCATCAGGTGTGCCATTTCTAACTATTCCTGAAGCAGAAGGTATGGAGAATAATCATTCATGTCCTCATCACCTCATATATGGGCTACTATAATGTACTCTACATGAGACTTCCCTTGAAGACCATCTGAAAACTGCAGAAAGGGCAAAATGTTGTTGTTGTTCAGTCGTTAAGTCGTGTCCGACTCTTCATGATCCCATGAACCATATCGCGCCAGGCACGATATCATGTTATCGTGCATCCCAATGTTAACCGGGGCAACTCAATATTGTCAGGCAACACCAATATTGTGGGAGTCAAAATAATTAAACCAGCATAAAAGCATTATAAATGCATCCATTATGTATATGCAAGTAAACAAACCATATTCATATTTTGAAATATTTTGGGAAAGTCGTCCCCTCATATGTCATAAATGTTACAGGTTGTAAAACTGAAAAGGATGATTGAAAATCAAAGGGCTTTGTCTGGCCAAAACGTTTATGTTCAAATAACTGCATCACTGCATGGTTCTTTCATAAGTAAAAAAGTTGCCCTGAATTTTTAAAGCATAAATTATTATGAACTTGCGTGGATTCATAACACCTTTATGGTATAGATGGATAGCAGTGAACAGTGTTGATCTCTGATGTTCTGAACAAATTTCTGCAAGCTTAAAAACTGTACAAAATGAAACATACTAAATAGTTGTGCATAAAGCAGTGTCTATTAGTATCTATAAAAAAATTCATCTTTGCAGAAAGATATGGCTTAAATTCCAAAAAGCAAGAGTGTATTTCATAACATTTTAACACGTTTATTGAAAAATAAATTCTGAAATTGAATATTTATACAATACAAGTATTTGAAACACCATCCTAGATCATTTTACACCTCTCACAAAATTCTTGTTTTTTTTCAGTTTGGTTTTATTCAAGTCTCTACACATTTTCTTTCCTCCATTTTTCTTTTTCTTAGCTTCATTAAACTACAAATTAATTCTCTCAAAAGCTTGTTCTTACATATTTGCAAACCTTCAAGCAAGAAGATTTGTGTTTTGCATGACGGCACACTGATAGCGATTTAATACAGAGGGCTGGATTTCTGCTGAAACCCCTGAATAGCTTAGTGTTCCTTACCTTATGGAATGGTTTGAATCCTAAAGGATACTTCAAACAGATTAATTACCCACTCTGATAATTTGTTAATAATTTTTGGTTTTGGCCTATTTTCTGTTTGCCCCATTCCTACAATATGATGTGGTTCTTGCTGTGGCTAGATCATTTGTAGAGATAGATCTAAAATAGCTTCATTCTTCTTCTTTGAGCCTTTTCCAAGGCCTGCTGAATCTCTGTGGTAAACTCTGCCCCAGTTTCTGAAAGATGAAATCTGTGATAGTCAAGTTACAGCTCATATGTAAATCACTTTACATCTTTGATGTGATTCCCTAGCATAGGCAGGAAGACGTGGAGAATATAAATAGTTTCCTACATTTCTTATGTACTCAAATGTGACTCCAAACAAAAGATTTCCCAAACCAATTTTGAACAATTCAGGACTCCATTCTTAATTATTTTAGAGTACCCTTTAAAAGACAGCTGAGAATAAGATGTCAGGTCTCTTTTCCCATGTTTCTGCAGAACTTAATTTCAGCTTTATTTTCCTTTTAATCTTAATCACCTTGGAATGTTATTGCCCATTTCCACATATATGTATATATATTTTGTGTTGTGTACATACGGTAGGTTTTGTGTACATATAGTAGGTTGTCATTTGATTAAGCACTGGATTGCAAGAATATAGAAACCTATTTCAACATATGAAAATGCCTTGTACTTTCTTCTAGGATTTGGAGCTCACTAGTGAATCTTCTTGGGGAAACCCAATTTTCTTTTCTTTTTCTTTTGGAAACAAACTTTAAAAAGGAAAGCTGGGTTAGCAGTATTTTATTGAAAGGAGAAAATAAGAAGTGCTTCCTGGATTGCCTATGTTTTCCTTTGTACAACTCAATATCTTTGATATAAACTCTGGGGACCCCCTAGTTCTATGATTACAAAGAAAGCGAGGACAGCAATCAAAAAGCTGATCTCTCTATCCAGATGGAGGCTGTACTGTGGAAACACCACTCTCTGCTCTGAGTTATTCTATGCCTGTTTTGGAATGAAGCATCACAAAATACCAGGAAGAGATTCTTTCAAATACTATGACAATGTTGCCAATAATTTCTGTATCTTTCCCAGTGACAAACTGCTTCTTAGACATTTACTTTTGGGGTGAGCAGAAAGTTTTTTGGTCACTTTTCATAAATGGCCTATCAACAGCCCGATTAAGGTTGAGATTATTCTTTTTTTTTTTTCCTTCTACTTTTCAGGGAGGACATATCAGTTTGCTTGCATTGAGTAGGTGCTAGCTATTCCTGATTAGCAGCAGCAAGGAGCAGCCTTTCTTTCTCATTTCTTTTGGTGCAGCTCCCCTCGTACCTTCTTCTTGAAGGGATTTCTGCCTCTGGAAGCAGCGTAGGATTTTTGGTAGGTATTTCTGGATTGTCTTTGGTAGTACTTACTTATTAAGTACTTTGCCTACTCCTTATTAAGTTCATATACAGTAGATCTCTTCAGATGATTTGGCTTTTAATCAAAGCTGGCAAGAGAAAAGACCATCCTTCCTAATTTAATTCATGAGGCACAAGAAGGTGAGGAGTTGCCATGTGTGTCTACCCTTCATTGTCAATTGGCTTAAAGGCATGGGTCAAAAGCCATCCTTGAACTCCAGGGAATGATGTTAACCAGCAGGGCTAGATAGAACAAGCAATGATCCCTCATCTTCCTTCAAGCAAGAAAATGACAAGAGGAATGAACTGGCTACCTATCAGACTTCTAGGGTAGAAGGATCTAGCAAAGAAATTCATGCTAGGAGGAATAAGGCCTTCCAGTGTGACAGCAAAATACCTTTGCAGGAGACAATATGTCCTGAACTACAAAAAGACAGTAAGGTTTCTCTTGATTAGGAACATGTTATGAAAGGAGACACCCTGGTTTAATGGAAAGAATGAGCAGATTCAAACTTTTGACCATCAGCGTTCCCTGTAGCCTGACACTATTAAAGGTTATCTTTAGTTCAAGTTACAATAGGTTGCAGCAATTTCATTCTTATCTGCATTTTAACAGTATCACAGTAGCTCTGGCTAAAGCAGCAGCGAAAAGGAAAACAAAAAGAGGAATCCAGGCATAACAGCTGTCTTGCCAAAGGCATTTGGACCTAGAAATATGCTGGGAGAGTGACAGACACACCCATCAGCCGAAGTCATTATGTACAACATATGGTAGGTTGTTGTTTGTGTTGTCATGCTGAGACTGGATATTTTTCACCATAGGCTTAACTAAATTAAGACCGAGAGTCAGTATGTTGATGTGTTATGGTAATCATGAGACATGGAACTGCATACATTAAGCGACACGAACAGATAGATTTTGAAATCTAAATAAGATGAGGATCCTATCTTTCCTCATTATCTGGCTACAGTGAGAGGGATGCTTTAAAATGATTCCATCTCTTTCACCAGAGTATTCCAAGGCAGTTGGATCAAGGTAGCTTTGGATTTATGACTGCCATGATCATAATGAGGTTATCCCAACTTGTATTTGGCCCAGCATCTGTAGCATAACACATAATTGATTTCCTTTTTTCCACAGTGCATGAAGATAAAGGTCTTGAGGTAAGGAAATATACAACCTGTCCCTTGTCATGGTCTGGTTATTTCCTGCTGAGAGGCTATTTGGTTTTGCAGAAATGAAAAATTATCATTATAAGGATAATCCACTCCACAGAGTTGATAGATTCTGAATGATTCCTAAGGGCTACAGATTTTTCTAGCTTCTATAGCTGATGCTATGCCTGATGCTCATGCAAAAGTCATTTTGTGTAATATAGAATAACTTGGGCAATTGGCCAAGTTCTGGGAAATGACTAATGGTAACTGGAAAAACAATCAGAATGAAACTGAATCCAGTATTTACTATTCCAGGGTCATCTGAGTAGCCCTTGCCTCCTCTATGTAAAGGTTAGAGAGCTTTAATAAGGGAGGGAAAATTTATGATGGTGGCATCGTCTATGGGCTACTATGTTTGCCTGGCATATACAGTGTTGTTATTTCAACACTATTTTTTTAAAAAAAAAATATTCCCAAGCCTTTTAAGGCATCTTATTATGGACTTAAGTCATTTAATGCATGTAATTTATATTAACAAATATTTTGTTCCATTGTAATATTTAACATTTGCCATTCACCATCAATGAAGCTCCCATGATTTGTGCATTTTTTATTATATTGTGCCCATACTGAATCTGGATTTTTAAATGTGTTTTAATCATTGTATAATTCATATGATGTCTGGAGGCTTCGTTTTATAAGGTAACAACATTGAATCTCTTTTCCTTCTTCAAAAAGAAAGAATATTATTTGACACAGAGTCAGTGTAGCTACAAATGAATGTATCTTACTTTCAATTCTTCACTCCGTATTCTAGTTTTGTATAATTACAGAGATTCTGTCCTAGTAGATGATAAATTCTATGACAGAATGATCAGGATTAATATACAGTATGTGTATGCGTGTGTGTGTGTGTGTGTGTGTGTGTGTACATGTGTGTGTATATATAACCAGAAATTAATGTAGGGGCCAAACCTTCCTCTCTCATCCCTTCTTTCTACTCCTCCTCTTGCATTCTCACTTTGGCACCTCAGCCATGGCTTGCATTAACTGAGGAACTCAGGCATAATGTCCATTAACCAATCTAGATAATGAGCTTGCATATTTATTATCATCACCATTTATATTACATGTATTCATATTTCACTAGAATTCATTTCAGTTGTCACATCTTGAGGTTGACATAAACAAATACCATGCAATGTAAGAATGGGAATCCAGGACATTAGGAAGTAATGATTCCCCATTTAGTTACGAAGAAATGATGCCAAAGTTAATGTCAAGGCAGCAAAGTTAACCTGTGCCACCTGTGTGTTTAGATGACTGAATGCCTTCCTTAATGAGGTAGTATGATTTATGATGGACTCATTTGCCTTCATAATAAATTTATTAAGTGATCATCTCCTCCCTTCCATCTCTAAATCTGTAACTCGCATCATAATAATTGGTATTTAATCCTCCACCAGCAAGCCATCAAATGGCTTCAAAACAATATAGATGTTCTTTGTCATTCCATTAAACAAAGCAGAGTGGGCAGTAGCAAGAGAAAGGGAAAGATCAAAGTGCTGCTGGAGACAAAGATAAACATCTAAGACCAAAAGGCAAAAAAGTACATGATGATATTTAACAAGACTAATAGAAGTAATGGGTTGCCTCTGCACATATGGAGGATAAAATATGTGATATATAAGGATGTAAAAAAGAGAATACCAAGACAATGAGGATTGGAAATGACCTTATCTCTAATTATTTCATTTGTCTTGATTGCAGTAAATGTGCTTGGTTTTTACTATTTAAATAGTAAATAATGTGGGTGTCAGTGATCAGGATAACAGAGGAAGAATTCATCTTTTCCCATACAAATCCCTGCCTTTGCCACTTAACACTCTTCCTCATAGAAGAACTAAAGTCTGCTATCCAGTGTAGGTTCCAGCACAAAAATACGCCAGCTCAAAGAAGTGGACTCTGGATTCCTATTCTGCTTCAGTAGCAAAACAGCACCCAGATTCTTTCCATAAAGATAGCTCAGGAGAGGAGAAAGTGATCAAAGTCACAATAGGTGAGATCAAAGAACCAAAACAGCCATTCTTTCACAAGCAAAAAAAATCTTGTTTCTTGTCCTATCACCCCTTTTCTTCTTTCTAATCCAATGCAATGTCAGAAAGAGGATCAGAATTCCATCTGTCCATCTGTATGTATCTCCATCCACCTGTCTGTCCAGGACAATTTTCTGAAAACTACTGGAATGGGTCCAAATTGGCGTTGGTGTTGGAGGAGATGCTAGCATAGAAAAATCCAGTTCAAAAATGGGCTATATCTGACTGGAGCCTCAGAAAAAAATAATCCAGAAGAATATTCTTCTTAATGCATGCTGATGCAAGAGACAGTTGAATGGCAGCTCAAAATGCTGCTAACTGTCCATTCTATGCATCCCTTCTTCCTTCCTCTCAACCACATGATCCACAGGGAAGTATATACAGCCTTGTCCAGGGTTCCCTATGCTCACAAACACATACAGACTCACACATGTTACTTGGTTATACAGAAAATGCAGATGCCTCTTTTGGTTACTTCTGGTAAAGTATGAGTTTACTTTCTGGGTTGGAAAGAATTCCCGAAGCCATCCACTCAGGCTTTCCATAACTTGTTCTAATAGTTACAAAGCTGCTTCTTTGTCCTGGAGAATGAAAAATTAACTGTTCTGGAAAGGAATTCTAAAATAGGAAGATAATGCTGGAAACCTAGTCTTCACTTTCTCTTACTTAGAAGTGTTGTGTGAAAGTCTCGATTAACCAGTGCCATAGTAGCAGTGGAGATTACCTGTTGATGGCCATTGCATATGAAAGTTTGTGACAGAGTAAATAGTAAGGAGCATGAATTAATTAATGTAATGGAAGAAATAATAATAGAGATAATAGAGATAATATAATATAAAAAATAATAGAGAGCCAGTTTGGTCTAGTGGTTAAGGCACCAGGCTAGAAAGCAGGAGGCTGTGAGTTCTAGTCCTGCCTTAGGCATGAAAGCCAGCTGGGTGACCTTGGGACAGTCACTCTCTCTCTCACCTAGGAAGGAGACAATGGCAAACCAAGAAATCTTGCCAAGAAAATTGCAGGGACTTGTCCAGGCAGCCAGGAGGAGTCAACACTGATTTGAAGGACATACGATGTTAACATGATACCTGTTTTACTCTCTTCATCCAGACCTCTAGCCTAATAAAAACGTTCCCCACCCCCCACAAAAAAATCATTCTTCTGTGACACTTTTGTTAATCTGAGTAAAGGTATTACCTAACTATAAATTTTGAAATGTTGTAACAATTTCAAAACCTTTTGACCTCTGGTTGAATTGCAATATATTGGAAAGTTTTTTGGACACCCTGTAGTTTGAAAACCATATGAACAAAAAAGCTTCATCCAAACCCTCAATAAAGCTGAAATGAAGAAACACTGAATAGATGACAGGGAATAGATTTTTCTCTGAAAGGAGCAGCGTCAGTTTTGGACTTAAATATGCTCAGAACTAGGGTTCCTTTAAATTTAAACTCACCCCAGACTGGCTCCAATTAGTAGCTTTCACAATGATAGGGAAAGAAAAAACAGATTCTACAAATTTAGAAAATCTGCTGATTGTATTCCCTTTGAAGTAGTGTGTCTCTTCTTCTCACCCATCTTCTGTATTAACTGAAACAAAATAAAATAAAAAATAAAATAAAATAAAATAAAAATGGATCCTTAGCATCAAATCAATGCCATTTTTAGTGAGATACCAACCATGGAAGAAACCACAAACACAATTGAGAAGAAAAATCTGGATTAAAGCCTGCTATCCAGCTCAAGAATAATAATAATATGTCCAATCTGTTTTATTTTGTCAGAATATATTATTTATTTAAAGCCTTCTGCTCTGTTGTTGGCTTACATTCTGAGTTCTGCAACAGCATGTCTATTTTGCAGCCAGAAATGTCTCTGAAGCAGTTTTTTACCTTTGCTTTTCAGATCATAAAAGAACTTCATCAGGTATAACAAAGTCCCGAAGGTTTCTGCTGCCTCTAATTCCAAAGCAATTGCATGGGTGTGGCATCTGAATATGAGTAACACAATTCCTACCAGAGAATATTAAACAACCATTTCCTTATAGGGTTTTCCCACTCTGTACAATGTTACACACTCTCACTAACACAACTTTTGAAAGCAGTTCTGTAAATTGTTCTTCTGATTCACAGATTCATTGACCTCAGAGGCAGATAATCATGGTTTCATACATCTATTCCAGGATAAACAGTGTCAGAACAGGAGCCTTACAACTTGCTGGCTTTCTTGAATTAAGCAGAATAATGAGTGCTTGAAAAATAAGAAGCAATCCTTATTTCTCTTACTCCTTTTTAAATTTAGTATGAGAATTTTTAAGAGAACAGAATGTGAATATACTTAACATAGCTGAGGTTTGCATGAAAATGCTTTTATAAGGTAACTAGGTCATCTGTATTAGGCCTTCAGTAAAAATAAAAATATTTTTATTCCTTGTAGTGATTAGCTTTTAAAACTAGTTTGGTTTTCACATTGGATGAAAAGATTCTTTCTGTCCTATGGCTATCAAGCTCCTGTGATTTATTTCTTTTGAAATTTGATTTATCTAAAATAATTTCTAATTATCTATTATTTGCAATTATATTTCACTAGTCTTGACTTTCAGTTTCTTCAGTACATTATATATTTTTGTCTCTGTATGTTATTAATATATTAATAAAGCATTGCCAAAATTATATCTATATCTATATATTATATATGCACACACACATGCTTTATGCTTTATTCATGCATGTATGAGAGGTCACGTTTTTCATCATGGAACTCATAATAGTGGAGAAACAGATAAAAAGAGAGAGATCCCAGATACTCTTTCATCTTAATTTACTGTATCATGTATCTTCATTCTATAAACTTGAATATTTTTCTGTTATTTCTTAACATATTACAAAGAGGTTGTTCATGAATGTGCATGTGCAATCACATCATATTTGATTTTTTCTAACAGACTGAATGAGAAGAAGTTAATGTAAAGTGATGGAGTTTCATTCAGAGAGGTGCCTGATGGAGGAGGATTACTGAGAGTCATTCATGATGAAAACTGTTCCATTTATTTTGGGCATGAAAATGAGATGTAAGAGGTTGACAAAGTATAACAGGGCAAGATTCTTCTGCCTCTGAAAAAGGGCTATTGATGTACCCCAGATAAACTCCTCCATGTTCTAGCTTTCCTAAAAATCAGATTCTTAAAGGAAGAAAATCCTGGATTCAATGATATTTATTTAATTGTTTTGAAAAAGGGTGGGGCGGGGGGAGTCATTACCTTAAGAAGAAAAAGGTAAATGAAATGTTAGTCATTGGACTATATAATGTGACAAACGTAACAAATTGTGGGATCCAGACTCTCAGCCTTTCAGCTGTCTCTGCTGGTGATGCAGAGAACCTGAATACAGTAATTTCCATGTAGACATTCCACAGCGACAGCTATTAACTGCTGTAATAGTTTTATTTTTCTATTTTTCTGCACCTTGAAAACAATTCTGGATAATTTATGATGTTACCATACATCATTAGGATATGCAGATCTATTGAAGTCTAATCCAGGTCTTTAACAAGCTCTTATGGAAACTGGTGTTGGTTCTTCTTAGAGCTCCAAAATAATATTGTCAAACCAAGAACATGGAAATCTGATTCTTAGACAAGCCCTAAAGAATGACACAGTAATCTTCAATACAAAATTCTCCTTCTCCTTTTTTAGACAATATAATATGGTGTTTAAGGCAGAAACTGTTCCATCAATGTCACATCTTATACAAGATTCTGTGTGTATGTATATGGATGCGGGTATCCATGCTGCTATAACTGTGTGTGATTTTTCCCAGCAAGTTATGAATGTGTTATAGAAACAGCCAGAAATGCTTACATTATCCAATGTTCTGTGCCGTCTGCTGCCTATTTTAGATACAGTGCTTATATTTTGAGTACACAAACTTTCTGCTAAATCAGTGGGCTTTTATAAATAAATCCACTATAATGCAAACAGCAGGCTAAAAATTTGCATTTCAACAGCTTCATAGTCTGAAATACTTTCCCACTGAAGGTCATTCTTCTGAGATCCATATTGTATTGTTTCCCTGGCCATTCTCCATCTCTTCCAGGCAATGTTAACTGCAATCTCTGTGCCATTTTCAGCTTCTCCTTTCATCTCCATTTTTCTACACACTTTCCCTTTTTCATTTCTGTCAAATTTCAGCTTACTCTTTTTGGGCAATACTGCTTATTTTACTACCTGATGAAGCTATATAAATATGTTGAAGAACACTAGCCTTACTTTACTGAAACAACAAAGTCTATTTGTGCCCTTCCAAGATGATATCTGGATTCACACATCACACTAAGCATGCTGGGATCTATCTGATTTTGTAGTTAATGCTTTATGGATTGTTCAACAAAACATAGTTAATGTATTGTCGAAGTCCTCTGAAGATGCTGGTCACAGATGCTGGCAAAATGTTAGGAACCAAAACTTCCAGAACACAGCCACACAGCCCAGAAGACCCACATCAGCCATCAAAACATAGTTACATATATTATCTGAAGCACCCTTCATAGTCTTCTAGCTAGTAATTTTTAAAAATTTCTTTCCAACTTTCATCATTGAAATACTCTACACTAGACTTTGCCAATACACATATCTTGGCTGCCCCAAACCACCATGCACCATGGTTTGGGGCAGCCAAGATATGTGTATTGGCAAAGTCTAGTGTAGAGTATTTCAATGATGAAAGTTAGAAAGAAATTGTGTGAGCAGGAACAGAAGTTTAACTGGCTAGGGATTATGAAAATTGAAGCCAGTACATCCAGAAGCATCAAGTTGGGGAAGACTGTAGCATATCAGTTACATTTGCTTTTTTCAGATAACCCAGTTGCTTAAACTAGATTACTCTGGCAAATTGTGCATTACACATTTGCATGTTATACATTTGAGTGGACACCCACCTAAGTATTATTTATGGAGAATACCACCCTGACTACAATATATAATATGTGAATTAGCCTGCAATTATTATCATTAGCAGATCTGACTGTCCAACAAAAGCACAATGTAGAATACATCTACAGTTATATCCATTATAACTTCCTCCTTTTGGTATCCCAGTTTTCCAATAGATATATTTTAGCCACAGTGTTCTAAGTATTCAGGCAACCTTGTATCTTTGCTTTCTAATGGAGGGAAAGCATTCCTCCATGGATGCACATTGGGAAACCAAGCAAAGAACTAGCCATTATCTTTAAACCCGGAGAAGCAGGCAGACATCAGACTTGCCTTTGATCTCTGGAAGCAGAATATCTTACCAGAGGAGTCAAGAAGATGAGCACATTATTCCAACAATATTTTATAGATCAAGTATAAGCAGATACCATTTCAAAAGTGCATGTCTTAAAGCAGATTAGGTGGCAGTTGTACTAACAATTAAAGATGGCAAAATCACATTTTATTAGTTATAATGCTGCTATTAACATCCTTGAGTACTGATATATAGAAATAAGATAGCTTCAATTATATCTGCTAAAAATACATGTTGTGAAAAAGCGTGCATTCCAATGACAGACAGATATAATGCACACACGCACACACATACAGAGAGATATAGATAGATGATAGATAGGTAGGTAGTAGGTAGGTAGGTAGGTAGGTAGATAGATAGATAGATAGATAGATAGATAGATAGATAGATAGATATGGCAACATTTTTATGTATGTTCTCATGCATGTACCAGTAACACTCTTGAAAATCCAGTTTATTACAGTCATTACTATCTGGTGATAACCATGCTCCCTAAAGGATCTACTCTATCTATCTATCTATCTATCTATCTATCTATCTATCTATCTATCAATCTCTCTCTCTCTCTCTCTCTCTCTCTCTCTCAAGTATCATTCTTTTGCTTGGGTCATTAAGTATTTATGCATTAGATACTCATATGCTTGAGAACTAATGTATAGTCATAAACCATCAAGCCATTTTTTTTCTTCTTCTATTCTGATCCAAATGGAACAATTTGGGACCAGAAAGCAGAACAAATAACTCCTTTAAGGATTTGTTGACACTTCAGCCTTGCCCCCAAGTCAAGAATCCATCATCCAATGACAGCGGAGTAGAAAACATGGCTCCTTGGATGAAATTGATGCATACTTCCTAGGAATTTGCAATCAATCAATTTAGCACAGATCAGCTTTAACGACTCAACTAGCTGAATCCCTCCCCAATTTGAAGTCCACACATGAATCATAATATCATCTGATTTCTTTTTGTTTGAAAACAACCATGAAGATTTCTCAGGATGGATTGATCAAAGAGTTTAGTCCTAGATTCCTTTCAGATACTGTGTGGAGTGCCATGTCAAATTTATCCGGGTAAATAATTAATTTAAACGTGTGTAGCCTTCAGAAGAATCATAAATCATAAAAATGGATGTGGAAGCAATCCGAGTGCTCGATTTTTTTTTTTTTAATCTGCTCTATGGAGATAGTTGCACAGTCCATCTGGGCAATCTTATTGGATTGTTGCTGCTGTTGTTACTGACATTATCCCAATTTCCTGAAAGCTTTCTTCCACTATAAAAGAAGTTTCCATTTTGGTATCTCATTTATTTTCATGGCACTTCTAAACTTATCGTACTTTATTGCAATGGGAGGCCAGAAAACAGTGGCTGTTTTTCACCTCTCTCTGTCACTCTGCACTGCCTCTAACTCCTCACACTTTTTGATTGTTAAAAGTCTCATGGGAGGAGTCTTCTCTCTTGATGTTTTCTCTGGGACTTAACTGAAGTGCAGGGAGCCAGGGAGGCTCCACTACAACGGAGAAAGAACTGTACAGTGAAAGAAGGCACAGTCACAGGTACGTTTTTCGCCTATTCTTTAACAAAGAGAAGTGTACCCCACCCATGAACATTTCATCAATATCTCCCCCTTAAAAAAAACAAAAGAAAAGAAAATACATCTAATTAAGAAAAAAACCATTAGCCTGAGTGAAAATGGTTGCAAAAAAAAGTAAACTTTTGAGGGGGGTTGGAGGTTATTTATATATCTATTTACTTAAATCAATTTATTTGCCTGCCCATCTTCCCTCATCATGAAAACAACTCAGTGTATTCTGCTTGGAATAATTTACTAATGTTATGTTGAACTTTAATTGTATAACTTCAGTGATTATCTGTCCATTTATAGATATTACCGTTCTTGAAAATATCTGTTTTAAATAACAAATTTAAAAAATAAACAATAAAGAGAGAGAAAAAAAGAATAAATAGCTAATTATATATGCAAACTTTTTATTTATTTTTTGGTACAATAGGAAGGGCTAGTGACTATCTTACCAAAACAATTATGTCTGTTTTATATATATTGCATATTTCATTTTGCCTGATTTTGTTTCATCTTTACTGTAAGCTTCTTTGAGGGCTAAGGTGTTAACTTCATTATGGAATTAAATTAATTGATCTGGCTTGCCATCTAAAGCTCTACAAATGCTTTGAAAATGCCTTACGTTTCTTCAGTAATAATTTCATCAACTTTTGAATGTTACTTGGAACTCTTTGTGAAAGAGTGATACAAAAATTAAAAAAAAAAAAAATCTAAAAAGCTATAGAAAGTTACAGCCAGCTACATTTTATATCAATAAAGCATAGATACCAAAATAACTCCATAGTTATTTCATTTTTCCAGCAATGCTTTACAGCTTCTATCTTCTTACACAATAACCTTCCCCAGCTTCCCTCAATTCCTTCAGCTCATTTCAATCACTTTTATTGGCAGCTTATCCATCATTTTATTTTGCAAAATGCAATCAGATTATCACCAAATATATTCAGCATTATTTGGGCTTGTTGCACAACTGAATTGCACCATAAGGATATAGTCACCTTATGCAACATGAGCTCTGTTGAAAAGGATGCCAAGCATGTTACTGATGGAAAGAGACATGTCAGTGAAAAAGAAAAGAAATGAACAAAATAACATCATCCATATGCCTCTTCTGTGAAGCAGTATTGATGAATGGCTATAAGGTCTGATATATACTTGAGGCAATTATAGATATTTGAGTAAAAAAAATAATAATAGCATAATGGAATAATGGTGATTGCCGGGCTTGGCAATCTGCAGGTGGTTCCATATCCCTCCTTTTTGTAGCCCTCAAACCAAAATAATTGCTGCAATTTCCCCATTTTGGAATTGGAAACATCCACAAATTGTAATGTGAATCCTAACAAGTACGGATTAACCTGCTTTAATAAACAAAATAAAAATGGGGGTGGGGAAGAAGGACTAGAAAAACCCAAACCCAACCTAGCTATACATCACTTTTCTCCAGATGAGAAAGCCTTCCACAGCATTGTGCAATTCAACTTTTGGACCTGAAAAAGTTGCCTATCCCTAGGGTAAAAGTACTTCACACAATTCCTACAAATTCCTATACTATGAAGAAATAGAAAATCTTAATAGGCATTTGACAAGGCTTCTTTATTGGGGAGGGGCTCTTTATTTTTTAGGAGTACAAATCTTATTTTCCCATGTTTCAGTAGAACAAATAAGAGTGGAGAATATCTGTATATTCCTTCATTGCTGTTTCCTATAACATAGTTTACTATGACTATCACTTTTCCTTCCTTCCTTCCTTCCTTCCTTCCTCCCTCCCTCCCTCCCTCCCTCCCTCCCTCCCTCCCTCCCTCCCTCCTTTTTGTGCCTTCAAGTTATTGTTGACTCCTGGCAGCTGCCTGGACTAATCCCTGAAGTTTTCTTGGCAAGGGTTTTTAGACGTGGTTTGCCATTGCCTGCTTCCTAGAGCTGAGAGAGCGTGACTGGCCCAAGGTGACCCAGCTGGCTTCATGCCTAAGGCGGGACTAGAACCAGATGGCAGCAAAGAGATACAGAACATTCTCTTTGCTCCCTTCTCTTGATATCCAGATGTCTGCAGCACAAGTATGGTAGCCCTAACTATGACCCTGTAGTCTATGGTTTTCATTATACCTGAGTGCTTTAAAACAAAAACAAAAACAAAATACATTTGGCTGAAAACTTGGGCAGATTTATTTCTACCCTTAGAAAAACATATTTAGGAAGACTGAACTCATTTAGAATGAGACTTTATTCATTTTTTTAAATTTATTAGTTTATTTTAAAACATTGATATAGCACTCTTCATCAAATAGGTTGCAAAGTGGTGACCATTAAATATATAATAAAACAAAAATATTCAATAAAACTACAATAATACTGATAAAATAAAATAGCAACTGAAAATTCAGCAGGCTGAGGCATTTTTCAGATTAAGTGGCCTGGAAAAAATCAAATCTTAGTATGCGGTGTAGATATAGGACACATTTCTTTACAGAAGAAATGTATGAATGTATCTGGAGTTTGGTTTCACTCCGTATATTGTTTTTGCAACTTAAACTGAGTATATTGTTTTTCCAACTTAATCTGGTTTACTTAGGCTTCTGAGTAAAAATTACAAAAATTGAGTAGACTTTGTATTAATATTTATACACATTTTGTGTGTGGACGCATACACAGTTTTATAATGAATTCAAAAATTGTGTCACAACATTTTGAAAATGGTGGAAATTGAAGAATAATTTTAATTTCATTTGCTTTCTGATTTGGGAACTGTAATTTAGCTTTCTTTGCCTCCCCCCCCCCCCCCAAATGCAAGCTGAATAAATTTGTCTTCCATCACTATAAAGATGTTTTCGTAGCCACCAAAAAAGTTGTTACCACTCTCCCAGCAAGAAAGATGATTCAGTGCAATATCATAAAACATGCCTAGTCTACTAAAGAGATACAACCCTAGTGCCAATTTTCAGATGTTTAAAGTCACCCTAAAATAAATAGAACACATATAAAAGTCCATTTCTTCTGCAAGAGTATACTGGGAATAGCATATCTAACCACAGGCAAATGTAGAAAACTACCACAATATCCCTAAACTGATCAATAGTAAGTTACAACAAAGTGCTACCTGTAATAGTTTTAATATCTAAGAGATGAGATAGATAGATAGATAGATAGATAGATAGATAGATAGATAGATAATCTCCATCCAGAGACAAAATAGAGATAGATATCGGGCGAGGGGGGGCAGGATGATCAGTTGAAAAAAAAGTTACATTAAACCATGCTTTTAATTGAACATTAAGATACTAAGAAATATTTCTGCCAGTGTGTATTAACATGAAATGCAACCGTTCCCTGTCCCAGGTTGCTTGCTGACATCAGAGTGACATTCAGTAGTTAAAACCACATTTGGTAGTTTCAATTTATAATTTAAAAAGATTCATCAAATTACCTCAGTACTTCAGGAAAAGCCAATCCTTTTCTGCTCATGAAGTCTAGATCCACCTTGCAAGTACCAAGTCTTGGTCACTATTTAAAAGAAATAAATGCAAGTCAGAGAACTTCACATAGAACATCTCCAGAAATAGGCTTCAGTAGATGTCTGTTTCGGAACATGAAACAAATTGATAGAGCAATGTAAAAGAAAAAAAAATTATGTACAATTCACACAATCATATGATTAGTTTATCTATTGATAAGCTAGCTTTCACAGACCCTGTGACACCGATTCATGATAATACATGCAAGCAACTTGTAACAGTTATAGTTATCACATGACTTATATGGTTTTGTGAATTTCTTGCCACTGACATATTTTTCTTATCTGCTATTGAGGTTTGTTCAAAATACATCCTTACAGCTATCTGGGTTACACTCAGTTACAGTGGCTATGAGTACACCATTGGAAGACCTGAAGGCCAGGTTAGGGATAGATTGTCATGGAGAAAATTGATTTATGTGGTCGCTAGGAGTTGAAAATGATATGATGGCACATAATCAATCAATCAGTCTGAGAGTTGCTGGATTAAAACATTCATTCTCTTTGAATATTATAGTAATTGTGATAATACTCAATATTGTTGATAGAATGCAACAATATTTGCAAGGCCACAGGTTTCCTAGCTATCCTGAAAGCTGCTTTGTGAAGCAGCACAGTCTCCCCATGTTTCTAAGGGGCTACCCTCACTTGTATCTAACCACAACTCAAATGTACCCTGACAACATCTTTTTCTGACATGTTCCCTCTGATGTTGCCTGCATCTCAGTTCTAGTCCATGAATGAGACAGCCTTAAGTTGTTCTTGGTTGTACCAGTGTTACAACCCTCCTAAGTCAGCAGCAACCAACCACAGCCACCAAGTTTGAAAAATCTGTTTTAACTCTGAGAAAACATACTGGGTGCCTTTGGGATTTTCTGCATTTTAGCGTATCTTTATTATAAACATTAACAGGGCTTCTTGTGGGTCCTATTGATATAGAAAGGAAATCTCAGTGAACAAGAAACACCAACATTTGGTACATATTTTATTTATTTCATGAATAAAGCAACTCAATGTAAGTTATGCTAGTGTAAAAAATTCTTTAGGTTCAATAACTGGTTGCACCACCTTTAGCTGCAATAGACTCAATTAAACATTTCCTGTAATTAGGAAGAACAGACTTAGGCTTAAGATCAAGTGGTTGAATTTATTTGGGCCTCCAAACTCCAGAGATATTCCATTGCTAGTAATCAGTTGGGGTTGCATTTGAGGCTTGTTTGTAATTTGGGGGTCCTCTTGGACTCACAGCTTCTTCTTGAATAACAGGTGGCAGCTGTGGCTAAGAGAGCCTTTGCACAGGTACATCTAGGGTGCTAGTTCAGATAATCACTCATGACCTGGTCACCTCATGATTAGATTACTGTAATGTGTTCCACATGGGGCTGCCCTTGAAAATGATCCAAATGCTACAGCTGGTCCAGAATGGGATGGTGCAGGAAGTGATGGGAGTGTCATGTCATACTTATGTGACCCCATTGATTTGCTACCTACACTAGTTGGCAATTCAAGGTGCTGGTCATCATCTTTAAAGCCTTTCATGGCACAGGACCTGGATATCTGAGATCCAACTGATTCTGCCCTTCTGGTAAACTCAAGCACAGTGGGTGGACCCTGGGTCCCAATGGTTAAACAGTGTCATCTTATGGGACCCTGGAGGCATGCCTTCTCTGTTGCAGTGCCTGTCCTCTGAAATGACATCCCACCAGAGGTTCACATAGCTGCCACACTAACTATGTTCAGGACATTTTTTTAAAAAACTAGTTCTTCTCCCAGGACTTAGGAGAGAGTGCTAGTGGAGCCCCCATTAGTTAAGTTTGGTTCTTATAGTTAGTTGTATTGCTCTTCTGGTTGGTTATGACATTTTTTATATGTACTGCCTTCTCTTTTTTTATTTATAAGTGCCCAGAGTTGGAAGGCCTTGAATATGGATGGATGGATGGATGGATGGATGGATGGACGGACTGACCGACTGACCGACCGACCAACCAACTAACCAACCTCTCATATCACTGTGTAGAAATTTGGGCCCATTCCTGCATGGCAAACAGCTTCAATTCAGGTACTGTTCATTCCAGGGTCTGTCAGAACATTTCTATGAGATTTAGGTATGGACTTTGATTTGACCATTCAAAATACTGCATTTGTTTTTCTTTGTCCATTCTCTTGTAGACTTGCCTGTGTTTTGGGGATCATTATCTTGCTTTATGGCCCACGTGTGCTTTGCCTTCAGCTGATGTAGGGATGGGCTGATATTCTTTTGATGTATTTGCTGGTACAAAATGGAATTCATGCTTCATTCAATTCTGGCATGACATCCAGAACCTGAGGCAGCAAAGCATCCCCAAATCATGACACCCTCCATCTCCATGCTTGACAGTTGGCGTGAGGTTCTTATTGTGAAAGTCAATCTTTGATTCTGAGCAAACAAAATAACACTAGTGTAACCCAGAATGCTCCACTTTTGCACATCTATGCATAAAATATTTATCCAGAAATGTAAAGCGTGATCAGGGGGTAGCAGTTTTAGATAAGGATTAGCATTCTTCTTAGTGAGCAATGGTTTCTACCTTGTTACTCTCCATAACTTCCATTTTTACCTAGTGGTTTCCTGATGGTGGAGTCTTGAACATTGACTTTAGCCAGGGGGTCAAGGCCTGCAAATCCCTGAAGTTTTTCTGGTTTCTTTGTGACTTGGTAGAAATAATATGCTATGTTCTTGGACAGACTTTAACGGGTCAGCCACTCTTGGTTAGAGCTATTATTGCCCAAATTGTCTTCATTTCAAGATGATGTGTCCATGAAATTAGTGAAGCCCTAGAGCTTTAAGAATGGCTTTGTAATTTTCCAGAGTGATCATCATTAATTACTTTTTGCAAAGCTCTTCAGAAATTTATTTTGGATAATCTCTGATGTGATTCTAAAAACTATGTGATGACAGCTTCTTTGTGATAAGGGGAGACAAAATTTGGGCAGGGTTGAGCCAAATCCACCCTGTTTGTTTTAATGAAGTATTCACAAAACTAGCCTAGTCATCACTTTAACTGTATTGACTGACCTGGGTATTAGTTTTTTTACACTGACACATCACATGTTGGATGACTTTATGAAATAAATGGAACAAACAATAAACTTTGATGTTATCTGATCACTGAGACTCCCTTTATGTATCAGTGGAAGCTGCATGTAATTCTGATAATATTCAGTGGCAAAGATATGCAGAACTTCAGAAAATCAGAAAGGAGAAAATACTTTTTCACAGAACAAAATGCTTCACCATCTTTTATGTTGGAGGCAATGTCCGATGACAGTAGCTCATGGAATCAGGGAAGTACTCATTGACCAATATAGGTTGCACCCTTCCCTGCCATTCTGTGCTTTCCTTAAAGAGCTAGACACAGCAACTCTGTGCCAGTGGTCTATCAGAATTGTACAATTGCACTAGACTGCTCAGCCAGCAGTACTGTAAGTCCTTTTACTTTATGCCACTTACTAGCTCACTGCAAGCATGAAATAACATATTTCCCAATTCTCAATTTCCCTTCCAATTGTTTCCCAAGCAGAATACTGAGAAATCTGGAAATTGACATTTGTTAGTTATGTAAGGGGGGAGGAAAAGGAGAGAAATCCTAAAAGTGCTGCTTGCAATTCATCTCTGATCTCTTTAAAATCATATCATCTTCATCATCATCATCATCTTGGATGATGACAGAAGAGGGTGTGGACAGAGAAGCAAAAAGCCTATGGATAATGGACAGAGGCTTCAGCCAGACCCACCCTGTTTCCGCTACAGTCCGGTGACTGATGGATCCAGCAAAGTTCCAGCAAAGCTAGAGGAATCAACCACTCAGATGTTGCACACCCATAATCAGGACAGCAATCAACTGAAACAGACACATGAAAGGCAGGGCACAGACTGGCAATAGAGGCAGTGTAGTTTTCAAGATGGGTGGGTAGCAATTTAACTCAGCGTTTAACCCTAATGGCAAAGTGAGGTAATTGCCATGGTTGGCTTCACCTGTCCTAACTGGTATAGGTAGTCCTCATTTAGTGACTGCCTTGAACAGTGACCATTTGCAGTTATGACGGTGATGAAAAAGTAATTTTGTGACCAATGCTTGCATTTACGACCTTCACAGCATCTCTCTCTCAGTTACAGGTTTGCCATTATGGTCAATTTGTGCATGCTGTCGTGTGTAAAATCATAAGCACAGTCATGTGCTTTTTCACTTAGCAACCACTTAGTTTAACAACCTAGTTGTTGGTCCCAATTGCAGTCATTAAACGAGGACTACCTGTACTTGCTATAACCAGAAGAAGCTTCTGCACATGTGTTGGATATATGCATAAAACTCTAACAGCCTTTGCAAATGCTGGCTGGGGCAGTGAACTAATACAAAGTCTGGAGATGGCAGTGGGCCAAATGGGGGCAATTGATGAAGCCTGAGAAAGCCACACAAGCTTTTCAGAATGTTCTCTAGCACTGCAATTGGTATAATTTGCCAGTACCACTTCATAGACTTTTTTTTTTTTTTAAATGCTCGTATCGTGAAAACAGGGAGCTCAAAGTTTAAGTTCTTGCAAATGAAGTAGCTGAAAACTGAGCAATTTGGGGACAATGGGCTAACATACAGAATCTTGCAATCACTTCACTTCTCATTTGAAAGTCTATTGTCAATATCTTTGTTGAAATGGAGGCAAATTCATCAATGACTATGTCCGAATAAGCATGTTACAGACTGAGAGGGTTGCTTGCAATACAGGTGAAACTCGAAAAATTAGAATATCGTGCAATTGTTCATTTATGTCAGTATGGCAACTCAAAAGGTGAAACCAATATATGAGATAGACGCATTACATGCAAAGCGAGATATGTCAAGCCTTACTTTGGTATAATTGTGATGATTATGGCATATAGCTTATGAAAACCCCAAATTCACAATCTCAGAAAATTAGAATAGTGTGAAAAGGTTCAATATCCTAGGCTCAAAGTGTCCCACTCTAATCAGCTAATGAATCCATAACACCTGCAAAGGGTTCCTGAGCCTTTCAATGGTCTCTCAGGCTGGTTCAGTAGGAATCACAAACATGGGAAAGATTGCTGACCTGACAGTTGTGCAGAAAACCATCATCGACACCCTCCATAAGGAGGGAAAGCCCCAAAAGGTAATTGCAAAAGAAGCTGGATGTTCCCAAAGTGCTGTATCAAAGCACATCAATAGAAGGTTATGTGGAAGGGAAAAGTGTGGTAGAAAAAGGTGCACAAGCAGCAGGGATGGCCGCAGCCTGGAGAGGATTGTCAGGAAAAGGCCATTCAAAAGTGTTGGGGACTTTCACAAGGAGTGGACTGAGGCTGGAGTTAGTGCATCAAGAGCCACCACACACAGACGGATCCTGGACATAGGCTTCAAATGTCGTATTCCTCTTGTCAAGCCGCTCCTGAACAACAAACAACGTCAGAAGTGTCTTACCTGGGCTACAGAAAAAAAGAACTGGTCTGTTGCCCAGTGGTCCAAAGTCCTCTTTTCTGATGAGAGCAACTTTTGCATCTCATTTGGGAACCAAGGACCCAGAGTCTGGAGGAAGACTGGAGAGGCACACAATGCACGATGCTTGAAGTCCAGTGTGAAGTTTCCACAGTCTGTGTTGATTTGGGGAGCCATGTCATCTGCTGGTGTTGGTCCACTGTGCTTCATTAAGTCCAGGGTCAACGCAGCCGTCTACCAGGAGATTTTGGAGCACTTCATGCTTCCTTCCGCAGACGAGCTTTATGGGGATGCTGACTTCATTTTCCAGCAGGACTTGGCACCTGCCCACACTGCCAAAAGTACCAAAACCTGGTTCAATGACCATGGGATTACTGTGCTTGACTGGCCAGCAAACTGGCCTGACCTGAACCCCATAGAGAATCTATGGGGCATTGCCAAGAGAAAGATGAGGGACATGAGACCAAACAATGCAGCGGAGCTGAAGGCTGCTATTGAAGCATCCTGGTCTTCCATAACACCTCAGCAGTGCCACAGGCTGATAGCATCCATGCCACGCCGCATTGCGGCAGTCATTGCTGCAAAAGGGGCCCAAACCAAGTAGTGAGTACATATGCATGCTTATACTTTGCAGAGGTCCGATATTGTTCTATTTCCAATCCTTGTGTTATTGATGTCATGTAATATTCTAATTTTCTGAGATTGTGAATTTGGGGTTTTCATAAGCTGTACGCCATAATCATCACAATTATACCAAAGTAAGGCTTGACATATCTCGCTTTGCATGTAATGCATCTATCTCATATATTGTTTCACCTTTTGAGTTGCCATACTGACATAAATGAACATTTGCACGATATTCTAATTTTTCGAGTTTCACCTGTAGCTTAATTTATATTTGTCCAACTTTCCCATGAGAGTTACTGTTGCATACTTTCCATTAGATCCATACCTTCTGGGTCACATTTAATATTTCTCTGTAGGGTTAGTGATTATCTAATTATATCTATAGACCTGCAATTCTTTCCAGTGGATATTGGAATATTCCACAACAGTTTAAGGAGTCAGTTAGGTTAATGAGAAAGTTTAATGCCTCAGTGAATTTGAAGTGAAATAGTTGATGCGAAAGTAAATATAAGATTCATGAAATGATAGCAGCTAAACTAAATTTAGCTGCCATTGGATGCCCTTTGTATAGAAATGGAGAAACTTTACAATGCTAAATTTCTGGGTTGTAAAGATTCATTCCCCCATTATAACTGAATACATTCCTTATAAATGAAGATACATTTGTATATCTTCAACTTCCCCCTCCATAACAAAAATCATATAGTAGACTGTGGCCTTTAAGTTTAATATAAAGGTTTACATATATTTGATAGTTTAGTTTAGACATATTTTGGGATTTGCTATCATATAAATCAGCTAATATAATATATCATTATTCTGTCTTTGCTTTGTAATTAGAATTATATATGTATTTATACTTCCATCAAAATTTTGTTTTTGAAGTGTAAAATAAGACCATTGTTCAGTTCCTACTCTTAATGTTTTGAGATGTGAGTTTTGATTCAAGCAGGGATGCAAAGCATAGCTTAGTCTGAGATATGTTAAATCACTGAATAATTTAATCACATCTGATTAAAAATAAATCAAATTTATACATCACTGGGACAAAGAAGCCAGGAAGAACAGAGAAACAGCTGGCAGACTCTTTTCTAAACAGTTGTTTTATTTGATTTTCATTGTATTAGTTTGCTAACTTATTAAGTTGTGGGTCTTTTTATTAAAGCACAATAGCATTTATCTCATAGTGCATGGATGTATCTCAGCAATCTATCTGGGAAACACCCAGACTAATAGTATAGGTAGTGATAGTGGGAGGAAGAGTCAGAATTAATAAAAAGGGCCATCCTCTTCTGGGAACTCTAATCAGGGATAGAGTTCCTTTTATATTTAAGCAAAAAAATGTAAAGCTCAGTTTCATATATCTCAATTCAACATTAAATTGAGATCTGAAGGGGTGAGGTCATCATATGCATATGTACATCATACACACCATATCCTCATCTTACCAGACCAGAAGCAGACAGACAAGTACCTGAACAGGGCTAGTGATATTATCACATTCACTACATGATCCCAGCTGGCTGGTGTCATACCAGCATGTTGATAAATACAACTGGCTACCTCAGGCCATCTGTGTTACCTGACTAACTGTGATGTCTTTAGGATGGAGAAAGAAGACCTAAACATGTTTGCCAAAAGTACAATGACATATTTAAATTTGGGGAGTAAAATAGCTCTCCAATTCCACCAGCCTTTCAGTTCACAGTACTTTTCATCCAAATATTTGAACAAGCAAACTTTCAGGAGCAAACATTGACACCTTTTCATCCTTCATTCTATAGTTATCCTTTGTTGGGATATAGGCATGTTTGACTCACACACTAGATGCAAAAGTAAAGAAAACAGACAGCGTTTAGAAGCAGGTCAGTATATGAAAAGATTTAGTATTAGAACTGTCACTTAAATAATGGTAGCATAGAAACCTCCTCCCAGTTTAAATTCCAGAGGGAGGAAGACTGAAGGAGAAGGGTTTGGAAGATGTGGGTAGAAAGAAGGAGCCAAAAGGAGCTTGAAGTCCTAGCTCAAGGAAATCCTCCAGAATGGCAGGTTTAGGGATCTATATTTATCGCAAGGGAAGGCAAGGATTGACAGCTAGAGATATTTTGTAAAATACAAGTTAATAGAAGTCATCTTGCTGTAAGAGTTAAGAGAATACTTTTAAAAAGTTGACCTAAACTGTAATGTTAAAGGAATCTGTTTACAACTCATTTTAAGTTATATAATAACAGTTAATTTTATTCTTGGTATAAATGCTGCCGTAAACTGTGCTATTTTATATCTTCCTCACATTCTACCCAGTCACATTACCTCATATATATGCCATAAAGAAATAGAGGGGAAAAATCCAAATCAGGACAATGAGGGTATGGAACAGTATGTTCAACTTTTTCAGCATTCTTGCTGGTATGTTTAAAGGCTGCTTCATTCTTCCATGCAAACAAGTCATTCCTTTTTATTTTAAATTTTCAGATCTGCTAGGATCCTGCTGCCTTCTCAGTATATCCAGAAGTGTTCCAGGGTGTCTTTGTATGACTCACAACAAGCAGCCCCAAACTCTGGGCTGTTCCCACCCTTCCTTTTGCACACACAGCATTATACATTATATGTGTTCAGTGACTTTTTCAGAATAATGTAGTTAGTCCTTTAGAAGTCAACATGTTGTGGCAGACATTTCAAATATATTGAAACAATGACAACAATTTAAACTTTTTGGGTCATGCTACCTATGAAAAAGGATCCAAGACAAAAAAATGATGAAGAGTGGATTATGCTATTTTTAAAATAGCTTCTGTAACTTTAAGTTAATTCTGAACCAAATTCAAAGTATTGAAATTGTAGCCAGCATCTTAAGGAACACTTTCTTCCAAATGAACTTAGCTTCTCAATTATGCTATCACAGTAAGATTAGGTATTTGTCTGAGTTGATATGCTGTGAGTATCTCCTTGATACAGTTGGCAGTACCAAGGCTATGGAACTTCATCCTTAGTGAAGTTCATTTGTCACTATACATCTACTTCAAAGAATCTCGAAGTTAATTGGCTGATTAGCAATTATCTGATTTAATATTTTTAAAAAATATTTCTACCTCACCAGGTTTGGGAGGTTTTTTTTGTTTCCTCCAACTTCAGATAACAAAATATAATATGCCCATACAGTCTGTCACAAGATGCTACCTAACTCTTATAGCATGTACCAGAATCATTCTGCCTCCAATGAAAGGAACATCTCGAATTATAAATTTCTAGAGCAAATAACTTCCAATGCTTGATATTGTTTTATTGGCTTGCTTTATAACATCAGGGCTATGCATACTTGTACTTGTAATATGCTTTATGTTCTCCTTCTCAACATGCTACTTCAGCTTGTAAATATTTTTGCTTTGTTTTCCGTGCTTCCATTAAGAGACTAAACAAGCACCCAAAACTGTCTCTTACCTCCTTATTACACATAGACGCACTCACTCCCCTCTCCCACACTATTATGGCTCCACACAGCAGTCATAACACACTCCAGACAACCTATTTTGAGAAGATTATAGTGCTCTTCTCAGGTAGTTAAAATCACTCAGCCTTTTGACCTTGTGTCCCCTAACAATCCTGAAGGCATAATCACCTGGAATGCACCACTTGTCATGTGTGTCTTTTTACTGAAATAAAAAGCAGCCATCCAGCAACCGGATCCACAGCATCAGGTTCATTTGGAGAATATTAGGATGGGGAAATAGCATGAATTAATAAGATACACTGTTAATTAATGTATTGTCTCTCAGGAGAGATAGGACATGTAAATAACATTAAGAATGATTAAGTGGCATAGGATGAGAGTGAGGGGAAGTCAGGCTGGAGTAAAATGCATTTCTCAGGTCATTGGCTTAAATATGGATATTTCATGCTAGGATAATGCTTACATAAGAAAAGTAAATCTATGAATGCTAGCTATCCGTAGGCACCCAAGCCGAACATCAGTGCCAATAGGATGCTGGTTTGCATTAGCTGAATAAATCTATGTGAACCAGACTAGCTGTTCATCCCTGTCTACTCTGCCTGTACACTGATATCATAATTTGCATGAAAAAGATGGATTATAGGTCATTGTAGTATACAATTTGTGTCTTTCTAAGTAAGTTTTCTAGATTGTTGATATGATGGAGGACTTGGATGAAGAGGTTCAGGGTCACGGGGAGAAACATTTCCTCAGCTCACAACCTGAGCGTGAGAAAGTGTAGAGGATGAGACTGGCACCACCCTAAGGAATTTGTAGTGTTTAGTTGCAGACTTTGGGAGTTAGAGTTAGTTTGGCAAGATTGATGTCAGGTTCAGCCAAGAAACTCCACAAGACAGTACTGGAACAGCTCACTTACTTTATTAGCTTCCACCTGCGAGACAGAATCTCGCCAGACTAACTCTAACTCCCAAAGTCTGCAACTAAACACTACAAATTCCTTAGGGTGGTGCCAGTCTCATCCTCTTCGCTTTCTCATGCTCATGCTCAGGCTGTGGGCTGAGGAAATGTTTCTCCCTGTGACCCTGAACCTCTTCATCCAAGTCCTCCATCACAGTTGGGCTTTGCTGAGAATTTGAAGCTTTGTAGTCTAGCACATCTGGAAAGTGCCAGTTTGGGGAAGAGTGTTGTTTGTTATTGGTAGACTACTGTTGATGTCCTCAGTCTGTAATAAAGGGGTCCAAAGGGGTTAATGTTGCAATAAAGCCACTGTGATGTTGTGGTTAAGATGTTGGACTAGGAGCAGGGAGGTCAGGTTCCAATCCTACCTTACACACAGAAGTCAGCTGGGCGACCTTGGGACAGTTTCCACTTCCTCTCAACCCTAAACAGCATCAGGTTCTGCCACAAGCCAACTGATAAACAAAAGCCCTCGTTACTGTGCATATTGATAGCTTTGCTGTAAGGACTAGGCAAGTGCAGTGCACAAACAAGTGGATCTTGCAACCATACAGGACAAACACTAAGAAAAACAACAACAGCAGCATCACATCTTTATTCCCAGGGACATTATTGAGATATTTTGGATACTTGGCAAAGTTCTCAGGTATAAAGTTTGCCGAAAACTTTACGACTTCCCAGAGATTAGTATAAAAACATCACGTTGTCCAGATGGAATGATCTCACTGAAATATCCTCTCCTTCCTTGTAAAAACCTCACAAAGGAACAATTACCATGAGTTTGGTTTTTTTTAAAAAACAGAACATGATGGCAGAACTATTATTTGTAATAGATAATTAAATAAATACATTTTAATCTTTAAGTCTTCTTTTTCATGCTTCTCTGCAACCACAAGTATTAGAAATATTTCTTTAGTCTCCTATTCTTTCTTCTTTTAAGCGAGATTCTCAGGATTCTAAAAGGTTGTTTGAGGCCATTTAATATGTCTTCGGCAGCTGCAAGTGCACCATTAACTTTTTAGAAGCTTATAATATAACATTAAAGAAGCATGTCCTATTGCACATTACCAGTTTTTGGTATGCTGGAAGCCCATCTACACTATTGTTTATTTATTATCCAACCCATTATCTCATTCTATGACACCCTTTACGTTTGCTCAAAAGCCGTATTTTAGGAGCTGCTTTACTTATATTATCACTTAAAATAACAGATAACTTTTCCCTTACTAAGATAATAATAAGGGCAGAAAATATTACTGAAAGAAATGTATTTTATTTTACAATTTATTTATTTATTTATTTAGTACCTTTGAGTCAGTGTTGTCTCCTGCTGACTGCCTGGACAAGTCCATGAAGTTTTCTTGGCAAGATTTTTGGAAGGGTTTTGCCATTGCGTTCTTCTTCCTAGGACTCAGAGAAAGTGACTGGCTCAAGATCACCCAGCTGGCTTTGTGCCTAAGGTGGGACTAGAACTCAGAGTCTCCCAGTTTCTAGCCTGGTGCCTCAACCACTACACCAAATTCCTTGGCCCTTATTTGTTTCATTAAGCTGTCTATGTTCATCCTAAAAATGAAGAAACTTTGGGAAAAAGTGTTACGTGTTTCTGTGATGAAACTGCTATAGGTTCATCAAGGTTCATCATTAAGATTTATGAATTTTGAGTTCATAGAAAAATGGTCTATCCAAATATGTTAATCAGTTCTCAATATTCCATCCTAGGCCTTCAGTAGCACAATTCTAGACTGACTTCACTGGCAATCTTTCAGTCTGAACTATGTAGACTAGAAATGGAATTGGTTCTTGATGGCTTGGATCACAAGTAGTAAACATAAGTTCCCTATAAAATTGCTGTTCTACTATGAAAATAATGGCCTGATTTCATGGCAAGACTTTTAGCTCAAAGATCATATATGGTTCCATTTATATTTATAATTCCAACTTCTATCAGCTCCAGCCAATATGAGAGTTACAGTTCAGTAATATCTTAAGGGCCACAGATTCTCCACCTCAACAGGATGTCTTTGGGAAAATGAATGGGATAAGCATTATTAAATTAATTGGTTGTTGTTTTGTATTTTGATTGATCTGCCTGTTGGATTTATGTATTACTTGTTGCTGTTTTGTTGAGTTGTGACCTGTATAAGTAATATTATTATGTTGTCATACAATATTCTATTAGCCATTTTGGGGCTCTACAAGATTTGGTAGGTTAAAAGCCTTAAGCAAGAATAAGTAAAACAAGTATTGCAACACATAATCTTCTGTTCAACTGAATTGTAGGCATATTAAAATGTACCTGTTCTGGGGAAAAAGATATCTGATTCCAAATTTTAGTCAGTGATGTATTCGAACACAGAGTTGCAGCAGAAAGTCCTTCAAGATACACATATTATGATTAATGAAAATACACAATGGGAGTCTAAAGACTAGAATAGGTGTTCTATATATGGAATTCTTGGTGACTTCCTTGGTAAATAAGGGGCAAGGGAATTAATCCATAAAATTACATGAAAGTAAAATATATAGCTTGAATTAACTAGCTAATTATTCCTATATTCTAAGATCAGCACTTTTAAAAGAGGCATCACAATACTGAAAAATGTAAAGAAATTACTTAAAATAGTCTAGTTTCTGGACATACCACAGAGAAAATTAATGAAGGCAGTGGTCACAGAGTTGTCTAGAGAAAGATCATTGATTGCTTCTGTTTATAGCCAAGGTCACCATTCTGGGCTACTGGATTAATTTATCTTTCCTCAAGTAGTCCAGAAATATGACAGAAAGATTAAAGAGAATGAAAAGTATAGGAGAAAGCAAATGGAGTTCTCATTAACCAAGGAAAAAAATAATGCAGTTAGAGATATTTGGAAATAAAAATGTCATTTAAAAGAAGCAAGGTGGGATTTCTCTTTTGTTAGAAGTTTGAGATCATAGTGGCCATGTTCTGATCAAAGTTTTACATGTTTATTTAAGGTCTACATAAGGCCACTGGATGATATGATCCGACAGTTTGGAATGAGGTATCATCAGTATGCTGATGATACCCAACTCTATATCTCCTCCTTGGGCTGTCTGAGTGATGCCGTGGATCTCCTATCTCAGTGCCTGGAGGTGGTAGGGGCCTGGATGGGGTGCAATGGGCTCCGTCTCAATCCAAGCAAGACTGAATGGCTTTGGGTGTTTGGGCCTCCCAGTACCAAGGTTCTTCCATCTTTGGTTCTGTATGGGGTGGCTCTGCCCCAGATAGACCTGGTGTGCAATCTGGGGGTCCTCATGGACTCACGGCTCCTGCTGGAAGAGCAATTGGCAGCCATGGCTAAGAGGGCCTTTGCACACCTTCGGGTTGTGCATCAGTTATGCCCATTCCTGGACCAGGAGGCTTTACTCACTGACACTCATGACCTCCTGTTTGAACTATTGCAATGTGCTCTACATGGGTCTGCCCTTGAAGAGCATTTGGAAGCTTCAGCTGGTACAGAATGCAGCTGCCTGGGTTGTAAATAGTGTCGGCTACTCAGGACATGTAACACCACTGCTTCGGGAGCTGTACTGGTTGCCAGTGTGTTTCTGGGTGCAATTCAAGGTGCTGGTTGTCACCTATAAAGCCCTTCATGACTTGGGACTGGGTTACCTTAGGGACTGTCTTTTCCCAGTGGTTTCTACCTGTCCAATCTGGTCTGGGAGGTTGGGCATGCTCTGGGTCCCGTCAGCCATGGAATGTCGGCTGGTGGGTACCTGGAGATGTGCCTTTTCTGCTATGGCGCCTGCCTTCTGGAACATCCTCTTTCCTAAGATTAGGATGGTCCTGACCCTTTTGGCTTTTCAGAAGGCCTTGAAGACCTGGCTTTATGCCCGGGCCTGGGGCCCCGAGTGTGTGAAGGAAATGTCATGGCTGCATTTATATTTATATTTATTTTTTTTGTACTGTTTTAAATGTTGACTGTTTTTATTGTTGTTAGCCACCCAGAGTCACTGGTCTGAGATGGGCAGCTATATAAATTGAATACATAAATAAATAAATAAATTTTCAAGTTTCACTGACTAAATGGATTAGATCTAAAATTGCAAAAGCAAACAGGATGCACATTGCCCCAACCCTGCCCCCCCTCCACCTTACAGCAATTTTTTCCTTTGTATCATAGCTCCCCATTCCCTATACCATTGCAATCTGTACTGTTTGGAAGAATCTGGCCAACTATGAAACTTTTCTGGGGCTGCATGGAGGAAAAGAGGAAGAGACAGATAAAAAGAGGACAAATCCTTCTGTTCCAACAGCTTTCAATATAAGTCATGGGAAAGCATCAGTGCAGTGTGAAGGTTAGAATGTTGCACTGTGACTGGAAGATCTAAATTTAAATTTCCATTCAGCCATGTGATTTATGTGTTAATTTGGACTACCACTTATGTGGTCTCTTTTTCTTTTTTTTTACCCTAATCTACTCAACAAGATGAGTATAATGACAACATATGGAGAGTGACACCATCTTGAATTCCTGAAGGAAATGCAGGACATAAGGACACCAAACAAAATGGGTTCTTAACTTTATATTCAAGTCAGTAGTATTTCAAATTACTGAAATCGGATTGGATTATGTTCAGAACTTTGGGGTATATTAATCAGTACTCATTTTTTGTATCATATTTATACTAGCTAGATTGTCATCATGACCAAAACTGTTTTTTTAACTGTTTCTTTCCACTTCCCTTTGGGTAAAAAAAGTCCAACTCTCATTGGGTAGAAAATATAATAACCATAAATATGATTTACTCTACTGCATTATCCAAGTTTATTTTATAACGTTAAAATCACTAACATTTTCAACATTTTTAAGGTCAAACTAGTTACTATGTTGACAATGGAATATTGACAGAGTGGCAAGGTGACATTTTACAGGCAAGAATGAAATAAATATTAGAAAATAGTTTACACTTTTGAAATGCTATATAAATCATTAATCAAAATATGATAAAATACCTTATTTGTTATTCATGGTTTACTTTGACACCTAGGGCACAGATGTCTGTACTGAATGGATAGAGAGAATTTTGGAGAGGAAGGAATACAGATCTTCTTGTTCTATTATTCTGAGTTATTGTTTTGAAAACTTGGCACTGGTTTCCAGCGCAGGTGCAAAAAATAGTTTATTTATCTGGATGAAACTGTAAACTATTCTTTGACTCAAACCAAAAATGAGAAGATGAGGAGAGGACAGCACTCACAAAAGACAAGAATAAGCAAGATACAAGGATGGAATACAGACATTAAAGAACAGTTGAAATCTCTTTAGCTTGGTCAGGCATCTGACCCAGTTTCCAATGTAACTGTGTATAAAATTCCATCTTCTTGATTAATGTGACATTTGTTTATTAATTTCTTTTCTACCCCATCCTCTGGGTGAAGCTTTCTAATGGCTTACAAAATGAAGTTAACAAAATAAAACTTTTTTTTTTTTTTATGCAGCATCCCTTTAAAACATAAGGCATGAAGTCTTTAGCCACATACACTCAAACAGATAGAAGCAAATATCTTGGTTTGGAATTGTAAAGAGGTATCAAAGACCATAATTAGAGAAGAAAAGAGGTTGCTATAAGCATTAATCACAAACATGCTGGGACTGAAAGCTTGGGAAGCAAATGGATTGTGGTACATATTTCAAGGATGTGCCTACTACCCCTTGCAGTCATCCCTGGAAATAGGGGGTGACAAGGGAACATATATTAGGAAATGAGGGATAGTTCATTGCAGGAGATATATAAGAAGATTCCCTTTTTTATGGGAGCTCTAGATGGCATACTAAATGTTCTCTCCTCCATTTTTTCCCTACAATGTAGACTAGAACCTAGGTCTCCCTACTCCTGGTCCATAACTTTAATAACTATACCTCCCTGGCTCTCTTTTTTATCTTTTTGAAGACTTTGGGGTTGGGGAGGAGCTTGTATACATATAAGGTATAAAATGAGTGTGTTAAGCTTTGTAGATGTTTATCACACCTATTTTGCTCCTTATTTTGTTCTTGAAATGTGAAAAGTTGTGCCATGCATAATCAACAGCATGACTAGGAGTTGCTCTGAGAATTTAAAAAATTGGGGCTGGAAACCTTAAGTTGTCTACCCTTGCCACAAAATAATGGAAAAGTATTGTTCTTCTTGGCTTCCTACTCTGAACATACATTTTTGTTGATGGCATAATTTTTCACCCCAATACCCTTAGTTTGCTCTAAGAGGACTTCTGTAAAGATTAAAGTCAACCCTGGGAACCTTTCAAATGTCACTACACTATCACTCCCATCTTCATTCACCCTATTGGCTGGTGCTGAGTGGAGCTTTAATCTAAAGACATCTGGATGACCATAAATCCTCCAGTTCTGCTGTATGAAGTCACACATCTGTTGGTCATCAGCATTTTCAGGGAAAACTCCTGTATCTTTGCCCAGAATATTAACCATTGCACTTCCATAATCTCCAGTGTTGACAAAACGATTTTCAGACAGAGAATAATGTATATGAAGATGAAAATGCACCAACAAAGTATTCAAGAATCTCAGTTGGATTTAGATTGGCAAATTTATATTCATAAATTAACTTCTTTAAGTCTGAGCTTATATTTATTCTTTATGGAGGCATAAATTCACCCTATAAAAAGAATAATGATTGAAATCATTGGAAGGAGGATGGTAATGCTGTTGATCTAGCTGCCACTTAGATCTCCAACAAAGGAAGAGGAAAAAATCACTGTGCGCTGAGAATCCACTAAAACTAACTAAACATTCTACTGCGGTGCTTTAACTGGTGCAGAATTAACTTTTTTAGAAGATTTAAGTGATCTACTTCATAGGCATCCAAGGTGGTTTCATTGCAGAAATGACAAAAGACTGATTTATAAAAGCTAATAATATGTTTGATTCATTTCTATGTTTTGATATTTTTATAGATATTTCTGTTAGCAAATATGTTTATACTGTTTTAATCTTAATGCTAAATGACAGCAGTTTCAAATAATTATAAGTTAAACACAATGGTATGTTTTAAAGAGAAATCCTAGTGAGCGTGAAAAAAGTGCATTCTTATTTCTATTTCTGTAAAAATCACCATGACTGTAAAGCCGAATTCTGTCCTAGATCTCAGCATTCTTCAGGCAATCAAGGAGAATGGAAGTTTTCATGTCATTAGTCAAAAAGGCATACAGGCTAGAACTATATCCTAAATTCCAGACAAAGTCTAAATTCAAGGTAATATGGGTTAAATCTGAACAGATTTTATTTTATCCAAGTGACAGTAGACAGCCCTAACCTGCCCTGTAATGAATCAAACACCTTCACAAAGCTCTAGTCCTGGAACCTCTCAATGCTCAAAATGAGAGTGCTTGTTTTGGTTTGGGGGGGGGGGGGGGGCTTTACTGGCCCAATATATTGTTTAGTTGTAGATACAGCCTGAGTATAGAAATTATACTGCCTTAACTTAACCACATTCATCTATGATGGCCAGTTATATAATATTCAGCTCAGACTCCAAGGAGGAAAAGAGGGGAAATTGTAGTAGAAAACATAAAAGCAGGGCCTGTAGTGCTAGACATGAATTAGATCATCTTTTTGTCTGTGGCATCTTTTTTGCCCATGATCCTGAACTGATTTCCCAGCCTTTGAATCCTAAGCCACATTGATGCTATCAAGAGATGCAACAGGAAGCTGAGAGATGCAGGAGTTTTAAGTTAGGAGAGTGGATTCCTTGCAAGTGATATTCTCATTTAGAATCATCACAGAGAAAAGAACTAATGAGGAAAAAAAGTACACCAGAAAGTAAAACTAATTGCTGCAAATGTTTTGTTTGAAAAAGCTCACATTCCAGTTTGTACCAGAACTCTTGCTTTGCTACTCAGATTTCTCAACTTCCACTTCTACCTCAATCACACTTTTTGCCCAACCTCTTTTTGATATATTAGTGTACTTTTGACTTTTGGACTTGATTTGGATAATCTTTTTCTCATTATTCTATCTATCTATCTATCTATCTATCTATCTATCTATCTATCTATCTATCTATGTCTGTCTGTCTGTCTGTCTGTCTGTCTGTCATATTTGTATAGTCACCTATCTCACAAAAAAGTGACTCTGGGCAGCATACATTTCTGTTGACTGATGAGTCTTCTTGATCATTGTTGTCCACTACTTTCACTCTCTCTATTGTTCCTTGCAAGTTTATGGAATAGAACAAGAAGCAAGGAGGACAGTGCTTTTGCATTGCTTAATATTTTTCTAAACACGGGAATTTTACTGACTAAGCTTTTTTTTTTTGGCCTTAATCATAGCACCTTTGAGTTGAGCTTAACTCCTGTTGACATCCTAGACATGTTTATGTGGGGTTTATTTTGGCAACAATACAGAAGACACTTACCACTGTCGTGTTTTGGACCTTTAAACACTTCTCAGTGTAACCTGACTCCTATCCATATACTCACCATGCTTGACCTTACTTAATTTTGAAGCCCAGACAAGGTTAGGCAGTGCTGCCATCTGCTGAGACCAATTTCCCTATTTTGTTCCATTGTGAAAGATAAAGGCTTAGTTTTAAACAGTCTGTATTAGGTCAAAGGTATAATTCATTCATTTTGACTTAAGGGATCTATGCCCCATGTTTCAAGGGATTATGAGAATGACTTTCAAATGCTGACATCATAATAAAATGAAATCTAACACAGTACATTGAAATATGACTGTATAAACTAACAATGTAAAAGCTATCAACAGACAGACTAGGAATCACAAGGCGTGAAAAAAAAATATAAGAAAGGAGATCTTTTCCTGGGGTTGAAATGATTTTTGGTAGCTGCCAGAGAAGCCTTTGGAAGAAGCAATCACTGAGTAAATTCACAGTATGCAAAGGATTAATTAATAAGGTTAAGCAAAGCCTAGATTTTTTTTTTTTTTTTTTTTTTGCTGCTTCTGTTTACATTTCTGGTTCAAAATAAGTATTTATTAGGTCATGCATTGTCTCCAGTTTAGTCTCCAAAACAGTTGTGCAGATGCTTTAAATTATTGAAGAGGGGTACTGTAGGAAAATAGAGAAGTTTGTGCAGTTGGTACAGCCTAGCACACAGCACAGTAGAGATAAGAAATTGCTTATTGCATATATTACTAATACATATGCTTATTTTGCTATTACTTTATCCATATCTAAGTACGGAGTTGCTTGATGTCTACCTTGTAACCAATAATTTGTTTGTAATTTGAGTCTTTTTGTTCCTTTAAAGTAGATACAGTCTGTGTTTGGCAGTGGGAGGGCGTCTTTGACCTTGGTAGCATTGCTATCATCTCCTTTGTGTGACTGATCAGGCTCTGCAGACCCTTACAAATAAACTATTTTGGAGACTGAATATTGGGTTTGTGGTCTTGAGTAGATGGATGAACTGGGATGAACCTTGCTGTAAAAACATCTGAGAAGGGAGAGGCAGCTGTGGTACTCAAGTTTTCTCTCCAATAGTACTATGTTTGCACTCTTGCACACTCTGAAGCTCCTTTTCAAAATCACATCTGAGGTATTGCACAGCAGTGCTACATAGTGCTTCATTACGTTGCTCTGGTTACAAGATTTATTTCTGTCTAGCATTTAAAACCAAATGCATTGTATCATTACAAGGTTAAATATTCATATTCACATATTCTATTTTAAGAATTCTTACACTGCTTTTTATTCTTTCCAGTCCACAAGAATGTTGAAAAGAAATTATGTAAACACTCAGGGCATGGCCTGTCCATTACCAGGATAACTCTCTGAAAATATACCAGACAGGATCAAATCTGATGTGGCAAGAAAGAAAAATCAGGTACAAAAATGGGCCAAATCCAGTCAGGGGTTGCTGAGGAAAAACATCCAGAAAATTTCCCCAAATCATTTCTATGAGATAGATACCTAGGCAATTTCTCTATTCTAAGCTCCCCCTCAGAACAAAGCTATTATTAAGGAATCCCAGAAGCCGCGCTTTGTCTCCAAAAATTCCATGAGGAACAAGTTACTTCTGAGGCAGAATTAAGCAAAGACCTAATAGGTGTCAGTGCTGATAACTGTATTGCCTGTTTTACAGAATCCAGAAAGTAATTAAAAAAAAAAAAAAGGAAAAGGAAAAGGAAAAGGAAAATTATAAACTGATTGGTGGGGAGTGGCCTTGTGTGGGAAAATCTAAACCATAGAATTAGAATATATACGCTCCCGAAAAAGTATCTGAAAGGAAAGCCATAGGAATTGGGAAGGACAATGGTAGGCATGGGTGAGGGTCATAGAAAAATAGATATGTCTACTCTGAGTGGGTTTATATTCAAAGCTCAAATGTGATTGGCTACTTTAATAAAAGGGCTAAGATCTTGTGGGACTTCCAGATCCAGACAGACAGGCAGGTACTGGCCAATCAACCAGACATCATGCTAGTAGACAAAGACCAGAAGACAGTGGTAGTGATAGATGTAGCAGTGCCAAGTGACAGCAACATCAGGAAGAAGGAGCATGAGAAGTTGGAGAAGTACCAGGGCCTGAAGGAGGAAATAGAGGGGATGTGGAAAGTCAAGGCCAAAGTGGTCCCAGTGGTGGTAGGAGCACTCGGGGCCGTGACTCCTAAGCTGGGAGAGTGGCTCCAACAGATCCCAGGAACAACATCAGAGCTCTCTGTGCAGAAGAGTGCAGTGCTAGGAACAGCTAAGATACTGCGCAGAACCCTCAAACTCCCAGGCCTCTGGTAGAGGACCCGAGATTGAGGAAGACACATACCACCCATAGGGGTGAGAAGGGAATTTTTATATACATACAGTATGTGTGTGTATGTATGTGTACACACACACACACACAGTCCTCTACTTCTGAACTTTCAAGTTATGAACTTTCGCTCATATGAATAAACCTCCAACAACCCCAACAATGAAGGTCCCAGAAGTTTACAGCACACCACATACATACACTTGGAAGTTTATGGCACACAGCTGTAAACTTCTAGACATATGTATGTGGCGTACCATGGTTGGACTTACAAACAAAATGGACTTACGAACAGCCTCTTGGAATGTGACCTGTTCATAAGTAAAGGATTATCTGTGTGTATATATAAGAATCAGTGTGATGTGATGATGGAAGCATGAAACTGGAATTGGAAATATTCAGAATCAAAACTCCACTCATCCACCTGGCTTATTAGGAGCCAGTGGACTCAGTAAGGCTCATGAGTATCCCCTCCCTCAGCTTGTGCTCTCTCACTTGAACTACCAATCTACTCAGTCAATCTACACTAGCTGCTGCTGCTGCTGCTGCTGCTGCTGCTGCTGCTGCTGCTGCTGCTGCTGCTGCTCCTCCTCCTCCTCCTCCTCCTCCTCCTCCTCTTCTTCTTCTTCTTCTTCTTCTTCTTCTTCTTCTTCTTCTTCTTCTTCTTCTTCTTCTTCTTCTTCTTCTTCTTCTTCTTCTTCTTCTTCTTCTTCTTCTTCTTCTTCTTCTTCTTCTTCCTGTGTGAATACTCCCTTGAGCTTCATGAGGGAAAAGTAGCAAATAACTACAACAAATAGACATGTAAATTTAGGTTTGCACGTATGTGCATTAAAAATGTCCTGCCTGTAGTTCTTTATTTTCTGTTTCTTGATGAAAAACAAAGTTTGAATAAGGGTTGTTAAAAACTCCTAAGTTAAATATTGACGGATTGCTTGCACTGCCTTCCATCTGACTAGTGCCAACCCAAGAGAATGGAAGGCAACACGAGGCTGCCTAGGTTTTTATTAGTACCACTGTTTGTCTGAGATTGCTGTTAAATACCGTCTCCAAATATTTGTTGTTTCCTAAATCCACGTTAAGTATTCTAGCTGACTTTTTGGCAAGAACAGACCAGGTCTGGAAACAGTTACACTGTTTTGTTTTGTTTTATGCACTTTGGTCATTTTCAAAAAGTGGTTGAATTAAAGTCTCTCTCCCCCTCCTCTTCCATTCTGGATTGCAAAAATTGTGACTAGATTGTGAAAAGAAGAGCATGTAATCCATATGTACTCTCTCAAGTATGTAGCCCTTGCTCATCTCTTATTTCTAAAGTATTTCATTTTTTAAAAATCATACAGTCTTAAAGCATGTAAAGTAAAAATATAAAAAGATGAAGTGGTGAACTATATTCAGAAGTTCTTTCATTTTGCTTATTCAGCAACAAGATATGGAATTATAGAGAATGGAATATTACATTAAAGTTTGCTCCACGTTTTTGAAGTAGGAATTAGGCAAAGGCTTCTTATATTAAAGTGCTTGGTGGAGCTTAATAGTGGGTATTTAAATTACCTTAGATTTTGTTCAGGCAAATGCTGTATGATCATTGCTCACCCAGATGCCATCCCATTATACAGAAACATATCAAAATCTCTCATGGGCAGCATTGGCTTCAAGTAACAATCCAGTTAAATGTCTTTTCATTAGCAGCCATCCAATTATAAGCATTATCAACTAGACCTCTGTCCCACAAAGCAGTTAAGTCTAACAGGACCACTGGGGATGTTCTTAGAAATCTGGGGATGTTTGTCTGCTCATCGTCACTGTCTTGAACCCAAAAGGTATTGTCCCTTTTGTCTTGATTCCTTGAACACTAGATTGGCGTTACAGTCTAAGCCAGCTCTTGATGCAGACTTGCTGGGTTGAACAGATCAGGAGTTACTCTGAGCTGAAAGAAATGCCTTTAGTTAGTAAGTGCACACATCTAATCTGCTTCCCACTGGAAAATAAACTTTTATGTGCACAGACCTTGAGGTGGAAGTCATCTGTGTAACTGAATGAGCATTGGTAACTGCAGCTCTTAGAGATGGTCTGGGCCAGTTCTCTTTATGGCAATTCCTCCATATTATTGGCATCTCTGAGGCAATTTAAAGCTGAATGATTACTCACTACCAAAAGAGATAGATTAGACACATTGTCTCGTATCTTTCCATCCATTTGTTGTTCTTCAGTCGTTAAGTCGTGTCTGACTCTTCGTGACCCCATGAACCATATTGCGCCAGGCCTTCCTATCTTTCACTGCCTCCCTGAGTTTGCTCAATTTCATGCTCATTGCTTCAGTGATGCTATCTAGCCATCTCATCCTCTGCCGTCCTCTTCTCCTTTTGCCTTCCATCTTTCCCAGCATCAGGGTCTTTTCCAAAGAGTCCTCTCTTCGCATTAGGTGACCAAAGTATCTGAGCTTCAGCTTCATTATCAATCCTTCCAATGAGCAATCAGAGTTGATTTCCTTTAAGACTGACTGGTTTGACCTCCTAGCAGTCCAGGGGACTCTTAAGAGTCTTCTCCAGCACCACAGTTCAAAAGCATCAATTCTTCGGCGTTCAGCCTTCTTTATGGTCCAGCTCTCACAGCCATACATTACTACTGGAAAAACCATAGCTTTGACTATGCGGATCTTTGTCGGCAAGGTGAGGTCTCTGCTTTTTAATATGCTATCTAGCTTTGCCATAGCTTTCCTCCCAAGGAGCAAGCGTCTTTTAATTTCATGGCTGCAGTCTCCGTCTGCAGTGATCTTGGAGCCCAAATAAATGAAGTCTGTTACTGCTTCCATTTCTACCCCTTCTATTTGCCAGGGATTGATGGGTCCAGATGCCATGATCTTAGCTTTTTAATGTTGAGTTTCAAGCCAGCTTTCGCACTCTCCTCTTTCACCCTCATCAAGAGGCTCTTTAGTTCTTCTTCACTTTCTGCCATTAGGGTGGTATCGTCTGCATATCTGAGGTTATTGATGTTTCTCCCTGCAATCTTAATTCCGGCTTGTGATTCTTCCAGCCTGGCATTTCTCATGATGTACTCTGCATATAGGTTAAATAAGCAGGGTGACAGTATACAGCCTTGTCGTACTCCCTTCCCGATTTCGAACCAATCGGTTGTTCCATGACCGGTTCTAACTGCTGCTTCTTGGCCCGCATACAGATTTCTCAGGAGACAGGTAAGGTGGTCTGGTATCCCCATCTCTTTAAGAATTTGCCACAGTTTGTTGTGATCCACACAATCAAAGGCTTTTGCATAGTCAATGAAGCAGAAGTAGATGCTTTTCTGGAACTCTCGTGCTTTCTCCATGATCCAGCGAATGTTGGCAATTTGATCTCTAGTTCCTCTGCCTCTTCGAAACCCAGCTTGTACATCCAGTAGTTCTCGGTTCACGTACTGCTGAAGCCTTGCTTGTAGGATTTTGAGCATAACCTTGCTAGCATGTGAAATGAGTGCAATTGTGCGATAGTTTGAGCATTCTTTGGCATTGCCCTTCTTTGGAATTGGAACGTAAACTGACCTTTTCCAATCCCGAGGCCACTGTTGCGTTTTCCAAACTTGCTGGCATATTGAGTGCAGCACTTTAACAGCATCGTCTTTTAGTATTTTAAATAACTCAGCTGGAATACTGTCATCTCCACTAGCTTTGTTGTTAGCAATGCTTCCTAAGGCCCACTTGACTTCACTCTCTAGGATGTCTGGCTCTGGGTCAGTGACCACACCAGCATGGACATCAGGGACATTAAGATCTTTCTTGTATAGTTCTTCTGTGTATTCTTGCCACCTCTTCTTAATCTCTTCTGCTTCTGTTAGGTCCCTGCCTTTTTTGTCCTTTATCATGCCCATCTTTGCACTAAACGTTCCTTTGATATCTCCAATTTTCTTGAAGAGATCTCTAGTCTTCCCCATTCTATTTTCTTCAATTTCTTTGCATTGTTCATTTAAGAAGGCCTTCTTCTCTCTCCTTGCTGTTCTCTGGAAATCTGCATTCAGTTGCTTATATCTTTCCCTTTCACCCTTGCTTTTCGCATTCCTTCTTTCCACAGCTATTTGTAAAGCCTCATCAGACAGCCATTTTGCTTTCTTGCATTTCTTTTTCTTTGGGATGGTTTTAGTTGCTGCCTCTTGTACAATGTTACAGACCTCCGTCCATAGTTCTTCAGGCACTCTGTCTACCAAATCTAATCCTCTAAATCTATTCATCACCTTCACTGTGTACTCACATGGAATATGATCTAAGTCATACCTGAGTGGTCTAGTGGTTTTCCCTACATTCTTCAATTTAAGCCTAAATTTTGCAGTAAGAAGCTCATGATCTGAGCCACAGTCAGCTCCTGGTCTTGTTTTTGCCGTCTGTATAGAGCTTCTCCATCTTTGGCTGCAAAGTATGTAATCAATCTGGTTTTGGTATTGACCATCTGGTGATGTCCATGTGTAGAGTTGTCTCTTGTGTTGTTGGAAAAGAGTGTTTGCTATGACTAGCTTGTTCTCTTGACAGAACTCTATTAGCCTTTGCCCTGCTTCATTTTGTACTCCAAGGCCAAACTTGCCTGTTATTCCGATTACTCCTTGACTTCCTACTTTAGCATTCCAATCCCCTATGATGAAAAGGACATCTTTTTTTGGTGCTAGTTCTAGAAGGTGTTGTAGGTCTTCATAGAACTGGTCAACTTCAGCTTCTTCGGCATCAGTGGTTGTGGCATAGACTTGGATTACCGTGATGTTGAATGGTTTTCCTTGGATACGCACTGAGATCATTCTGTCGTTTTTGAGGTTGTACCCCATTACTGCCTTTCCCACTCTCTTATTGACTATGAGTGCAACTCCATTTCTTCTAAGGGTTTCTTGCCCACAGTAGTAGATATAATGGTCACCTGAATTAAATTCACCCATTCCCGTCCATTTCAATTCGCTGATTCCCAAGATGTTGACGTTCAATCTTGTCATCTCATATTTGACCACATCCAGCTTGCCTTGGTTCATGGATCTTACATTCCACGTACCTATACAATATTGTTCTTTACAGCATCGGACCTTCTTTTCGCTTCCAGATACATCCACAGCTGAACGTCCCTTCGGCTTTGGCCCAGCCGCTTCACTCTTTCTGGAGCTACTTGGAATTGCCCTCCGCTCTTCCCCAGTAGCATATTGGACACCTTCCGACCTGAGGGGCTCATCTTCCGGCGTCATATCTTTTAGCCTTTTAACATTGTCCATGGGGTTTTCTTGGCAAGGATACTGGAGTGGGTTGCCATTTCCTTCTCCAGTGGACCACATTTTGTCAGAACTCTCTGTCATGACCTGTCCGTCTTGGGTGGCCCTGCACGGTATAGCTCATGGTTTCACTGAGTTACACAAGCCCCTTCGCCACGACAAGGCAGTGATCCATGAAGGGGTTCCATCCATAACTGACCCTTTTTTTCAATTCTGCAGACCAACTAGTTTCAGTTGCAGTGTAAGGTATCTAATGTCACTTTGGAATTAAGTTTCAGTATAAGGTATCTAATATCACTTCAGAGAAAGGATTGCACTGCAACCAGTGCAATCCTGCATTTTCTTACCCAGTTATCAAACTTTTGCACTTAATCTGTAAGAACATGAACAAGATATTATCTTGCATCCGTTCAACCTGTTTTTTCTTCAAAGGTTTCAATACCCCCCATCCCCATTTCCCCCCCAAAATAGCTTAAGATGAGAAATAATTAGGAATCAAAAGTCATCTAGTTAATTTTGTAGCTGAGTGAGAAATCTCCAGTTTCACTCAGACATCTTAACCATTTCAGCACACTATATCTCTGACATATTAACAGATGTTTGTTCCATGAATGAGCAACTGCCTAGAGCATAAACTACATTTAAAACATACACACACTGATGTAAATGCTATGAGTTGCCAATTAGCTGGCAAAAAATGATCACTGTGCATCATTCAGAGCAATAGTGACAGCAAAACTTTATAATTTCCTCCTGTTTCTACATTGCAAAAGATGAAATGTATGTGGTGGTTGATTATATTAATCCTCTTGTGCAGGTCAGTATACCATATTTTAATGCTCAAATCAGAAGGCGACCAAATAAACAACAAAATTTTCTACTCCACTACAACAATCAGGTACTATCTTTAATCTGTGAAGGACTGTGACCCAGTGTTGGCATTAGACTTAGGAAAAAAAGTGTCATAGTGGTTCTGACTATGACATGCCTTTGAATTAAATTAATGAAGCCATAATTTGCAGTAGAAGACATGTTAAATGAACAGATGTTCCAGTCAACTAATCTGTATGTTTGAGAAATAGGAGGTGATTAAAATCAATTTGAAACACTAGGTTTGAGATCATTCTAATATGCATAAGTTCAATTTCTATTCCAGGCCCCTGGGTGGATAACAACTTTGAAACATAACACAAAACTATTAAATTCTTCACTTACCCTTCTTGAACACACACACACACACACACACACACACACTATAATTAAAAGATAAAGATGCTCGCACATCAAGCTCAATTCCTAGTGACTGCAGGGACACATCTGTGCAGTTTTACTGACAATGCTACAAAACTAGCTTGTTATTGCCTTCTAGAATATTTTTTTGAATTTCTAATTTAGCCTAAAGCCTTGAAAGTGCTGGTGGTCTCCCATCCAGTGGCTAACAAGGCTTGACTTGGTTTAGTTCTAAAGACCAGGCAGGTCTGGCCAGGAGAAATGAATATAAATCTTAGATTTAAAGGTTATATTATAAAAAGACTGAATATTATTAATCCATACTTGCCATCCAAACAAGGTAGTTTTAAATTCAACCACATTCTATGGAATGGGATTTCTTCAGTTGTGGAGTAGCTGCCTGTGTATTACCATTGCTCCAACTCTCTGTTCAGTTAAGAAGGCTTTCTCATATTATGGTATATGAAGAGAAAAGTGGTTTCTAATATATCTTCTTCAGTGTTAGTGATAGAATACAGATGTATCAGGTGCTGGTGGTCATCCATCAGAACAGGATTATGAAGGAATGTTGGAAATGGATGATTTTATCTAATTCATTGACTATGTTTATTTGTATTTTTTATTTATTAATCAAATTTATATATGTCACCCATTTCACTGCACAAATGACTCTGGTGGCATTAGAAGTAAAAAACTATAAAACCTTAGCAAAAATGTACAAGTTAAAAATTACAAAAGGTTAAAATTAAAACTAAAAAAGTTAAAGCTAAAAAGGGAGAAAGAGCTACCAAGCACGCTCAGAGCTGAAAACCCCCGTTAGGTCCCCATGCAAGGTGGCAGAGCCAGGTCTTGACACCCTTTTGGAAGGCCAATTGAGTGGGGCCAATCTCACCTCAGGGAGCAAGATGTTCAAAAAGTGTTTTGAAGCACAAGTGAAAATTTGCCTGCAGTTCTACATGTGTCTCTCTCATTAGGACCATTTTTATGTATTTTGCTTACATTTAGTCACTTCATCAATGCAGTTCTGCACATATTTCTCTACTTGCAATTCTCTGTGGAATATTCCCTTTGTTTCATTCTTGTTTACAGTTTTTGACTGAGGACCACATCACAAATATTCAGTGAACTGTTATGGTTCATTTGGGCAGTGCAAATTAGTTAATATCAGCAAAATGCAAACCAAGCAAGTTTCTTCCACCTCCCTAACACGGATGACAATTAAGAGATTTTCTTCAAGAAGATACAATCATAATCAGGAATCGGATACAATATTCCGATTCACTTGAATTCCACTCAAGATGGAATAATGTGTCTTTAGCCAAATTTAACAACAACGGAACATATGGACCATATTCTCACAGCATTTCATAGCGTAATACCATACACAGAGGGAAAAACAAAAAGAGTAAAGCTTCCTTCTACTTAAACAAAGGTCTTTGTGACCTTGTACTGCATACCCAAGCTGCCAGCAGACGTGCAAGGCTTCAGGTACAACTCTTTCTAATCCTCCTATTTGAAAATGCCAGGGTTCAACCGAAGGTTAAAAAAGAAGCAGGAATTCTGTCTGCTGCATGACTGCAGACTTTAGCTGAGTTACTAGCTAAAATTTCTAACAGGGAAACTTCTCAGCAAGAAGCATTACTTGCCATTAATGATGAAAAATCAAGACATATTCTTTATAAATAAATCTAAATGAATAAATGATAAGTTCTTCATAAAATTATATCTTGATATCCATGTCTTTCATTTCCAATGGAGAGCCATCCTGAGAAATGATGCACGTATGCCAATTTGATGGCTCTTGATAAAAACACTGGGGTTTCATTTGGAGGGTAGGTGGTCCTATTTAAATATTTTCCTATTTTAATCTTCCTAATTGTGTGAAAAAAGTCCCATGCTAAGGAAAATGTGCTAAGGAAAATGTGCTAAAGACACAACATTTCAGGGAAGTTCATAATGTAGATATTAGTGCAATATAATTTGGTTAACTTTTATGAACCAACCACTGTTTCTGTGATCCCTCTCCAAATAATTCATATTAATTTGTGTGTGTGTGTGCGTGCGCATGCGCCTTGTTCTTCCAGGTATATTTTACTTATCTTACAAGGACTCCCATCTCTTTCCATGTCAAAGCATAAACCCTTGAAAGAAATGCCCTTAGATTCCACGTAAAGGAACTTGGACTTCGATCTTTTCCTTAAATCATTGCCTCAGGCAATATCTTGAACAAGTAAAAAAGGCTTGAGCTGTTTTTCAGAGATCAACACATTTTCAAGGTCATTTTGTTTTAAAGACCGTTACTTTCATTGCTGGTCATTTTCTGCCCAATTTCGTGTATTATCATTATGTGTTGATTTATTTCTTTTTGTGCCATTACCTTGCACCTCATTTGAAAATGGAAGAATAAGAAGTTTGTTCCACATAAGCATTACAGTGTAACAAAAGGATTGGGCTCAGTTGGGGTTCAGCTGAGTAGATTGAATATTCAGTAAAGCAGAATATCAGTGAAATACAATCAAGAATCACACATACACACACATTACACATACAAACAGTTCCCTCTTTTTCGACATTATTAATAATACTAAATTTGGCATATCTCTTCACCTTTCATTACCTAAAGTTAATTAGTTTGTTTTAAATGATCTGTTTAAACAATTTCTATTAGCAAAACCAGAATTGTATGTAGTACTTTGCTTTTTCCTTGAGACTGGCAATTCATCTCACATGCTCATTTGGTAGATCAGATTAAAGCTGACAGAGATGAAACTCTGCCGGCCCACATCCTTGAGATGGCTCCAGGGCCTCAAAAAGCCGCATTTCATCATGATGGAAGCACATGTTCCTACATCCATCTGCTTCATTCAGAATGTTAATTACACACAAGCCCCATTTCCTTCATGAATCTATTACTTACTGTTCAGTAAAGTTCAGACAACCTGACAAAAGTCTAACCTAAGCATGGCATCTCATCTTATCTCTCATATTTCACCCCTGGTATCTCAAATTTTGGAATATAGGCTTCAAGGCCTAAGATTTTAAAAATGTATATCATAATCCTATGGGGTCTCCATCAGACTTAATTTTTTTTAAGAAGCTCTTGGAGAACAAAAATGAATTAAAATGTATTCTCTTTGAAATCCTGGTCAGCAAATTTGATACTATCAACCTGCAACTATTCAGGTTTGTGCTTCTGTGAGCTGACAAGAAATATATACTGAAGGATGAAGCAGAAACACTTGCCCTTACCCTTAGAGCCTGTTTAATTTTTATTGTGCCACAAAAACCCCCCAAAAGCTTTACTCTATTAATCGTATCAACATCACTTCCAGAATATCGCATGCAGGAGAAGCATGTAAAGGTGGATTACAAAAAAAAAAGACGTAAGATTTATTTATTTCATTTAGCTGTATTCACACAGTCAAATATAAAAAGAAATACCATCTGAGAACTTAGGTACTGCTGCATATTTGATCATATGTAGGTTAATGTGCAAACTAATGTCCCCACAAGCTTTCCTGCAGATGTTCATGTTTTATTGATAAATGTCCTGAGGAGGTTGTTCTCATTTGGGTAAGAGAACTTTGTAGGAGCCTTCCTGCTACAGTCTCCTAAATTTTGAACATCTAACTAGGATATTTGTGTACAGGTAGTCTTCACTTACTGGCTGCAATTGGGAACAACAACTCTGTCACTAAGCAACACAGTCATAAAGTGAAACATCATGTGACCATGCCCAACTTATGACATCAGTTCTGGCTGTGGTCATGAAGCAAATCAGCCGCAATCATTAAGTCACAGTGACTGCAACTTGCGACTTCCTGCTGGCTTCCCCATTGAGTTTGCATATTGGAAGCCAGCTGTGAAGGTTGTAAATGGCGATCACATGACCACAAGATGCTGCAACTGTTGTAAATGCGCACTGGTTGCCAAGCACCCAAATCGTGATCACATGACCGTAGGGATGCTGCAACAGCCACAAGTTTGAGGAACTGTCATAAATCTCCTTTTTCAGCATAGTTGTATCTTCAAATGGTTGCAAGGACTACCTGTATATGTGAAAAGGTGGCTAAACATTTCAGGAAAACATGCTGATCCCAAATTTCTCATGTTTATCAAACAAAAACATCACAACCGTCTTTTCCTATTCATTCTCTGATTTTTGTTTTTTTTTGGGGGGGGGAGTTATTCCTTTAAGTTGCTTTCACTTTCCCCCACTCTCACTTGCACCCAATGGCACTGTGCTGTGAAATGTGACAGGCAATGACATCATTTCATTGCTGTGATCTCTGTGTAGGAGGAAGCAGCCTATGGGAAACCTAACCCAAAACAGAGTAACTCAGGAACCCATGGCAGCATTGGTCAGCAGCCAGGGCAAACAATGGCACCAGACAGAACTAGAGATAGATGAATGTTTGCATATCCTGAAGGCAAAGCAACTTTTCAGTGCCCTGAAACAGTTCTTTTTAAAATCTGAATACACAAGTGGGGAATATTTACCACAGCTCTAGTTACAACCATTTTATTTATTCATAATGGTCCTGACCCTGTCAACATTTATGTCCACAGTTGTCCATGACAAACCAAATTAGCTCATCTGCCCCAGTTTGCAAAGACATAGATGTATGACTGTTTCTGGCTCCTACATCAGTCCCCATGAAGTTCTACATAACCCCCAGTGTTGAACTACATTATAAAAAGTATTGTTTTCAAAAATGATATCATTTTGAGTTTGCAGCCCAGGAATCTAAAGCTCTGAGAAGTCTAAAATAATACTTAAAATCATCTTTAGAGAGTTGTTGACAAAAGGAAAATTAAAACATAAAAATTATGTTTTTAAAACATAAAGGAAAATGGGGCAACAGAGTTATTCTGAAATATAGTCATTCATATTACAGTCACTGACACTGAACATCAGGAGTGAGAATCCACTGTTTACATCTGGAAAGCCTTAACAAAGCGCTACAACAGTGATTCTGCAGGTAATGTTTTCCATAGTCTAGGAAGACTCGAGAGAAGTAAAAGCTTGACAGGACCCAGCAGAATACTTAAGCATATTTTCTCTTCATTTAAGTTCACAAGCAACCCCAGAGGAGAGAACAGAACTATTCATGCTTAAATGCAAGTGCCTGATTAACAGCCTTGCTTAATCACAGTCTAAATGCAATTCCAGTTGATTTTATCACTTTGGACAAAAGCAGCTTAATTTCTTCCAATCAATGGTTAAAATAAACATTAGTGTCTACGTTTCTAATGAACTTTGTGGATTTGTTAAAAAAAATAAATCTGGCTTCTTACAGCATCCCCACCAACACTTGCCAAAATTAATGGCTGAAATATGTGTTGTCCCTGGTATATAACTAAATTTCCAAGGGCTCCAATGATTGAAAAAGCAAAGAAGATAATCCTAGTGTTGAAATAATTAAGCTTTTGGTGTGTAGAGGTTGTTTAATAAAGAATAAACATTTTTCTGTATATTGTCTTAAAGCAAGCAAAAGAAGGGAAAATAATACTTTGCTTTTGCCAAAAATAGGATTATTCTCACACACCAGAAGTTGACACCTGTTGGTCGCTGAATCTGATGTCTGCTTCTGGGCTGAAAATTATGCATCAAGAAAACTATAAATATAATTTTTTCACAGCTGTCTACAAGTGAAAAAAAAATCTGTTAAGAAAAATTACAGATGTCTATTATCCATTATTCAAATACATCCATTTTGGAATTACAAATTTATTATTTTAAAAGTATTAATTTGCACTTTGTAGTGGCTATACTACACTTTGGATGCATAAGCTGGATTTTGAAAAGCAGAATAGAAAGAGTATTGATGCATTTGAACTTGGGTGTTGGAGAAGACTATTTAGAATACCATGGATATCCAAGAAAACAAATAGCTCATATTTGTTTCAATCCAGAGTTCTTACTTGAGGCACAAATGATCATGCTTAAATTATCATATTTTGTACACATTATGAGAAGACTCAGTTTCCTTGAGAAGTTCATAATGCTGGGAAAGGTGGAAGGAAAGAACATGACCAGCAGCAAGGTGGATGGGCTCAATTTCAGTGACAATGGGTGCACCATTGGGAGAACTAAAAAGCCAGGTTAGAGACAGATCATCACAGAGAAAATCTACCTATATGGTCACTAAGAGTCAACACTGACTTGATGTCACATAATCAATCTATCAATCTACACACACACAAACACACACACACACACACACTCATCCAAGAAGACTAGATATAGTAGTTTTGACAACAGTTGTGAATTAAAACTTGCATATCAGAGATTAGTATGGATGAATGGTAGGACAACATCATTGGTGTCATAATGCTGGCATAGAAACAACATTACATACTGATGCCTAACCTTCCCCAGCATAGAAGAATAAAGTATAACCATTTGAGTAAGAGGAAAAGAGTTGTACCAAGGTCCTAGAAATAACAGAAGTTACTTTGAAAGAGAACCATATGAATGAAGACCATTTCTTTCTGGTAAAATCTTTGGGCTAACCTGATTTGGAATCTGCGGGGGTGGTCTTTCATAGATGACTGATTTACAAGTTTAAATACCCCTTACCAGCTAGGCCTGCCAGGATTTGTAATTCAATAACATCTGGAAAATAAAAATTCCCCACCCCACTCTGTAACAGCAATTCAACCTTCACAGTATGTGCACAACATTAATATGATTAAAGAGTCATAATTTGGAAACTCTTATTTCACAAGTACTGTTCTTTTTCTTTATGTACACTTTTTTATAATATGTTATTACAAAATAAATACCATAGCAAACCTGGAGTTGATATGGTATAGGAATTTGAGTGAGTTTGGAATAATGATGGAAATGCAGATTCCAATCCCTTTTTTGCTACTGTGTAATGTTGACTGAATCACTACTTCCCTGCCTAAACAACATCACAGGCATGCTGAGAGGATAAAAAGAGAGAACACCATGTTTGCTACATATGCTACTGGGAAAAAGGCATAAAAATATACAGTAAATACTCATAAGAGGTTGCTGGTTCACAGAGATGGTAATGCTGCATAATTTGTAACAATTCAATTGTCCATTAAGACAGCAATACTACCTGCACAATTATTGGTGAAGAAGGAAGGGAATCTTAATCAAATTCATTAAGATTTGCATCTAGTCAATATGCAGTCATAAATTGCACTGCCCAAAATATTGCCTAAGGACTGTTATGAACTTGCCAAATCACAGCACAACATAAAATGGGTATTTTCTTATACAAATATGTTGCAGTTCTTATCCATACAAATTAAAATACCCACACCAATGGACTGCTCCATTTCTAAGGTAAAAATATTATCTAAATAGCCCAGGTTTTGACATACCCTACCTACTCATTAAGATTAGCAAATATAGTGTAAACTGACCTATTCATTCATTACTCTCTATTGTAATTCTCTTCATTCTGAGTAGAAAACTTGTGCAGGAGCAGTTGTCTAAATAGAATTTTGTGATATTTTCTAAAATTAAGAGGAATGCAAATTGGGATTTTAGAGTAAACATCCCAAAATGAACATACTAGAGAGAACACTTTTCTTTGAAAACAGAAAATGGCATTACAGTGAAAGGAGGTTTAACTCTGTAATAATATTTGCCACTTAGGAAATGAAGACAGTCTCTCAATTAATAAGATTCAAGTCTAGAAAGCATTTTATCTTGAAAGTATTCACTTTGCTGGCAAGACAAATCCCAAGGCTTAATTCAATGAGTCAGTACAAAGGCAGTTTGTTTTACTTCAACTACTGGGCTGTCTCTCACACTCTTTAGTGTTTGTCCTAACAGAACAAGAGATGGCTATATTCAGTAAGATTTGTTTGGAGTCCCTGTTGTTCCCACTGCTGCTACTAAAAGCTGAACATGGTATACTTGATAGAAGTTCTCAACCAGATCATCAGCATTACAAAAACCCATCAGGGATAAATAAGTACTGAGATTAAACCACCAGTAACATCCTACTGTCCTAACTGTACATAGGAATTATATCTAGCATGTCTGCAACAAGGTGAGAGATTAGAAGAAATACAATGAAACAATAATTCAGAGGATTTTGACAACCCTTCACAGCATACAGTATTCTTTGTTATTGGCATACCACACTTCTGCAATAACTTAGTTTGTCACAGTCAAACCAGAGCTGATACTGATGTTGAGTGCTTTAATTTAAAAAAAAAAAATCATGCCCAATATTTATAGTATAAAATGTAAAATTATCAGATGGTGCTCACATCCATGACACAGCCTCCTGTGTCACTATCTCACCAAAAGTCCCTGTGTTCAGTATTCATCTGTATTATATGGGGTGTGAAATGTCCACAACAATTGGTCAAAGCAGGTAACTAGTACCTTTAGAGCTGATGATTGACAAACCTATCTGAAGATTTCAAGTTTAAAACATTCTAGGTCCAGTGTCCAAGCAATATCTTACTATAGGAGCAACATTACTTAAGTTCATAACTATCTGATTTGGAATGTGAATATGGTAGGCCTTCTGAAGATTTTGAGAGGCTCAGGGACAGAATGTTGATTTGAACTTTCCTCCTACCACACACATTTCTTCTTACTGCATCTATACCAGAGTATTTTTCTTCGACATTTTTGTTTGCTTAGTCCATTGAAGTCAATGATCAATAAATAGGAGTGTGTAAGAAAACCTTAAATACCAAACTATCTCTTTGGATTATATTTAAAGTAGTTAGTTTCATAATTAAATGACAAGTATTGGTTCATTTGATAAGTTCAAATTCTAAACCATACTTTGAACGGGTTATTTCACAGTTTCCTTCGCTTCATTAATTGCTGAGAACTACCTACCTAATTGGGTCAGTTTCCTAGTTGTTCATTTGTAAAAGCTCACATCTGTCCCTGGGTTTATTCTGAGAGATGACATGGTTGAATTTCAAACCACCATCCTATCAAAAGGAATAAGAGGCATATGTACATCATCTTCAGTATACATGGACCAATTTTCTTATAAGTGAATGATGTGTGGTGGAAAAAAGTACTGAGCATTTAGTACTTTTAGCAACCACAATTGGGACCAGCAACTCGGTCATTAAGCTAAGTGGTTGCTAAGTGAAACCACGACTGTGCCTATGGTCTGACTTCAGCTTTGCTTTGCTTTACAGACCTGTGAAGGTCTCAAATGCAAGGATTGGTCGTAAAGTTACAAACACGTTAAACATTATTAACCTGTAGAATGGATTATCCATGTGCCATAATATGCAAAACGATACAAATCTCTATATAATGCTATGTACTGAAATGAATACTCTTGCAGACAAGTTATCTAATGAATATTTTCTTCCATAAGATTATAGAAACATGTGGAGCATCGGGAAAGACTAACACAAAGGCTGCAACTCCAAATAGCCAAACCCACCAGGATATCTAAAGTTAACTTTGAGGTTTTTTCAATTAAAAAAAAGTCTGATCACATATTCCAACCAGATAGCTTAAAGTCTACTAAGAGGACACATTAAATATTGAGTGCAAATAATGCTGAAAGAAAAATAACCACACGTCAACATTGAAATCCTGTGATTTCAGTGATTTATAAGTGTTTGCATCAATCCTGGTGCCTCCGACTGCCCAGGAGTAGTTCTTCTCACTGATGGTCCCTCAGCTCAAAATACATTTTTCAGAGAGGCTTGTCAAATATGTAACACCAGGCAAAGATGTTTTAATTGTCCCAAACCTTTTAATAGTAACTTTTTATTTATACCGCAAATCAGTTTTAGTTCTACTTATTTCAATTGTCCAGTGGCTATTTTAAAATATCTGTAAGATATCTTTGGTTCTGAAAGGTGGCATATAAATATTTCCACTGATTAATTAATTACAGGTAGCCCTCATTTAGCAACCACAATTGGGACCATCGACTCAGTCATTAAGCTAAGTGGTTGCTAAGTGAAACCACGACTGCGCCTATGTTCTGACTTCAGCTTTCCTTTGCTTTACAGACCTGCGAAGGTCACAAATGCAAGGATTGGTCGTAAAGTTACTTTTTCATCACTGTTGTAATTGCAAAAGGTTGCTAAATGAGGCAGTTGCTAAATGAGGACTACATGTATAGTATTTGCTTCTTCCTGAAATCAGTGTGAAAATCACTTACCAACCCAGAACTGAGCTGCTGAAGAAAGCAGAAAAATGTTTCTCGCCTGTTTTCTATTTGGTATTGTTGTCCATTTTCTTTGCCACCCTTTCTTTTTATTCTTACTCCAGTCTTATCTTCCCTCCTCCTTCTCCTCCTCCTCCCTCTTCTTTCTTTTCTCCTTTTTCAGCCATGCAGCTCACTAAAATGAGAGCTTTAGACTTGTAAGTCAAGACATCTCAGAAGAATTCAAGAGCAAGCCACTTCTATATGAATGCCACATCACTATAGTCAAGCATAATGTGTGGCAGTCTGTGCATTCCCCTCCCCCCACACCCCTCTCTCAATACTGAGGTTCACCTCTGGAGTAGAAGTAATAAGCACAGTGAAGGAATAATACAAAGGGGGGAAATGAATGTGGGAGTCCTATTCTTTATTTCTACCTCTTTCCTGTTCAAAAAAAAAAAAAATCTCAAACAAATGTATTCTTTGTGCTTTTTTCCCCCCCAGAGCAGCTGTGTTTCTGAATTAGAGTGAATCAAAGGCATGAATGATTGTGCATGGATTTCAATCAATATGCTAAAATAATTAAATTGATAATTGGTTTGAATTAAAAACTAGTTGTTGGTCTTAGTTTAATAGACTGTAATTAGCTAGGCCATCTTCCCTAGATAATCCCGCCATTTTGGGATAACATTAATCAAATAATATTACCTTGCTGTCATTGGGATCATGTGACAACACTGATGGCCACATTAATATGATGGAGAGAGTACTGCTTTTATTATGAATAGGTTTCCTGATTATGCAATAAAACACACTAGGAGTATGGATCAAAAACATCACTTTGATTCTGTCTGAGTTTATGGCAGTCATGTTACATTGCATTTTCACAATAGCCTTCAATTTATCACACATAGTTAAAGCACACAGTCAATGCAGAATGATTTTCCACAAATCCAGATCAGAATGAAGATTTTGATCATCTTCTCAATGGATCACTATTTTTACTAATTTTTATCAGTGTATTGAACAGTCACCAAAGTCCTAGATTATGTCATTTTTCATGAGAAGTGAATATTTTTTTAAAATGTTCCTCTGTGCTTTCATGTTGGACTTTCTTGTACTTAATGTTTGCTAATCTATTGATAACCTGAGATATTTGGAACTCCTATGATATCATATGAGTGAATTTATATGCTAATATCTTGTACAGTTGAGTTTCTTCCTGCTGTTGCTTCAACAAGATTAGACCAAAATTGGGAGTATATACATACTGAGATGGAAATACATCTCAGCCCAAAGGATCCTTTCACAAAGCAAAATAGAGATGGAAGGAAAGTCCTGGAAGTGTTGGAAGAGTTATTTTCACAATTCAGATGAATCCTGTTTAAGCTTGAGGCAGTTTGAGCCTTCACCGGGAAAATGCCTTCCTCAAAAATTGTCATGACATTTGATACTTTTAATGCCAATTGCTCTTATAAACAATCCTTATTAATATTGTTTTACTGATTTTGTATTAGCAACTGTACATTTTAACATGTTTTGTTTTACTAAGAGCCATGGGATGCTGTTTATAACAGGCAGTGCTTATGTTTTAGAGGAAATTGTGAGCTCTGAGGAGTCACCTGACAGCCACTACATAGGTAGACTTCCCTGAGATTGGATGCCAAATACTAACTCTCATCATATGGAAGATGAATAACTTTTCAAGACATTCTAGATGATAAGAGCATCTCCAATGCACAAGGATTTCCCAATTCAGAAAAAATATGACAGAAGTAATGTGAGATGCAAGGACACCACCAATGTAATAAATTTCTTCCCCAGTGGGGGGGGGGGGGGGGGAGATAACAGCAAACCAAACTGACAGAAATCTTGGTCTCTGCACTTCCTGTGTGCTTCCCTTGTAATAGTTAAGAACACATTGTAAGAACATGAGGAAGCAATGCTTCATGGGATGAACTCCCAAAGGACTTACATCCTGTCTGATTCCCAGAGGTGGGCATTTCATATATATGATAAAAGACCTACCAATGCTAAATCAGCAGAACATAAAATCTGTAAAATATGCTTTTTACGTATTGTGAATGGTTTAAAACAAACAATTTATTTTAGATTTAATTTACTGCTATTCTCAATTCACAAGATGGAAAATTTCTTCTGAAATTGTATTTTAACAAAAAGATGTGTGAAATTCTCATGAGTAGGGTGTGAGGTACTTGTGTGATGAAAACAGGGCACTCTCCCAAACCTTCAGCCATCATGGTCTTCAGAGTTCCTGGTTTAGCTGTTGCGGAGTGATGGGAAGAAGGGGGTGATACTTAGCAGAAAAACTGTAGGAGCTGTCCATCAAAAAGACTTTTGAAATAAACTCAAAAGAAGCCCGAGAATGCATTTAAAAAAAAAAAGAATACAACCCAGACTCTGTTTTCAGAGGAAGAAAACTGCTGGGAAATTGGAAGGTAGATTTCAGCATATTAATGCTTTTGGTAGAAAGTTGAAGTATTAGCAGTAGCAGCACCTCACTGATGTTGTCTAGGTGTGGAAACTAAGCAGCACTGGGATTTGTTGGAGGGGAGACTGCCAGGAAAATCAGAAGTATAACTAGTCAAAAGTGATGAAGTTGAGAAACAAGCAAAAGAAGACAAATGCTAGCCACTGCCATGCTGATGCCAAGAAAATTGCATAGTTATGTTTAGGTATTCATTAGGGGCTGAGCTCATCCTTAACTTTATAAAAATGGAAAGATCTGTTGAAATAAAGGGAACGCTGAGCTTTCTCACTAAAAAAAAACATCATCTGAAATTGTAAAAAAAGACATTGTAAAGTGAAAAGAAAGTGTGGTTCTGCTTCAGAGCCACAATCCTACCCCGAAGGAAGGAATGCCTTGTTAGAAAACTCAGATCACTACAGAAGGGGTCAATCTCTGTACCTATGATTTATAAAGTAAGACAGGCAGGAATTTGCCCCTAATTACCCAGAATACAAATGTAATAATCCCAGAGGCCTGACATGGGTTCATGTAATCTTACTCTGCCATTCTGGCTTCTATGCATTCTATAACAAGAGATCAACTTCCTTTTCATAAGCCACTATTCAGAAGTTTCAGAAAGATTAAGTGTTGTGGAGTGTATGGCTACAAAACTGAAAAGGTGTCTAGGGAATTACAGTGAATAAGAGGAGTTAAAAACATATCTTTTTAAATCAATCCATCAAAAGTAAATCCAGTACCCTGCCTTTTTGTTCCTTATTTTTGCCAGCTTTGTGACCAGTGGATACTTGCATTATTTATTTTGTCATAAAGTTATTCACTCAGGAGGAGCCCAGTACTATCTTTTCATAGAGCACTGTTGAATGTAAGTTCTTTTTTTTTTATTATTATTTTCCATAAAAGGTCACAGCATTTCTGTTGAGAGATGCTAACAAGATGTTGCCCAAGCAAATCAAATGCACTGCTTACAAAAGAAAAGGGAAATAATATTGGAAAGGCAGACAATGTATGCAATCTCTCTGTCAGCTTTACACACGTTCACAAAGGGCATTTTGTACATATAAATGAGCCCCTCAAACTGTTTTAGCACAACTGGATCTTGCCACCTAAGGTACTGCAGAGATGGACAGAATTAATTGGTTTAATCGCAAAATATCCCTTTCATTACAGTTGTCACACCATGTTCATCTGAAAGGGTCTAAGGATGGAAGCTAGTACCAGCCTTCCAGCATGTTCTTTTTTGCCTCATTAGCATTATGTATCAACCACAAACCTGATAAATGAATTTGTGTCTAAGGGACACTCATGGTGTAGTCTCTTGAACTCTACTGAATGCTTCTTCAGGTATCATCATCACCATCATCATCATCATCATCATCATCATCATCATCATCATTATTTCAATTGATGTTATTTCTACTTAGATAAATATTTAATGATAAGTACAGGTAGTCCTCGGTTAATGACCATTCAGTCAGCAACCGTTCAAAGTTACAACAGCACTGAACAAGGAGACTTACAGCTAGTCCTTGAAGTTGTGGCCATCGCAGCATCCCTATAGTTATGTGATTGAGATCTGGATGCTCGGCAACTGGCTCGCAATTATGACAGTCGCAGCATCCCATGGTCACATGATTGCCATTTGCGACCTTCACTGCTGGCTTCTGACAAGCAAAATCAATGGAAAGCTGGCGGGAAGTCACAAATGGTGATCATGTGACATCACACCTAATGATCGCGTGGGATTCACCTAACGATGGCAACCAGGACTGCTGGAGCTACTGTCACAAGTCAGTGTGGTCACATGACATCACACTTTATGACTGCATTGCTTAACAATAGAGTTCCTGGTCCCAATTACTGTAGTTAACCAAGGACTACCTATACTCAGATACGTACAAATTATCAGTTAGAAAAAGGTTAAAAAAACCTTCTTTTTTTTTAAAAAAAATCAAGACTAAAATTAATCAACTATTAAAAGCCTAGCAAAATAAATAAATTTTTATACCTTTTGTAAAATAAAAAAATAAGAAACCCTTCCTGCATTTGAGATGAATGAGCCTCTGACCGTGGGGACATCTTTGCAAGGATTTGCTTTTCTTACAGATCTTAGCACTCAGACAGGTTCATAATGGGAAAGACAATCCTTCAGATCGTCAAATGAGCCTTCACTTTGGATCTTGTTCATGTGAGAGCCCTTGTCACCTTAAGCTCCTGTATTTACTCATTCACTCATTTATTCATTCCTTCTGTTCTGTCTAGGTTGGTCAAATTGCAGTAGCAACCCTAGCACTCAAATTCATGCCTGTCTTATTCCTACATTTCCTTATTCCTACATCTTGAAGGAACATAGAAACTTGGATTTCTCTTTGGAATCTGGTCTCTTGCCCATCGATCTGTGGAACTCAAGCTCTGCTCCTCCGGAACTCCCCTGCTAGTCTTTGGCCAATTGGCATGACAACACATTGTAGTATAGAGCATAAAAATCAATAATTTAACGAACCGTTCCTTGCCGTACCTAGAATTTAAAGAATGAGTTAGATTGCATAAAAAAGTCATCTAAAATATGAGAGGAGAAGATAGATCTTAAGATTTTTTGTTCATTTTTTTTGTTTGTTATCTTACCTTTCCTCCAGATGATCAAAGTGGCATATGTAACACTCCCTTCTTTATTTCCCACAAATCAGACCTTATGGTATAGGTTCAGCTAAGAGATAATGATTGTCCAGAGACACCTAGTGAGCTTTCAAGGCAGAGGATAGATATGAACTTGAATTCTTTGTTCTTAAATCCAAAGCCTTAACCACTGTATCATAATAAATTCTACCTGTGTCTTAGACCTATATAAAACCTAAATCTAATCTATACAGCAGATATGAATAAATAAAACTATTGAGTTAGATAAGCATTTTGAAACAAATGAATATTACTTTTGTTTATCATTAATATTCAATTGTTCATGACAATCATACAAACATTGGTTTCCAAAATAACACAATTAAACAGTACTCATGGACAGGAGTACCAGGAGAATGTTAATGCAATATCAAGATTAACATCTCAAATGGCACTCAGAAACTAACTAGACTGCAATGAAATGTGTTTAATGCTGGCAGAATAAGCCATTACAATGCTGATTAGTAGACTGTGTTTATAATTTTGAATAAGTGGAAATATCTGATTGGTTTTCATACAGCAGCCCAAGGAAAGAGATCTTGCTAGAATAAATGTAACTAATGCTGGCAAAGCAAAGCAATGATAATGCCTAGGAAATCTCAATCTGGCCCATTCAAAACCATATGCTTCTAGTTCCTTGAATGCATCTGAAAAGAGTTATGGAGTTTTAAAAATGAAACATTCATTATAAAGCTCTGCCTTCAAAATCTTAAACATTATTTGTGGAAGCAAATTACTTTACCTCCAATGTAAAACATTCAAGGGACATGAGCAGCGCTGATCTTCACAGATTGCATTCTGCCCACATCACTAGAATGCCATTAATGTTTCAAAATGCTTGGAAGATCAAGAGAAGCAGTTTCATGACTTTCTACAAAAAAAGCTTGTTGTGATTCTCCAGAGATATTTATTCTCTAATGGAGTGTGCTTGGAAGGAGTTGATTTAATTTATACATTTAACTCTTGATCTTCACCACTCTTCAGAGCGTTTCTCTGATAAATAAAACCTATTGATGCCATTAGGGTTGGTGAGTCTGTGTACACTTTTGTTGTAAGTCTAAGCAACTTGCTTGGAAATAAGTGCCTTAAAAATTAATATAACAAATGCTTAGGAAATATGGCTAGGATCAGGTCATTACTCAGAAATAATGCCCAGTGAACTAAATGAGATTATCTTCACTGTAAAAATAGTTTGAGCTGTTAAAACTTTATAGATGATCCATCCTCAGGAGGTGAAAACTTTCATGGTTAGGAAATCTATCATAATCTTCCATTACTCTAAGTAAATATTTGATCCATTATAAAGTAGTGCAGTCATAGGTATCTGGTATAAACCACAGTGAAGAGGAAATAACAAAATATGTGTTGTGACATAACTATACACAGATCTCAGGCTTTTGTATGTGAGAATTGAGTAGTAAAAGGAGACAATAATAGAAACAACAGGGATAATCTTATATCTCTGCTATGAGATGAGTATTGAAATACTGTTTATTTGGTCAATGACCAGCAAAAGTTAAAAACAAACAACAACACCGAAGTAAAATCAAACAGATGAGATAAAATACTAATATAACAAAGACAAAATAACACATAAAAATGTGACATACACCACTATAATGGTACATTAAGTACCTGTGCAGGTATAAATCTAAAATATTACAATATGAAGTAAAATATATGTCATCTAAAAACGAGATAGCTAGTATGTATTAAACCTAAAGTGAAAAATAAAACAGAAGTGATTATTTCTGTAATCAGTTATGCCTTATTTTCATCACAGCAACACAGAATTGGCTACTGCACAAGTGATAAAGGGTTTCAAATCTTCTGTAAGATGGTTCACATAGAAATTGTCTGGTGTTCATGGAAATTTACATATTAGGGGCAGAATATAAGCAGACCTGATATCCCTGTAGAACTTACAATGTAATAATACATGTGAAATGGTTTCAATCTCCTTTCCACATGAGCAAGTACACTTGGTTAGTGGGGTTTTGGAGTACCTGCCTTGCAGCAGTGCGGATGGTAAGATGTTATGCCTTTCTTTGAAAAATGCTGTCCTCAGCTTGGGGAGACTTAGATTTTATAGATATCATGCTGGTTCCCAAGTGCCCTTATTTATCCAATTTCTGCCATGTTGGGGGAGCCTATTAACTTCAGTCGGAAACCCCATATCCCTTATTCTTTTGGTGAACAGTTGTTTGGCTTGGTCATAGCCTAAAGAAATTAGGAATGGTATAGAAAGCCCATATAATGCCAACTTCTGCTTTATGGCCTGTTTCCAGGAAGAAGGAAAATTGTCTATTAAAACTAAAGGAGCCAGTCCAACTGGGAAGAATTGGATTTTCAACCAGTAGTTTATCATTATCCTCCCAGCCATTACCTGGATTTCAGGCATTCCTGTCTCAAGTCTTATCCAGGTGGTTGCTTTTTCACTGGGTGTTTCCAATGCATCCTTCTTTGCATAAATTCCTACTCGTGCACCATAAAGGATTTGGGTCCGTGGTTTGGCCTCAAAAAGTTTTAATGCTGCAGGGATTAATTGTCCTTCGCTTGTATAAAAGAAGCACTCAATAGCACTTGTAGACCTAAGAGCTAGCTGTACTATGTGATTCTGGTGCACATTCCAGGTACCCTTAGAGTGGAAAACCACCCCAAGATATTTAAATGCAGTAACCTGTTCTAATTTGTGCCTTTCTACTCTCCAGGATTGTTGGGTGGCTCTTTTAGCAAAGACCAGAATTTTAGATTTTTCAAAATTAAGAAACAGGTGAGATGAGTATTCACACATTTTTAACCTGCACAATAGTTTTTTAAACCTCTGGCTCATAATAATATTGTAGATATTAGTAAAATTGTATATAGTAACCTGAGATGTTGTTGAGGTATACCAGTTTGGACTCTGATAAGAAGTCTGAGCATTCCAATCCCAAATTATTTAGCAATCATTGCACTATTTATAGATTAAACCACAATTCCCAGGAGCCGACACAGCTTTGTCTCCTGATTAGCTATTACCTCCCAACTGCTCTTCTTTAATCTTCTGATCAGAGCATCAGAGCCACTACATTAATCCAACAAGATTTTTTAAAAAAGAAGAAGAAAGTTGAGATAGAGATGTGAAAGAAATTGCCATGGATTTCTGGAGCATGATTGGTCCAAAGACACATGCAGCAATTAATGAAATGCTAGAAACCATAATGAACTAAAAAAATAACACAGCAAAGTACGTTTAAGAAAGAACCAGTGAAAGTGTGTTTTGGAAAGTTGCATATAAAATATATTAGAGGTTCCTTTATTTCTAACGTATAAATTAGTGAAAACTACTTTAAAAACTTATCATCAAAAATTACATACAGAGCCATATTGATTTAAAAAAGTTGTGGATGATGATGATGATGATGATGATGATGATGATGATGATGATTCATTCCAAAAATGACTGAATGGAATAATGTGAAAATGTATAATTCTGATGTTGTTAGGAGCAAGACATAAGAGACTCACCAATCTCTGCATGCAAATTATATGACTTTAGTACTACTACTATTATTACTACCATTAATAATATCATTCTGTTATTCAGCCAGATAGTAACCACCAAATATAATAATGATATGAATTAGCAATGAAAATAAGATGCAAACTCAGCAGCCAGAACCCTTTTTTTACATAAGCTCCCCAAATTACAAATGGCCGCTATCACCATTCTTCTAAAAGACTTTTTTTAAAGATTTTTTTTTATCCTGCCTTTATTATTTTTATAAATAACTCAAGGTGGCAACCATACCTAATACACCTTCCTCCTCCTATTTTCCCCACAACAACCACCCTGTGAGGTGAGTTGGACTGAGAAAGAGTGCCTGGCCCAAAGTCACCCAGCCGGCTTTAATATAGGCCCAAGTGGCCTTCTTAGGGGGATTCTACCATGGATCCCGATGGCTACAAATATTTCTTTGCAAAGTGGATGTATTTCAATGGAGCAAGCTCAACTCTTACCCCACCACAGTGGAGGAATACTGCACCAAAGATTGGTGTAGGTAACTTGAAACAACATTCTCTGAGCTAATTTTGTTTTAAATTAAAACAGAATGCTGTGAAAGTGACCCTTTGTTATCTTATTTAATAGCCTATGCATTCTCATCACTTATTAATCATGGATCCAGCCTTGAGATTAGACTCTCAGGAAGATGAACAATTCAGACGTTGCTGGACCACTGGCTGGGGACACAGACTGAGCTCCTGGTTCTGAATCTGTGGTCAGTCTGCTGAATTCTGAATCTTAGTCTTGGCACCAGCCTCTGGAATCAGAACTAGGGGAAGAATTGTATGCTACCAGAATTGTAGAAAAGCTAAAACACTGCCCAGTCTCAGGCAGCTCAGATGTTGTAGGATTAAAGGTATAGCCAGGCGTCTTTATGAATAGAAGTTTCCTTGAGAGTAAAACCTATTCACAAGGAGATGTTTTTCTAGGTGGCTTAATTACTAGCAGCAGGGTCTACTGTGTTTTCAAGACCTCTAACCTTTCTCTGATTTCTGGACTCCTGCAGCATTTGACTTCTTGATTTGACTTCTTGAAGCTTACCTGGGACTGGCAACTACTTGCTTCTGTTGTTGTAAATTTGTTTGACCTTTGGGTCTATGTAACTGTCTAGCTTACTATTGACTGGTCCTGCTCCTTTGTAAACTTGATAGAGCAGATAAAAATTAATTTCAGCTAATAGGCAGAATACCACATTTTGGACTGGCATTTTCATTATAATATTAGCAAAACTTTTGGTATTCTTAATTCCCTATTCCTATTCTTCTTCTTATAAAAGAAAGGAAAACAAGGAGGTGGGAGCAACAGCACTGAAGGAACACATGAGTAAGTTACAAATATTCTTCTAGCTTGATACTTTGAAAAATGTTTTTTATCAAGAAGTGGATGTTAGAATTGCCCCTGGGCAGGCACAGAATACTACATTTACAAACAGAGAAAACCAGTTTAAATCACTCAATACATTTGTGTGTACTGTCTGAAAGAAGAGTCTTAAAATCAAGATTAATATGTACATTTTTTACAGCGGAATCTCAAAAAACAAGCAGAAAAAGGCAAGCTATACATTCAGTGTGCCATGCAGAAGAGATGCAAGAAAGTGGAGCTTTATGCCGTATGCATCAAATATAAGAAAATAGAAAATTGTCTCTATTATCAAGCAGGAAAGAGGACAGCTCAGAAGTCAAATCCTGCTGGAGGGTGAGGGGTTTCAGGATATTGCACCTCTTCTGCAATCAAAACCGGGAATGTATAAAATTGAGGAGGGGAGGTCACTGAAACCTGCACTTGGACTTGGACTGCAGTGCTGGGGGATACATTCCAAAAGGGAGCCACAAGTATGAGCAATTAAAGCCAAAAATTAAATCTTATGTAATTGCATGTTTATTTAAATTTAATTACAATTGAATTACAATAATTACACAATGTTCTAAAATATTACCATTTGATACCAACATATAGAGCGGCTGCAAGCATCATATCCAAGGCTTTCGGGATATGTAGGCCTGCCTCAGGACTCGGGTTCTGTCTTCCTAATCTAAAAGAGCATTTTAAGCACCGCTATGGGATGAAAGCAGCAGTGAAGTAGTGCTGCAGTGAATTGGAAACTCTTCCTTCTCATCTTCTTCTGCTTCCTCGTACAAGTATGGCTTTAACTATAAGATTCACAAGTTGGGGCATGCTAACAATTTGAGACATATAATCTATCTAATCCAGTAATATTCTAGAAGACTGCTTTCCATGTCCCAGTTGCATCACGTATGCCAACTGTACATGGGTCGGTAAGTGAATAAGGCTGTGCAAAGCTTTGCAGGGTGCTTTGATCTGATGAAGCTGCAGTCAGACCACCCCAACCAAATAATGATTTACTTTGATTCCCCTGGTTCAAAGAGCTTTGTTGATTTGTTGGCTTTTCCAATGTTCCTACAGTTACTGTAGACCAAATACAGTGTTGCAAGTGTAATGACCTCTTGGACATGGACACTGAAGAGCTTTTTCACTGTATTCAGGGATGTCCACAAGGAAAGAGTCAAAAAGTCAAGAGGAATGGCCACAACCATGCCCCTTGTTTACATGCATCAAGACACGTGTAAAAAAGGGGTTGGGCTTTGATCACATGGCTGTGACTATCATCTTACCTTTTTTTACCCCTATCCCAAACGCTCCTGTTGTGCAGAGTGCAGCAAAACTCTCAAAAACTCTGCTCTCAGGAAAATTACACATCAGCATGAGAGCTTGCAAAATGCAATGTCCATAGTTTGCTCTCCAAAGAAAATCCAGTCAGAAAATATAGACTAACTGGTTTTTATTGATAAAAATGCAAAACTTCATAAAATACAAGTTGCATACAAAATACAGGAAATAACAAAGACTTCTCATCTTAGCATCCAAGACTTATCCACAACAAAGTCTCTAGCTAAAAAACACTCTCAGAGAAGAGGTACACTACTTGGTTACTAGTTACAACTACATAATCCATAAAACTACATGATGAACTATACACGACTGACAGGCTGGGCATCTAGCCCTCCCGTTATATTGCCAGCATGTACCCCCCCCCCCCCCCACTGAATAACTAGCATACACATTACAATAGGTGGCAGTAAAAAGCATAACACAGTCACAAGATGCTTTGTTTACATTAACTTTCCACACAGTAGACGAAACATCTGTTGTACAGAGAACGGGATGACTTTCTTCCCATGAGAAAAACCTGACAGCTCCTGACCTCACTAACCTCTGAGCCTAGCAGAGCTCTTTGTACTGGTGGGGCTAACTTTACTTTGGGGTTTCTTCATTTTTGTGCTCTCAAGGTGACCATTCTCAAGGCTTAATTTAGCTCTCATATGTGAATGGAATGATACTGTCCTGTTCCAATCTTACCAACACAACAAGGAGTTCAATGTAGCTCTCATCACTCTGCATAGGGGTGTAGAGGGAAAAGAAAATGGCCTTGAGGGACAGGAGGAAGAACTGCTACCAAGGCAACCAACAGATAAAAGGAACCTGAGCCGGGCCAAGAATGTAACCTGAGTAAATGTTTCAGA